>OZ035882.1:9735230-10961646 GCA_964034835.1 Muscina levida
TTTAGAAAAGTATGCATCTGAAATGATTCTTGCTGACAAAGCTGTAGAGCCCATCATCGTTTCTTACTTCTATGGTTTAGCAGTAATTAAAACAGAGTGTAGGGAGCATTGCAAAATGTTATGTTCGTTTTTCGCAAGCTATAGTATAGAAATATTTAATTACCCGAAATTATTCGAATGCGTGTTGTTGCGTTCTCATATTTTAGCACCCATTTTAATGCCATGTTTTATTTCAATTCACACGGTAAAAACGTTGTAAATGAAAACATATTAATTTTGTTTTTTTTTCTTCGCTTATAATAAATATGAAAATGAGGCAGAAGAACTGCCAAGAAAAATATCAATGTAATAATTTTTCTCTATAAGATGATTAATTAATATGATTCATAATCATTGAAGAACTAAAGGTCGACAGCGAACTAATGAGAGAGAGAGAAAGAGATAGAGAAGATGTGATGACGATAATGTGAAAATATTTATGTTCGCATCTGATATGAAAAATATGAATTATAACACATTACATAATTAGTACAAATGGCCAAAAGATATTTTGTAGAAAGAAAGAAATAGGGGAGAAGGGATGTGGAAAGTGTTCACATATTAGAGACAAACGGAATGAGAATATTTTAAATGGTAAAGATAACAAATAAAATTAAAAGTTATATTAAAAAAAAACGGAGAAATATGAGATATTAGAATACTGCAGCTGTTAAAATTTTTTTTTATTAAAATGTTAAAATATTAACTTATTACAACTAGTGAAATATTGGAAAACTTTTAAAATACATTACTAAAAAATACAATATCTACTAAAAAATTCATATACAGATTTAATGAACCATTATTTTATTGAAATACAAAATTTTGAAAATATGCAACTGACGTTTATTCAAATATGGAAACTAGTAAAATTTTGAACAGCATACAACGGTGCAAAATCGAATACAGTTAACAGGTAAAAAATTAGATATACAGATAAAAAATGTCACAAGAGCAAAATTTAGGTATTTCCAAAATGTTTTAGAACTTTACATATCAATAGAGGGTTTTGGGGTTACTGGGTTGTTCCTCAAAGTAGGTAACCTTGGGCACGTCAAATTGTTTTAATTTTTTATTATGAACCAATTTTAAAAACCACTTAGATAAATTACACAGCAAAACATTTTTCAGCTCATTGATTTGGGACTCAATTCTGAGAACTGCACGTGAAAGTAGCCCCTAAAAGAAGAAGTTCTGCATCATTCGTTCTGTCTAGTTAAATGCCATTATAATTAAATATTGATTTGAAGTTAGTAGGTATCGTATAGGGGAATTTGCCACGATTTAGGCTCTTAAGAATTACAATTCCTTTAATCTGTTTATAAAACGTTTCCCTACATAAGCAACAGTTTCACTTTTCCATTCATCAAATGATTTTGAACTGGGTTTATATTGTAGCAGTTACAATAAAACTGTTGTACTCCGTTGCGTATGATTTACGTGGAATATTACTTATGATATTCATACGCCACCACATATTGTATTTATGTTATGTCAAACAAAAGAGCCTAAAACGTAACAAATTCCCCTATACGAAACTTACAAACTTCAAATCGATATTAAATTATTATGGCAAGTAACATGACAAAACGAATGATGCAAAATTTCTTCATTTTGAGACTAATTTCACGTGCAGTTCTCAGAATTGAGTCCCAAAATCATGTGTTGTACTGTGTTAGATTAATTAATAACTTTTTTTTTAATAATAAATCTCTAATGTGTGGAATACTTTAGTTTTACAATACAAAGAATTATGAAAATAATAATAACATATAATTGAATATATTTTTTGTTTTTAACATTACGCAATATTAGTTTTAATTTTAGTGTCAGCGCGTAAGATTATTATTTTATATCTTTTGACCGTGTGCTACATTTCGGAAAATATTCTTGTGTACATATATAAAATATTGTATAGACAAGTTATCCACTAAAAACAAAAAGTTTTATGCCCATTTTGATATATGGTTATGGACAGTTAATGGCAATCATGTGGAATTAATTTGGTTTGACATACGAAAATAAACAAATAGTGTATTTATTTAAACAAAATGACACAGACACACGTGTGTCATTCACATTTTTAACATTTCGGAGAAAAAGTCAACATGAACCAACAACAAATACTACATGAGAAAAATTTTCACAACACATAAACGTTTTATGGGGATTTAGGTCAAATTCATTGGAATTGAAAATCGTTTTAAACCATTTCCTTGTCGCTCTGTTCTCTGCAATGACCACAACACATAGTATCACCTTAGAACATTTAGTCAGTTTATGCAGTCCAACAGATGTGCTTTAACATATGTACCTATGTATTTGTTTGCCAAATCGCTAATGGATCGCGCACACACACACACACATACATAACAATACTATATATGGCCGCTACATGTGCCCGAACTTTTCCCCTACCTATGTATGACGATTGTGTGTTCAGCTGCTGCTGATGAGTGCATAGATACCAATTGATACAACTTAAAAGTCCCAACAACAGGTGGATCATCTATGGGGGAGGCGGCGGTCAGTGCTGTTGGGTACGGGTACTAGTCTAAACAATTTGTCAAAATGTTTGCGAACTGAACTGTTTTAGCTTGAGCATCACAGAATTGTTGCTGATCACAACAGAAAATCTTAACGTTCTCACAAATGTTAATGAATGCAATTTACAAAAGAATCCTCTTAATACTTTTGAGGTTTGTTATATCTTTCCATCGTGTATTATTTAAAAATATGCAAATTGTTTGTTATTTTTTGTTTTAGCAACGAAACAATACAAATACAAAAAAATATAATTCTAATTATAATTACTAATGTGGGTTGACAATGTACAAATGAATTGAAAGATATCTGTCACAAAATGTCACAGAAAAAGTTGAACGCGCGGTGTTGTTGTACTTTTGTGTTGTTGTCACATTTCGATGATTCGCGGGCATTGTTTTTATAATTACAAATTACACTGGTTTACAAAATAATCGAAAATGTGTTTGTTTTGAAAAAAAAAAGAAATTAAGAGGGGCAATTCCATTGGGACGGGTGTGACCATTTTACTCACATTTTTGTTTATCTATATAAATAAAAGGCTTGGGTGACTGACTGATCACTCCCCAGCCCAAACGGCTAAAGCTAGAACCGTGAAATTTAGAATGTAGGTTTCTTTTATGACGTAGGCGCGCACTAAGAAGGGATTTTTGGAAATTTGGACTGTAAGGGGGTATAATGGTCGTGGCACCGCCCCATACAACTGAAATTTTAAAATAGCTGTATCTTTTAAACTATTATAGGTACGAAGTCAAGATTTGGTACATATATCGGTCGTATAAGAAAAAATACTTTGTTAGTGGAAAGTGGGCGATGCCACGCCCCTTTTTAGAAAATCGTTATATGGGCCAAATAAATGGACCGATTGTAATGATATTTTCACTGTGATGTACTGTTCGCACGGCCTCTATCATAGGCTACATGAAAACAAAATTAGACAAAGGGGCGTGGCACCGCCCACACAAACCGAAATTTCAATCGGTCATATCTCAATAGCTATTATAGGTATGAAGATGATATTTGCTACAAATGTTACTAATACAAAGGGGAATACGTCTGGCTGGAAAATGGGCGGTGCCACGCCCTTTTTTGAAAAATTGTTTTCTGGGCAAACCGAAATTTGAGTTAATCATATAGCTCGAGCCATTAGGGGTATGAAGATGAGATTTGCTACATATGTTACTGGTATAAGAAGGATTGGGTCTTGCTGAAAAATGGGCGGTGCCACGCCCCTTTTTTATAAAATCGTTATATGGGCCAAATAAATGGACCGATTGTAATGATATTTTCACTGTGAGGTACTGTTCGCACGGCCTCTATCATAGGCTACATGAAAACAAAATTAGACAAAGGGGCGTGGCACCGCCCACACAAACCGAAATTTCAATCGGTCATATCTCAATAGCTGTTAGAGGTATGAAGATGAGATTTGCTACAAATGTTACTGATACAAAGAAGATTACGTCTCGCTGGTAAATGGGCGGTGCCACGCCACTTTTGAAAAAATCGTTATCTGAGCGAAATAAATAAACCGATTGCAATGAAATTTTTACTCTGTAGTACTATCCGTAGGGTCTTTATCATAGGCTACATTAAAACATACTTAGACAAAGGGGCATGGCACTGCCCACACAAGCCAACAGATAGACACTAAAAGAACTTGATTTCTACTCAGAATGTCCATTAGAAGGCAACGACGGGTGTGACCTTAGGAATTAGAGCTTTTAAAAAATTATGACTTCAGGTTAAATTCTGTAAAATTTTCGGTAGAAAGTCCACAATTATTGTGACGTAGGTAATTGTTTATGCTGTTTTTGATTGTGTAAAGTACTTACTGTTCGCAAAAAAATAATTTTTCTTGATAAAAACCCATTTAAGAAAAAAAGACGGTTGTGACACAAATTTGAGACCGGTGTGACCTTGTAAAATAAACTCTAAAAGTTTGAAGAAATTAAAGTTTTTATAGAGGTAAAATATATATTAAACATAGAGGTAAACATATAAGAAAATAATAAGACATATATTTATTCGTTATCTGTATTATCGTATACATCATCATTAGAGAGGGTAAATTATTTTTCCGACCAAGCGGTCATAATCTACGATGAATTCTAAGGAAATTTGCTCAAGAAACCTGGGGTCTAAAATCTAAATCGAGCCCCTATTTATTATCATATTGGGGAAAAAATCCACAACAAGCCCCGTAACTACCCCGGAAGGATTCAAAGAAGTGACCGACTCCCAGTCATTTTTCCCAAACATACCTGCCCCCCATCCTACGGGGGCTTTCATACAAATAAAATTTTTATAAAATTTGCTCCCACTGCTATAACTGCTCTGAAGCAGCCCCTAGAGAAGTCAATTATATAACCGACCCCCAATATTTTTGCAACCATAACAGTTTCTTAAAACATATCTTCCCTCTATTTTCAACCCTTAAGACGGTTTCCATGCAATATTTTTATTTTTTTAATCTTTTTTTTTAAATTAGCTCTAGAGGTGTCAAAATGTATGACCGATTACACTAATTTTTTCCTTCTAAAATTTTTGCCAAACATTCCTACGAGAGTGTTCGTTATTTGATTGTTGTCAAATTGATAAAAATTAAAAAAATATAAAATTTTTTCTAATCATCCATAATTGTCGTTCTCTTGTACATATTAATGACCGATATTTATTTAAAATATGCATATAATTTTTCCTGTATAGGGCCGTTTTTCGTGGAATTGCCCTTATATCAATGTAAATACGAGGTAGACCAAAAGTCCGAATACTTTTTGATCGGTAGCTGCGTCACGCAGTCATGTCAGGAGAGGTTACAAAATGCAAGAGAAGCTAATGTGCATCATTCAGCCAAGCACAACGTGCGTTCTGCGTAAGCGGAGTCAAAAGTGACCAAAGAAGGAAAAATGGAGCCATCGACAAAACATGAACACCGATATGCCCTTCGTTTCGATAGGACACCGACAACATTTATGACCCTTGAACGAAACTATATACAAATGATACTACTATAGTAAACTGCAGGTTTCGTTACCTTTTTATAGAACTCAAAATGTTTTTTTTTTTAAACTTATGCAAGTTTGAACAATTTATTTCTGTATTTCTCCAAGTTGTACATTGGTGATACGGATATTCAGTAAAAGAAGACAATCTCAACTTTTTATAGTTTTCTTTTACTTTTCAGGAAAATACGTATAAAACTGTCCTTTCAAATGAAAATCCTTAAATATCCTTGAAAAAGCTCTTATTTCGCAATATTTGAAATTTAAATTACTCGCCGGTTGGCCGCATTTGTTACGTTTTTAAACTAGCCCAGTGTTATTAGTATGACACATTTGCATACTTTGCGCTCGCAAAAGCATAACACCGAAAGCTGTTGGAAACTGTAATGGTCTAAAGTGTCAAACAAAAACATCAATTTGTGTTGACGTTTTTCTTTTTTTTTTGTATTTTTATATTTCATGCATTTTTGCAAATGAAAAAGACATCTGTTGAATGCAAGCAAATTCATGTGATCTTTGCAAAGAAAAATTATAAAATGCAACAATTTGATATAAATTTATGAATTGTAAAAGAAGAGAGAGAAGAGAGTGGTAACAAGTTTTCATCATCGTCTGAAAATAAAAACACGCAGACCTAAAAAAAGATTAGAAAACTGACCAACTACAAACTGGCAAACAACAACGGCCATCAACAATTACAAATCTTGAAATAGTTTTTATGTTATGTTTTATATTTCCACTGATAATGGGGCTACAAACGATGGCTATGGATGGTACTATAAGTTAGCTAGAGAATTTGTGACGAAAAATAGTGAAATATCAAAACTTGGTAAATATTGAAATAACAGACTAAACTGTCCTATTAAATGCCGCCTAGCTTTGGAGATGTTCTTTGGTTCCTAACTAGAGTTTTTATGATCCTTGAATATATCACTGATGTTGTTTTGTTTTACGCCTAAGTCTATCTTAGGTTTAGATAAACAAAATAGTAAAGGAAAATAAAAAAAAAATATTAAAATTGGAGTAGTTAGATAGTGAGACAGCAGTTTGTCGTCTTATTCGTAAAATTTGACCTTGGCGATTACCCACTAAGCACCCATCTGACGGAAGACCTGCTAAAAACCAAGTAACAATTTACAATCTTAACCACAGAGCTCTATAAATAGCAATAAGAAGCTCGCACGCCGTAAAAAAAACTTAATTTCCCTTTTCTCGCCATGAATGAGGTATGGGATAGCTCGCAGTCTCCACCAATCGATAATGATCCAATACGATCATTATGGGGGAATTTGTCGACAATTTCTGGGATTCATTCAGACTAGTGCTTGTACGACCCCAACAATACTCAATACTCCAAGCATTGAAATATTTTTTAGTATGCTGTTGTGGCTAAAAGTGAACAAACATTTCGCTGTGTCTAACTATATTCGCCCATACACATCTGATGCTAAATCATTGTTTTAAGAAAAAAAAAGATTTACGATAACATTTTCCAATGAAAAACACTTGACAGAATTCAACTTGAACGCAATTTTTTTTACCCCAAATGCGTAATCAGCATCTTTTAATTGCGTTCGGTACATTTTCTCTATGTAGCTCTGCTTGATGTATAGACTCAGTGAAATGTTCATCTAATTAATGATGTGTTTGTATTAGATTTTTCACATGTGAATTTTACGTTTGTGGAAATTAAAGATTCTGCGAATTTTATGCGTCAGACACTGCGAAACATTGATTTTTCGATTCGCCGCCTCTGTCGCCATATTGTCGAGCAGTTTTGTTTATTTTGCGCAAAGGCCCCACCACCACCGATTTCACGATGGCCAAAAGTAAAATATTATATACGAGACATGTGTCTAGATATATATACGTACTCTGGTACACATAGATATAGTAACAACTGGCGGCGTATGACTCATTCGCATTGTTAACGTTTTAATGACCGATCAAGACTACGGGCCCCTGAGCGCAACAGCAACAACTCAGGGTCCCCTCCAGATCGCTGCGTTTGGACAGCGTGTGTGAATGTGTCAACGTGCGCGATCTGCTTTTGTTATATATGTATGTATGTATGTTTTTTTTTGTCTTCGGATTTTTATTTATTTATTTATTTTTTGTGTTGAATGTTGAATGACATTTTGAGTAGATTTTTTAAATATTTGTTTTCAACATTATATTTTAAATGCTTCTATCGTTTCGGATCTATTCATTTTGCACTTTGTCGAAAGATATACGGTGGTATAATTGTCTAATAATGACTAAAATAAGTTGCCACTTTTAGAATCTTTTGCTGCAGAGACAAGAAAATAGGATACAGTTGGCAGTCGTAAGATGCGATCCTGTCACATACGGATGAAGAGATTATTTTGTGATTTATGCTTGTGACAGAGGGATATTGACTAAGCACGTGCACTGGTAAATGCAATAGATTAATCATTTGTCTTTTGGGTGGAAAAGAAAATACAGATATTAAATTGTCGAAAATGATGTGATAACAAGCAAAATAGAAAAAAAAGAAAACTTTTAAGAAAACAGACAAATGAACTGAATAAATATAAATATGTACAAATTAAAATGCCAGGAATTAAAATTGAACCATAAGGTAGTTTGCACTAAAATCAGAATTTTGTTTTGAAAACTATAAAATTTAAATAAAACTGCAGAAAAGGTCGTTTATAAGATTCCGAGATATCACGAAGGTCCTAGGTTGGCATTGATGCCTCAGAGTATGACGATAAAATAAATATAAAATGTGGATCGAAAATTTGTTATTTCATATATATGAAACGCTGAACCAAATGCTCATTAACATTTGAATCGGCAGTTGCGTCGAGCAGTCACGGCGATGTGGGGCGGAGTTGCAAAGGGAGCGAAGCCTATGGTACGTTCTGCGTAAGAGAGACAATACTTTGACTATATCGTTCATTTTTCGTTCATTACTTTATACGGCATAGAAATGAAGGTCTATCGATTCAAATAATTAACGATTGTGGTTTCATCAAGAAGAGGCAACACGTCACACCTTCAGCTACCCATTGGATGGATAAAGTTCGCTAAAATGTTAGACAAATATAAAAAAAAATTAAAATATGTTATTTGGTGATACCTTATAAGTAAAGTATTCAACAGTAACCCTAAAAGGAAGGTATTCGCGAGGAAATGTTATCCATTTCACGAAACACCTGTCAATCATATATTAAAAATTTCCGCTACAGGTGTAGTGTTGTAGTGTTGGGACCGGCCGTGGCATGATAAATAAGGCAAAAGTTAAAGAACATTTTTTACTTTACATGATAAAACATTAATACTTTCCAACAATAACAATGTAAGTGCAATTAATAATATAGTGCAATTTTGTGAAAATTTATTTAAATATTTGAGTATTTAGTTACAGAAAACATTTGGTCACATTCGTTCCTAGGTTAAAAATTAAGATTGTCATAAGCCATAACAATATTTGGGTTTTCATAAATATGATTGACACGAAATTTTTTCTACTGGCCACGGTAAAGGCCAGTACGTACAGAAATGCATTTTGTATGAGAGCCTCCTTAGATTGTTACGGTAGGGAGTATGTTTCTTAGAGAAAACTGTTAGGAGGGAAATACGAGTGGGGTCGGTCATACATTTTACCCCTCTAGGGGGCACCAAAATATAAAACAAAATTGTATGGAAAGTAAAGAAAGCAGTTAGATCGGTGGCAGCAAATTTTATAAAAATTTGATTTTTATATAGAAGCCCCCTTAGGGGATAAAGATCGGAGGTAAGTATGTTTGAGACAAATGCGCTGGGTGGGAAAAATAACTGAGGGTCTGTCACTTATTTGAAGCCTCCGGGGCAGTTGCGGGGCTTGTTGTGGATTTTTTTCCCAATACGAATAGTTTCTCGTTAATAACCTGGGTCTCGATTTTGATTTTAGACCCATGGTTTCTTGGGCAAATTTTCTTAGAATTCATCTTAGATTAGGATGCCGATAACCGCTTGATCGAGAAAAAATTACCCTCTCTAGTACGGATGACGAATAAATATATATCTTATTATATTCTTCATGTTTACCTTTATGTTTTAAAATATTTACAATCTATAAAAACTTTAATTTCATCATACTTTTGCAGATTTTTTACTAGGTCACACCCGTCGTAAAATGATGCCACACCCGTCTTTTTTCTAAAAAAAATTTTTTATTAAGAAAAAATAGTTTTTTCAGAACAGTAAGTACTTAACATATTAAAAAAATATAAAAAATTTCCTACATCGCAATAATTGTGCACTTTCTACGGAAAAATTTACAACATTTAACCTGAGTCATAATTTTGTAAAAGCTCAAATTCCTAAGGTCCCACCCTTCATTGTCTCTAACGGACATTCTGAGCAGAAATCAAGTTCTTTCAGAGTCTACCTGTTACTAAACGTTTTGAAACTTAACATTCTTGGTAATCACAACTTTTTTTGAATAACATATTTTCTATTTATGAATTAACACTAAAAATGTGAGTACCGTGGTCACACCCGCCCCAATGGAATTGCCCAGTTCAGATTTTGGAAAGTTGAATAGACATGAATTTGGCCATGAAATAAACATAATGTTCGTTCTTTTCAACTATTTTAGTATCTAAATTTTAAATAGAAATAAGTTTAATTTGAATGTACTTAGAAAAAATCTGTTAACAAAGAAATTTTACAAAAAATATATATCGCGTCAAAATTGTATGCTTTATAGCAGTATTTAAAAATTTATTATTTGAATTTATAAATATTATTATATTATGTTATATAAATATTATATGTTTACAGTAGCTGGCAAATAATTTTTTTATGATTACATTTGAAGTCTTAAATTTTTATATTTAAAATTTTTTCAAAAGTAATAAAATTCTCTTTCCATAATTTTTTTCGCAATCTTCAATCTTTTGTAAGTATTTTTCTATTGTCATGCATAGAAAATTGTTAAAAAAATTTCAATGCATTTTTTTATTGGATTTTACCGATATCACTGTATTTTGTATATACATATTTCATAATAACAATAAATATTTTATTGATTTAAATTCTGATAAAAAAAAAATGTTATGTTTTAACATTTTTTAATCTTCTAATATCTTTATCACTTAAGGATCCTGAACCAAATCAATATCTCACTTGGAACCAGAACGCCCTCTAGAAAGGAGTGGACAGAGAACGAAAACGCTATGTATGGACCACTAAACATTTTTACTGATGGGTCCAAACTGGATGACAACGTCGGCTACGGTATCTACTCCGTGGTTGTAAGCCTAGGAATAAGATCAATGATTCCAGACTTCTGCATCGTTTTCTAAACGGAAATATTTGATATTAAACGAGCCGAGATTAACGTGAGGAATATATAACAGAAGGATATTCTCCAGTTCACGGACTGTCTAGCGGCGGTAAACTCACTAAAGTCCTGCACAACCAAATCGGAAGTAGTCAGCTCCTGCCGGATATCTCTCAACGATATATCCAGGAATACTCTGTTACGTGGACTCCTGGACACAGCGTTTTTGAGGCCAACTGCAGAGCGGTTGAAGAGGCCTGACAAGGCTCAACCCTACAGGTGATCGACGTGCGACGCTTCGCACTTCTCCCCACATCTACCTGTGGGTGAGAGTATTATCGGATATCTCACGTTAAAAACTGCAAACGACAGATGTACTAATGAGGAAACCTGCAATTAAGCCATAGCCATAGAATACATAGCCTAAGTCTAACCCGAAGCGTACTTCGTACCTGGTAAATCTCGATAGGGACTTTATTAGGAAAATTATCACTGTCTTTACGGAACAAGGACCCTTTGGCAGACATGCAAACAGAATGGGATTCGCAATGAAATGTGAGTGTACTATGGGAATAGCAGCAGTGAACCATCTACTAACCATATTATATGTGACTGCTCAGCACTATGCAGAAAGAGTCTTGAAGCCCTGGGAAAACAATTGTCAAATAGCATAAAAGAACTTGCATCCTTGAACATCAGAGGCATCGATAAATTTTGTAAAACCACCGAAACTCCAAAATTTCCAATGAACTATCGACGGAATTCAACATTCCCCGCAAAAGAATTAGTCACGCAACCGGACACTAACATACATATGCTTACAGCATCGACTGATGCCCTACGGTCAACACAGTGGTTCCTTTGGGACCTAGATGATCCTCTACTCTAAGAAGAGGGTGCCTGCATGACGACCAACTAACCAAATAACCTTTAATTTTCACCATTACATTTTGTCCAAATCTCATATTAGGGTAGATATGACTTTTGCCATGAAATTACCATGAATTTTTTTTTGTTTTTTTTGCTATGTATTTTTTTTAAAAAGCAGCCAAATTTTATTTTTAATTTTACGTGATTCAATGTAATTTTTTTAGTCTTATAGTCTTATAAATATCTTTTTAAAATTTTCGAACTATTTATTTCCTTTTATACGCTGCAATTTGTATTGAGACAAATTAATAATTAAAAAGAAACAAAAAATTTTGTTATTTAAAAAAAGTAAAAATTTTACTTCCATTTTTTTTTAAAGAAATTTAACCTTATATTTGTTTTGTTTTCGCAGAGTAACGAATTTTGTTTGTAATTGTTTTATATAATTTTTAAAAATTTCAATTTATGACTGCACTAAAAAATTTCCAAACATCGTGTTAAACTTCTGTGATGGTCCGAATCCAAACTTCTTTTTGTATTCGTAGTTTGAAAGCAAAATTCGAAAATTTGGTATTGTTCACAAATTGTTGAATAGAGGTATTATGTTTAAGAACAACATAAGTGTATTAACGGCCATATTAAACGATGGCTTTAAGTGTAAACTTATTAAACATGTATGTATACATCATTTACCCATATTGTTCCAATTCAATGTGAATCGTAATTCCTGGGCGGCCAGTTTGATGCAAATTGTTATTACAATATATTGTTGTCGTCGATATAAACAAAATGTGATTAACATTTATTTCGCTTTCTCTTGGTTTTTTTTCTTTATGCTCCAATAATTATTTGTTGTTAATGCGAAATCGTAATTTGTTTATTTTGTTATTTTTTCAACACAATAATATTTAATTAAAGTTATCGGAACGGAATCATATGAAAAACGCGGCAGCGTCCATGGGTAAACAAACGGCGATCGATGCAATCGTTTGTTTTTGCTCACATCACAATCCACAACTTTTGATGGACGAAGGAATCGTATCCACAAAAATATCACTACCGTAACGAAAGCATTAAGTAATCAAACGAAAATCGAAATCTTTAGAGAAAATTAAATAAATAATCAAATTCGATAGAAAATAAAGAAAACAGGAATAAAAACTAATAACGAAACGTGAAGAAAAACTAAATGAACGAAAAAACGTCGCAACAATACGAATTCGTGCAGTGATTGTCTCGAACTGAACTCAAACATTTAAATGTGGCGGAAACATTTGCACCAACACCCCAGAGAGAAAACACCCCAAAGAAAGGCGGACGGACAGACAGACGGACACAGGCAGTAGACACTGCTGCTACTATTTACTACAACTGCAGGCATGAGATGACAGTGACGCATCTGAGCCAAGTCATACACAGAACCGCACAGTGGGGGAATACCGATGAAAAGGCAAGACAATAATTAAGCATAAAACGGGGATGGGGAAGGGCAAGATATAACATTTAGAGACCTTCATCTTCATAAAGGAGTATGGGTGAACAGTGAATTGACATGGCACAATATCCCAGAATACAAAACAAAACAAGTGTACTCAACAATAAAATTTTTTCAAAAGAATAGCACTTTCCGAATCCGCAGAATTCTCCTGTTGCAACTTTTACCTATTGAAAAAAAAAACCAAATACAAAATGCTGACCGAAATAAAAAGATGATCGCCGAAGCTGAAATATAACTGCAGATTTAGAGAAATTATATATAAAAGTGTATATCTTTTCAAAAATAAAATACATATATCCATAACATTCTAAAAAATTAATTTTTGGCAAAAATTATCCTATCAATTCAAACATTTTAGATAAAAGTTGGAATGAATGCGTCACATAAAGTTGAAGTTTGCCTAAACGTCTTTTTTTTAACATCAACTCTTCCCAAACACGATTTTCATAAAAAATAAACATTTGTTAAACTTCACCCCATTGTGCAGCCAAAAGAACTCTCACATCAGCAGACATGAAGACGTTGGTAAAACCCAACAATGTTTGTCATGAATGCACCACCATCACTTGGCAATTTTTCCCCAATGATAAATATCAACAACTAAAGAAAAGAAAAGTGCGTTTGACGCACTTTTCCCAAATATTTTTTTACTCTGCTTTCCATTTGTTTGAGTGTGTGTGTGTGTGCATAAAAATGGAATGAATGAATCACACTTTCTTGCTTTTCGTGCAATGTCCTCCCTCCACAACAACACTTCTTCCTTCGCTACGCCATGCCATAGTTTGTATTATATAATTTGAATCAGTTTTTGGTTTGTTGTTGTTATTGTTGCATTTTAATTTATTTATTAATTGTTGCACAATTGTTGTTGCAGTCCGCCGTCCGCACTTACAATAATAAGTTACGATGCACGATGCATTTTCTTTGCGCAGTCGGCATACTGAGCGTATGAGTAATGAATGTAGATGATGATGATGATGATTCGCCATGAAAATGGGCAACCAAGAAATCGCGATCATGATGATGTTAGCAATACTGATGATAATGATGATATGTTCTTTCGGTTGATGCTACAGTAAATTGCTCTAGTGTTTGAGAGTCGATTAAACGGTTGATTTCATGAGGGAAAAGTAATTTTCTTGTACTAAAAAGTACTTTTGATGTATCATAAAGTACTTTCTTTGTACCAAAAAGTATTTTTATTGTACGGAAGAGGTACAAATATTGTTGTACCAAAAAATAAATTTCTTGTACCAAAAAGTAATTTTATTGTACCAAAGAATACTTTTATTGTGCCAAATAGTACTTTTATTATATCAAATAGTACCTTTACTAGGTCAGAAAGTACATTTACTGCACCAAAAAGTACTTTTATTGTTAAAAAATGTACCTTTTGGTACAGTAAATGTACTTTCTGTCTCTGTCCTAGTAAAGGTACCAAAAAGTACTTTTATTGTTCCAAAATGTGCTTTTTGGTACAACAAATTTCTGTTTGGTACAATTAAAGTAATTTTTGTTACAATAAAATAATGTTTTAGTACAAAAATTTACTTTTCGGTACAATTATAGCACTTGTTGGTACAAAAAAAGAACAATTTGATACAATAAAAGTAGTTTTTGGTACAAGAAATGTTCTTTGTGATATAAAAAAAATACCTACTGAATACTTTGTGATACATGAAAAGTACTTCATCATAATAAAAAAAGTTGTTATGGGTACTAAAAAGTACTTTACCTAACACCTAATGGAACAATAGAAGTACTTTGTGATACGTCAAAAGTACTTATTGGTAAAATAAATGTTCATTATGGTAAAATAAAAGCACTTACTGATATATACAAAGTACTTTTTAGCAGACTTTTCTCTAAGTCTAAAAAAAGTTTTGCACCTTTACCATTAAACTATTAAATAGTTAAATTTTAGATGGCGAAATTATTCCCAAAATTTGTCATCAAACCTTTCCGTTTTATAGATTCCCATTTTCGAAGTTCGTTTTGAGTAAGGAACCAGGAAGAAAGTTTCAGTCGGGAAACCTGACTTACATATACCCTCACCCTCAGTTATACATAAATTGTTTTAGCCTATTGATTTTATTACTCGATTTCTAAAGTGGGTGGAGTGGTACATTTGTATGGGAGGTAGCATATGGGGCGTGGCTAGACTTCCAGTTTTTTTTCCAAAACTTTATCCTGATTTAGCTTTACTAAATATAGAATTTGGGCACGATCACATTTAAGGTGTATTAATATTATTAATCCGTCTCTAATGTGGGCGGAATGGTACATTTGTATGGAAGGTACCAGAAAGGGCGTGGCTAGACTTCCAAAACTTTATCCTGCTTAAGTTTTACTACATACAGAATTTTGGGACGATGGCGTTGAGTATATTTATTCGATTTCTAAAGTGGCCGGTACCAAATGGGCGTGGCTAGACTTCCGCTTTTGTTCTCCAAAACTTTTTCCTGATACAGTTTTACTAAATACTGAGTTTGGGCACGATCGCGTTTGGTTTATTTTTATTATTACCCGATTTCTAAAGTAGGCGGAATGATATATTTGTTTGGGAGGTACCAGAAGGGGCGGGGGAATGTAGCCCATTTACAATACCATAAGTAGTTTTGGGGAAATTATAACTCTTGCTAAGTTTAAAAGACAAACGGACTGACAGACATGGCTCAAACGACTTGAAAAGTCATGAATCGAATTTGATTCAAAAAAACTTAGGGTCTAAAGTGTCTCCTTTCTACGTGTTACACTTTTGGGTCGTATCAAATGATATATACCCTTCTACCCGTAGGGTGAGCGTATAAAAAGAGTAAAATATACGGGCGAAATTTAAAATAGATGAACATTTGGGAGATTTTTTTAATGCTCCGAGATAGTTATCCCGGATAGATATAACTGGGAAGATTTCTACCGTTCAGGGGATTGTCTATCTTTACTGGCGTCTTAAAAATGGACATTGGAACAGTATCAGTTGTCTTCAGCGAGGATCTAAATTGCAGCCAACACTTCCGATTGTTTTTTAGGCAGAGATCTTCGCCATTTTAAAGTCTGTGAAAATACTTTTGGTAATGAAGACAGAGGAAAACTTCACAATCTATGTAGATATCTAAGCGCTTTTAAAAGCTTCGGAAAGCTTACAAAGTCAATATTGATACACAGATACAGAATTGCGCTCTCAACGCTGCCAGGAAATAGTGTTCGACTCTGATTGTTCCCCGGACAAAGTGATATATATTAGGGAAAGTGATACTAGGGAACGAGATGGCGGATGACTTGACACAGAAATGCTCGTCCCCGGAACCCGGCCTATGGAATGAATCAGTGCGACCATCAATGTGCCATATATTCGCCATTTTTCGGGCACATCGGACCGTTCACAAATTATCCTGCGAACGCCGCACTGACTGCGTAATATTACGGAATATTTGACCAAAACTAAAAGGAAGACGATCCAGATCACTTTTGGAGTTGGATGGAAAGGTTATCAGGCGACTACTACGCATAATTACAGGTTACTATGACACGAGGACTATTGTAGACTGTATGAATATGAGAAGGAAATTGAAACTATTGAGCATTTTCTCTGCTCTAAGCTCGGCTCCTCATAGAAGAAGAATGCAATTCCTAAGGAAGTAGTTATTGATAGCCTTAATGAAATATAGCCATGCAATATGGAAAATGTAATGAAATTTGCTAACGGTTTGAGTTGACCTACAGATAAAATGCCATAGTGTATCCATGTATGTTATGCCTAATCTCACTACTTTTTTTATATAAAGTTACTTGGCATAATAATCCGGAATACATAGAACATTTTCCTTTTCCTTTTTATCTTTTTTTCAAAATCTATCAAAATTCTTTATGAAGCTTGAATAATTCTCTTCCATTCCCTAATTTAATTTCAAATAAGACATTAACAATGGGCCATAATGGTTTCCGAGTGGTGTAATGGCAAGGTCTTATGACCGTGTGATTACTTATCTTCAACCTAATTAAACGTAGGGAGATGTTATTTAAAATATTTAGAATAGGGCAAAATTTTAATCTAGGCAGCAAAATATATAGAAACATCTCGAACTTCCCAAAAATTAATGCTATAAAAATACTAGAGGTTCATCAACTTTACCAACATTTTTCTCAAACGAGGCACACCTACATCTAAATAAGCATGTAAAGAAAAATAAGAATAATCCTAAATTAAAGCATCTAACTCCCTGTCTTATCCAAGATTACTTTATGGGCTGCTTTGTCAGCACGACGCATTATTGTGTACATACTTTTATGAAGGATAAGATGTTATATGTTTTCAGGTGGATTTCCGGGTAAATATAACATTTCTAGCATCATCTAAAATTGATCTATGCAAATTCCTTCCCTAAAGATTGCTTACCACCATCCACTGATACGGACCAACTATATGCAATAATGCAATTTGTTCCCACAGTGATAGGACTTGGCAGTGCACAGATGATATCGGTTCTTTACACGCCCATAGACAATTATGATGGAACATGGATAAACAACAATAATTACAAGCACAATCGTTGTAACGCATACCTAATACAAATCAATTATAATCATTCCACATATGTCTGCACATGTACGTATGCGCATAAGTTTGATTTGAATAAATAAAAATATGTAAATAAGGAAATTCTTGGCATAAAATTCAATTGCAATAATAAAAATGGAAAAGAAATTGAATTTTAAAAGCTTGGTTGAAAGAGAGAAGAGAGAGAGAGAGAGAACACGATTCAGTTGAGGCATTTCCCACAAATGACAAATTCAAAAGAACTATGCCGCCAAAATGTCAAACCTTTATTTACCCTACCACCTCTCTCTCTCTTATCACATAATACCGGTACGGAATTACATGAATGATGAATCATTTCGTATGTTTTTGTTTTGATGCATTTTTATTTGATTCGTTTCGATACAAATACCCATTAATTATCGAATAATAACAGATTAAGAATGTTACACTGTAAATGTGTGGGTGGGTGTTTTTTTCGCTGACAGTGCAGTGTTTATCATTTGTTATTTTGAAAACACTTTTATTGATTTCAAAATTTCGTGTAATATTGTAATGTATTCATAATATTTATTTCAAACACAGTAGTGTCTGTCTATCGCCTGTTTGCTGATCTGTGTTCTCTTTAATGTTCATAATAGTTCTTCTCGTGTCTTGTGTGTTCACCCACCCCTTTGTGTTAATTTGAATTTAATTTCCTAATGAAGTTATTGCAGACTGCTTGTCTTTTTGTTGCAGCAGATTACAATAAATTAATCTAATTGATAATGTCAGCATTTGTATTGCGAGGCGGCAACCACCACAAAAATCGACATCATAATTTTTCTTGGCAGTAGCACAAACAAGGCACTAGATACAGTGTCCCCAATTAGTCAAATGGGAAATACAAAACAACAACAACAAAAAAACAGAAATATCGAGTCGTCGCTTTAAAACAAAATATTGGCATAAACATTCTCGTGTCTTGCATATTTAGAACGTGATGTTAAATTTGTAAGTTCTTAATTCTGAACACTTGACAGTAATAAATTATAAATAATTGCCTGTTCAAATACGGTTTAAAAATATTTGGAGGCCGGAAATTCTTATAATAAATGAACATTATACGAATTTCCGTCGTTTTTGTTTTCGACATGTTTACTGAATGTCAAAATTTAATATAAGGATCATTGCGATTTTCCACCATGAATCATGTAGAGTGGTTGGTAAGAGTTTTTACTTTATAAACAAATATACTTGAAACTTAGAGTGAAAATGTATATACTGGATATAAATGGTATGAAGTTCCTTCTATGACACCTTTTGGAAAGTTAAAAACAGGTTTTATTAACAATATTGAAATGTTTGAGGTAAAACTGAAAGTACTTTTTGTTAAGAAAATTAAACATTTTGAAATTGGATTAAATTTTTGTAAATTTTTGTGGTTCGACAAACATTTTAACTGTTTAAGTTAAATCAAGTCAAAACCTACAAAAAAGTATATGTAAATTGTATCAATAACTCTATCAGTTTTCGAGATATCTGGCATGAACTTTTAACATTAAGCATAGCAGTGACTAAAGGGGCTATATTAAAGATTTTAGTTCCATCTGAATAACCATTATGTCTACATATACATATATCACACGGTCTTTTGAAGAGATAGTATTAAGATCAGCTCTGCAATAAATCCCGACAAACTTTTGTACCAAATGGTGGGACTGTGTATGAAAATTGGTCGCTAAAGTAAACACGCAATATTGAATTTTACCCACAATTCTCTAACACCTGACCATCAATTGCAAAAATGTGCTCCAGCTGTACAGTTTCCCCATCATTTGGGAGTATTTGAGATCAATTGAGGAAAAATAAATAGGAGGAATTAAAAAAAAAATAAAAAAAATTAAATCATAACATACAGGGTGAACCAGAAGTTAGTTTACTGTTAAACCGCTAGGTGCGTCGGGCAGCAATGGTAGGATAGGGCGGAAGGGTTACGAAACACAAGAGCAACCAGTGGGTATTTAATGTTATAGCGTCAATCAGTTGAGAAAAAATGCAATCTGCGTACCTGAGTACTAGGAATTAACGATTCTTCAACTATAGCTTTTTTGCGCTTATTTACAATATAAGGCACAGAAATGAACCTTAATCGATTCAATTGATTAGAAAATGGGTGCACAAGTTCAAGGAGACTGGTTCAAAAATTAATTTACTTTGTTTTTTATTTTTTATAAATAAGTTTTATTCGACCTGTATAATTTTAGAATACTATCCCAAGTTTTGAATAATCAGGCTCGAGGTCCATGTGATTTTGTTTAATAAAAAAAATAAAAAAAATTTTAAACAAAATCACATGGACCTCGAGCCTGATTATTCAAAACTTGGGATAGTTTCCTTAATTTACTATGATCCGGCGACCTAGAACTTCAAGGTGTCCTCTAAACGTAGAACGTGTCAGAAAGTCTGTTTCTGAGCACCCTGGACTCTCTAGTCAAAAGCGATTTAGCGTTTTAAATATGTTCCAGCGCTACAATTTTTGATGCATTTAAACAAAGATTGTTGTTTTAACAAGATATTAAGGACAACAAGTCACATATCTTATGATTTAAAAACTGGCTACCTAAGCTCGCCATAGACCTGCTGGCAAAAACAAAACCCCTCCTTCAACACCAGTACCTGGAAGGTAATCTCGTCGGTGTTGTGTTCTGAGAATAGACATATTGTCCCTAATTGTTGCCAAAAGGAAAGGATGAAGGGACTTTTAGGTTCCGTCATCCCTCCAACACCAGTATCAAATCGGCCAAGGGGCTACGAGTAGTAAAAATAAATTTTCACCATTGTTTAGCTGCTGCTACAAACCTACGTAGGACTCTCTAGAGCCAACTTGTGGATGTTGGAAAAAGAGTCAGGGGTTTGAAAGACGACAAATATACCATGTTTGTGGCGAATATGGAAGCTATGAGGGGACTTAATATAATTCTTTTTCCAAATTATAGTACTAGTGGTATGACGACGATGTGGGTGTTTTATGCCTCACGAACAATTTGACCCGTCAGCTGAGGTTTTACATCAGCTCACACGATATGAGGAATCTGAAAGATGTCTTCTAATCCTTGGATAAGATACCAATGTTCACCATGTGCAGTGGTACAACGAGGATATAACTGCGAGAAATGACTCAGTCTTGGATTTTTTATTCAGTATTAAGTCACCTAAAATGAGAGTGGCTCCGACCTTTAGAATTGGAAACAGGGATGTTGTCATTAACATTACCTTGATAAATAGGAACACTTCTAGTGATAGGGAGTGGAGGGTCTCTGGGAAATTTTCCTTCTCGGACCATAAATTATATACTTTACAGTATATAATTGAGGGGAGTATCAGGCCCTTCCGATCTTCTAGCTTACAGGCATAAGACGTGTATCCATGTAGGCTACAAATACCTCATTACTATACTATGATTTATATGTAAACAGACGCATGGAAAACCACTCTTCAATATCTTTTACTATCACTATTTTAACTATCTTCATATTTAAATATTTTTTTGATTTCGAAATTTTAATGCTTTTTCATCAAGACGGTCAGAATGAACCTTCAGGGTCTCCGAATGGCGTAATGACTCTTTCATGGGGAAGTGTGATTGTTATTACTACCCCAAACATAATCAAGTATTTTACCAAGGTCCAACATTACATTGAGTTATGTCAAATTATCGGTGTATGTATACGTCACTCTAGTCTTAAGTGACCTTTAGGTGGATATAGATTTGGATCAAGTCGAAAATTCTTGAGCATCATTTGAGTAAATAAGTAAGTGTAATTTCTTCCTGACTCGCAAATCGCTAAAACGATTCGTAAAAAGCGATTCTAAAACAAATTCGAAAATGATAACATTAAAGAATCACTGGTGAAAATTCGCAAACGAATCGTAAAAGCGATTCGTTAACTAATCATAAAATTCGATAGAATTTAAAAAAAAAAACATTTCGTAATGATAATATTATCGAATCGCTGGTGAACATTCGTTAAAGTATCGTAAAAGTGATTCTTTTACCAATCGTTTAAGCGGTAAATAGTTCCACGCTATATCAAAATATGAAAAGAACGAAAAATAAGGATGATTTATAGATTTTGCAACTTGAAAGGAACTTAATATTGCGATTCATAATAGGACCTTTTTTTTGAAAGGTAAAAGAATCGCTTTTGCGATTCCAGAACGAAGGTGGCGATTGTGTGGAATTCCAATTACACAGATGCCTTCTGACTCTGGAGTCTTACATTCGGTAGACCAATTTACATGATTTAAGAAACTTAATTATTACTTTTTTACATATATTTGGCATCCTAATTAGTTTTTCAAAGTCAAAGACAATAGCTCATCTTATTTAAGAAACTATGTTCAGGTAAGTATGGTACAGCATAGTTCATGTACTAAAATAAAATATTTCTGTTTAATTTTTTTAAGAAAAGCACTTGTGCTTGTGGCAACTTTAACCACAAATGTGTGATATGTTACGTTATCTGCGTTTCACACAATCCCCATACATATTTCACTCGTATCAATACACAACATATATAAACAAATTTCTACTTACAATAATGACTGGTAATATCTTCATTGTTATTTCCAAGTGCCCAAGCATTCTGGAAAGAAAAATGTTATATATTCATCAACTCATAGAAGAAACCAATTATTTTTATTACTTACAGGATCAATATCAATTCCCAAAGGAGCCATGGATACATTGGCATTTTCCAACATATTACTGCGAATAGTTTCAAATCGTTTCTTTGACTCCTCAGAAGTAGTTAAATTAAAAATGTCTCTGACAACGGCCTGATCCTCAGGCTGATTACCGGAAGATTCCGTTTCTTCGGGTATAACATCCCAACGTACTGAATCAATATGTGCCTGCAGAAAGGGATTTGTGGGTGTGGCCGACATAGAAGCGGACGTGCCACCACTACTACTTAGGGATCCCTCAGTTTTGTCACGTGTGACTTGTGTATTAGAAGTACCATAACTACTGGAACTGCTGTAATCGCTAAAGTCTAAAACACAACTATCGCCCATAGTACCATTAACATTAGGACTAACAATCTAAAAATTGGAGAAAAATTGCGGATTAGTGAATGTCATGTAAATCATTATATTTGTGTAGAATGCAATAAAAATACAAACCTGCTGATTAACAAATTCATATTCCAAGGGTTCATCCGCACCAGGAAAATCTTGCACCAATTGATGCATTACTTCTACAACATGTTGCATGGATGGTCGCAAATCGGGTTTTGTGGCCCAGCATGAAGTCATTAAATTCTGTATTGGCTGCGGCCATTCTGTTACAATGGGTGGACGATCACCCTTGTGTATTTTCCACATTATGGAATATGTGTTGTCTACATCTTTAAATGGCTTCTCACGCGATAGTACCTCCCACAGTACTATGCCCCAACTGAATATATCACATTTCTCGGTATATTTGGAACCCTCAAATACTTCGGGTGCCATCCAAGCAGCCGATCCTTTGTTATTTGTCATAAGTGTTGATTTATCGGCCACAGTGCCAAAATCACAAATTTTCAAATGACGACCTTTGTTGGTCAGCAAAAGATTAAGTGGTTTTAAATCACGATGTATTAAGGGTTTAGGTTTCATGTCATGTAAGTAGGCGACACCCTGAAAAAATAAAGAATTTTGATATGGAAATATGACATTAAGAGGGGTACTTTTATTGTACCAAAGATTTACTCTATTTATACCAAAAAGTAACTTTATTCTAATAAAAACGAATACTTTAATTGTTGAAGGAGAACTTAGTTGTACCAACATTACTTTTCTTTACCAAAAAAGTTATTTTATTGTATCAAATAGTACTTTAGAATAGAGGAAAGTATTTTTGGTACAAACATACCAGATGATGTAGCAGTGACAATGAATTGCCATTAATATTGACAATAAAAACCTTTCTGATCGTTTAATTAAATTTATCAAACTTAATAAAACGAATCGCACGACCATTTCAACTCACATGAAAATTGTACTCAGTACAAAAATATATTTATATAAATCTAAATATGGGTATTTCCACACAAAGGTCCACCGTGAGCGAAAATGATCAGTTAGCTGCAAAATTTTGATTTTATGTTATTGACGTTCTAATGTAACATTCGTTATCAAAAATTGTTGGTATATACACTTTGTAATATTTTTTAAAACATTTGTATCATAAATTTTCAAATTTTCATAAATTTTTTAAGTCACGCCAAGCCACGTTTTACAATAAAAAATAGGTTGATCAAAGGTATTTAAAAAAGTTTTAAAGTTTACCAGAGTGTTAAACAAATTTATAATATTCCAAATCATAATTTAAATGGTTTTACAAAAAAAGTTCAACTTAATTCGCACTGGTTTTTTTTTTTGAAAAAATAAGAAATTTACTTTTATTTTTGTCCCGTAACGTCACCCTCTTTATTTGCTAATATGTTAGGACCATCAAGTCAGAGAATTTCTTCTCTCTTACTAAATAAAGAGCTTCTTAAGTATTACACAAGTTAAAGAAGTTATAAAATAATCAGTGTTTTCATTGTTTCTCATCTGATTTGATTATACGACCTGTCACATGTGTGACTAAGAAAAATATAGACTTTTTTAAAAAATTAATTTGTATTATATTGTTTATTTTAGCGATTTCGATGACACCGTCTTATGTTACGAAAATAAGAAGGAACGCTCCACTGCCAGATTTAATTTTTTAACATACGATAATATTGCACAAAGGGGTTGACATAATGACAAACTCCTCAAAGAAGTGTATCGCATGAGCAATAATCCATAGCTGTTAAATTGGATGTAATTTTGTCGGTATTCTAAGAATATGTCAGCTTTAATCAATTGGAGGTATTGAAAGTATAATGTTATATATTTTTACTTTTCTTTCAGTCGCTTATATTTCACATAAAATTCATGAGATATTAGCGATGACCAATGTACATTAATGCAAATTGTTTGGTTTTTTCTTGCACACAAGCACGACGGGAATAAACCACCACGTTTACCAGAATTGTTATTAAACAAATTACCCACAAACACTCAGAGAACTATGACGAATATAGATATTTCTGAACCTGTTCATGTAAACCTATTTCTATATATGTTTAAACTTGTTCATGGGAACCTGTAGGAATATATGAAATGTACGGAATGCAGTTAACAACTTTTACTCTTATCGACAGCATTAAAGCATAAGAAACGAGTAACTTTAATAAATATTTTGAAGATACCTTAGAAAAACGATTGCAACTACTGAATTCAGTGTACACGAATTAGGATTACTCTCCGGCAGACCTGCTTTTTGCGTTTGTGAACTGGCACAGTGTTATTATTTAATCCTGGAGTCCCATATAACTCATGTTGACTTAAGTAGGGACATTTAAAGAGTTTAATAAGTGTGTCTTTTTTGAACATAACCGCAGCCAAAAAAGTTTCGATTTATGTTATTTAATCAATGGGTATATAAAGTTTATTATGTATAAACAAGATAACAATGAGACAATCATTGATTACATTTGGTTTTGCTATCGATACATACATTTTGTTCACGATAGTCGAAACCTGCTTACATTTGACCTGTAAGTTAGCCGGTTTTTTTTTATTAAGGAAATATATCTATCGCGTTATTAAAATCGGTAGTCTGATAACAACCTAGTACAATTGTACCAATCTTCCCTTTAAATTTGCCCAAAAATGTTTAGCGCGTTAAATAAAATCGCATTATTTGTTTCCCCTTTTATCTATAATTTCTGTTTATACTGTCATGCCCCTTACCCCATCGCCAATAACATTACCCCCTTTCTCTAAACAAGGGCATTCCCAATCATTACTATTTGTTTTATGCTTCTCTTATCAATCAATACTAAACATTCCACGTAGCGTCTATATCTTACTTACCTCGGCACATTGTCGCGCCCAGCTCATAGCATGTGCTTTGGCATAGTATGGTTTCACTTTGCCATGCAGGAAATCATACAAAGATCCTCCTTCGGCATATTCCATGATTAGATACGTCGACATTTGATTCAATGCAATTCCATACAGGGCAATGATATTTCTATGTTGGACACGGGATAGCTGTTTGACTTCTGTTTCGATGGCTTTTTGTTCGGCTTTGGGACCAAATTCCTTGACGGCAACGTAACGATCGCGCCACACGGCTTTGTAGACCACACCATATGAGCCATGACCGACTTTCTGCAAGAGGTTGAAGAGGAAGGGAAGTGTACATTCATTTGCGGGGTATTAAAAGATTATATAACGATGGCAGCCAATTTAGCGCCTAAATCAAACCTCTTTAAATGAAATCTCAGAAAACTCCACGCTGGGACACAGTAGACTAAAGCCGCCACTGCTAAAAATGCCAAGACTGATGGGAGGTGGTGCCAGAGGCAAACTCATGGCGCCCTCAGTGGAATTTGTGGTCTCTGCAGACGCTGTGCCTGAGGTTGCTGACACCGAGACCGCATTTTGTTGTTCCGGCGATTCATCGGTCATTGTTGTTGCTGCCTGTTTTAACAACGGATGGTCTTCTATCTGCAGTCGAGCGACCTCTTTGTCTGTCGTTTGCCTCGTCGACGTCGTGTTCGAGGGGGATTTTCTACTTCCGCCGATTATATATTGTTTGGTCGTCGTCTTCACTCCTCTGCTCCACGAACAGATGATTTACTTTTCATTTATTTCGTGAGCGCCTACTGCGTATTGTTGTGAATTCCACCCAATTGCCCCCAACAGTTTGTAGGTTTATTTGTTTTTGTTGTCTTGTTGCCACAATTACATAATTGTTGGGAGCCGTAGGTGGATATTCCAATAAATTTCGATTTGTTTTTTTGCCGTTTGCTAAAGATTTGTTATGATTTTCACGAAGGAAAATTCTTTTGGAACTTTTTCTATTCTGCTGATAATGGAAGAAACTGCAAAGGTTTCACTCGCCATCTGATGGTGTGTCAAAAACAGCTGTTGTGTCAATGCTCACTAGCGGTATCTTGTGGTAAAGGTGGGCACTGTTAGTGGAGATGGTATAATATCCCACAAGGGAAATTTTTAACTATTAAAGTTGTATGTAGATGGCGGTGCCTTCTTGAATCGAATAAGGTGTAACAACAGGAGTCCTGCAGAAATGCAGTCAAGACATTCGCGACCAAAATAACTATTTTATGGGAGAAACAACATATTCATATTAATTCCTGAGTTAAACATTCACAAGAGTACATCTTACGCAAAATATATGTAAATTCAGTGTACTTACATAAAAGATATGTATGAGGTACCAGAAAAAGTGTAGCAAAGATTTTGGTTTTCTACTTTATCAAGATAACTAAACTGACCAAATTTAATTACCCTCAAATTGACCGCTTGGATGTTATGGGTGAAATATAAATTATAAAAAATAAGTACTTTTGAATGGGAGGAATCATAAGGGGCCCATTCTGCCCATTTACACTCACCTTACTTTATTTTGGAAAATATTAATACTGGTATGTATTCAGAAGGATCAGTTAAGGTTTCCTTAAGTAATCCTGCCCACCAATCGTGCAGGCAACCAGCCAGACAGACGGACATCGCTCAATAGTCTTAAAAAGTCCTGAAACGAATATAGTCTTAAGATACTTGGGGTCCAATTAGGCTTGCCAGATGGTCGGGAATAGACGGGATTTTCCCGACTTCTCGCGAAAATCCCAAGTCCCGAGTATTGAAGCAATTCCGGGGGAAATCCCGACTTTTTAATATTTACTACCTATACTTAGAATAATCAAAGAAAAAACACATTAAATAAGAAAAAAAAAATTCTTTTATGAACTAGTTGTGTGCACTTAACATTTTTCTATTTACCCATTTCCATGGGTAATAATCTCTTTCCCATCCTTAGAAATTGTCTATCATCTGATTTTACCACAGCTGTTCAAAACAATGAACATCACTTGAATTTGTTTAAATTGATCTCATTTATATTTTATTTACCGATAAGTAACGCTTATTGCGAAAAGTATTTAGTATTTTAAACAATTTATACACAAAAGGTAGAAACCGAATGTCTTTTGATCTTATAAAAGCTGAACTAATCATAAGATTGAATATTGATAAAAGCTGTCAGGAATTCCAGTCATTTTTAACATGTAATAATATTTCTTAATAAAAAATTTCCAAACCAATAATATATGATCTTTACATTTGTCCCGACAAATCCCGCTTTTTAGTCTCGGTTTTTCCGACTTTTCGAATTCGGTGCCTGGCAACCCTAGGCCCAATACGTCCGTAAATATCATCCCTAAGGATGACATTTATGTAATTTTTGGCTGTTGGCGTACACCTTATCTTTCACGTGGCTCCAAAGAAGAAGTCGCAAAGTGTTACATCACAAGATCTCGGTGGCCAATTGTGATCACCTCTTCGAGAGATAACTAGGTCCGGAAACTTTTCCCGTAAAAGATCAAAGGTTTCTATGCTTGTATGGCATGCAGCGCCATTTTGTTGAAAGTAAACGTTGTTCAGATCAATACCGTCCAACGCCGACCATAAAAATCATAAATCATCTCTCGATAGCGCAATCCATTCACCGTAACTGTTGATCCAACCTCATATTTGAAAAAGTAAGGCCACCGGACCATAAACCGCGCTAAACACTCACACGTTGAGGATAGAGAGGCTTCTCAACAATAACTCTTGGGTTTTCCGAGCCCCAGACGCGACAATTTTGCGAGTTGACGTAGCCACCGAGGTGGAAATGGGCCTCATCTCAACAATTCTCAACAATAACTCTTGGGTTTTCCGAGCCCCAGACGCGACAATTTTGCGAGTTGACGTAGCCACCGAGGTGGAAATGGGCCTCATCAGTCAAGATGATTATTCGGTGGACTTCCGGATCATTTTCATGCAATTCAAGGACCCAATCAGCAAAGACACGACGTTGTTGATGACCGGCCGGCTAGAGTTCTTGTGTTAACTGATCTTTATAAGCCTTAAGACCCAAGTCTTTATGCAAAATACGGTGTAATGACTTTTGTGGATGCCCAATTCCTAAGAACAACGAGGAATGGACAGACCTTGGGTTTCTTCAACACTTTGGGCTACAGCAGTAATATTCTCAGTTGTTCTTGAGCGAAGTGCACGGGTTTTATTCTTCACATCATTAACTTGTCCCAATAGCTCGAATATTTCCATCAATATCTGTATTGCGGTCCGACAGGGTGCATCACAACGAACAAAAATGTCAATGAGTTGTTGAAACGTGTATCGTTCCATTTTTAGTAATGGCGTAGTTTCTACTTGTCAAATGTCAAAGAAGAAAAGCTTCAAAAGTGACAGCTACCGAAATAGCGGGTCATTTACAATGATACCTCTCATTGAAAAACCCTTTACTAGACATACCGATTGCCCCGACACTACACTGTACTATCGACAACATTGAGAAGGCCGGCAAAGAAAGAAAAATGTAGATGACTGGAGGTGGGAATCGAACCCAAGATCTCTCGCATGGTTGTCGCGATTTCTAACCATTATGTCACGGCATGTCCTTACAACAAAATAACTTTTTATTACAATAAATTGTACTGTATAATACAATAAATTTTATTATTTGGTACAATTAATTGTACTTTTTGGTACAATAAATTGTACTACATATTTGGTACCATAAAAAAAATTTTGGTATACAAAATAATAATAATAATTTTTTTGTATTTACATATTATTGTAAAAACAAAAAATTTTCGTTCAATAATTTGTATTTTTTGGTACAATAAATGGTACTTTCTGCTACAATATATGTATTTTTTCCTACAATGAAATCACTATGTGAGACAGTAAAAGTACTTTTTGACACACTAAATTTATTTAGTACAAAAAATTGTACACATTGGTACAATATAAACTTAAACTTAATTTCCCTTGCACCCCATGAATGAGGTATGGGATAGCTTCTCGCGTTGTTGTGAATTAACACGCTTTCTATTTTTAGATTCACAACTAACGGCACCTACTTATTTATCGACGAATGCGAACGTCACTGTTTTGAGAAGCTCTTACTAGACACGACGATTGAATCGACGCTTAATACTGCGAAGTTGCTGTCAAACAACATTCGAGGGGAGCCGACAATGAAAGAAAATTTTATTTACAATATATTTACTTATATATTTACAATATAAGTACTTTTTGGTAAAATAAAATAACTGTTTTATACAAAGAAATTTTGCTTAAAATCATTTACCGTTGTGCATAACTTATTTAAATATATTTGTTTACTTTTAAACTTATTTTTCGTTAGTTTTAGTCGATCGTATTGTATTTATATCAATTTACGTTAGTGTATCGAATGATACATGAAATTCGGCTAACGATCAGAAAAGTATTTTTTTTATTGTTTGATATTTTTGGTCAAATTCAGTTCAATTTGTTAACACTGTTCTAAACAAAACTTTGTTTTGTTTCTTTACTAAATCATCTAAATAAATCTTGTACATGCAAAATTATCACATGGGATTAATTGCATTTTAAGTTTTGCATATAGGATTCCTATAAAATCCCAGCCGTATATTAGTGGTGCTACCCCAATTTGTGATAGTGATCACAAATTAAGTTCCATGTAGCAATTGGACGAGTAGTTAAGGAGATAATAGCATTTTAAGTTTTTCATAAAGGAATCATATTGTCTCTCATATTGGTGTTGCTTCCCCACTTTGTAATATTTATTAAAAATTAAGCTTCTTATTGCAAATCGACGCTAAGTTTAAGAGATAAACGCGTTTTATGTTTTATATAGTGTTTCAATAATATCCCCGTCATGATAATACGATTGTTCTTTATTTTGGTGGTGTTTTCCCCCTTTTTTATATTGATTGAACTTTGCAACACTCAAGAGTGATACACTCTTATTCATGTGTGTTTCTTATTTGTCAATATTTTGTACTTTGTCAATGTCCGCATTATGCTCATTCACTTTGACATGTTGTGCCAATGCCACTATCTTCCTTCTTTTGCCTGTAAGAAATTCATTGAATACTGCGGATTAAATTCTCGATATTTAAACTGAAACAAACGCAATCTAAAAAATAGAAAAACTTTTTTTTTTATTTTTACAGTTTAGTTTTCTTACTTAGAAAAAGAAAAACTTTCTGTTTTTTATGCACAAACTATCAAATGCCCAAAGTGCTGACGACTTACTTCAGTGGCAAGAAAAACAATAAAATCGAAATAAGGAAAGCGACACAGGAATTGTTTTATAATCAGGATACGGGGGAAAAAAGGACACTAACAAACCCAAAGGCCATCACTAAGATGGGTTACAAATAAAGACAAATATATTTTTCTGCTGTAAACTAACAAAATATTCATGTGAGGAGAAAAAAAAGACAAAAGAAATTTCGCATTTGCTTAGAGAAAAAAAACACAGCAAAGCAAAACCAAATGAATTGCTACGGCCAGTCAAAAGGACAGTCGGGTTAAGAGGCGGCGGCTAGGCATACTCACACACACATTTAACATAAAACATTACATACATATGATGTCTAGCTAGAGCCAGTAAATAGTAGTAAAAACCAGTTTCTTTTTTTGCTGCTCTAATGTAAATGCATTTATATCCTTCAGAGTATCCCTTTTTCCGGAGCTTCCCAACATAACAAACAATCAACAACAAAATAGAAATAAAGCAACAGCGCCGACACATTAAACAAAGTAAAACTGGAGGTTTTTTCATTTGTTGTTGTTGCAAAATTGAGAGGATATGGATCACCCTTTCTGTGAAGTAAAGTTGAAGACAAATTTGCTTTTGGATAGTGTTTCATGTAAATGCAGTAGTCGCAAAAAACTGCAGTTAAAGGATAATTTTTGAAGAAGTTTTGGAGTGGGGAATGAGGAGTTTATTTTGTTTTTAAAGTTTTTCGGTTTTTGTTGCATCCAAAAACTAAATCAGTTGTTTGATGAATGTGCAACTGTGGTTTCTGTGGATTTTTTTTTAAAGTGCATATTAAAAGTTTTAAATTTTAATAAAAGCTTTTGGAAAATGAGTGGTACTTTGACCTCACCTTTTTTTTTAAATATTTGTAACTAAAGCATCGAAACAATTGAGAAGTCACAAAAATCGATATAAATAAAAGAGAATCGCAGTGATGTATGTGCCCACATAACACCCCAAATTGGATAGTTATTTTTTTGTTGCGTTTGTAATTGTTAGGGCAAGGTTTGCATAATTTTTTTTAAAGGAGAAATGGTACCACCTTTCTCTCCAAACGGATAAAGGTACAATTACAATAAATGGGACTCAATATTTTTCAGCTCATTAATTTGGGACTCAATTCTGAGAACTGCAAGTGAAAGTAGCCCCAAAAAGAAGAATTTCTGCATCATTTGTTTTGTCAATTTACAGCCATAATAATTTAATATCGATTTGAAGTTTGCAAGTATCGTACTCGTATAGGGGAATTTGTCACGTTTTATGCTCTTTTGTTTGTCATAATTCGAGAACCACTTGTCCGATTTAGCTGAAACAAATTTTAAAAAAATGTTTACAATTACTTTAATCTGTTCATATAACGTTTCCCTATATAAGCAACAGTTTCACTTTTTCATTCATCAAATGATTTTGAACTGGGTTTATTTTGTAGCAGTTACAATAAAACTGTTGTACTCCGTGGCGTATGATTTACGTGAAATATTACTTATACGTCATACATACGCCACCGCATAACAATATAACAAAAGAGCCTAAAACATGACAAATTCCTCTTTACGATACTCACTAACTGCAAATCTATATTAAATTATTTTGGCATGTAACTTGACCAAACTAATGATGCAGAACTTCTTCTTTTTGGGGATACTTTCACGTGCAGTTCTCAGAATTGAGTCCAAAAATCATGTGTTGTACTGTGTAATGCGTTCAAATTTCAGTCTTTGAGACGCTCTATCTAACACCGGACACCAGACTGCCGATTCGTAAACGATGGGTTTAATAACCAAGTCTTATAACCAGTTCACATTTTTGGGGCTAATTCCCCAATTGAGGCCAATTACCCTTTTGTAGCAGTATAGAACCATTGTCGCTTTGCTAATCCTGGCCTGAGCGTTCAGATTCCAATTCAGTTTACTGTCTAATATTAGCCCAAGATATTAGGCACTATCAGAGAGTGTAAGTGCGACTCTTCGAATCTGGGTTGGCAAATTGAGGGATTTTGTATCTCCGTGTGTATAGCACCAGTCATAGTCCACAGCTATGACTCCATTTAAACAGAAGTTTCAGCGCAGATTCTAGACGCTCAGAGAGTAGTTTAGGATCTTTGTCGGTAACTATTAGTGCCATTGTCCTTGATGTAGAGATTCCATAGTAGTGGAGAGAGTACTCTTCCTTGGGGAGTACCGCGAACCGCCACTTTGGAAATATTTGACACGCTCAGACTGGATTCAATGCGTCTAAATTTCAGTAGTTTGTCAACTAAGACGGGACCGGCCGTGGCATTATGGTTAGAACACGCGAGAACCATGCGAGAGCTCCCAGGTTAAACTCCTGGCTGTAGTATTCTAAAAAAAAAATTCTTTCACTGCCGACCCCCCTGGATGTTGTCGACGGCAACTTCGCCGTATAAGTGTTCAGTCAACCGGAAAGTTTAGTAAAAGCTTCTCAAACAATGACATTCGCATCCGTTAATAAACAAGTAGGTGCCGTTTGTTTTGAATCTTAAATAGAAAGCGTGTTAATTCACAGCAACGCGAGAAGCATCCCATACCTCATTCATGGGCTGTAAAGGGGAATTAAGTAAGTAAGTATCAACTAGGGCGATGATCACTGGGTTAATCTCTATTTGATTCAGGTTTGTCATTATTAAGAGCTTCCTCAATATCCAGGAAGGCGTCGAGAGCCTATTCCTTGTATTTCAGGGATCTGTCAATGAGACTGGTTATCGAATGTAAAACAGTTTCTGTGGGTTTGCCTTTCGTGTTAGCATGCTGAGATTTTGATAGGAGTTCCGGTTTAAGAGATGATCTGATATATGCATCAATTATTCTCTCCATGGTGTTAATTAAGAAGAAAATTTGTGTACCAATTTTTTTTTTTAAATTTTATTCAGATACCTCATAAAATGTCATCAACATTTATTGACGACATCACCCAGTGTCACTGCCTATGTGATGTAGTTGTCTTTGTTGCTGATTTTTACATAAGTTACAACACGCATATATGTAGTATATAAATATTTAAAAGGAACTCTTAAGCAGCAGCGGATGTCGTAGCTTTGGCAAATGACCCAACACAATCCATTCACTTACTCGTCCGTTTGCCCCCTTCCCCCCCTTATTTTTAAGCCACTAACTCATTCATTCAACCAACAATCCCCATCCCTTCAATCCATCGCATTCATGGCCAACGCCTCGGACCCCACATCCACAATCAGATTCCATTGCGGATGTCTTCTAATGTAGAAATGTGTAAAAGTTTTAAAGTTTAGATTTATTTGTGGGTCGTAATTCGTATTCGTATTCGCATATTCAGACCATCCATATCATTATTTGCATATGTTTGTTTGCAGGAATAAATGAATGGACGGATGAATGGAAGGATGTGTGGACAAGGAAATCTTATATGTTGTACTCGTCGAGGAGATGTGGGGGGAGGAGGCCACCACCCATATACACATGTAGCTAAGTATGTTGAAACTTTGTTTTAATTTTAATGTGGGTCCTTTTTTTCTCAGCTCTTTTGAGTGCGCCTTGTAACTGGGATGCAAAATCGTATTTTGCTGAAAGCGGCTATCAAGTAAAGTAAATACTTTGCCCGAGTATCCTTATGTATGTGCGTAAAAGATAAAAGGATATCCTCGTATTGTTTTCCCATCTGCATATCCCGCGCACCGTCTTCACCGTTCGTCCATTCACACACACATACAAATCTTTTTGCAGCACTTAACAACAATATAATGATATGTTGAAAAGGATTTTAAATAATTTGAATTTCCTTCTTTTGGATTGAAGTGGCGGCATCATCATCGTCCTCAATCTGTGTTTTACCCCACTGAGGTCACAGCAAATTTCCATAATTGTTTGGGTGAGCGTTGAAAGTAACAAATCCTTTTCGTTGAAAAGTTTCCATCTTTATTCAAATATTGATGTGTGGAAAATAATCAGGTGGCGGTATTGTTGTTGTTGTTGTCGAGATTTTGGGGTCAATATAAGGGTTAAGTTGTCATATCACATTGAATTCTCATAAGGGTTGAGAGTTAGACGTTGTACCACTTCATGTATTACCGATGGGGTTTAAGTTTCTTGTGAGTAGTATTGAAATCAATTATAGGCTGGGTCAGGAGTGGGGGCGGGGTATGGAAAAGGATATTTGTTACTTTTGGCCATGTGAAAAATTGCATAAGGAATGCGATATTTTGTCAATTTGTTTGATGTCAGTCGGAAAAGTTGAAAATGGGGGCAGTGACAAATTACTGTTGGTGAGTTGAAATTTAGTTGATAAAAACAGCAACAAATTTGAGTTTTCGAATAGAAATATTGTAAATGTGGAAATCTTCGTATTATCTAGAAAGTAGGACAGTAATACTTAAGCTAAAGAAAACTTTTAACTTTACTAAATACAAAATTGGGGCACGGTCGCATTGTGTGTATTACTAAAATTAATCGATTTCTTAAGTGGGCGGTACCAGATGGGTATGGGAGGTTCCAGAAGGGGCGTGGCTAGACTTCCAGATTTTTTCTCGAAAACTTTATGCTGCTTTAGTTTTACTAAATACAGAATTTGGGTACCATCGCGTTGGATGTATTCATATTATTACTCCATCTCTGAAGTGGGCGGAAAGGCACATTTGTATGGGAGGTACCAGTTGGGGTGGCGCCATGTAGCCCATTTGCAATACCGTTAGTAGTTTTGGGGAAACATTAACTCGTCCAAAATTTCAAAACATTTGGTTGCGTCTTTCGAAAGTTATCGTGTTTACCAGCCAGACAGACGGACATGGCTCGAACGACTTAAAAAGTCATGAATCGAATTTGGTTCAAAGAAACCTAGGGCCTTAAGTGGTTCCTTCTATGTGTTACACTTTTGGGTCGTGTCAAATGAAATATACCCTCCTAACCGTAGGATCAAGGTATAAAGATGCTTTTGGTAGTGGAATAGATATTATAGCCTCTCGAGGCTATGGGGTGCCTGGTACTGTGGTAAATCAGAAACATTTATTTCATTCTAAGGCCATATATTTAGTTCTTAAATTAAAAATGGTTGGAAATGGACATTCCCTATAGTTATACAGGGGCGAAATAAGCAAGGACTCTGCAAGCAGACATTCAACAAGGCCTTCAGAGGCATTCAAACGTCATGTCTTCAAGACCTTGTTTCCATATGCCTGAAAACAGGCCTTCTTCCTTTCTGAAATATCCCGAGCACATGTTCCCTCTATTTTATTTAAGACTCCTGCTGCAGGCTTTCTTTGAGAAGGGAGATGATTTGCTATTCCACCATATTATAATTTGCTTTTCCACCATTTCGTGTGTATACACATTCCGTCCTCCTTTTCATAGCAGGCATGCAAAGAAAAGGCAACGAGGAAGGTGTTCGTGTGTTTTTCTTAAAAGAGTTTATTATAAGTTTTACTCAAACAATTCGAATAGATCTTCATAGGCTAGATGGTAGCATGGCTGACAATCGCGAAGTAGCGAGTTCAAACTCCAGAAAGGTTTACTGTGGTTGGAAAAAAAGTGTAAGTAAAGAGAAATATATATAGCAGTGGGAAATATCAAAAAATAAACTTAACAATTTGAGAGTGATTAACTGCATATTTGTTTATTTTTCAAATCCTTCTATTTTAATGTGTATGAAGTCCTAACATCAGGCCATCTTAAAGGAAACGACGCACATAAAAGTATTTGGATGGTCTGGGCGGCCAAAAATATTTTAATTGTTTATTAAACTGAGAGTAACGTTTGAAACATAATTTGATATATAACAGTTATATTTTCATATAATGGACATTTAAAACATAATATTTCCATATTTTTTGTTATTCGTTATTACCGTGAATTAGCGAGAATGAGAAAAAATTCACAAATTTTGTTAGGTATGATCTTTAATTAACGGTTTTTTGGCCATCCGCAAATTTCTGCGGCAAAACTTTTCTGAACTTGTTAAAAAAGGCCCAAATGTTTTCATATCATTTGCAAGTCTTGCGGGATCGTAAAGGATACATTAACAAAAATCTCAAAAAATCAGAAGATTGTGGTCCTTACTTGCCGACCATTTAAAAGATTTTTAGGCAAACATATATAAGAATTGATAATATTTTCAAATAATCAAGCTCGAAGTCATTATTTGAAAATATTATCAATTTGTAAAAAAGGTCGATTAAAAAATAAAAGCAAAACATATATAAGAAATATATAATATTTGAAAAATCTCATGCCAATAGATTCTGAATCCATCGCTATTTTGCACTTGGGAAAAATTAAACGGTTTAAAATTAATAAAAACTAAACACTTTCGTAAAATCGTAAAACAAACATTGAGTTTGAACTTTAGTTTTTTTGGGTTTCTCGCAATTAAAGTAACTTGTAATGGTGGTCAATTTAACGGTTTTATTTTAAACTTGAGATTTGGGTTTTTGGCCGCCTAGATCAAAATACTTCTATGTGCGACGATGGAAGGTCTTGGCTTCCAATAAAGAAAGAAGGAATACAGACCGCAAGACATATTGACTGCATTTGAAGGCGTTCTATAAGGCCTTTTAAGTCCTTCCTTTCGCCGCTGGGAATGACCACAGAAAAAAAAACACAATTGTTGTTAAGTAATTAAATAAAGTTGTTAGCATTCAATTTTGATTTATAACAATTTTCCATTTGAGAGTGGTTGTAAATTGTCATATTTACAAATTTTCTACCACTGCACAATGGTCTCTCTGAGCAAATACGTGGCCAAAATTAAAATTTTTTACTTTGAATTTTACCATTTTTGTCGTTACACAAAATTTTATAACACATCAAAGTAACCAGAAATAAATTCTATTTTTGTAATCTGTTGTTGCCCGTTAGTCATTGGAGCGGCAAAGTTAGACAATTTTTGTATAGTTTCGAAAACAATTGAGTGCAGTACAACATATGTATTTCGTCGTACGGTGTTTTTATAAAAATATAACAAGTTTACAAAAAAGTTGAAGTGGATAATCTTACTCATAGTAAGTACTTAAATAATTCCCTAAAACAAATTGGAAAAAAGAAAGATAAATAGGATAAAATGTACCTTGTTTAAATGCATATTTTATTTTATAATTTTTCACTTTTTTCAAATTGATTTAAAGTTTAAAAAAAAAGTCCAAGTTTGTCCAGCATAAAATTAACTTTCAAACACAACATGTGATCTGCTCAACTATATTCTTTAATTACATCTTGCGAATACTTGCGATTATTAAATATATATACATTTTTCTAGACAAACTGCGCTTCAAAAATATGAAGACGAATATGACGAAATTTTAGGAATATGAAGACGAATTCGAAGATGGTAATATAATCTTAGAGAGCGACACTTAATGTATAATTTTTATAACTGAGACTTAATGTATAATTTTAATTGAATAAGATTTTAATTGAATTAATATTTGTTTTTATTTGTTAATTATAAGTTAGCAAGGCAAGAAGTAGAACTTTGGATCAATTAGAAAGAAAAAGTTATACAATTGACAACATATAACAATATAAATTAATTGCTGAATAGAAATTATCATTTTCTTAACTTTAATAATTTTGGCCAGAAAAAATTGATTTGAAACCATTGTGCACTGTTTAAATTCAACAAAAATAAAAAAATTTTAAATATGACAACACTGTTCATTGTTGTTACAATTTCGGTTGTTGGCGCCTTTTTAATTAAATATTTAATTGTATTGACGAAATGGTATTCAATATGACAACTAGTTTGTCGTAATTTTTTCTGTATATACTATTTTTTTGGTTTTATGTTGAGTCCCTATACTGAAATTTCTATCATGTTCTAAATTATTGAAATATTACAATATAATATCTCCTATTTTTCAATATACACATTTTCATTGCTCTCAAAATGTCCACTACACAATCCTCATAACAACATCTAACCAATGGCAAAAATTCAAATTGTATATTAAATGTATTTTAATTAATTCAATTTCTTTCTCAACATTTCTACACGAGTTTACAACCATTATCCCAGGTTTCTTTTGCAGCAGCACCAGCACCACCACCACTAAGCGTCGTTGCCATTTTTAAATCTATGCAAAAAGTAATTGTGATCCCGACTATTATAATTGAGGATTTTACGTATTTTACAAATTGGCTCAATTGGAATTTTATCAAACATTCACACTAGCACCGAATAGCTGACACTGAACCTGAATCGTAAGCGGTCATTGTCGAGCATCATCTCAACAACCACCAGAAAAGGGAAATTCGACGACGATGGCAAAAAGTGTCGTACGTAGAATAAAAAGCAAAAAAAAGTAACCCAAAAACGCAAAAAGATGGTACCATTCGTTTGGTCATCTATATGGATGGGGTAGGTGTAATGAGAGACCGTCACAAAACAAAAAAGAACGTTGAATGGTTCGTAACTTTTACCACCATATGTGTTCAATTGTGGACACATGCGAAAGCAATTCGTGTCCACACCCATGCAAACGGACAGACAGTCACTCATGGACCATCAGCGCCCCCACCTTACTCACGCAGCTATTATTCCTAGCCAACCGATCCACAAGAGTAAAATAATAATTGCTGCTATGGCTGCTGATACTGCTGCTGTTGCTGCTGCTGGTACATATCAATATTTGTTTGGTACAAACTGACCTTTTTCCCTATTCATTTCCTTCCTTCGCTTCCCCCCGATTGTCTTTGCCCGTTTAACCCGAGGGAAGGAGTGGATATTTGTTGTAATGGTATCATGGCTTAAAAATTGTATTACACCTCAATAACAATACCAATACATGGCTATCATGGTGATGGCGTTGATGCGAAGGACTACAATGGACGAGAACGATGATTGTAATGATGATGACGACGACGACGACGAGAGTTACAAGGACACCGCCAAAGTTGACCATTATATTACATGAATCTATTCATCCGGGTTTTGTCTTTGTATTATTTTTCAGGTTTTTTATTGTGTGAGGATTGTATGGTAAGCCAGGTAAGTATAATGCTGAGGAAAAAAATGTGATTTGTAAATTTCAACGAGGTGAACAAAATAGTTTTTATCCCTAAAGGGGCATCCCAAATATGTTAGACCGATTAGCCTATCTTACTTGCATAAAAATATGGAGTGAATAATTGATATATACATCAGATTTTCTTTCAAGTTCGAACTTTTGTTTAAGGCCAAGTAAAGTTTTCAGCTTAACATAAAATAGAGTTTGAAATACGTCCTAAAAAACTATGTCTCTTATTGTTTTAGTACATTTTTAATATCAAGTAAAATTTAACTAGGAATTATTTTGTGGAACATTTCAATTTTGTATCTCGCGTCAGAAAAGGATCATAAAATAGGACTTTACAGCATTCAAATTTTCTACAACATTATCTATGGATATCGATATCTCCAACTTTTACTAATCATTTTGTCTCTTTTAAATCTCGTTAAATCTTGGGTTGCCTGGGGATTTTTTACCCCCTTTAGGGTTTAATACAATTTGTAGGTTATCTATCTCGTCGGAATGTGTGATAACTGCAGACAGGCTCTGAAGATTGTTTAAAGCCAGGACATTAACACGTCGATGTTCTGCTGCAGAAACGCTGGATAATATCATCGGGCTCCTGAGATTTAAAAGGATGGAAACTTTTAATAGCCCATAGAACTCGATGTTAGTAATTTGTTACTGGAAATATCAAAAGTATGACTGTCCGAGTTATCCATAGACTAGTAACCACTTTTCTAATAGCATAGGAAGTGTGCTTCCATCAGGTTTCGCGGCTGTTGTCCATCGTCCATGATCCACCTGTTCTCTGTATATACGATGATTGTTAGATTCGGGGACAAAATCTGACGTAGCCGACAGTTAGGATTTCACTTCTGCTTCAGCTTAGACCATAACTCAACAGTGGAGTCCAGTGTAGACTTATCATCTATATAGGCTAAGACACTTGGGTAACTTGCTCTTCACTACTTTCATAAAGATGAGTCAGATGAGCCATCGCTGTCTATCATCGCCCAAATAAGGTTGTCTTTAGCAACATAATTATACGGCCTATGTAGTGTCCGTGCAGAATTATATTTGGATCCTTTGGGTCCTGGAAGGGTAGTGTCGTCAGATTACTGCCGTTTAGGCGCTACTCCCTTGTAAGAAGTACGCTACCTTTTTACCCCTTAATGTGGGATTTAGCTCACTGGAAAGAACTCTTATCCTGCTTCGTGAGCTCATCTTCCGGTTTATCCTAGCCAACTAATTATTCTGTAGACAGAGCGCCTGGTTATAAAGGCACTTTTAGAAGGTGTTTTGCTCAACCGTTGGCACTGACGAAACTGGATTAGCGGACGATTGGATCTGTGTCCCGTCATCAGGCGAGAATGCGTGGAACAAGGTTGCGCTTCTGCAAGGACAGCGATGGCCAGATAGTGACGGACCCAAAAAAGTTTCTGAAGATATGAAGAGAACATTTCAGAAATCTACGGGATACGGACACCACTACAGAAGACCCCGACCCAATCCATGACTATGGTAACAACTGTTCACCTCCGAGCCAGAGTGAGATACTTGTGGCAATGTCCCGCCTTAAAAATAACAAAGCGAGCTGATTAGGAGCAAGCATCAGCTCATGGGGAACATCAGGCTAGAGCAGAGCATGTCCGGGGATTGGAGTTTCAGTCTGGTATGTCCCATATACAAGAAAGGAGATCGTAGTGAATTTAAGAACTACCGTAGAATAAGCATATTACGAATTGCGTACAAGGTCTTTTCGAGCATTTTATGTGAACGTCTAAATCCACCTGTAAACCTGGTAAATCTACGACGTTCCAAATATTCATTTACGACAAATCCTGAAAAGAACTTATGAAAAGCAGATCGATACCTACCAACTGTTTGTCGACTACAAAGCTGCCTTCGACTCTTCGATAAGGAATAGGCTATATGAGGTCATGTCTGAGTTTGGTATTCGTGCAAAACTAATTCTACTTTGGGAATGTACTTTGGAAAATACCAAATCCCCTATTAAGATTTGCAAGGATCACTATTATCCATTCACCATATTTCACAAAAGCCACATGAAACATGTCTATGCCGATGAATTAGACATCATTGGCTGAAATCTGCGGAATGTTACTTCAGTTTTCTCATCGCTGGAGTCAGCAAAAAAGGGTTTAGCGATCAACGAGAACAAAATAAAAATAATGATTTCGACAAACAAAGAGTCCTCTCTCCGTCAATTTTGAAAATGATTGTTTTGAGATAGTAGATGAGTTTACCTACCTCGAAACTTCCGCCAACAAGGAAAATAAAACCAGCTAAGTAATCAAGAGGAGAATAGTGCTCGCAAATAGGTTACGGCAGCACTTTAGTAACACCACCTTATCTCGGGACATACAAAACCTGGGAGTATTCGAGAAAATTGTACTCTGAAAAATGTATGGACCTATATGTGTCGACGGCGAGTTTCGTCGTAGGATGAACCATGACCTGTATGATCTTTACCACAACATAGATGTAGATAAAAGTGTTAGAATGCAACGACTATGATGGCTGGGACATGTTGCCAGAATGGATGTACATTGTACATGCTTCAGCAAGAATGGTGTTTGAAGGCGAACCTGAAGGACGACGCAGAGCAGGGAGACCCAAACCTCGTTGGAAGGACCAAGTGGTTGGTGACGTGCCACCATCTGGTATGACTAACTGGAGTACGCGTGCAAAAGACTGAAGCGTGTGAAAATATTTAATAGTTAGACCTCTAATTTATGAACCACGTTCGTAAGTTGGAATCGGCAGCATAAGTAAGTAAATACAAAATAATTCATTCCAAAAGTATTGGCATTTAAGGGATAATAAGGAACCATTATTAATACGGGATGTTGCTGCAGCCTTCCCAAACATTGAGAAGGAATCAGAAAATCGGTAGTGGAGATAACACCTATTATAATATAATTGGTGGGCCAAAAGAAGTCATCCTATTGGAAGATGCTCTTATTTTGGACCGTTCCAGACTTTTTTGTGGGGTTTTTTGAAGACCTGTGTTTACGTGAATAAGCCCGAGGCCCTGGAAGCCCTCAAGGACAACATTCAATTTTGACGGCGCCCATTTGGCAGATATCATCTTCTCGACTTAACCAATAAAATTCTTAAAATTCAAATAAACATAAATAAAAAACAGAAAAAAGTGAGAGCCAAACAACATCGGATGACTTCTTTTGGCCCACCTTGTAAATATATAACATATTATATAATATTGAAATATATGTTATTTCGATGAACAAAGATGATTTAATGCACTTGTATTATATTTGACTTGAATGTTCGAAAGCAACTGTTTATAAAAAAAAAACATAAAAATTAATATTACATTTTATCCAGTAATCCTTATTGTCATGCAAAAGATAAATTTTTTAATCGTATTCTTAAAATTTGTTATACTTCTAGTCGAAGTATAACAAATATAGTTTTTTTTAACATCATCATCTACAATACCAAACAAATAATCCTAATTTGCCCAATGGTTTTCAAATGCTTCCCATGAGAGCTGTAATTGTAAATCATACCACCCTCGCTTATGCGTTGTTATTTGTCCTCCCGGTGACCATGTGTGTGACAAGTGATGCGTGTTTTGTTGTGGCACTCCTTAAGTGGTAAAATTTGTGTCCTTCGCCTGTTTTTTTTGTTGCTTTCGTTAATGTCACTACGAACGCTGTTGCTGCCGCTTGCCCTTGCACGATGTCCTTTATTTGTTCTCCATCGGGGGTTTTCTACACCATTCCTATGTGAATGCTGTGTTGTTTCTTTATGTATTGGGTAGTATATATTTTTTTTATTACATTTAGTCTTCATGCTTAATTGAATGGGTCAGTTTTCTTTGAGCTGAAGTTGCTTTCTTTGTTTTTGTTTGTCCTCGGAAGTAGAGACCCCATTATAATGATGATGCCACTACTTCTTGGGATACTGCTACAGGATACTAGAGTCATACGTGTTTTTTACAGAGTTCTTACGTATTGGATGTGTGTAAGTTGTAAGTTGTTGTTAAGTCCACTTGTTGTTGTTGTTGTTGTTGTTGTCATGGGAAGCATATTGTTATGCGTATCGTGTGACAGAGCAAAAAAAAAGAAAAAATAAAAAAAACATAAGTATCTACAGGAAATTTATATCAATTGAATTTTCTAACTTTACCAATAAGTGTTGTGTTTTTTGTGTTATTTTTTAGTGACTTTTTTTTCGGTGTCCTTTTGTATGCCAAGTGTTATATGTTATTAGGAGAACAGTGGGATTAATTGTCGAAATAAGATGTATTATAAAGGAAATACAAAAGTTGAAAATCTTAACGACGATTTCGAACTAAAGTAGTGTGGGGTATTGCATGCAGGTATTAGAGTAACACTTATCCCACATTGAAGCATCTAAACTCCATGTATTTACGCAAGGTTACTGCATGGGCAGCTTTGTTCGCACTTTTATGAGGATCAAAAAGGAAATGTTACTTCAGTGAATAAAAAGTGGTGCTACAGAATTTTTATGGTTTTAATCAACGATCGTGTTGTCAGTAAGATGAGGCACCTCATCAATTGAAAAGTAAAAAGACTTTTGGTCCACTACGTATTAGCCGATTAATTATTAATTTAAGAAAAAACTCTTCCAAATTTGCATCCAATCCATGAAGCAATTGAAAATTGGTTTTTTTTATCACACTTACTCCCACTGTACTCCTTACCCTCAAAATGGCATTTCGATACGCATCCTTAAAAAAAGTTCACAAACATTAAATTTGACAATGGTCAGCCGTTTTTTATATACTTCGTCCTACGTGGGGCGGGAAAAGTGCCAAGAGGGTATAAATACTAAACATTATTAACATCATTTGCTATAGCAAAAATGAACGCACGGTGAATGGAAGGCCATGATAATATTGGTAATGATGTCCTTTTTAACAACAGCAGCAACAACAACAAAGGTATTTATTGCTAACGACAAAGAAACATAAAAAAGCAAGGAAACCAAAGGTGGCATTGCCAAAGTGGTGGACCTCTGAAATCATTATGAATTCCAAACACAACACAGCGATAACTTTCAGCCGTAAGTCCTTTGGAGGCTCATGATGGTGGTGGTGATGGCGACAGCCTTAGTGGTTGTCGTTGCAAATTTTCCTGAGTACGTTTTTTTTTAGCAAGGAATTTGTGACAAATTTAATAGTCTCTGGGTATATGGAGTAGTAGAACTTTTTATGTAATACGACCCTAAATAGCAATCACTTGTCTCTGCTACTTCCCCCTTGCTCCATGTGATTACAAGTTTAATACTGCTTCCCCCCCAAGTTGCCCTACTCAAAGGTCCTTTAGATGTGTAATAAATTGTAATGGTTTGTTTAACTGATGTCCAATCAATTGCTAACAAAACCAATAGAGTTCTTCTGTTGCTGTTGCCTTTTTTATCATTGTCTATTGTTGTTTGTTGCTGTTGTGTTGTTTATGTCGACTTTTATCAGAACTAATATTACGCGTTTACAATTTATTAGCGTTTTGTTGTGAGCAGCAGCATTGGTGTAAGGAGGAGGAGGAGGAGGGTTGGAGGATTTTTGCAAACCACCACCTTATACAGGAGGGGGAGTTCAACTGAGCTGTTTATGGTTGTTGTTTTTTGTTTTCATTTCGCCGATTTTGATGTTATGTTTTGCTTATGTTGAATGCTATTTGGCAAATTACTTAAGTCTATTAGTTCTATAAAAAAATACCGTGACTTCTTATTTAAGGGATTTTTTTTGGGTTGTTGTTGTTCCTGTGATCAATGAAAACAAACCATAAAACGCGGTTACAGCTCCCATGTGAGTAATTTTTTTGTGCTACAGATATACATATATGGGGGTAAGTGTACATAAGGGTGTTTCGAATTCCAACAAGTTATTCAGCTCAAACTAGAATAGTGCAAAAACAGAATAATACAAGTATTTGCTTAAAAAAATTGAAATCGGTCGATATTTTCTGTTCGCGCATCGCATCGCACCGGTTTTGGTGGGGAAGGTCAAAAAATCCAAATCAAGCCCGCAACTGCCCCTGAGTCGCCAATACAGGGGTAAAATTTTTGACCGATCACAAGTCATTTTTTTCTGCCAAAATATCCCCCATATATACCTGCCGCCCATTCTCAGCCCCTAAGGGGGCTTGATGGTGCCTCCTAGCGAGGTAAAATGTATGACAGTATTTTTCTCTTCTAACATTTTCTCCAAACATACTTACCCCCAATCTATACATTTGGCTTCAACCGTCCTAACTGTCCCAAACGTGTCCCTAGAGGAATCAAATGTATAACCGACTTATAGTTTTGCAACCCCAAAAGTTTCTTAGAACGTATCTATTTTTTGTTTTCAATCCTTAAGACAGGCCCATACAATTTTTTTTATTTTATAATTTCTCGTTATGAAATCAGCTTCTGTCGCTTCCATTGTGACTCCTAGAGAGGTAAAATGTATGCCCTATACTAATCATTTTTCTCTTCTAACATTTCCCCCAAACATACTTACCCCCTATCTTACCCCCTAAGAGGAATCCCATACAAAACTCAAATTTTTATAAAATTTGCTTACAGCGCTGTAACAGTCCCAAAAGGACCGCTAGAGGAGTCAAATGGGCGTGGCAAAACTTTTGTTAGAGCTAAGGAGATAAAATTTGATACAAAGATAGTGCTCGGCAAAATGAATATGAAAATGCAGACGAAATTTTAATGTTGGACCAGTGGGCGGAGGAGGCGTGGCAAAACTTTATTGTAGTCCCAGAGAGATTTCGAACACTCACAGTACTCGACAACACGAATGTGAATATGCAGACCAAATTTAAATATTGGATCAGTGAGCGGAGTGGGCGTTTCCAAGCCCTCGAGAGAGAAAATTTAATACTCAGATAGAACACGGCAACACGAATATGAATATGCAGACTACATATTAATTTTGGATCAGTGGGCGGTGAGGACATAACCAAACTGTACTTTTGCCACTAGGGATACAATTTAGTACACGAATTGTACTCGGCACTTCGGGTTAAAATTTTCAGAAGAAATTATTCTCAATCAGAGGGCGAAGGGGGCATGGCAAAACTGTATTTTAGCCCTGAAGCGATAATATTTGATACACATACAATACTCGAAACGAAAAACTACAATTGAATTTATTTAAACGTATAAATGTACGTAAATGACAAAAAGTACATTTAGTATAAAAAAGTACAATTTATTGTACAAAAAGTACAGTTATTGTACCAAAAAATACTATTATTGTACAAAAAAGTACTTTTATTGTAGCAAAAAGTACCTTAATGGTATCAAAAAGTACAATTTATTGTTCTAAAAGTACAATTGTATACAAAAAAAAACAGTTAATTGTACCACAGAGTACCTTCATTGTGCCAAAAAGTACTTTAAGAATACTAATAAGTACTTTTATTGTACACAATTCAAGTATTTTATTGTACCAAAAAGTTATTGTAAAAAAGTACTGATGCTTTGGCACAAATTCGTCTGAAAAAAGTAGGTCCGGAAATTTTGAAAAAACAATCTCATATACACGATGCCGACACATTTTGAAGAAAAATACTGACAATGAGCTTTTATAGTAATTGGCAATTCAGAAATGAATATAAATATTTATTTTCGATCACCGGGAATATGGAGGCGAACATTTTGTTTCCGATCGGTAAGCAGAAAGAAACGTGTAAAATATGTTTTTAGGACTATATAGGTAATATTTGTATACAGATTGTACTTGATGCGTACTTGATGCTATAGATATTAATTTGCAGACGGATTTTTTAATATCGGTTAGTGAAACGTTGTTAGTTTGATGAGGTTAAGCTGCAACTTAAGATAACGAATTGTTTACAGAGCGTATAAGGTCGACACTATAACTTAGCCAAGTATGCAAGTGAGAAGCATTAGAAGCGTTAGAACACGCCGTTGTCATGCGGGAGGGCGGAGTTCGCGTCCTGCCTCCTTCATCTACAATTCTTTTAACGGCGGCCCCCGATGTTGTCGACAGCAACTTTGCAGTAGTTTCGATTCGATCATCATGTCTAATAAAAGCTTCTCAAACAGCTGACATTCGGATTTGTTGTTTAACTGTAGGTCTCGTTGTATGAGTCAAATAATAGATGCGAGAAGCTCTCCCATATCTCTTTGCGGCTTAAAAGTTAAAAGCCCACTTGCAATTATCTACCATTCTTTGAGCAGCGGATACAAAACTTAGTACCAATGAAATAGTCATAAAATAATAGGTAAAGTTCAGTGAGTCCACAAATATAAATCATCTTAACTCACTGAGTACACGTAGCTCTCTAAAACCTATGAAATATATATAAAACTTATTTCCTTATTCAAGAAATTTCAATTCTAGCAATTTTATCAATCCGCCTGATTTTCTCTCTGTAATAATCACACACCTTACCTTACCTATTATATACCGCCCTTACCTACTTCACATATTCCTTCCACACATACCTACATTTAACATATCACAAAATGTTTATTTATGGCCAATTAAAATATAACCTAAAAACACGCATCGTCATCAAGTGGTAATGCTCAACGACTCGTACCTCGACTCGTTGGCAATACTCTGGTCTTAATATTCAAGTGTCACAAGTGTGGCCTAAAAGCAATTTTAATGGTTCCGTTTACAACACTTTTTTCTCTTCAAATGGCAAATTGCCCCCTCCGACTAGGGTTTGGCGGCGTGTGACCCCTTGTTAGCCGTTCTCAATTCATCATTCACTACTCACTTTTTACGCCGGAAGTTCTAAAAACCCTTGAGCCCCAGAACGAACAAAATACAAGAAGAAAAAAACAACAACATACAGAATACAACTGAATTGTTGACACACCACGCTAAGCTTTGAGAGAATAGGGTTTCAAAGCATGTCGCCGTTTGTTTAAGCGTTTGCCGTTGTTGTTGTTGTTGGACTGTTATTGTTCAGATCCTTGTGAAAAATATAACAATTATTTTTCATTTGTATTTCGTTTTTGCATTTTCATTGTACTCTTCTCTCATCATATTGTTCTACTTTATTTTTGTCGTTGTTGCAGCCCTAGTGTGTAGTTGTTTTTGTTATATTTTCCCAAGTTTTGTTGATTTTTCTTTTAATTGTTGCGGATTTGCATTCTGACACATTTGTCAACCTCAGCAACAATGACAAAAGGGTAACCAACGATTCGTACATCGGGTTATTTACTCAGCGTGCACAGAAAATAAACATCAATCCTTACAAAGGACGACACAGAAGATGTTGAAGTTGATGCCGACAACGATGAGTATGTACAGCGTTAGGCTGAGTGAATCAAGTGTGGCATGAATGATGAGGCCCAAATCCGTTGCGCGGATGATATATTATGTCAGACTAGGTATGTTTTTGAATATTTGACAATATGAATATTTGGATATTTGGATATTTGAATATTTGAGTATGTAAGTTTTGAATATTTGAATGTTTAAATAATATTTAAATATTTGAATACTTGAATATTTGAATATTTTAGTATTTAATTCTGGGTCTAACGAAGTAAATTATATATCCAACATGTATAACTACATTAACATAACATCCTCATAAGTGTATCAAGGACATTAGCATCACTTTTTGTACGCAGGTGTTTTTCTATGACATTCGCTATAAATGCGTTAGACTTTTCAAATGAATACTTTCAAATCGTATCGTAATTTGTCATTGTCTTACAATTCATTCATTATTCCCCGTTAGTAACTTATTTTTTGTCATTTTTATTGCAGATTCTAAATATTAGACTGACACATGTCAAAACTGTGTGCGATAAAAAACACTGGAGTCAACTTAAGGTTTAACCCTTTTAGTCGGTGGTTGAAATACAATTACTTCGCATATGCTGTGAAAATTTCAGGTAATTATGAATTTGTATAAAAAGTTTCAGTACGAAAGCGGCATTTGCTTATATTTGAGAATCTGTGACATATGATGGATGTATTGTTGCTCTTTTTTTAAAGCAACAAAACCACATGAGTTTTTACATGAAATAAATTATAATGTAGACCTATATGTAAAAAGCTACTTTAGAAACATTAGTAGCAATTTAAATGTATTTATATGCACTCAAATTTAAAATCCGTTAAAAACGGTTAACTTTTAGATATATGCCTAATTACATACTGCTAAATCTGCAGCTTTGGTTCGTGGGAGTTAACTTTTAAAATGTGAAGATTAAACGAAAAATCTAATTTGAGTCAATGGCAACGCAAGCTAATCGTGAACGGCACAGGGAGAAAACACGAGAGGCAACTCGTCTTTTTAGACGGAAAAAGAAGGAGGTGAAGAAAAGACAGGGTGAGTACACAGAGTTGCTCCGAAGTAGAGGGAAGCCCGAAAATTCTACCACGGGAATTTGTGGAACAGGTTTTACCTCCTGCTACTGACGGATCCGGATAACGTTCTGAAGATATGACGAGACCATTTTAGAAATCCACGAACACCATTCAAAAAGAATCCGCTCCAATTAAAATTCTTAACTCCGACGCTTAAAAATAACAAAGCGGCTAAAACCGACGGTCTCTCTCCTGAATTGTTTGAGACAGGTGGAGAGGAGCTGATTAGGAACATGCATCAGCTCATGGCGAACATCTGGCTAGAGGAGAGCATGCCTAGGAATTGGAGTCTCAGTCTGTTATGTCCCATATACAAGAAAGAAGATCGTAGTGAGGGTAAGAAATACCGTGCAATAAGCCTATTACTAATAGCGTATAAGGTCCTTTCGAGCATTTTGTGTGAACTTCTATAGAAGTTCCTTTCTATTTACTTAACGACAAATCCTGGGAAAAACTCATGAAAAACAGATCGACACCTACTATCTCTTTGTCGACTACAAAGCTGCCTTCGACTCTCCGATAAGGAAAAAGTTATTTGAAGCTATTTAGAGTTTGGTATTTCTGTAAAACTAATTCGATTTTGCAGATGTACCTTGGAAAACACCAAATCCGCGGTTAAGATTGGTAACGATCACTCTGAACCATTCAACACAGAAAGTGGTTTCAGGCAGGACGATAGCTTGTCCTGTACACTATTTAATATAGTTATGGAGAAGGTGATGAGAACGGCTGGTGTCGACATGTCTTGCACCATATTCCATAAACATCATTGGCCGAAATCTGTAACTGCAGTTTCTTCATCGCTAGAAAAGGAGTCATTAAAAATGGGCTTAGCGGTAATGGAGGACAAAACATTAATAATTAGTTCGACGATGAGTTGATGGAGACGCACCGTGAACGTTGACAATAATTGTTTTGAGGTAATAGATGAATTTAACATACCTCGGATCTTCCGTCAATACGATAAATAGTGTCAGCCAAGAAATCTAGCGGAGAATAGTGCTCCCCAATAGTTGATTTTACGGACTAAGCAGCACCTTAATAACACCACCTTATTTCGGGATACTAAGAAACAGCTATACCAGGTGTTAATTTAACGCCTTCTGTTGAATGCTGCCGAATCGTGGGTGCTTACGACAACGGACATACAAAACCTGGGAGGATTCGAGAGAAAAGTACTCCGAAAAATACATGGACCTATCGCAGGTGTCGACGGTGAGTTTCGCTTTTACCCACAACAAGCCCCGCAACTGCCCCGGAATAGAACCTAAAAGGTTCAAATAAGAGACTGACCCCCACTAGCATTTCCCTGCTAACATATTTTTCTAACATACCTAACCCGTATCTTAACACTCTAAGGAGGCTCTCATACAAAATGCACTTATGTATGTACTGGCCTTTACCATTGTCAGTAGCAAAAATAATTCATAACAAACAATGTGTTTGTTATGGCTTATGATAGTCTTCATTTTCCAACCAGGGACGGGTGTGACCAAATGCTTTCTGTAACTAAATACTCAAATATTTAAATACATGTTTACAAAATTTCACTATATATCTGGAAAATATTATTGTTGGAAAATATTAATATTTTATCATGTAAAGTAACAAATTATTAAACTATTGTCATATTTACGGGGACGGGTGTGACATAAAACTCGTATATTTCTATTTACTCATAAAACTTTTATTATAAAACATACAAAGCAAAAACCTTATGAGAAAGCAAACAGAAGATTTGTCTTTCCGGAGATAATAGTTTTTACTTATCAAAACAAATGGAATATTAGAAAATGTTAATGTAAGTCCTATCGTATAAAGATAAGAGATTCGAGTGTTTTTTTATATGCTCATTTTAAACTGTTGCCAAAATAATAAAAATAAATATAATTTTTTCCATTTGTCCATAATTGTCGTTCTCTTGTACTGCTGGTGTTTTGAAACTTGAAGCCCCAGCGGCACGGGTTAAATACTTTTTATCATGCTCAAATTTTGCCTATCATAAAATCAGCAAAGACATCATTTTGTGGGGGTAGCACTGACAAAAATTCAACATCGATTTTTACGACCACCTAATTTAGAACTATGGGGGCGATTTCGGCCATTTTTATGGGAGGTATCAGAAAGGGTTTTCTGAGGTTTTGCCTAATTTTACAAGATAATCAAACTTACCAAATTGAAATTATCTTGGTGTCCGTTTGGATGTTATGGGTTAAATATTAATTTTCTAAAAAATATGTCATTTTATATGAAAGGTATCAGAACAGGTAGGCCGTATTCAGTCCTAAGTCACATTTCCATTTAAATTTGACTATATTCATTAAACTTAGCAAGAAGATATTTATGTAAAACTATAAGGGTCAATTTAGTCATTAATATGGGAGGTACCAGATGGGGTGTGGCAAAGGTTTTCTGAGGGTTTGTTATATTAATTTTACAAAAAATAGGTCATTTTGTATGGAAGGTACCAGAAGGGTACAATCGCATTATATACTTCATTTTAGAAAATATGAATACTAGAGTGGGTCAATTTGTATGGAGTAAAAAAATGCACCAAGCGGTTAAAAAAATCGTAATCTACGATAAATTCTAAGAAAATGTGCCCAAGAAACAATGGGTCTAAAAACAGATATCGAGTCCCTGGTTTTTAACAAGAAACTTTTCGTATTGGACATAAATTCCACAACAAGCCCCGCAGCGTCCCTAGAGGGTTCAAATGTATGAACGACCCCCAGTTATTTTTCCCTCCTAACATTTTTCCCAAACATACCAAACCCTCATCTTCACCCCCTAATTGGGAACTCATACAGAATTTTTTTTTATAAAATTTGCTCCCTAAGGGCAGTCAAATGTATGAGATAAAATTGACCCACCTTAATGAATACTACTAATTCTTATAAAGATCAGTTAATTTAAACTCTTGTTATCCTGTTCACCAGCCATTCAGTCAGCCAGACAGACGGACACGACTCAAACGTCTTGATAATTTCTAAGATGAATTTGGGGTCTTTTACGTCTCCTTCAATGCGTTACTGTTTTTATAAACTCACCCTACGGGTAGGCTGTTCGGTTGGTACGCACGATAACTTTTGAAAGACGCAACCAAATATTTCGAAACTTTGCACGAGTTAATATTTCCCCAAAACTACTTACTGCAAATGGGCTACATGGCCACGCCCCTTCTGGTACCTCCCATACAAATATATTCCGCCCACTTTAAAAATCGAGTATTAATATCAGTACACCCTACGCGATCGTGCTCAAATTCAGTATTTAGTAAAGCTATAGCATGATAAAGTTTCGGAGAAAAAACCTAGAAGTCTAGCCACGCCACATATGGTACCTCCCATACCCATCTGGTACTGCCCACTTTGAAAATTGATTAATACTATTAATAAACCCAACGCGATCGTATCCAAATTCTGTACTTTGTTAAGCTAAAGTATTGAAAACAAAATCTGGAAGTCTAGCCACGACCCATCTGGTACCTCCGATACCCATCTGGTACCGCCCACTTTAGAAATCGATTAATATTATTAATATACCCAACGCGATCATGCACAAATTCTGTATTTAGTGAAGGTAAAGCAGGATAAAGTTTTGAAGAGAAAATATGGAAGTCTAGCCACGCCCCTTCTGGAACCTCCCATACAAATATATCATTCCGCCCACTTTACAAATCGATTAATGTTATTTATACACCCAACCAATATTCTGTATTTAGTAAAGCTAAATCAGGATAAAGTATTGGAGAAAAAACAGAAAGTATAGCCACGCCCCTCCCACATAAATGTACCATAAATGTAAAATTTTCAATATAATAGAAAATTATTTGTTTTACTGAGGGTGAGGGTATATGTAATTCGGGTTTCCCGATTGAAACTTTCTTACTGAATTCTCGTATCAAATGATATAACCTCATCCCTAAGAGTGCGGTTATAAAAACACATTTGTCACAAGCCCTTCGGCACTGATCGAAAATAAATATTTTTTTCTATATATTCACATCATTTGTACTACTATTTTTTTTATCAAATGTATAATAATCGGATACCGATTAAATTATGTCCTTCCCAGTAGGAAGTATCATCATACACGACTTTGTCGTCAACGCTGTCCTCAAGACAAAGTTTGAAAAATGTATGTACTTGTCGTCAAAACACTCGGTTGACGACAAGCTGACAAACAAAATACTAATGTTGTTGTGCATCAAACAAAAAAGTTCAATGTAACGGGACAATAATGACATAACATTTAAGAGAGGAAAGTAGAAGTAAAAAATTTCAGTTTGTTGGAAACAGCAGTGCCTGACGGTTCATGTATCGTACGTTTTGAATAAAACTACTTCAATTTGTTATTTGAAGGTAACGACAATTTGTCCGACATTACATCTGGTAACGACAATTTGACAGACATTAGGTCGTGCATGATTGTGTGGGCGACATGTCGCTTATTTAGGCATCAACGACAATTTGACCGACATTGTCGGTCATCAGGTCGTGCATGACAAAGCGGACACTTGTATGAAAATTTGGTCTACGATTTGTATGGACGGTCCCCTACGTGTTATCAACGATTTACTATAGTCATTCACCTATCCTTGAGGATGTATTGCAGACACTTCCTACTGGGTTGTACTGATTTTTTATACATAACGAATATTATTTAATTATTAAAAAAATATTTTGGAGAATTTTGAAGGTCCCTTTTTCGAAATACAATTCGGGAATGAAAAGTTTATATTTTCAACAACAATTTTGGACAAGAACTCCTTAACCTGCGAGCTATTACCGGAAACTGTTCAAGCTAAAGCATTGTCACCCTTTCGCATAACATGCACCAGCCGGCGCATTTGTTCAAATTGGACGCGCTTGACTACATTAAAGTTTTTATACAGCTCACTAAGCTAATAATTTATACGACGACTGTCTCTCCTGAAAAACGATGGGAGTAATTTTCTCTTGAAGATTTCCAAAATGTTTTAATCCGCTGTGTCATTTATTACACACATACATACAATATAATTCATACAAAGATTCACTCAAATATAGAAACTGTATTCACAGATTTTTCTAAGAAAATATCCATTTTAACAGGTAGATTATTATATTATGGGAATAATGTTAAATATTTTCTATATTTATAATAACAACGTCATGCTAATTCCTTAACAAACGGAATAACAAATAGTTATTTGAGCCAACTGATAAACGTCATTTAACACTTTCTAATTTTTATTAACTTGCAGGTTCCCTAAAGTACATGCAGGTATACTTCAAAAAATCCTACCGACGGCAAAAATGCGTTTTATATTTATAAATTGTATCTCATTGCCGCTGATGGGAGAAAAAAATATGTCAGCAAATAAACAAAGACTGAGAATGTAAACTTGAGGACGACGAAAATGAATAAAAGAAAAACAAAATAAAAAGAAACCTGCCAAGAAAAAACTACACGAGAACATAACTTTCCAATGCGATGGCGCAAACAATTTATGCCGAGGACAATAACTCCCACGGAATAACTGGAAGAACATAAACCAATCTCAGTTACATATTGAGAACTAAAGTTAGGTATATAGGTACTTCACATTATTATAATATAATAGCTGTATATAGGCGTAACGTATATATACAAAGTGTGATAAGAAGGGCAGTGGAGATAGGATTGCTATACATTTTAGCATATTTTTGGTGGACCACGAAACGTTGTCAGTGGGAGACCATTCGCGTGTAGCCGCAATGAGTTTGTATTTTGCAAAACAACAACAAAAGTAACACAACTAAAAAAAAAAACGGAATTAACTGAAAAGCAAAAGAAAAGGCAACAAATTACAAAGAATCTCTATAGAGAGGACAGAAGTTATGGCACATGAATGCTAAGAATTCTCTTAAAGCTTTAAGGAGATTTAGCAGAAAGTGTGCAATGTTGTACATGATGTCTGCAGATAGAGGCCATTTTCTTGACATTTTTCTAACGAGTGAATGGTTTATTCCTATTGGTTATTGTGTAGAATAATGAGCAAGTGAGTGAGTGAGCGCAAACCACAATGTGTTATAATATTTGTGGTTAAAATTATAAAACCGCAAAAATCACCCCTTGTGGTTGAGAGGTAAGAGATTAGGTGGTGGGTTTTCTTGTAAGTTTTTACGGAGAGGGTGGGTTGATTTAAGTGAGTCCTGAGAGTAGATTTCACCAAAAATAAAAAACTCCGCCTTACACATGTGGTTTGCTAATAGTTTCCCAATGACAAATGGTAGAAAATAGGAGGAGATTCGTCGAATCTATACCTATATGCTAAGATTAATACATAGATATATGAAATAAAAATGTATATACCTATGTGGTAGTGTTTTTTTTAAATTGCGTACCAATTTTAGGTGGTTTTAGGGTTTACCAACTAATATTTGTTGTTGTTATTGTTAAATTATAATGGGTTGTCCTTAGCCACAGACATAAGCCACATTTTGAGCAGTTGAGTGGTGGAATTTAACTCAACATTTTGTCGTGTGACACTCAGCTATGCCAGTTAGGCGAAAGAACACTCAATAAGTGTGACTAAAGAAGACGCTTTTTCAAGTTTAAGGATACGAAAAGGAGCCACTTTGTTGTTTTCGTTTTAGTAGATATCATTTAAGCTCTTTTCTAACGTTGATACTGACAATTTTTCACTCAACCTTTGTTCGTAAATGGCGAATACATTACACGAAAAGTGGTCTGAGGTTAACGACAGACAAATAGTTTCACTCCTTTTACTCCCTGGTATTGCTAAGAGGTAATTGTATTATAGTTATTTCTTTGTAATTTGTGGCTTTATTGATGTACAATCAGAAAGATTTGTTGCTTTTAAATTGGAGAATTTTGCAAGAATTCATCAACATTGTTACGTTTGTTACGAAATCGTTGTTTACATTTTTGACGGGATAAAATGGGTGAAATTGCCTAAGATGATATTAGGCCAACAATTTTTTCGAGAACTGCAGAAAATCGTTTCTATAAACTTGTCTTCTAGGCTGACTTCTTTAATGTTGACAAAATCATCCTCATCAATCATCATCAATGCTTTAAAAGGCTGCAGTAACATCCCGCAGCCCTTGGTCTATGATACCTAAATCATCGGCATACTGCAGCCTTCCGCATGATCATCTCCATTATGAGATCGCATGACAGACAATCGTCTTGTCTAAGGCCTCACTTGGTAAACAAGTAAAAAAATGGCTGTGTGTGATATTTGCCTATTTGCACTCAAGACTTCGTGTCAGTCAGTACCATCCCGCAAAGTCGTATCAGCTTTGCAGGATACAAACTAATCCATAGCATCTAGTAGTTTCTGTCAAATGTAGCGTTGTAATCGATAGGTGTCGATATGCATTTATTGGATCTTCTCCAATATTTATCGTAGTGTGATCGTTGTAGGTCGTTGATATACCAGGTCTAAAGCCAATAAGGTCCAATCTTGTTCGTAAGAATGGCATTTTAGTCTTTCACATTAGACAGGTCCTTGTATGCGATGGGCAAAAACCTATAGTTATAGTTGGTTCGCGCAGGACATAGAGCAACAAGATTGCAATCATCGGGTATGCATTACTGTAGCCATATCGTGTTTATAAGCTCGTGCATGCAGGTTTCCACCGACCTTAAAAGCTTTGCCGACAGTAAATCGGCTCCTGCAGCTTTATTATTTTAAGACCTGAAATTTCCGTGGAGATCTCGTTTTAGCTCGGTAGTGGACAATATACTTCGTCGATGATTGGCGTGATATTATCTCTTATACTGCCTTCGGGAACGAGCAGAGTACAAAAGTGCAGATTTGCTCTGCGTGTCGGTGACCGTTATTCAATCTCTGTCCTTATAGATGCGTGTACCAAAACCTTTGCGTTGTGGATAATCTTCTCCGTCATCTATGATTGGCGTTCCCTCCCTGATTGCATTTATGTCCTTACAGGTTGGGATCCATGTACCAAAACCATTGATTTATACTGTTATATTTCACTACGCGTTTAATACATCAAAGGAAAGCTATCCTCAATTAGTTATTTACTTTAGTGGTGTAATCTTATTAATAACTTTAATAGAGATTGTGGATAGACATAGATATTGACCCAATTCACCATCGTACTTTAACATACATATCTTTTTTGTAAGTACTAAATAAAGTGAAATTTAAGTAAAATAAAAATGACTGAAATTTGACTTAGGAATAAATGTGGACTATATCGCCCAACTCTTATGGTGCCTTTCATACAAAATAACAGTGAAACTTACTTAATTTGCCTTTACACATGAATGAGGTATGGGATAGCTTCTCTCGTCGTTGTGAATTAATACGCTTTCTGTTTTAGATTCACAACAAACGGCACCTACTTGCTTATCGACGAATGCAAACGTCACTGTTTGAGAAGCTCTTACTAGACACGCCGATTGACTCGACACTAATACTGCGAAGTTGCTGTCGACAACATTCGAGCGGAGCCGACAATGAAAGAAAAATTTATTTATTTTTTTTCTTTTAATATGACTGGAGCCAGGTGTTGTACCTGTGATCTCCCGCATGGTAATCGCGTGTTCTAACCACTATGCCACTATTTAAAGAAATACTGTCCCTTAATTTCGCTCCAATTACATCTGTGGATGTTGAGAGATCATTCTCAATGTACAAAAACTTTTACGCTTAAATAGACAAAATTTTTTAGTTTATCTCAACATTGTAGTATATTGCAACAACAATCTTAATTAAAACACCACACATAAGAATTTTTTTTAGATTTTTTAAGACTTTTTTTTTTTAAATGTTTCCTTAAATAATAATACCAAAATAGAAATATATCATAAAATGATACATAAGTAGATTAAAGTTATGAAATACAATTTAATACTACTTACTTTTTAATATTTGTCTATGGAAATTGACCAAAATCATACTGAATTCAAATTAATATTGTTTTGTTTAAAAAAGAAAAAAATTATTTCTAGCATACCCTTGTTGATTTCAAGATCATATTTTACGATTGCAAAAGCATATTTGGTTTTTAAGGGCATATTTTAAGCACATGCATATTTCCGGATGCCCTGTTTATAAGTATTCAAGCCTATATGCCTTTATGAGCTTGGTTAGTTAAAAATTCAATATGTTTGAGGCAAATTTTTTCAAAACCCATGGTAATTCTTTTCAGAAAGTCTTCTTTTCCAATAAACGGTAATAATCCTAGCTATTAAGATCAAATGCGCTGTCAATATAAGAAATCAAGATAAAATGCCTTCCAAAAATTAAAAAAAATTTGTGTCATATTTTTTTAGTACCCGCCACACTGTACTGATTTTTTGGATTTATTATTTTTGAAGTTTTTTGGAATTTTACAGTGCTATAAATTAGGTTAATAACAATAATTTCACCATATTTTAATAAAATCAGGGATGGCTTCTTTCAGACATTTCTAACCATTATTTTTTCTTCCGTTAAATCGTACTCTGTCCTGCCACATGGTAAGAATAATGTCCAATAAAAAGTAAAGAAAATTTATACATTAAAAGTTTTTTTTTTGTTTTTGTGGAATGACTGTTTGAGTTATTTTTCCACCGCTATTTGAGGTTTTTGGTGTTTCTTATTATGAGGTTTTGGAGTTTTTTTTTCATCAACTCATTGGAAATGCTTGAGCTTCCTCCTTTAGAAGGACCTCAATGGTTGGGATAACACAATTTCCCTTTACTCCTCTTCCCCTGTGTTACTGGTAATACTGGCAATAATTTACTTCGTACTACTTTGGTTTGATTCCTTTTTTTCCCAGGGGGTTGGAATTTCTTGGGATGTTTTTTTTTTCTTATTACTTCCCTCCACATAGGTATTATTATTTGTCATAAACCATTATTTGTGTTTTTTTACGTGCTCTCAGCCAGCATCCCGCATCCAACATCTCCCCTCGGGGGCGAAAAGGTTGCATGCAACATTTGCCACCCTTAGTTGGCAATAAATGAGTGCAAACTGAGTACTGAGCTCAATTTGAGAAGAAGAAAAAAAAACAACGTCTAAGGAGGTCAGATGGCTGAAAAGAAAACAACGGGAAAACAGTAAAGCAAGGGGGAGAAAGGTCCCCCCTCCGTAGAAAACGCGAAGTAGCTAAGTTTTTTTTTCTCCAGCTCAGGGAAATAAAGGGAAAGAGTCAGGAGTTAAGGAGGTTTTTTCCGCCCACCAAATTTGAGTGTTAGTGAAAGTACCAAAAAAAACACGACTCTGAGTGTAAAGTAAAAATAATTCCAGTTTCCAGCTAACAAATGTCTTACAGTTTCTCAAGACATTTTGAGTTTATTGTTTTGACCATTTCATTGCTTTTTTTTTCATGGCTAACAAGAAAATAATGCTGAACAAAATATATTACCATTGAGTGAGTTTTCAAGGAAATCGCGAGATCTTCGCAATTCTCTCAACTCGTACATCGTTTCCCATGGAAGGACGAGTGTGTCTCTCTTCTCGTCAATTTGGGGTTTCCACACAATATTTGTTGGATGTTTTTTCCATTTTGGTTGGTTGGTTGGGTTACGGGTGCGGTATTGAGTACACCACAAGAGTAAACCACTGCTACTGGTTCTCGCGGTTCTGTGTTAAGCCAAGAAAATAAAAAAAAACGCCAAGGAATCTTCCTCTATACTTTCTCAGGGAACTGCAGTTGGCGACAGCAGCGTGTGGCGCAGGATGTGAGGCACATGGAGGTGTTATTTGGCATGGCTGGTATCGCTATTAGACATCTCTATGCCTTGGAACTCGGTCTGAATGGGGCGTTATTATGGCACAAAAAAAGAGGAAACAAAAAAAAAACGCAGTCAGCATACTCCGACGGTCTGCTGCTGTTGTTGTTAACCAAAAATGGTGATGACAATATGTTCGTCTAGTGGTGTACTCAGAACGAGCGGGAGAGGTCTCTTCTCTGGCCTCTGTTATCACACGCTTGCAATGGATTGTTCTTGCTGCTGTTGTTGCAGACGTTCGTCGTTTAGAGCTTAAGCTTTTGCCATTATGAATGTATGGTTGCGTGTTGTCGCCTTAACCCCAAATGTTTGTAAAGGCGTTTAGGTTTTTTCTCTTGCTGTTGTTGTTGTAGCCTGGCGTTTCTTTGGATTTCTCTCTAACCACCTCCAACTGTTTCATCATGAACGTCGTCATCATCAACATCATCATCATCATCGTCTTTAGCCTCAGTCCCTCAGTCTCAGCATCGTTTTGTTGCCCTGGTAGTCGTCATCGTCATCTTCATCAGCAGCAACAGCAACAGCAATATCTCTAGCAACAAGAACAACAACGACGACAACAACATTATAACCATTAACATTTTGGCCATATCGTCGTTTGCGTCGTCAACATTTTGTGATGATATTGTCGTATTTGTGGTACTCATATAGTGGTCGCGTTCAGGTTTTACCGCAAAAACCGACGTAACGAAAATTTATCTATAGTTAAATGTTATCGCCAACATTCGGATTCGATCACCACGAGGATTAGACGTTGCCCGAAAGGCTATAACGGTTAAATGTTAATTCGAAAGTAAAACAGAAATAAAAAAAGTTTAATTATAATAAAAAATAATAATAAAAAGAAAAAGTTGAAATTTATAAAAAAAAACATGTGTTTGTGATATTTTACTATAAAAAAAACGTGGAATAAAAAAGAAAGAAAGAAAAATTCTTAAAAAGATATATCCAATACAAATTTGGTTTTGTAAAAGGTTACATAAATTTGAAGTTCATTTTTTGCTGGTTAAAAAGAAACGATGAAGTGTTGTTATGCTCGTAAAAAGATGCGGAATTTTTAACTAAGAGTTTTGTTTGTACTGTAATTGGTGGAAAAACCTCTGGATTAAGGATACAGTAATATTGGTTTTATATTACATTGGACAAAATTTAAATTATACGATTTTACTTTTTTTTTTAAAAAAGTGACTGATTTGAAGTTAACTTAACCTGTGGTTTATCCCTATATGCAACGAATAGATAAAGTTATCGTTTTTAAAATACGATTACAGAATAGGGATAATGCCTAATATTAAACATTAGTACGATGGATATATCGTCGGTATCCTGAAAAAAGGTCTCAACACCACTTTTTTGTGAAATGGACTTCATGATGCAAAAATGTCCCAAAAGACTTAGTCTATGTGCTGCAAAAAAATTCGATGTCTATTTAAAAAACTTTTGTAGTTTTTGTATCAAAACATAGGCGACCATTAACTTTAAAGCATCATTAACTCAGAACACACAAAAAGTGGACTTGATACCTTTTTTCAGGATATGCTCGTAAAAGGATGCGAATTTGTAAACTAATAGTTTTGATGTACTGTAATTGGTGCAAAAACTGCTGGATTAAGGATACATTAATATTGGTTTTACATTACAACGGATAGATGTTAACCAATATGAAAATTACATTTAAATTATGGGATTTAACATAATATTTAGTCTTCGGCTATGTGCAACGAATGTCGAATTACATGGGACCGGCCGTGGCATAGTGGTTAGAACACGCGACTACTATGCGGGAAATCACAGGTTCAACTCCTGGCTCCAGTCATCTTAAAAGAAAAATTTTCTTTCATTGTTGGCTCTCCTCGTATGTTGTCGACAGCAATTTTGCAGTATTAGTGTCGAGTCAATCGTCATGTCTAGTAAGAGCTTCTCAAACAGTGACGTTCGCATTCGTCGATAAACAAGTAGGTGCAGTTAGTTGTGAATATAAAAATAGAAAACGAGTTATTTCACAACAACGCGAGAAGCTATCCCATACCTCATTCATGGGGTGTAAAGGGAAGTTAAGATAATGTGCATCGAATTGATTTAGTTATCGTCTATAAAATAATATAACAGAACAGCGATAACGCCTAATATTAAACATTAGTCCGATAGATATATCGTCGGTATCCTGATAAAAGGTCTCCTCCACTCCAATTTTTTGTGAAATAAACTTCATGGTGCGAATGTGTCCAAAAAGTCATAGTATATATAAAAACATACGCGGCCATAAACTTTAAATCATTAATAACTCAGAAACACAAAATGTGGACTTGAGAATCTTTTGCAAATGTGTCCCAAAAGTCATAGTTTATGTAATATTAAAATATCCCATATTTATTTAAAGTAGTATTGTAGTTATTTTAATAAATCACAATCGGCCCTAAACTTCAGTCATCTATGACTCAGAAACACAAAAAGTGGACTTGAGACCTTTTGGAAGGTTACCGGCGATATGCTATGTGGTGATTTATTATATACCGGTTCAATTATAGTGGAAATTTGTCTAAACGCATTGTGAAACTGCATTATAAACTACACACCTTCAGTATAATCTTTTTAGTGCTCTGAACTATTAGAACTCAAAACTCCCTTATTTGTCTCACCCACGGAATGTAGTGCTAAAGCGTTTTTTTCATTCCACAAAGTCCTATAGCAGTTAAATTTATCTAATATCATAATATGCAAATAACTTTAACAAAACTTTTTTTCATAAACTTGCTTTGCATCTTTAATCTCAATTTATCTCAATTGGTTAGAAAATAATTAACTCTTATGTATTTGCACAATATATATGTATATACCGACACATACGTACATACATAGCTATAAATATTTATATATATATTTCTTGCAATTGTATTATTGTTGTTGTTTTTGTTGTTGGTATATATTGGCTGATATATATTTTAAACAGTTTTTTAGTTTAATTTACTATTAACATTTCAGATTTTTAATTGTGCATTATAGACCGCACCACCACATCTGCGGTAACAATAAAAATAATCTTTGTGGCAATACGATCAGTTGCATTATTGATTCAACACAATCACACATTCGTATACATTTTATGCAACAGCACACACATATACTATGACGAAATGTAAAGTAATAAACAATAGAAGTGAGAGATATATGGGGTACAAAGTTTATAAATTTACTTTAAAATGTAAATGATATTTAATGTAATATCATGAGGAGGAGTAGGGTATTCGAGTGGAAGTGGTTGATGTAAAGCGTGATGGATTTTAGAAAAAAAATTATATTTGTTAGGGAATTTGGCACGATAATGACATAAGTTAGTATTTTCAACTAATGGTATATGACAGATGAATCAATTCCGAATTTAAACATTGTTGGAGCTGCGGTCACGTGGATTAGTAGATTAACCGAAAAGTTTAGCAAATGCTCCAAATCGGCATCGCTACTTAGTGTTTAGAACGGTTAAGTAAGTCAAAAGATTATATGCGTATAATCTGTCTGAATGCGAGAAGGAGCTCTTATATCTAATTTCGGAGAATAAACTTTTTCGGATGTTCTATGTTTTATTTTTAAAAATTTGTAAAATTTGCTACATTACAAAGAAACTCTGAAAAACATTTCGTATTGCTAATTTTGTGATGTGAATATGAAACTTTTGTATATTAGAAGGACTGCTGCTTAAGAAAATATATCCTGATTATGAAAAATTTTCGCAAAAGAGGTATTTTTTTAAATTGTAACTGAAACAATAATTTTTCGGCACAACTTTTTAGATAACTTTTAAGTTATTGTTCAGGCTAAAAATTAATGTTAGACAAGTTTAAAGACATTACATTTAAGTGTAGATAACACAAGGGAACTTTATATTTTAATTTGAGATCGGTGATTTTAAATCTATTCTCAATGTTTCTCCATCAGCTCGTATTTTTAAGTTTGCAGGTCCTAATCGTTGTTTCGACATTTTCCCATAAATTAAAAGTTTTAAAAAATCACAACTTTACTCTTCATAAACCGATTTTCAAAAAGATGTAATTTTGGTTTAAAAAAACCTAATTTTTAATATCCACAAAAAGTTGGCTGATTTAAATTTTGTATTTTAAGAATTCACGAAAAATGCAAAACGGAAAAAATTGTCAAGTGGGGGGGCGTGCCCCCCACCGCATTCGTCTTTTATTAATTCTAGACAGAGAGAGTGCCCCCCACCGCAATCGTCTTTTAATAATGTTAAAGAGAAAGTATAGAAACTGATAACGACGTATGCGGCGGGGGGCGCATTCGTCTTTTAAAAATGCTAGATTTGTTTAGAAGAATATTTTTTTTGGGGTATTTTTCATAAATTTTGTGGGGTATTTTTCATAATTTTTGGAGAAAATTTCGTTCTTGAGTTTTGGGTAATTTTTCATTTTTTTTCGCCCAATTTTATTTTGGGTAATTTTTCGTTTTTTTTTGGGGCATTTTGCATTTGGGGCATTTTTCATAGAGCCGTATTGATATTGAATGGTACATACTGTTAAAACATAACAATATACAGAATTTGGGCATAATCGCTTTGGGTTCTAAAGTGGGTGGAATCGTACATTTGTATGGGAGGTTCCAGAAGGGGCGTGGCTAGACTTTAAGTTTTTTTTTCCAAAACTTTATACTGTTAAGACATTACTACGTACAGAATTTGAGCTCGATATCGTTGGGTGTATTGTAATTATTACTCGATTTCTAAAGTGGGCGGAATGGTGCATTTGTATGGGAGCTACCAGAAGAGGCGTGGCTAGACTTACAGTTTTTTCTCCAAAACTTTATACTGTTAAGACATTACTACGTACAGTATTTGAGCACGCTTTCGTTGTGTGTATTGATATTTTTACTGGATTTATAAAGTGGGCGATTGAAAGGATGGTACCAAAAGGGGCGTGGCTAGACTTCCAGTGTTTTTTTTTTCTAAAACTTTTTACTAAGTGCAGAATTTGGGCACGATCTCGTTATTAGTATTAATATTTTACTCGATTTCTGAAGTGGGAAATCGCGATTTTATCCAATTCAGTTTTTTCACTAAATTGTGAATAAAATCTAAAGTTGTTGATAGATTTCGTTCCTTCATAAAATTGTTGATTTTTTTTTAACTTTAACGATATCTCTGAAACTACTGGGCAAATTTTAAATCAATGTAGGCACGACTTATAGATAATTTTATTTTCGAAATTTGGATTTCACTTTTAATTTAATATGGCGAACTGTTTTTTAAATTATTAAAATATATGTAGAGCAAGTGCCTTCATTTCTGACATAACGTTATATCGCGAAAAGTCGACCTGATAGAAAAAACCAAGTGCAGATTTAGATTCAACAAATAGCCTGTTCTGTTGTGGTGTCAAACAAATGATTTTTTTTTGTGTTTCTTTAATTCAAAATAGTCTCCAAATATCAAAATTAAATAATGTCCTAAAAGTCTAAAATAATGGGATACACACTGTTACACACACTGGTGTAGTTCTGGTCGAGTACAACATAAATCTGTAAACCTAAGTCACCTAACATCCTAAAAATCTCGACTTTTTGGGTCTTTTATCAACTATGAGCTGAACTAGTTTTGAATTTATTAACGGATTTGGAAAGAATAATTGTAGATATTTCGAACGATATACATATATTTCTATAGATAACACTATGACACAAAATCAAACTTTTTGAAAAACACCCGAACGTGACTATATAGGTTCGATAGTACAACCAGAGCTGAGTAAAACCCTAGCTCAGTTTCGCTAGATTGGCTACCAACATTTTTTTTTGGCCCTCGTAACTTTTTGAATTCCCTTGGATCCCTTGAAAAAAGGTAACATCAGTTTTTGGCCAACAGTTTGTACAGTGTTTAATATATCTCTTTCTCTTCTTAAGCAAAGTTGTAGCTAAAAGTCCGCTTAAGAAATTAATATAATAAAATTTCCCAAAAAAATTAAACATCCCTCGTTTATTTTCAAAAAATTTCGACAACAAATTCTAATTTTTTCACTATTTTGAATATAAGTCGTTGGGAATCCAGATTTTTTGCATACTCTATTCAGTGAAATTGTAGTTTAGGTAACACCGAACAACTTCTCTGAACAAACCCATGCAATCTGAACAAGTCTAGGGGTATTAAATGGCTCTCAAAACACACTACCTGCTTTAAACAAATCAGTTTTTTAGGAGTTTTGGGCCATTGTGCAAAGTTTTTGCTTGGTATATTTACCAAAAACTTACTTATTGTGTAACTGAACAACTTCTGTACACAACCAATATGATCGGAATACTCCACCCCTTTAATTGTTGACAAAGAGCATTAGGGTGGTCCTTACGTGGCATTTTTTCGAATTTCGTTAAAAATATATATTAATTGCGATGTTGGTCATCTAGATTCATCTTACATTTGTTTTTGCTTAAATTACGAATATATTGTGAACAATTTTGTATCGATACTTAGGCATTAAGGTGTGCCGCAATGAGGTTAAAGTTCGAATTTGTTCTCAAATCAGTTTATTGCCTCTGAGTATTTTCCTTTTGTATACAAACTAAGTAGTAATAAGCCGTTCAATAGCTGAAGTGAAGACCTAAAATAGTATGTCTTTACTTTTGCCCTATCTCTTATAGACGCCAAGATATTTGATTTAGAAACTTGGGTATTTTTGAAAAATATTATTAAAAATTTTGAAATTGGATTCCGAAGTAATTTATTATGGGCAACTATATATTTCAACTTTTTAAGGTTAATCAAGTTAAAATCTATATGTTCAAATAGTATATGTGAATATTATCAATATCTCTGTCAATTCTCGAGATTGGAACCTTTTATTAAAAAGAATAAAATAGTTAAGTAAAAGAAAAACGAAAAAAAATTTGAATTCTCATTTTCTCAACGTTTTAAGTTGATTGTGGGGAATATGAAGTAAGAATAACTTGTTCCAAACGGGCTCCTGTGGGATAATGAAATTTGGTCAGTCAATTTAATTTGTAATAGGTAAAACCGCTGATAATCGAACTCTTTGACACATCCCTTCTGGTAACTCCCATTTAATAACTGATAGAAAGTCCTATCTACTAGAGATGGGCACGTGAGTAAATTTGACTCACGTTCACGCACGCTCACGTGATTGAAATTGTCAATCACGCACACTCACGCTCAAAATTTTTTCGCTACTCACGTTCACGCACGCTCACGTGAGTAAATTTTGTACTCACGCACGTTCACGTGAGCGGGAATCACGACAATCACGCCAAATAAAAAGTAAAAAAATGTTATTGTTATGTTTCTATAATTACACTATGCAACAAATGAAGACTTTTTGCAAAATAAATACAAGAATTTGACAGTATAGGTTCGATAAGACTATAGAAGGAAAATTAAACCATATACTCAGTTTGGCGAAATTGTTGACCAATTTTTTTTGTGGACCCAAAAGATTCTCGATGAATAACTTAACTATTTGGTAACCGATTTTGACAAACAGGTATGCGTTTCACTCACGAAAGCATGTATTTTGTGAATAAAATAGTAAACATTAGGGTGTCCTTAGAAAATAGTTGCACAAACTTCATCAAACTAAAAAAATAGTGAAAAAAAATATTGCAATTTCGAGGCAAAACAGAACGATATGACGAGACACCAAATATATATATATCGATGGAAAGACAATAGTCTCTTTTCCAAATCCACTGAGAAATTTGAAATCTGTTGATATTCAACCACATTACTGGCTTATATGTGCGGAAAGGTACTAAAAACCGACTAACATATACCATCACCCTCAGTAAAATAAAAAAGTTGCTATTATATTGATATTATTACTCGATTTCTAAAGTGGGTGGAGTGGTAAATTTGTATGGGAGGTACTAGAAGGGGCGTGTCTAGACTTCTAGGTTTATCCTCCAAAACTTTATCCTGTTATAACTTTACTAAATACAGAGTTTGGGCACGATAGCGTTGGATGTATTGCTATTATTACTCCATCTCTTAAGTGGGCGGAAAGGTACATTTGTATGGGAGGTCCCATAAGGGGCGCCGCTAGACTTCAAATTTTTTCTCCAAAACTGTATCCTGTTATAACTTAATAAAATACAGAATTGGGGCACGATCGTGTCGAGAATATTGATATTATTACTCCATCTCTAAAGTGGGCGGCGTGGTACATTTGTATGGGAGGTACCAGAAGGGGCGTGTCTAGACATCCAGATCTTTTCTCCAAAACTTTATCCTGTTATAGCCTTACTAAATACAGAATTTGGGCACGGTCGTGTCAAGTGTATTGATATTATTATTCCATCTCTAAAGTGGGCCGAAAGGTACATTTGTGTGGGAGGTACCAGAATGGGCGTGTCTAGACTTCCAGATTTTTTCTCCAAAACTTTATCCTGCTTAAACTTTACTAAATACAGAATTTGGTCACGATCGCGGTAGTTCTAATAATAATATTAATCGATTTCTAAAGTGGGCGGTACCAGATGTGTGTGGGAGGTACCAGATGGATACATTTTTATAATACATACAATACATACATTTTTTATAATATTTGTGCGCAAAACTCATATTATTACCCTTCGATCGTATAATCGAACCTATACTGTCAATGTCTTGTTTTTTTTCACTGTTGCACTGTGTTATGTGCTGTTATATAATACATTTAAAGTTTTAAAAGTATAATAGATTAATATGGAAATAAATAAATTAAAGAACTCATGAATACATAACATCAAAATAAAATATAATAATTTATTTATTTTATTTTACAAATAAAATTATTCCAATAATTTTTGTGTAAAAATTGAATTTTTAGAAACATTTTCTTCACTTAAACGATTTTTTTTCTTCTCATATTCTTTCTGAAGTATAAAACACCCTATTCACTTGCAGCCGATCTGCATGGGATAGATGTTTTAAATTTAGTTATGACTTTTGGTTTACACATTTCTTCTGAGCAAATTTTACCAAGTTTTTCGTACCATAAAACGTATTTGCTCATTGTTGGACTTTGAGCAATCTTTGAAAGGATTTTAAAAAGTTAAAATCTATTATAGCTATCTTAATAGATAAAAAAAAATATTTTCCATTTTTTTGGGTATCTGAATTGTGATTTCTATAGTTATAAATATCTTTATTTTAAATATGTTATCAGATTTTTTTCATCAGGCACAGTTTTTTAGTAATTTGAATTTGTTCTCCTTTCTTTATGTTGCATTAAAATTCATTTTGCATATATGTTATGAAAACCTTATTAGATCCAACAGAATCTTTTTTAAAGACAATAACCGATACTTGAAGAGCTTAAAACATGTAAAATAAGAAGAACAAATATGTATTTTCTATTAGTTAATAATGTTATTTCTTTATTTTATGCTAAATATCCTTGCAGTCTTTTAAAATATACAAGCAGCAGTCAGCGAGCATAGTAGGCATTTATTTTATTTCGTAACGCTTTTCTAAAGTTAGAAAACCTTTGTGGGACCTTTCACTATATTTACCGGCCATGTCGTTGCAGCATTCATGGAAAAAATTAATAAGAGATTAAGTCAAGATATTGGGGGTGTTATTAAACTTTGGTATATAGGGTCATGTTGTACTCGACCAGACCAACAACATGCACTAGGTCACTCCTCAAGTTCCAAATGACTGTCACATAGTGTTATTATATATATTATTTTTATTATACAAATATTATTAAACATTATATATTGTAATATTATTGTAATATATTATTGTATATATTATTTTATATTATAATATTACAAAGAATAAAGTCACGATTTCCTAAAACATTCACACAAAAATTAAAATCTTTAGCAATATATTTTTTGATTGTTGACCTCTTAATTATAATATTGGGCTTTTAGTTCGGCTGTAGGGTCTGTATTTAAAAGACAATTTTTATGTTGCTCTTTTTTTATACATTTATTTGTTTCCGATATTTCGACTAACATCGTTAGTCATCATCAGGGTAATCTATTAATCACAAAAATACAAAAATGTTACAAATTAACACACAAATAAACATATTTTTACAATGACAGAAATTCTTACAAAAATGGGCAGCTACAATAATACTGTCCTGAGTCAGCTTCTGTAAACTACTAGCTATTTGGTCGTCTGTATTTGTCAATAATATGTCTATACATCTGAGAGCAATTTGATGTGTCGCTCTTGTAATTTAATCTCTGGTCCAACGGTGTATCAATTATGTGCAGCATTTCTAGAGTATATCTTTGGGCGTAATTTCTCTCTTCCACAAGTATCTCTACGTCGTCAAAATTTGGTCTGTGTCCTGTTAGAGTACTGTGGGCTGCAAGTGCGGTTTTTTGTTCTATTGGTTTCCCCGTAGCTTTTTGGTCAGTTTTATGCGATGCCAATCTTGATTTTAGTTTCGTCTTTGTTGTTCCAACATATACCTTTGCGCATATGTCGGATCCGTCCCCATTACATTTTATTTTATACACTAAGTTGGACTTATCTTCTTTTTCCACTTTAGCTTTCGTCTTGCTAAACAATTTGTGCGTCGTATTATGTGTTTTTTGAGCCATTTCTATTTTATTTTTATCGTAGATATTTGAATGTTTTAATCTGTCTGAAAATCCAGGTACATATGTGATCGATTTATATGTCTTAGGCTCTTTGGTAACATTTTCAATGTTATTTGTTTTGCATGCCTTGCCCAGTAATTCGGTTATTGTTCTGTTTGGAAAACTGTTCATTCGTAATATGTTCTTAATTTTGTTTATGTTCGTTTTATGATATTCCTGGTCACTTATTTTTAATGTTCTTTTTATAAAGTTTATTGCAGTGTTTATAATTGTACGTCTTGGATGTTTAGAATAGAAGTTAATAATTCTGCCTGAGGCAGTTTCCTTCTGGTACCAGTCAAATTTAATATTATTTTTCTCCCTGATGACCAGGATGTCCAAGTATGGGAGTTTTTTATTGTCTTCCATCTCCATAGTAAATTGTATTTGTTTGTTGAAACTATTTAAAGTTCTTAGTGTAGTTTCAACTTCGCTTTTCTTAATAATGCAGAAAATGTCATCTACATATTTTGTCAACACTTTGGGCTTTTGTGTTAACTTATTCATTGAGGTATATAATAATTCTTCCATCACTATATCCGCAATTACTGGGGAAGCTGGTGAGCCCATTGGCATGCCTTTTTTCTGCTCATATATTTTCCCTTCATAGTTAAAGTATCTATTATCTTTGATGCAAAAAGTGAGAATTTCAATAAATAATTCTTTTGGTATATCGGTGAAATTTTTCAATGTGTCCCATCTGTTCTCTATCGTCTTTAGAGCTAGATTTACCGGTACACTAGGGAATAAAGAAACCACATCAAATGATGTCAAAATTTCGTCTTCTTCAATAAGTATGTTGCTAATTTTTGTTTTAAAATCTAGTGCATCATTCACATTATATTGTGAGTCCTTTGTTAAATTTGTAAGTACATTGATGACATATCTGCACAGTCCATATGCGGGAGAATTGATTGATGAACAAATTGGACGAAGAGGTGTTCCATTTTTGTGGATTTTAGGGAGACCGTATATCCTTGGCGCAATAGCTGTTCTGTTTATTAGTTTCGTCCGTTCTGTCATGTTAATTATACCTTTATTGTATAATTTTTCTACTAAATTGTTGTTTTTAGTTTGGAGGGTTGATGTTGGATCCTTTTTCAACCTTTTATATGTGCATAAATCCCCTACTATTGTGTCCATTTTATTTTTATAATCGGACTTAGTCATCGCTACTGTTTTTCCTCCTTTATCTGCACACACTATTAATATGTCAGAATTTTCTTTCAAAAAAGTTTTCGTCTGTCCCACTGTGTTAATAATCAGTTTGTCTCTCTGACTTAGTTTTTGTCTCTGTAAGTGGTCGTCAATTAGTGATATGTATTTTGCTCTCGCAATTTCTTGGTGCTCTTTGTTCTCTAGTGTTTGTACAAGCTCTTCTCCTTCAGCAATACACTTAAAAAACGGAAACGTTGTTCTTGTATCCGGCAAAGCAAATTTTGGACCTAGTGAGAGTAACCATTGTATGTGTAATGGTATCTCTGTAATAGTATTGTTCACAAACCATCCTTGGTTGTGTTGTAAGTTCATCTCCCTCTCATTCCGCTCATGGAGCTTTTGTAATTTTCTCATTTGTCTTGTTTTGTTTTTGTGCATGTAATTTTCGTATAATGTTCTCTCACTGTTTGTGAGTAGAACTCTGTCTTCTTCATCTAATAATTTATGGAGCTTTTTGTCGACGATCTCTAATAGTTTTTTGTTCTCCAATATCTGTGTGTGTTTTTGTTGTATGAGCAGATTTAAAATTTTTGTGTGGAAATTGTAAATCAGCTTATTGAGCGTGGATCCAAGTTTTGGCGGGACTTTGTTGTGTTGTGTAAAGATGTTTTGTACGTGTTTCGTCGTGTTTGTAAGGAAGTTCGGTATCATACCTGCTTGTTTACATTTCATGAGAAATGTTGTTGATGTTTTTAAGTTGGCTGTTGATTTGTTGTATTTTGAGAATTTCTTGATGTAACCATACGTGTATTTGTTGTATTTGTGTTTGAGAGTAGAGTAAGTCATTTTGATCGTACTCTGGTGCGGTGTGCCTTCCGTGTAAACTTATATTTTTTGATTGTTGACCTCTTAATTATAATATTGGGCTTTTAGTTCGGCTGTAGGGTCTGTATTTAAAAGACAATTTTTATGTTGCTCTTTTTTTATACATTTATTTGTTTCCGATATTTCGACTAACATCGTTAGTCATCATCAGGGTAATCTATTAATCACAAAAATACAAAAATGTTACAAATTAACACACAAATAAACATATTTTTACAATGACAGAAATTCTTACAAAAATGGGCAGCTACAATAATACTGTCCTGAGTCAGCTTCTGTAAACTACTAGCTATTTGGTCGTCTGTATTTGTCAATAATATGTCTATACATCTGAGAGCAATTTGATGTGTCGCTCTTGTAATTTAATCTCTGGTCCAACGGTGTATCAATTATGTGCAGCATTTCTAGAGTATATCTTTGGGCGTAATTTCTCTATTCCACAAGTATCTCTACGTCGTCAAAATTTGGTCTGTGTCCTGTTAGAGTACTGTGGGCTGCAAGTGCGGTTTTTTGTTCTATTGGTTTCCCCGTAGCTTTTTGGTCAGTTTTATGCGATGCCAATCTTGATTTTAGTTTCGTCTTTGTTGTTCCAACATATACCTTTGCGCATATGTCGGATCCGTCCCCATTACATTTTATTTTATACACTAAGTTGGACTTATCTTCTTTTTCCACTTTAGCTTTCGTCTTGCTAAACAATTTGTGCGTCGTATTATGTGTTTTTTGAGCCATTTCTATTTTATTTTTATCGTAGATATTTGAATGTTTTAATCTGTCTGAAAATCCAGGTACATATGTGATCGATTTATATGTCTTAGGCTCTTTGGTAACATGACAAATGCAAATAACCAGTTCTGTGTTAAGCGCATTTTTTTGCTTTGCGTGATTAGCGTGAGTAGCGTGATTCACGCAAAGTAGGCACTCACGCACGCTCATGCACGAAGATATTTTTGACGCTCACGTTCATGCACGCTCACGTGAGCAAATTTCCAACTTACTCACATTCACGCGTGAATCACGCGTGATTCACGTGATTCACGCCAATCACGTGCCGAGTGCCCTTCTCTACTATCTACATATATAATAATACATAAGGAATTTTAATAAAAAATCGGTTAGTTTTAATAACTCATGACTTTAACAATAACTTATATTGGGTGATGGTTAGTGATGGCAATTAAAAAAGAATAATCGATTAATTAATCATATGATTAATCAAAACGACAAATAATTAATCGCGATTAATTGGAAACAATTAATCGATTAATCGATAATTCGATGTTTTAACCTAAAATTGAAAATTATCATAAATAAAAAAAATAATTTAACAATTTATTAAAAAAGAATTTATTTGTTTAGTACAGAATTTAAAAATAGGAGCTTTGATAGCCGTTTCGTGGTTGATCTGTTCCGTTTTTTCCGTTTTTGGAAAAAAAGCCGCTCTGATGGTACAGATGTACCAATCAAAAAGCAATATTTTTGTGCAAGAGAGTACAGCTTAGGGTAGACCGATTTTATTTTTTCCCATGCGTCTATTACATTGCGCTTTAATTATAGTACTGGAGCATTGACAAAGAAGCTTAGTTCATCTTGAGGAAGTGTTGAGTCATTGTACTTTCTTCTTCGCCCATAAATCAAATTCAGCATCACCAGCAGAAGACGTTTTACTGCCGCTCCCAATGCTTTTAATAACTAGGGTTGCAGTTCTAGGTCTTTCGTCGTCAGCAGTCAAAGCTCAATGAAGACATTTGGCGGCTGGCTACGAATTTTTTGTGTTCCTGGATGTCTATCGATTATTATTTGGAATAATCGATTAATGCAATTAATCGAAGGAGAATTCACGATACAATTAAATCGGTAATTGAAATAAAATAATCGATTATTACCAATTTTTCGATTAATCGTGCCATCACTAGTGATGGTGTATATATCAGTCAGTTTATCTGACTGAAATTTCTGTACTGGTTTTATGGAACATTTAGCTCTTTATCTCGACGAATTCGAACGTCACTGTTTGAGAAGCTTCTACTATACATGCCGATTGACTCGACACTTATACTGCGACAACATCGATTGCGCCGGCAATGAAAGAATTTTTTTTTTATTTTTTTTAGATTACTGGAGCCTACCATGCGGGAGATCGCAGGTTTAACTCCTACCTGCGATCTCCCGCATGGTAGTCGCTTGTTCTAATCATCATGCCACGGCCAACGACCTTATTTCAGAAAAGTCAGAAATACATATTCCATAAAATGGGACTTTAGAAAACTAAAACTCCACTAATATGTTGCTTAGAAAATTTTTGTGGGGTTGTTCTAAGACAAATAAAATCAATATTTTTAACTTTTCATGATTTCTGAAAACCGATCTCAAAAAACCGGTTATTCGAAAATCGATATTATGTAAAAATCGTCAGACGGTTTCTGATTTCGGTTTTGCATACTCTAATATATACCCTCATCCTTAATGCTGATGTTAGGTGATTTAATTTAAGTTTAAGTCCAAGAAACATCAGAATTTTTAAAATTATCTTAATTTTTGAGCCTCTAAAAACCCCCTATTTTATTAAAACAACAATTTTTTACCATTTCAATAAATATTTTTAATTGTTTTAACTAAAATTTACCGTTAGTTGTAGCTCACCAAATTTTGCCTTTATATTTTATATGGCGAATACCCAAAACATAAGTTAATTTTGAATAGCTACAGCATACGAACTTATTATCCTATTACCTGAAATAGACATAATCCAAGTAATTGATCCGTATTATTTATAACTAGAAATACCTTGGCGGAGTGTTTTCAAGTTCTACTTTTATCGTATACTGCCATACCAATCAGGTTTTCACCACTTCTATGCCCATGCTGGCCATTCGCCGCGCAACCATTGTAACAAGTAGTTTAAGTACTTTTCATTATATTTATTATTATAAAAATATGCAATCAAACATTAAAACGAACTGTGGTGAGCAGTGAGTGGGACTCTTTCGACTCTCAATTGACACCCGCCTACCCAGCGTGTCAAACGGTTCCTCGTCCCTCCATCCCTAAAAATAAAAGCAAACGCAAACAAATGACTGATGATGAATTTGTTGTCATTTCAATTCTTGATAATAAAAAAATCATTGTTGCTCTTGCTGTTGAATCACTACTCTGCGTATAAGGTTGATGTTTTCATACATATTTGTATTTGTTGTTTTTTCGTGATTGTTTTTTTGTTGGTCAACCATTTTCCGCAACTGTTAATTTACCAACTCTCATATTTATTTACTGTGTGCCCGTTTTTTTATTATTATTATTACTATATTTGTATACCCTACAGATGCGGATGCGAGTCGATCATTGTAGTTGTAACCCATTTCTTTGTATCTGTGGATTGAGAGGAAGGATATAGGTTTATATCAATTGTTGTTAGTTGCAAATAAATTTAAGTGAAGTGGTCTTATTAGATTTCAATCTCAGAATTGGTTGGTTGTACGATTTGTGTTTTTGTTTTTATTAATTAGGGTTAAGTATGGAATATAACAACGACCGTTGGAGGACGGTCTCAATATGTAAATATCATATTGGAGCCTCAACCTAAAAATCTACTTAAACTTAATTTAATTTCTCTTTACACCCCATGAATGAGGTATGGGATAGCTCTTTTCGCGTTGTTGCGAATTAACACGCTTTCTACTTCTAGATTCAAAACTAACGGCACCTACTTGTTTTTCGACGAATACGAACGCCACAGATATATTACAAATTTTAAGACATACCAATATTAAGAAACGACTGATAGTTTAATGATCTTTAACATCGAGTTTTGCTTAATTTTCATCATTTTAGTCATCTTATGAACTTTTTTTTAGTTTCTACCCACGGCTAACTTGACCGACAGTAGCGCCTTTGGCGTTTGTTAGTCTCATACAATTTGTATTTTTGGTTTGGGCAACGATCACAACATTCACACGTTTAAGCCCTCAATCCACCGAATGCAAAAGGGGTCGCTCCATATGTGACTCTTTCGTTATACTACAAACACACACACGTACACACAGTCATTCACTCATCTGCACACAGTTATTTGTATCTGTATTCGTGTTGACCAGAATGCACACAATATGGCCAACAATTCCAACTTATTTTTTTATTGTTTTATTTTCATACTCTCATGTCCTTTTACGGTTTTTTTTGCATTAAATAAAAAATCAGCGGAAGTAAAAGTTTTATTTTTCGCGTTTTTGTGATGCCGCTTTAAAAAATCATTATATCACTGGGGTAGGGGTGAATTATCTCTGGATTTTTTGGTGTGTGTGTGTGTGTGACTGTTCATTTGAATCCACATGCGGTGCCATTTGTTTGTAATTTTATTGGTAAATTGTGAAAAACCCAGCAACAAACACATTTTGGGAATGGTCGAATGATTTCAGATATGCCTCTTTAGAGATGGAAAGGAGATGGTAAGGAGAGCGCTCATCACATTGTGTAGTATTATCCATGTGATTGGCAAAGTCTATAGGACTGGAGTTTTGCTTAAAAATTATGGCTATTTAAATTTTTTTTTTTGTGATGAGAATTGTAATTTTTGTAATAATTGTCATCATAGGTTAAACAGTTAGGAGATTATGTTGATTATGGAGTAGAGATAATTTGAATGTTTATACCGTAAAGGTTGCTGCAGAGTTCTAAATAATTTTTTTCTATAGATTTCGGCCTCCTAAACTCGAATATGAGATTTAAAGGTTTTTCCTCTAAAAATTACAAATATAGATTTTTTAAAAATTTAGGATTCAAATGCACTTTAAGTCTCCAGGTTGCAGCAATGTCAAAATAATCAATGATCATGCATAAATCCCTGTCTGTGTACTTTAATAATAAATAAACAGTTTTTATTTCATTTGTCCAGTTTTTTTCTGTCATCGTTTAAAAAGTAAAAAGACTTTTGGTCCAGTAGGCAGAAATAAAAAATATCGATATTTTCTAAAAAGGGTCAGCTAGGATTACAATTTAAGCATTTTTGTGATGCATGATCAACCCAGAATACAATGGCATTTCCACTTTTTATCGTAATTTTCATGCAACGTAAAGTTTAGCTTTAAGTCTACCGTGATATGATTTAAATAAAAAAACTTACCATTTGTAGTGTCCTCTGACAAAAAATAAAGATTTGTTAACTGGTGTAATTCGCCACACTAAGTGCAGATAACAGCTCTTTCAACTGGTCCATCCAACGAAGTTTTGGTCGCCATTCGTACAACGTATTCAAGCCAGGGCATTTTGTCCATTTCAACGCACCTGACTACGTCGATATCGTTGTACAGCTCATACATAGATGATGTGTCCAAATATTTTGCGAAGTATTTTTCTCTCGAAGACTCCCAGAATAGAAAAACAAGACAGGTAGGATCAGTGTCTGGTAAAGTTTGACTTTTGTTCTTCGAAGGAGCGGTTTGTCATAAAATCGCTTGCTTAGCGCATAGTAGCAGCGGTTTGCGATCAATATTCGGCTTTGGATTTCCAGACCGACATTATTATTTTTATTTATGGTAGCCAAGGTAGACAAAATCATTTAGAACTTTAAAATTATAATTGTCAACGTTCACGCAGCGTCCCAGACGAGTGAAATCTTTGTTCGTTAAAACAAACAACTTGGTTTTGTTCTCATTTGTCACCAGACCCACTTGCGCTGACTGCTTTTCAATGGTCGAAAAAGCCGCAGTAACATCCCGCAAACCACGGCCAATGATATCTATATCATGATATCTATATCATATCATGTGACTTTTGTTGATGATGGCACTATTCCTGTTGACTGCAGCCCTCAGCATGATCATCTCCATTACGATGTTAAAGAGATCGCAGGACAGACTATTGCCTTTTCTAAAGCCTCATATGGTAGAAAATGCCTCTGTTAGATTTGTGCCTATGTTTACTAAAGACTTCCTGTCAGTCAGTGTCATCCCTCAAAATCAATCGTATCAGCTTCGCGGGGATACCAAACTCAGCCATAGCATCCAACAATTTCTGTCGCATCGGACTGTCGAATGCAGCTTTGTAGTCGTTGAACAGATGGTAGGTGTCGATCTTCATTTCTTGGGTCTTCTCCAGGATTTGTCGAAGTGTTGGGTAAAAGGCCAATCCCGCGATAGTTGGTACACACACTTGGATCGCCTTTCTTAAGCACGGGACATAGAGCACGCAGATTCCAATCATCGGGTATGCATTCCTTGAGCCACATCGTGTTTATGAGCTGGTGCATATATGTTATCAGCTCATCGCCACCGGCTTTAAAAAGCTCTGCTGGCAGTCCATCGGCTCCCGCAGCTTTATGATTTTTAAGTCATGCAATCGCCATGCTGATCTCATTCTGGCTCGGTGGTGGACAATCTACTCCGTCGATGATTGGTGTGATTTTATCACTTATGCTGCCTTCGGGAACGAGAAGATATTGAAATTGTTCCCTCCATTTTTGCAGTACACTCTGAGTGTCCGTAACCAGATTTCCGTCTCTGTCCTTACAGGTGAGGATCCCTGTTCCAAAACCTCTGATTTTAACCCTTTGGTAGAACATTCTGGTTTCACCTCTATTCCTGTAGTTTTCGATATCCTGGCTTCCTCTTTTCTTCCACAGACGCTTTATCAGCCTGAACAGGCGTTTCATCTCCCTCATTTTCTCATTATAACGCTCCGTCACCGCACGCGTCGCCGTTGGCTGTAGTTTAGCCTTGTATGCAGCATCCATTTCCTCAGACATTTCGCGACATTCATCATTGTACCAGGGCTTGTCTCAGCATAGTTTTTCATAATCCGATACGGTCATTGCGGCAGTGGTAATAGAATTCGCAACATTCTGCCACTGTGTGCCGGGAACATCAGAACTAGTTGGTTGGAGTTAGCACTGGCTATCTCGATGGTAAGCAGCTTGATGTCTAGCGTCCTTTGCGTTTGATTACGAGTGTTTTTAGCACTACTTAATCGTGTGCGTACCTTGGCTGCAACTAGGTAGTTATACGAGTCAATATTTGCACCGCGCATTACACGCACGTCCATAACGCTTGAAACATGCCTTCCATCAATTACCACGTGATCAATCTGATTTCTTGTGTTTTAATCGGGAGATATCCATTTTGCCTTGTTATGCGAGAATCTGGTTCCACTTACAACCATGATTCATGCCGACGCGAGACTAACCAGTCTGAATCCGTTATCGGAGGTGTTGTTGTGTAGACTGAATTTTCCGACTGCTAAACCAAGAGCATCTTCCCTTCCTATATTAGCATTAAAATCTCCCAGAACAATTTTAATGTCATGTGCAGGGCAGCGGTCATATATCTCCTCCAGGCGCTCATAGAATGCATCTTTAATGTCATCGTCTTTGTCTTCCGCCGGGGCGTGCACACAAATCGGCGTAATGTAAAAATATTTCGCCCGGATGCGAATAGTGGCTATTCGGTCACTTACAGGGTTAAATTCGTGTCAACTTCGTGTCTTTCTGCACGACAGCTGTAAAAGATGTCACAGTTATTTCGTCGTGTGCATCCCTGTCCCGTCCATCTCATTTCCTGTATGTCGGTGATGTCAGCCTTGTATTTGTCGAGGACATACGCCAGTTGGATAGAGGCACCAACTCTATATAGAGTTCGGACATTCCAGATGCATATCCTTAAGTCATGGTCCTTATAAAGTTTGCGTGGGTCGTCAACATTTGGGGGGGGGGGGGGGGGGGGGGGGGGGTTCTTGCTTTTTCTTTTCTTCGTGTTTTCATAATGATTAGTTTGTTTAAGGAGAGTGACTTATTAGGCCACCGCAACCGATTCTAGTTTCTTGGGGCTGCCAAAGCACTATGAGAGCCGTTCAGTAACTGCTGTTACCCATTTGCTTCTGGTTATACCCAAATAAATAACAATCAGAAAGACTCAAAGTAGAAAATTCCCCATTCCCCAAACACAATTATTCTATTCGGAAAATTTTAAGCTAAAAAACATTTAACAAATATCCCCAAAGTTGGTCTAGCTTATAATTTAGTCATGGGTAACAATTAAGACCATAACAACTCCCGTAGATGCAACACTCTTATACTGTATACATTTTTTTTTCACTTACCCACACGACCCGATGTTAATTTGAAACTTTTGTTATATTTTTATACTGTTTATTTGCAACATTTGTAAAAATAAAATATACAAAAACGGAAATTGTTAATATGGAAAAATCAAACATTTCATGAGCGACAATTGCAAAAGCAAACAAAAAAATCCTGAATAAAAATCAAGTGAAGTGAACTCAAATGAAAAAAAAACAAACTACGCTTGGTCCTTTGGCAACAAATGTTGAATTATGATGATACACCACACGTTATTTACAGGATATTTTTGGTGTATTAAACGGGAAACAGATGTGTTTGTTTATGTGAGGTTTCATCGGTATCTGCGTGCCAGTACTAGTGTATGTGAAAATGGGCAAGTTTGACAAGCCGGGAGTGGGGAGATAAAGGACGCAATTTTTTAATATGTCACAATATATAAAACAATAAAAAATCATTTTAATCGTAAGTCAAATGTTGAATTGAAAGGACGTTCATCAGTCGTTTAATCATTTTTGTATTCATCACCAAAGTCGTGCAAAATAAAAATCATATGCGTTTGCCGCCGTCGCCGCCTAACTAAAATAATTAATTTCCATAAATTTACGCAAGAGTTGAACACAGTATTAAACTGCCATAAGTGATATATCTCTGGAGAATACTAAAAAACCTTTAAAACGTGATAAATACTCGTTTATTCACACTCCCACTCGCACTCACACCAACACGCATAGCTTGTCACGCACACATCACAAGTTTTCTTTGTTGTTGTGAACATCCGTTTCCGCTAAATTGTTCAACTCAACAGGTCTATTACGAGCATAACAACAAAGGCTTCAAAGGCTTTTTTCCTTTTACTTCACGTCAAAGGGGGGAAACCCGGAATATATTCGTCCCCCTCCCCCCGTTTCTTTTTATTCGGTTATTTACATTAGCATTTTTATTTAAGTTTTTTTTTCTTTAACGAACCAAATTTTCCTTTCATTTAAAACAGCAACTAAATGTGTTATGTGTTACTGAATTAAAACGAGAAAGAAGAAGAAAATTGTGAGAAAAATATATTAAAGCGAAAAGAGTTGAAAATCTTTAAAAATGCACATTACCAGTGAAGTGAGCTCGACCACGACTACAACATCTACGAAAAAGGGCTGCAATAGCCGCCACAGTGCAAATAATGAAAATAATAACAACAATTCAAATGCCACAAATAACAACAATAATAATAATAGCAACAGTAGCAATAATGGCAATAGTAGTGCAACAAAGAAACCAGTGGACACGAGTCCATATCTAACACCAGAGAATTTAATTGAACGAACGGTCGAAGTGTTGTTGGCCGAACATCCGGGAGAGCTTGTTAAGACTGGATCACCACATATTGTAAGTTGGCGTTAATATAAAATTAAATATAATAATAAAAAAGATGTTAACAAAAGGTGTTTGTTACTTGGGTCCAATGATATCATTTGATAAAGGTTTCGTTCACCCGGAAACAATGACCCTAAAATTGTTAAATACTGTAATAAGAGCGTTAGCGAAAATCGCTTCGTTTTTCATTCTGTATAAAAAATTTTTTACCACTTATTTTCCAAAATGTAAGATAACATACACTTTCACAAAAATTGTTTACAAAAACAAAATTGAATTGGTATTAATTGGAGAAATTTTCAGTTAACAAGTCTTTGCTTTAAAATAAGATATGGATTATTTTAACTGAAAGTTATTAGATAAAAACTAATTTTTCGGTGAATGTAGTGGAATTTTTAAAAATAGGAAAGTTGGGTTGACTTAAAAAATCAACAAGTTGTTTGTTAATCCACTAAGTTGATCGTGATCAATGTAAGAGTTTTGCTGTTACACCAAAACTTTTTTAGATAGATGGTCTTTTTTAAGGTAACAATTTTTAAAGATCAGAAATTAGTAGAAATAATTTAAAATCCATTAACGCGTTTAAGACACAAAGGACCGATTAGCCCAAAAATTCAAATTACATTTATTAATGTGGCTCGAAATCAGCAAGTTCGTAAAAGGCATCGAGCCCAGGTTATCCGCATGATATTTTAACTTCAATTATATTTTATTAAATTTTGTATCGCAAAAAAGAAAATTATGGCGGCGCACGTGTATGACCTTTGTCTTCTCATGTAGGTGGTCCACAAAAGACATGAGGAGGCATCATTTCGCAGTTCTTAGGGTGGCATTTTGGCATGTCTGCAGGTTCTTCTACTGCGTCTCGTTCTCATTCGGTGACCACACTGCAGCTGCATAGTTTACCACATACCGGCCTATCGCTTTGTAAGAGGTCAACAAGGTCTGTTCCCCAAGTGCTGCCGACTAGCGACTTAAGGACCTTGTTCCTACTTCTCATCTTATTGCAGATAGGAGTCAAATGTGACACCAAGGACCTTGATGTAATTGGTGTCGGAATGGTTATGCCATCGACTATCATGTTGAGCTGCTCCTTCATATGCGCTGTCCATGCAGTGAATAGGGTACCTGATGATTTGGTGGCGGAAATCTTGATCTTTCTCACAGCGAAGAATTAGTCAATTTCAGCCAGTTAGACGTTCAGCCTAGACGCCAGAATCGTACAATCATCGACATAGGATACGATATCTACGCCGTCAGGTGGTGATGGAATTTCAGAAAGGTAGAAAATAAACAGTGCCGGGGATATCTGAAATCCACATACGACTGGCGTCCACACATGGTTCGGGAGGAACGTGTTGGCGATATTCTTGAAAACCGTGGCGTGGTTGACAATATCAAAAGCCTTGTTCTGTTTGAAACTGCGGCTTATGTGTGCGGTAATGGAGTGTAAATTAGTTGAAGTACTGTGCAGCTTACGGAATTCATGCTGATGATCCGCAATTGAAAAATGTCCTGTCAGGCTTGAGACGATTACAGCCTCAATTGTCTTTGCTACTGGCGAGAGAAGATAAAAAGTTCTCCCTACTCGCATCTTTGCCAGGGTTTAGTAGCGGGACCACTCTGCCCATTTTCCAGGCTTCGGGTACTATTAGAGTGGTCAGGAACAAGTTGAGGACATATTTCAAGTACTCGACTCCCGGTATGTCCAACTGCTTTAGCATCAACATGGATATTCCGTCAGGGTCTAGTGCTCTGGATGACTTTGCGCTGCGGATAACATCTGCAACTTCTTCAACTGTAAATTGTGGCGGTACTTCTGCGGCTCGGAGAGCATGAATACTACGCATTACTCTCCCTTTCGCCCTATAAATCTCGGGGCGCTCAATGAATTGCCGGTCTTTGCGTCCGGCCTTCTTACCTTCCAGGATTCAAGAGTGACTTAACCGTTGCCCACAATTAGCCGGTACCGGAACTTAAGTTGCATTGCTTTAAATGATAAAATAATAAAGCCATAAATTCTGCTTAAATTCGTCGACTATTAGTTCTCTTATTCTAGGATCAGTAGGGTTAGAACTACGAATTTCATCACGCAAGTCCCGCTGTCTGGGATGAAGTTAGGTCATCTTTCGGGTATTCAACCAGCAGGGATAAAGCGAGCGGCCACTGCGTCCCTGACGTCTCGGAATATCTTCTCAGTCTCCCGAACATCTTAGAAGCCGCGGTTTGTGAATTCTCTGAAACCGTTCCAGTCTGATTTCCTCTGATTCCGGAAAGTACGGCGTTTAGAGATAATAAAATCGGCTGGTCTATCAATTGATCATTAATCAGACCGATGGTGATATCTGGCGAGCTGCTACAGATACCCATAATCTGTTTGAGGGCGTCCTCAATCACTGTGCTAAACGTAGAGCCAACTATTTGCTCCGCCAAAGCTGTGCCACTCTAGTCATTGGCTAGGAGAGAATGCTAAAGCTCGTAATGGGCATTAAAATCTCCTAATTAAATTGCAAAAAGGATGCAGGTTCCGGGGTTGGTAAAGCAATATGTGGCGCTAGTTGTAGTGTTGGATGCTGTGTTTGTTGGTATTGTTGTAGGGGAGCTTGCGGTGGTGTCCCGTATATCGAAGACTTTGACGAAGTAGACGACGATGATGACGACGGTCCCGGTACGGACCAAAATAATACGGATCAGACACTCCGGGATGTACCTCACCCAAGGCGAAAAAATGGACTAACATAAAAGGACACATAGTACAGAGGTGGTAGCTCCTGACCGAAGAATTGCTGCTTCAGTTCAATCCGGTACATAAAACCGTCTGCCGTGGGATTAATTAGAACATGTGACTTATGGTATGTGCTGTTTTAACATTATGTACCAATAAAATGAGAATGAACATTTCCACAATATAAACGCTAAATTGAACCATATTTTTTTCGATTTTTCAAAAACACCGCTTCTGTGTTAGGTTAGGTTAAGAGCTTAAATCGATGAGCTTAAATTGATTTTGGCAGACTATAGTTTGGTTTTCGGATATGCCGTATTCGACATTTTTGTTTTAACTAAGTCAAGCTTATGCGGAAACCCAACTGTAGCATGTCGAAAATCTATTTGACCCCTTAAAACATTAAACAAAGTAAAGTAAAACTGTAAAAAAATTGTATGAACCGTCATTGTAACTGAAAAACTAATGATGCAATTCGGTTCCTCGTGTCTACATTAGGGTAAAACCCGTAAGGTTCGGCCTTGTCTTCGAAAATTTTTTTCAAAAACTATCACAGTGTTATAAAATTTCAAATACTGGACAGCTTTACAGATATTTTAGATTAAATTCTTATGTAGCCTTACTTTGGAAAAAAATCAGTACATTGACCTTCTATAACTATAGGAGCGTATGAGTAATGTCTACGTTAATAATACGTCACCCCATCAACTATGCTTCGAATTTTCAGTACCTAGAAATCAATAATGTTAATAAACTTATATGTACCTAATTTTATTTTTCTCACTTCTAGGTCTGCACAACATTACCCACACACTGGCGTTCCAATAAAACGCTGCCGATTGCCTTTAAAGTTCTCGCATTGGGTGAAGTCATGGATGGGACCATCGTGACGATACGTGCCGGCAACGATGAGAACTTTTGTGGTGAATTGCGTAACTGTACGGCAGTGATGAAAAATCAAGTGGCCAAATTTAATGACTTACGTTTCGTCGGTCGGAGTGGGAGAGGTAAGTGTGACTTCGACTGAAATTCAAATCAAAGTTGAACCATGAAGGCAAAAAAAACAACGCAACTACAATAGGAAAAGCATCTGTAGTCAAAGGAATTGTCACTTTTGTTGAAGTTGTAGAAAATTTTGAAAGACCAAATGATTGTGGCATGATTTGCTGCCAATTAAATTGAGGAAAAGACGAAACTGTTGATGCTGTTGTTTGTGTGACAATTTATCTTAGGGAAAGAAGAAAGAGGAATAAGATGAAATAGGCAAGAAAAAAAACGTTGAAAAATGAAATCAACTGAGGCATTTAGATACACGTCATTGTCACGTTGACGAACGTCTTAGTGTAAAGTGTTGGGTGAGGTGGTGGGGGTTTTGTTTAGAGGCGGTATGATATGCTGAGAATTGTTACTAAATGGATAATGAAAAGGGAAAGATATGAATACTTCAAACAATGTTTGGCTGCATGACTGTATAAAACTATTGTAATGTAAATAGGTAGATGATTGTAGAAAAAAATATTACAATAACAAATTTAAACGGTCTTTACCTGAAAATGACAAACTATTTAAAGTAAGAAAAAAAACTACAAACACAACTGTTACCGTTATTATCAATGAAACAGCTAATTATCCAAAATAATATTAATGAAAGATAACTAATACACAAACGACTGCTTCCGTTCTTATCAATGATAAAATTAATCGATTTAAAAGATCATAATAACTTTTTCTCATATCCCAAAAGTACTTACATTTGGTGCAATACTAATGAATTTAACATAGGAATATATTTTATGAAGACTATTCCCTGCTGCTGATATAGTGGTATCATGTCTTAAAAAGGATCCCATTTACCAAAAAACATGTTAAAATTATATTATTTTTTATATATTTTTGGCATCTTCACTATTCTTTTAACTTATTTGTTATGCAAATATCGCGTGATTTTTTTTAAGAGGTATAAAACTTTTTTTTATACTTCAATGAAATGACCTACATTTTGGATTTATAAGCTCGCAAATGTCATAATAGTTAATGTTGAAAAATAATTTTTGGCAAATGGCCTCCGCGACTGCTCCACTTTTTCGTGCATATTTGATTATATTTCGTCTATAGGACATCAAATTATGGCTCTTTCAATGACCAATCATTGATAGATTACACAAGGGAACAAAATTGAACTTTTTGAGTGTTGTTTGGAATCCTATAGCAGTTTTTTTTACTAATTTGTGGTCGCTGATTTTAAATCTAATCTCCATTTTTCTCCATCAGCTCGAATTTTTAAATTACAGGTACTAATCGTATTTTCGCCTTTTTTCCAAAAAATTATAGTTCAAAAAATCATAATTTATTTTTTCATAAGCCGGATTTTAAAATTTTGTTTTTTTTAAGACATCGTTAAAGACCTTTGAAAAAAATCAAATTTTTTAATATAACAAAAAAATGACTGAGTAACGGCTGTTATATTAAAAAAATAATAAAAAAAAAATTACACATTTTATTTTTCTTCACGCTGAAAGTTAATCGGTTGGGGGCAAATTGTTCTTTTTATTAGCTTTATTGAATATTATATTAAAGTAGCTTTCTAAAACATGTTTGTACATAATAATCGATTGAAAATTGAATGAGTTATGCTAAGTTCGGTGATAACAGATTTTTCGCATTTTTTTGTTTCTACCCAAAAAAAATTAAAATTTTGTATTTTTAAAAATCATGACAAATTTGCAAATTTGTTTATAGTTTAATTTATAGTTTTTCCTCCTATTACAATATTAATTAATTGGCCAAATTTAATTAATCGGCAGGTGTCAATTTGGAAGTTAAGGGAGAAATATTAATTTTCCAAAAATAGGTAATTTTGTATGGGAGGTACCAGAAGGGTTGATCCGATATAGAGCAAATTCATTCCTGATTCATATTTTGATAACCGTAAAACTTACGCATAGTTTGACTGAATTCAGTGTACTTACAAAATAGATATGTATGTAAGACTTTTGGAGTGAGTTCGGTCATTTGTATGGGAGGTACCAGAAGGGGTATGGCAACGGTTTCGGTTTTTTTAGAGTTTGTCTAGTTTTGCGAGAAAAATAAACTGACTAAATTTAAATATCCTCCGGTAGTCTGTTTGGCAATTATCGAAGATATATTAATTATCCAAAAATAGGTAATTTTTTATGGAAGGTACCAGAAGGGGTCGGGCTCTTCCGCCCATTTACAATCCCATAAGTTCGTTTCGAAAAATATTAATACAGATATATTTTCATAACGATCCGTTAAGGTTTGCCCGAGTTACACTTTCACAAACATATTAATAAATGTTATTTCTGTATGGATATCGCGATTTTTGTAAATTTAGTTATCTCAGTAAATTGTTGACAAAATCAAAAGTTGTGCACAGATTTCAATGAAATAAAGCTCATTTGATTCAAAATATATTAAACTAAATGTTTTAAGACCAACACTGTGATTTTTGTTGCGTTATTTTTTTATGAATTTTTAAAAAACAATTTTTTTTTATTTTGTAAAATTTTTTTTTTTAAACTACAACGATATCTCTGAAACTACTAGGCCAAATTAAAAACAATGTAGGCACGGATTAAAGATAATTTTGTTGACGAGTTTAAGTTTTTTTTTTTAATTGAATATGGTGAACCGTTTTCAAGTTATTTAGATATTTGTAGTGGAAGTGCCTTAGTTTTGGACATAACGGTATATCGCGAAAAGTCGAGCTGATACAAAAAAACCAAGTGCAGATTTGGATTCAGCGTCCCAAATTACCTTTAAAACAATATTCAGTTCTTAAACAACAAATACCTTGTGCCCTTGTGTTATCTGTATAACACCAGAACTTGACGTTCCCCATAAGGTGACCAAATCACAGTTCCATTTCTTGAGATAAATGGGTCACTTAATGTTTGGTTTATTAAAGTAATAGTTTCACGCGCTATATGGCATGTTGCGCAGTCTTGTTGGAAACATTACTCCTCCAAATGCTTTAGTTGTCCCACCAGTTGAAACTTATATAGATGTAGGCCAAGATCTTTCCTTAAAATTTACCAAGAAGTAGACGGGCAGAGACTGTATTGCTAAGAACAGAGTTGGATCGATAAATTCAAGTTAATTATAATACTCACGTCTACAGCGGCGTTGGCTTCTTCTGTACGCACGGTATGGGCATGATTTGAATGATTATTATCCAAAAGAGTTTATGTGGTCATGAATTGATTCATCATAGATGCTCAGATGGACGATTATGCGCACCGTAAACTTGAGGAAGGGGTTCTATAAGTTTGGCTAAAAGAGCGCGAATTTTGGAAATAAATGTCCACGAATTGTATACTGCAGTGAAGGTGCCTACTAGGCTAAGCAGGGCAAAAATCCTGCATTACCAGGCACAGAGAAGGCTGGATATCGCTAAACTGCAGATCGCGGAGATAGCCAACGCCTATTCCGACCAACTCACTCAACTACTTCGTGATGCTCCATCTCCAATATTGCCCTGGTACGATGACGAATGCCGCAATGCCATCCGAGAACAATATGCTACATGCAGGGCCAAACTGCAGCCAATGGCAACGCGAGCTGTTCATGAAAAGTACAGGGAGAAGAGGCGGGAGACGCCTCGACTCTTCAGGCGAAAAAAACTAAAGGAGCGGAGAAATGTGTGTATTGACGAATACAGGAACAGTGGTGAAGCCCGAAAATTCTACCAGAAGATAAATGGTAGGGTACATGGAACAGGTCTTACCTCCGAGAGCCTACTGAGAATATTGAATGATCACTTCTGCAGCCTATTGATGTCTGAAAACTCGGCTGATAAAGACTGTGTACCAATCCGAGATGATAACATAGAGTGTCCACCTCCGAGCCAAGCTGAGATAACAACTGCCATAACCCGCCTAAAGAACAACAAGGCCGCTAGGCTGATGGTCTCCCAGCTGAGTTGTTTAAGGTGGGTGGAGATGAGCCTGTTTTAAGCATGCAATAGCTCATAGAGAATATTTGGCTTCAGGAGAGCATGACAGAAATAAAGGTGACCGATTGTGTATAAGGTCCTATCTAGCATACTGTGTGAATGTCTAATGCCAATTGTGGAAAACCTGATTGGACGTTATCAGTGCGGCTTTAGACCAGGCAAATCCACGACGGATCAGATATTTACACTACGGCAGATTCTGGAGAAAATCCATGAGAAGCAAATCGACACATACCACCTCTTTGTCGATAACAAAGCTGCCTTCGATAGTCGCATCAGGCATTGGCTATACGAAGCCATGTCTGAGTTCGGTATTCCTGCGAAGATAATTCGTCTCTGCCGGTGTACCCTTACGAATACCAAATCCTCTGTTTGGATTGGCAAGGATCTATCTGCGCCATTCGATACGACGGGAGGTCTTAAACAGGATGATGGTTTGTCATGCATACTGTTCAACATATTGATGGAGAAGGTGTTAAGGAAAGCAGCGGTTAACATGTCTAAAGTGGACGGTACTGTATGTACCAGAAGGGGCGTGGCTATTTTTCCATGTTTTTCTCAGAAAGTGTATCCTGTAATAGCTTAACAAAGTACAAAATTTGGACACAATTGCTTTGGGTGTATTGATATTATTATTAAATTTCTAAAGTGGGCGGAATGGTATGCAACAAAGTTTCAAAACAGACGGACAGACGGACATAGATCAAACGACTTAAAAAGTCATGAATCGAATTTGGTTCAAAGAAACATAGGATCTAAAGTGTCATCTTCTATATGTTATAATTTTGGGTTGTATCAAATGATATATACCCTCCTACCCATAGGGTGAGGGTATACAAAATTAATGATTTTTAAAAGTAATGTTAAAATACTTTTCATTTATTTTTGAATGGAAATGTTAATCAAGAAACTGCCTAATTTTTTGAAGTATGTAGATATGCTACAACTTGTTTCTTATGATGCGTTTTCTTAGATTTATTGCTGTCACCCTCGTTTTACAATTCAATAACAAGGAAGTAAGATGGTTTCAACCAAAAGGACACAATCACTGTAGAAGAAAATTGAATCAGCGTAACTGTTTATTTAAATCCCCGCATCATTGGCTGTTTGTTAAGTGTTTTTTTTTCATTTACAATTTTTTTTTTGTTTCTTTTCAACTTCTTACGGTCAGACATTTACGACATCTCTACCATTTTCCGCTTTTCGTTTGTTTTTTTTTAACAAAAAGATACACCATTTCCTAAGACATTGTCCCCCAAATGTTTTTTTCTCGGCAATTGCTCATTAAAATTGTCTTTAAGTTTATTGCTGTCGCTGGTCGCTTTACGCTACCATCCCATCTAAATCCGGACATGCGGACTTTGGCAAAGTCCTTTTCATCCCTAAAATGAGCTGTTCTTCGCCTGCTTCAGTGTTGTTTGCATTGTTTTCCTTCTTCACGTTTTCATGCGTTGTAATTTTTTGTGACATTTTAAAGTGGCAAATAATTCCCGTTGGATGTTTTTTTCTTTCTATTTTCAATTGAACATTTTATTTTCCCCTTGGACTGCATTGCTTAACCCCCAATTTTCTCATTCTCCTTGATGGTTGGGTCATTTGTAAATTTGTTTGAAAAGTTGTTATAAAATGGATTAAAAAAGTATCCTTTTTTTAAGTATTTGCTAAACAAAAATTTCGTAATAAATTTACAAAAGGATTACTGGGGTCGAGGCGAACTCATCCGCGCGTATTGTGTCATGCGTTTTTATGGGAATTGTGCGTTATAGCCCAAGATCCCATGTTTATTTGTTAATTTATCTGGATTAGTTAGTCATTTTTAATGGGATATGCTCGTATTTTGTATGTGATAATTTACATTAAGATTTGGTCAGGTCGAGGAAAGAACCAAAAAGGGTTTTCTTAAGTTGTTGAGTCGAGATCGACTTTTATGGAGATTCATGTATTTTGGCGGGTTGTTTTATGTTGTTATAAAAATAATTATTTTGTATTTTTTGAGGTGGTATTAATGATGGCCGACCGTGGCATGACACGTGACTATCATGCTTGAGACCAGGGTTCAATTTCCGATTCAGTCACTTCTATTTCTTTCTCTACCAACTGGTCAGACCTTCACGGTGATACTAGATGTAAAACACACACAGGCTTCTCTCCCATAATGCATTAATTTTAATTATTATATGATGACATATTGTTCAATGAAATTGGTTTCAAGAGTTTTAGACAGTCAATACCTTCATCATAATAATGACATATCCATACAAAATCATGGTCCTTTTCAATTAGATCTCAAAAGTTTCAAAAAATTTTCTCATATGCCCAGAATACTATACCACTACGTAAATCTTATCATCCCGCGTTGGGATTCCAAAGATATTTGATTATGTGTTAAGTAAATTTAATAATTCAACACCCTCCAAATAACAACACCCCGGCCCCCCCATTCTCTCTGCCGCCATATCAAACGCTAGCACATACGAAATATTTGAATAATTCATATAATTTAAACCCACACATACACACTAACACACATGGAAGCCAATAGTATAAATAAATGTACTCTTATGTGTGTGCGTTTGTGTTAATATAAGAGCCACCATAAGCTTTTGTTTTTGCCCAAGTATGATGTGAGTAAATATTTTCTAATGGTGCCAAAGAATTTATACGAATATCTTTGTATGGTTATGTGCGGTGCGTGTGTGTGTATTTGTGTATATTGACATATTATAGTATAATTGTGTGTGTGGCTTCGTGGAAATCGTGACTGCAATTAAATTCCTTCGATTTTTGATTCAAATGCAAAGGCAACATTCCACACACACACACACATAAGTAAATTCTATGAAATTGGATACTTATTTGTAGAGGATCAAAAGCAGCTAACAAACAAACAAAAAAAAATATTGTATATTATAAATGCCATTGATTGGAATGTGAGTGAGTGTGTGATTTCTAATATATATGCTTAAGCTTATATGTTTATCTAATGAAAATCGAATTTAATTACAAATTTTTGTCTTTGAGCAAATATTTATTGGTTGTTGGGAAAATAACATGGTTAAAAAATAATATAAAAAAAATCACAGTGTAATATCAAAATTCAATTTGTTTGCTTAGGATTTGTGAAAGCATATTAGTACATGTACGAATGTTAAGGAAGCTGCATTGGTTTACAATAATCTCATTAGTTTCAAAGTTTTCTATAATTTAAGAACATTCAAAAATTAAAGAAGCTTTGAATAACGGTTGAACATATTTGGTTGAAACATTAGCTCAAATTTGCTGAAATCATAGTATAAATTTAATAAATCAAGCAAAAAACAACTTATGATTTTAATAAGAGCTTATCGTAGGTAGTAGGCTTATGTTTAATAATGAGTATTCGATTTTGCCGATGTCGTGCTCCTGATGTATTGAAAATGTGTTTTTATAGTCTCACCCTACGCACAGAGTGTTGAAAGGTACCAAAAGTGAGGATTAATTCAAATAAATGAAGTTTATCTTGCGCTGACAATTTTGGTATTGGGTGAAAGTGAATAGAATTCTACGTCACTAAATACTAAAATTACTGCTTTAAGTAAATTACTTTATTGGCAGTGAGCGGTCAAAGTTAAACAATTTTTACAAATTTTGCGTGTCATGGCAAAACAGAAGATTGAGATATTTCGATTACTTATAATTTTTGTTACGTCTTCTTAAAGTAAAAATAATATAATGGAACCATCAACTTCAGGTATTTGGGTATATAAATAAATATATTATTTTTGGATAAATTTTTTTGCAAATTTTTTAGTTTTTCTTAAAAAAGCTCCATAAATGTTGTATTTTCGATATAAACATTGAGTTTCAACTAGTTTCTGGGCGAGATCAAGCAAATTTTATTAGATGCTCTTATAATATGAGATGTCAGCTTATATATCCAAAAGAAAAATCTTGCGGATTTACTTCGTTTTTTTACTTATTTAAGTTATTGGGAAAGAACCACAGTTGCTAAAAACATATGATGATGATGATGAAGAATAAGATGATAATGATGATGATGATGTTGAATATGATGATCATTATAATGTTGATGATGATGATAATGACGATGATGATGACTTTTATCACAATATTACCTAAAGTAGGTTTAAATCCATATATACCATATGCACATATTATTTTTCTCTTATTTTTTATATGCAAATTTTTTTTGTAATTTTTGTTCAAAAACCATTTATTTTTACTAAACGATGTATAGTTATTCCAAAAAAATATTAATATCATTAATAATGGGCTTCCCTGAATTAATCCCCAGTTTACCTATGTTTCAACCCACTGTGCTACGGTTAGGAGGGTATATTTTTTTTGATACGACCCAAACGTGTAACACAAAGAAGGAGTCCCTTTAGACCCTAGGTTTCTTTAAACCAAATTCGATTCACGACTTTTTAAGTCGTTTGAGTCATGTCTGTCAATCTGTCTGTCCGGCTGGTACGCACGATAACTTTCGAAAGACGCAACCAAATGTTTTGAAGTTTTGCACAAGTTAATTTTTCCACAAAACTACTTACGGTATTGAAACTGGGCTACATGGCCCCGAGTAATAATATCAATGCACCCAACGGGATCGTACCCAAATTCTGTATTTAGTAAAGCTATAACAGGATAAAGTTTTGGAAAAAAATTGGAAGTCTAGCCACGCCCCTTCTAGTACATCCCAAATAAATGTACCTTTCCGCCCACTTAAAAAAATAGAGAAATAATATCAATACACCCATCGCGATCGTGTCCAAATTCTGTATTTAGTAAAGGTATAGCAGGATAAAGTTTTGGAGAAAAAATCTGGACGTCTAACCATGCCCCTTTTGGTACTTCCCATAACCATCTGGTACCGACTACTTTAGAAATCGATTAATATTATTAATACACCCAACGCGGTCCTGCCCAAATTTTGTATTTAGTTAAGCTATAACAGGATTAAGTTTTGGAGAAAAAATTGGATGTCTAGCCACGCCCCTTTTGATGCCTCCCATACAAATATATCATTCCACCCAGTTTAGAAATCGAGTAATAATATCAATACACCCAAAGCGATTACGCCCAAATTCTGTATTTAGTAAAGCTAAATCAGGATACATTTTGGAGACAAAAACTGGTAGTCTAGCCACTCCCCTTCTGGTACCTCCCATACAAATGTACCACTTCGCCCACTTTATATAATATCAATGTACTAGAAAATGTTATGTTTTACTGAGGGTGAAGGTATATGTAAGTCGGTTTTACCGACTGATACTTTCTTACTGGTTTACTTAACTTTTATTCCACTAATGAATAAACTAACTTATGTTTTATCTGGAATTCAATTTCTAAAAAATTTCGCTTTCACTCAAATATGAAGTGCATTTTAGGTTCCATATCTAACCTTAACTTCAAAAAATATCAAAACATTAGATTAATATGTGTGACAATTGAACTAGTCAGAAATCAACTTCTATACCTCCCAGTGCAATATATGTAAGTTAATTGACAACCTGCTATCGATTTTGTGTACGGTGATCTCAAAGAAACTTCCAATTGGTGATACCATTTCTTAGGACGAGTTGAAAAGTCCATGTCGCAGCAATATATATACAAACCCCTGCTACGTCTGATGTCTTACATCAGTTGACATCGGACCTAGCAGCAATAGAGTTGGAGTAATGCCTGTTGTTCCCTTTGATACTCGCTTATGAAAAATTATTTAATTTTCAGAAACTTGGTGGTTAGTATCTAATTCACTCTATTCAATGATTAAAAATATTTACCACATGTTTCATTTCGGTTTCAAAGTTTACTCATAACACCAAGTAAAAGATTTTTAGAAATGTTCCAATTCAAATAAAAACCATACATTAATAGTTATATATCTGATTCATCTAGGTGCAACCTTCCCCGAGGGTGGGAGCAAATTTTATAATATTTTGATTTTTGTATGGGAACCACTTTTGTTGTTTGATGTTTGAATGTTTAAAAAAAAATGTTAGGAGAGAAAATAGTGGTGTCGGTCGTGCATGGGAACCGCAGGAGCTGATTTCATAAATAAAATTATAAAAATAAAAAAAAATGTATAGGGACCACCATAGAGGTTGAAGATAGTGTAAACTGTTTGGGGTCGCAAAAATAATGGGGGTCGGTCATACATTTGATTCCTCTAGGTGCACCTTTAGGTCAGTTACAGCGGTAGGAGCAACATTTATTTTTTGTTTTAAATTTGATTATTGTATGGAAGCTCTAAGATAAGGAGGGAAAAATGACTGGTGGTCGGTCATAAATTTTGAGCTTCTAGGGGAAACTACGAGGGAGCTGCGGATCTTGATGTGGGTTTTCCACTTTTCCCCCCAAATTTGACCATGATGTGCTGCCAATTGACCCCACTCCACCATCCCCAAATTTTGGTTCATGCATGTTATATAAACACTATCGCACCCCTACTGGCACTTAAAAAACTAAAGTTATTTTCCCTTTACACCCCATGAATGAGGTATAGGATAGCTTTTCGCGTTGTTGTAAATTAACACGCTTTCTATTTTACACTCACAACAAACGGCACCTACTTGTTTTATCGACGAATACGAACGTCACTGTGTGAGAAGCTTTTACTAGACATGCCGGTAGACTCGACACTAATACTGCGAAGTTGCTGTCGATAACATCGAAAGGCCGGCAATGAAAAAAAATGTAGGTGTCAGGAGTCGAACCACCCGCATGGTTGTCGCGTTCTCTAACCACTATGCCACGGCCGGTCCCAACTGTCCCTACTGGTACATCCAATAGTCAATATCGCGAAAATTTATATTTTTAGTTGGAAATAGTTTACTTTTAATATTTAGTAGATGAGTTTATCTGCACATCTACATCATTAGATTTTTGAAATTGGGTGGTCGATAAAAAGGGGTTTTGGCATCAAAATACTACTATGCGTTGTGCTGCTACTACTGGTTCTCCCATACAAATTAGACAATTTCACGATAGCAAATAGCTATCAAGCGAATGTAAGTCATAAAGTAAAGCTTCTGATTGGTTCAACTTGGTGAACCCAGGGTGATCTGTATCGACTTATTTTCAAGACGACTTACATGTCTCCATTATACTGGTTTTAATCAAAGTACTGTGAAAAATGTTTTGTATTAAAAGAATGAAGGACCGGCGATGTTATAGTAAAAATTGCAATATTTTAAACTTTTTGTTTCTGTAACCATACAATGAATTTGTTGAACTTTAACAAAACAAACTATATATATCGTTGGAAAGTCTAATCATTCCAAATCCGCTGAGAAACTTAAAATCGGTTCTTATTTATCCGCATTACTGGCTTATAAATGCTTAAAAGTAAGAAAACCCGGTTTTTTTATCCGTTACTCAAGATTAAGTTTCAGAATTAAAACGAAAATTTTTTGCCATTACCATATCTAAATTGATTATTATTATTAAACAGCTAATTATGAAAAAAGTTTATCCGCCAATTACCACCATCTAGCTAGTCCCCTCTGATTACCTCGTTAATAATTTTAAACAATTTCCCAAATTATTTGTATCTCAAGTTAAATTTCTTACAAATTAATGTGTTCATTAAACAAATATCACAACCTAATCATTACGAGACCTAAAGTGCCACACCAACATAAAAACAACAACAAAAAATGTATACATAACAACCACTCTAACACAAACTTCATACACCTGTGCCACACTTCAGTTCATTTCCTGTTTACTTTCGTTTCACAACTTTTTGCCCAAAGTTTTGTTTTCTTTTTCAACCTCTTGTTATTAAATTTGGTTATGCGCTTTGGATTTTTATCAAGATTTATTAGTATTTTTTTTTTATTCGAGAGTTATTTCCTACCACTTTTCCTTGTTTTTTTGTACACAAGTTTGTTTTGTTCATAAAGCTTTTTCGCTTTGTTCATTTTATTCTCGGCTGTGCTAAACTTCCGCCATCCATTAAAGATCATTAAAAATTTAATATTCTTCATTATTTCTATCTTTATTTGTGCCTCTGTGTGATTACATTACTTTATTCTCTGTTATTTCTATCCACTTGTATTTCCCTTGGTTTTTTTGGTAAGGAAATGCTTTTCTTCCTACTTTATTTGAATTTCATTATTTTTATCTTAAATATACTCGTACCTCTGAGGTGGTGGCCTGAGGGGGTAGAGTAAATGTGAGGGGATTGGAGATGAATAGAGATTTCGTCAGAAGTAAATACTAGAAAAATTGTACACTTGCCGCCAGTACTGATGAGGGTCGGCTAGGGATGTGAATGGGCGGAAAGACGAACGCACGAATGTTGCAACAAAGGAGCAATCGAAAATGTTTGTTTTGACTGGTATCCTGAAGTGGCTTTAAGGAATTATTTATTGGGGGAAATAAGTAACAGATTATTTGTATACGGAGAAAGTTTGATTATTAACAAGTATTTATCTTTCGTTGTAGCATTCACAGCAACGATTTGTTATGGTTTGTAGAGGCATTCGATTAGATAGCAATAAAGATTTATATGAAAATAATATATAGTTGGGGAATCGAAGATAATTCTGGTAGGAAATTGAGGAGATTAAGTTGCAGTCATTTATGAGTAATAAAACTCGGTAATTTCAAAATTTGATTCCAAATATTTCAGTGCCGTCTAAACATATTTTTGGTCTTGTTATCGATTTGAGTTTTTTTTAAAAAAACCCATGTGTGTTTAGTTTTTTTTTTTTCAAATTTTCTAATACATTATATAATGGACTAGTTGATCAAAAAATCGACTAAGAAGGAGCATAATAATACTTTTTAGGACCCAGAAATCGACTGGGTGCAAAACTAATGATTTTAACATGGGTTTGTCATAGGAAGGAGCCTATTTTTTACACTGATGTAGTGGTCATGTAATAAATATGTCAATCGATGATGGGCACTAATCGGATTTTATTTACCAAAAACTAGGTACAAAGTAATACTCTTTTGGCATCTTTGAAACTTAAAGAACTAAAATTATAAGCTATGGGAGAAATTATCGCTTTACTGTAAATTAACACACTTAGATTTTTAGTCTCACGCAACGGGACCTAAATTTTACCGCTTGTATAATACATACCAATTTCTCCAACACTACTGCGTATAAGCTGTTTTCAACATCGAGGGGGTCGCCGATGAAAGAAAAGTAGATGACTGAAACAGGAATCAAACCCTGGTCTCCTGCAGGAAAGTCTCGTTTTCTCGACATCACAACACGATCGACCACATTTGAAACTATTTTTTCGTATCTTCTATGAAAAGAGACAATGTTCACAACTAAGGAATCATTACGAAATCAGTGATTCTTAGAAGTAATAAAGAACTGATTCTCAAAGAAGTTGCGCGTCATTTTGTTGCTCAGTTGTTTACGTATTTTAGACCTATAATGGGCCCCGGCCCCCTTAATAGCTAATTAATATTAATGATTTCATTAAATATATTTTTTATTATCCTATTAATGTCTATGTCTAATTTTCTGGCTGGACGATCATTACTCTCATGATGGACACTTGCGAACTGCTGTTGTTGTGATTATTATTGTTATTGCTTTAACATTAAATGACAATAAACATTTTAATTAAATTTATTTCGCATTATGACAATAATCTTTGTACGAGTACAACATCTCGGGGGCACTTTAGTAAGGCCATATGCTTGTATGTAATTATATGGTCACAAGTATGTGAACATTCACATGATGTAGTGAATTGGTAATGGGTACGAGGTTAGGTGAAGCAGTTAGTAATAGTTGTTGCTTTGGGTGTGGGTAAATAATTGCAGTAATTTCTATAACCTATAACAGCAAGTATATACCTTTCTCGATATTGACCATTTAATAACTTAACTTGAAGCATAACTCGTACCAATATAACAAACCAAGATAACCTTTAATGTGTATTACAAGTATCCTTTTAATATTATAAATGTGAATATCTGTCTTTTTTTAATTTGTTTGTATGTTTGTTGCTCAATCACGCCGAAGCGGCTGAACCGATTTTAATAAAATTTGGATGACCGTTAGTGTACTCTATGGAAATTACCATAGGCTATATTTTTTTTTTAATTTTTGACCCTATGAGCTGAGTGGGCGTGGCAGAACTTTTTTCGAGATAGGGAGATTAAATTGGATACACAGATAGTACTCAGCAATGCGGAATATGCAGTCGAAATTTAATTTTTGAAGTTAATGGGTATAGTGGGCTTGGCAAACATTTCTTTAAGCTAGAGAGATACAATTTGATATCCAGATAGTACTCGACAACACTTATTTGAATATGCAGACCAAATTTTAATTTGGATCCAATGGGCTTAGTGGGCGTGGAAAAACTTTTTTTGTAGGGCTAGACAGATACAAGCAATTCTGCACCACTTTTTCGAGGATACCTGGTGTTATTTCGTCAATAGTGTGTGGAAGGATGGCTGGCTGCTAAATGGACATTCGTTCCTGGTTTATCAGCTTAGACTAACAATTTGAAGTAGCACCACAAAAAGTAGACCAAAAGTATCAGATCAACCGAACGAGGTGGCCAATTCAAAGCTAAATTGTTTTCGACAATTCGGTCACCATATGTTTGGCCAACAAAATGATGGTTTCACGCGATGTATGGCATGTTGCGCTGTCTTATTAGAACCATTTCTCCACTAAAAGATTTGCAATGACATGAAGAAAAAAATACGAATCACTTGCCTGTAGCGTTAGCCATTCACACTAATGTTGTCACCAGTAAGGGATATAAAAAAAATGGCTCGATGACAGCTTCGGCAAGCACACCGCACCAAACAGTGATTTTTTCGATACGTAATGAGGAGTGTGCTATCCAAAAATTTAAATTCTGCTTCTTTACGAATCCGTTAAGCCAGAAATGGTCTCTTCTTCAATATGATTTGATAATATACTAGTAAGGTAATTATTTTCGTCTTTGCCGAAACTCAGATACCCTTCACCATTTGTAAAAATGGTAATTAATCTGGTTATTAAACTTAGTACTGCAAAAATGCAGTTCGTGAGAGGTGGACATTATTTTTAGCACCGCACACCATTATTTGTTAAATTTTTTTTTACTGATATGTCAAATACTGAGCTTGAATTGTTTCGGTTAGAGAACAGAAGCTTGCATGCCAAATTTCAGCTATGCAAGGACACCCCCAAAAAGACGGAATTTGTACGGGAGGTGGGAGTTGTTTTTTCCAATTTTTGTCATCTTCGAACTTAACCTCGATTTGGGAAGTAAAAGCTTGCATACAAAAGTTTACCTCGATTTCCTTAAACTACGGCTGTAATAGAGAGAATAGGCAGACGGACACCCCAAAAAGGTTTGGGAGATAAAAGCTTTTATACACAATTTTACCTCGATCTAGAGAAAATAGCAAGACGACACCCCCAAAAGGGGGTATTTGTATAAAAGGTGGGGGTGGTTATTATCCGATCTTTCTCATATTAGAACAACCCCTCCGCTTAGAGGGTATAAATTTCAGCTCAACATTTCTTAAACTGCTGCTGTAATCGGGCGGCCAGAAAGACGGAAACCCCCATAAAGGGAGTTTGTATGGGAGGTGAGAGTAGTTTTTGTCCGATCTTATTTATCTTAGACCTTAACTTCCGCTTAGGGTTGCTTGCGAACAGCTTGATATGTTATTTCTTAAACTACGGCTGTAATCGTAGGAACAAACACCAATAAGGGGAGTTTGTATGGAAGGTGAGAGTAGTTTTTGACAAATATTGCTCATCTTAGAACTTAACCTCCGCTTTGAGGATGGAAGTTTTCATTCTACATTTCAGCTCGATAGCGATATCTGTCCGACAAACGGATAGATGGTCACCGTTTAATCGACCCAGATTTCGATACTGATTATTTATATATATACGAAATACGAATAGTAGTATATATATTGTGTGTCTGGCGAAGGGTATACGAATCTGGGTCAACTTTCCGTTGATTCTTTACCCATACACCGAACACATGCAGCAATTTATGGTCCGCTGCGTTCAATTCTTGCGCCAGTTTGATCTTACATGGATGCAGGCCAAGATCATTCCTCAACATTTTCCAAGTAGTGGTCGGACAGAGACCGAGTTGCTGAGCACTGTGTCGAATCGACAAATTCGAGCCCTCTGTCACACTCAAGCTTTTTCTGTACGCTCGAATTCATTGCATTATTCCATTGCGGTTCCTACAATTGTACTCTCCTAACATTCGTTGAACATTGTTCCTCTATCTGTCTAGTGTCTGTTTTTGTGTTGAATGCGAAATAAGCGTGTGTGGTCAGGCTTTTACGACACTCAAGCCGAGTCTGACTGTTATGAATTAAACAAAACTTACCGGTCTTGTCTGTGTGTAAATAGGATTATGAAATTTGAGGTGGTAGACGTCAAGTAGACGTCAGCAAAGAAGAATTTCGCACTGTTAGAGCTAAATAAGGCCCAAAAAGGTACAATCACCCCGATGAAATGGATAAATTTTTCATCGTGAAACTTTTTATGAGTATGCTTTCTATAGATTTTGAAAGCTGTTATTTAAACCAAAAAAGGGAAACAACTGGTACAATCACCCAGGCTTAACGGCTAATACTAATCTATACGGGCATGCTCCCTAGAGAATTAGAGTGCCGCACGAATGGATTTTTCGATTTTTGTAGTTTTAGGGGTAACAAGGCCGAATTAGTTAGATTAGTTGTGCGAAATAAAGTAGTTATGCGAAATTTGTACTTTAGGGATATCCAGAGATCAACAACATATTCAGGAGCGGAAAAACACGGCTTAATTATCCGATAACCTACAATATTTCCACATTTTAAACCTTAGCCCGAAACTAACACCAAAACTAACTAGTTATAAACAAAATGTGGTTTTCTACACCTAAAATAAGGTGAAAATAGCAATATGACTTTTTTAATTAGTAGACTCAAAATAGAAAATTAATTTCTCGAAATATTTCACGTAACGTCGTTTTTGTTTTGATTCAGTCTGTTTATGAATATTGTTTTGAAATTTATTTCAAGTGTTTTTTGAAAGAAGTTTAATAGCGGAATGATATTCTCATATTGCTGGGCAGCTGTTTCGGATTCCGCCACGAATCCTCATCAGCAGAATTTGGTAAAATTATTGCAAATTGTTCATCAAGTCTTATGCACCAGAATATCACAACAAATTGAGAATTCTTTCTTGAGTGCATATACTCGAAAAACTTCACAAACATTCACTATGAGAACCATTCGCTAAACAACTTTCTTGTTAGTTTGTTTATGCTGAGAAAGCTATAATTCTGCTATTAAACTTCTTTTAAAAAACACTGGTCTTAAGCTTGAAATAAATTCCAAATCAATAGTTTACTTAACGCTAAAATATTAATTATTACAAATCATGTGTTAATGCTTCTTGAATTTCTATTGAATTTATAATTCCAACACAGACCTCCCTCCCTTGGCAACCCTCCTACATAATTAGCATGAAGATTTCTTCATTATCAAGATATTTAGGTAATGCACTCGACCGTAAATGCACATACAGGCATAATCCGCATCCAATTGCTTTTTAGAGATTTCCAAACTAATAATGAATTGCATTACATCGTCGTCGTTTGTTGCCTCCTCTCGCCTCGGCCATAGCAGCCCATGTGCTTCGTATCCATTGGCATGTTGTTGTACAAAGTGGTGCAAGACCCACATTATAAATTAAATGTGTGCAAAGATATTTTAAGGATCACAAGGACATAAAGAATTGTGTGGGCAAGCTCAGGGCAGCATCGCATAAAATTTTATAATATTCTCAATCAAGCGCACGGAACTTGTATGTGCTACGTTGCTCGCACTAGCGCTCCTACGCCTAGGTATGTTAATTAACTATAGATTTTAGCTGGACTTTGCAAGAATATTTCCACTTGTAGTTGCTGTTGTATCCTCTTAAATCTGTAATTATGTATAGAGTTGTGTTTTGAGGGGGTGGAAAGAAGAGGCGAAGCAGACTCATCAGGAGAAACTTGTTCGTTGTTCTACATTAATGGTTGTCTACTGCATCACTTAAATGAACAAACTGCTGTAAAATGCAAATGCATTTTACATAATGCGGATTAATTTAATTCGATGAGGGAACAACACAATCAACTTTAGTCAGGCCTTTGCAAGTGTTGCAAAACTTAACAAAATGTATTGTTATGCGATAATTGCGGCATTAAAGTTGTCGAAATTGTATTAAAATAGAGAGGTTTTGGAAGGCAAAGGTGGACAACAGGCGGGAATGAGTAAGGGAATATAGAATGAGCAGCAGCACTTGATTATTATTGCAGAATGTACTATTAAATCATATAAATATACAACTGTATATACATTTCTCATATCCTAGTCTTAAAGAAAACGCTAATAGAATACCAAATAAATACAAATTTCGTTGGGTCCACAATAAACAAAGCCAACAGCCAGAGTGTAATCTTATCAAGACCTGGTGTAACCAAGTACATAACAGGGAATAAAAAGTCAAAGGAATACTTAACTAAACACCGGTTAGCCGGGGGGCGTTAAAATGAACAAACAACCAGAAATCAACAACATCTTCAGGAGCGGAAGACTTATTACGCACAAACACCCACTTTATTCTATTATTCCCACCACGGCCCAAACTGGAGCTGCCAAGCAAATACGGTGGCTGTCAGGGGGGATAAACTACGGGTTGTTTGATTTAGTGGTAGAAATCAAAGAAACTTGATGCTTTTCGTTGGCGTTGTAGCTTTATTAATTGAGAAGGAAACCTTCGTAACAGCAGGAAAAAAACAAAATAACAAATGAAATCATAAACATGTTCATAATAAAATATCAAATAAGGGTAATAATTATAACAATCATTATGATGGTCGCTCTGGAATGTCGAAAAATATTTAAATTGCTTAGAGAGAGAAATGGAAGTTAATTTCTTCTTATAGATGGGTTTGGAAATGTTGAACATTTTGAGTTGAATGTGGTTTCTTTTAGGGCCATATTTTAAAAAATGAAGCACAACAATTTTGATGGATTGACAAACATTTTGGCTTAACAGCTCACAAATTTCATGGCATTTAATGTTAAGAAACCGGTACAGAAATTCAGGTGAACTGACTTATAAATAACCTCCCAAGCTCATCCTTCTTTTTGACCATAAACTGTTCGAGATTGCAATTTGTATACGTAGGAGGCACCAGTAGGGTGCACAACGTTACCTTGTGCAAAATTTGTCTGAAATCAATGTACTTATAAAAAGAAATATGCCTATAAAACTGTGGGATTTAACAGAAGGGATGTGGTAAATGTTTCGCTTTTCTGAGGTACGGTCGACTATTATTAGGTAATTAAACTGACCAAGAAATGTTCGAGAATGCCGGTCGTCTCTTGAGGAGATAGCGAGACATTCGATGGTTACCCTTACATGGGTTCCAGGATATGGGGTCATATATGGTTACCAAAGGGTCGATAAGTTGGTAAGAGCCGCAATAACCGTGAACTCGGACGAAGTTTACGGTTTCATTAGGATCCCTCTCACATGGGGGAAACAGCTAATTGCGGGGAAACTAAACCTCATTGCTAAGGAGAGATGGGTGAAAGAACCCACTACACGGCGACCAAACAAATTTGGCGGATTGGTGAACACGCTAAGAGGTTGAAACTACCCTACAACGATTTTTGTAGAAACTGCAATGGTGAGGAAGAAGAGGAGTCCACGGAGCATCTACTATGTCACTGCCCTGCTTTTGGGCAGAGAAACGAAATAGTTTGATAGCAACGTTGTCCGAACAGAATAGGAATATTTGGTGTACAAATATTAAAATGGTATCACAACGAGACTAATACTAGGTCCCATATGAGCTGTGTTGAACGTGGCTACCGAATAAACTTAATCCAGCCATGAGAGGTTTCAGAAGGGGTAAGGCATTTTAGTTTCAGGAGGTTCGTCTAGGTTTTCTGTTTAGATGTTACGGGAGAAATATTAATAGGTCATTCTGTAAGCGTGGTACCAGAATGTGTCGGGAAATATAGTCCGTATTCATTCCTGAGTCAGATTTCTAAAAAGTATGTCTTGGAAAAAATTTGGCCGAATTCAGTTCACTAACAAAAAAGATATATATGCAAGATTATAGGGGCGACTTTGGTTATTTGTGTGGGAGGTACCAGAAGGGCTGAAAAGGTTACACTGTCATTTGGAACTTGGGAATTGACTTAGTGCATGTTGTAGGGCCCTGTATACCAAAGTTTCTCTCAAAATCTTGAGTTACGGTTCAAAAACAGAGTTCTCAGATCTTTCCGCACATATGAGCTTTTATTAGTTTTGGAAAGAATAACCTTAAACCTTTCCAACGATATGTACATTTATCTGACAGTTTTTGCCTCGAAGTTTATTAAGATACCCTGATTTATTAAGATACCCAGCGATTTTCATAAAGCAGAAGGGACAAATGTTTCGCTTTTGAGGATTTGTCTATGTCTCACCAGCTAACCAGCCAGCCAGACAGATGGACATGGCTCAATCATCCTAAAAAGTGCTAAAACGAATTTGATATTAAAATACTATCGGCACAATTCGTCTCCCTTATATCGTTAAATTTTTCCTGGTATCCTGACCCTTAGGGTCATGTGGAATGTGATCTCCGCGACTGCACCGTAGGAATGCTATTCCGCCAGTCTAGTTTTACATCACTTTTCCGTTCTTGGTTTGTCAATCGTTATAATTCAGTGGTAGGCATAATCGATCGGACGCACACAACAATGGGTGTGCTTGTCGCACAAGAATCATGAGCGCTGTCGAATTGTACACGACGAAAATGTTGTGCTCTCCCAACATTCGTTGAACTTTGTTTCTCTGTCCGTACTTTTGCCTGTTCGTGTGTTGAATGCGCGTCATCATCAAACAAAACTTTCGAGTACGCATGAATTGCCAGTCGTGTCTGTGTGAAAAAATGATTATTGCCGGCCCGCGAGGCTATGCAAAGTTTACTGCTGTTATAAATGATCGTTCGTTATTATTTTATCAGCATAGACTAGAGATTTAACGTATTCCCTACAAAAAGTAGTTCAAAGGAGTCACACGAACAAGGTGGCCAATTTACAGGTTATTTTCTTGAGATAATTTGGTCACCAAACGTTTGGTTCAACAAGGCGATGTTTTCATGCGCTGTATGTTTTCATGCGATGTTTTCATGCGCCGTAATGACATGTGGAATAAAAAACTTATGTATCATTTGCCTGAAGCGTTAGCCATTCTCGGACAGTTGGCACCGTTTTCGTGTCATTTAAAGAAAAATGGGCTCATGACGCCTTTGGCGCGTAAACCGCACCAAACTGTGGTTTTTTAAGCTTAAAGTGAAGCCTAAAGAGTCTTACGAGGATTGTACTCACTCCAAAAACGACATAACGCTTGATTATATACCCGTTAAGATAGAAATGAGACTCATTGCTGAAGATGATTTGACGATAAAAATCTGATTTTTCTCCACTCGATTCTCAGCCCATTTTCAGACCACGCGAAGCACCAGTCGAATCTTATATTGGTGTAGACAGAGATCTTTCCTCAAAATTTTCCAAAAAGTGAACGGGCAGAGACCGAGTTGTTGAGGACGGCGTCGGATCGATAAATTCGAGTCCTTCGTCAAATTCACGTCTTGAGCTCGATGTGCTCGATTTGGATAAATATTATTCAATAGAATTAATGTGGTCATGAATCGATTCGCAGTATTGTTTATTGTGCTGCTATGATGGACGATTATGCGCAACGTAAACTTGGCGAAGTGCCTTAAAAGTTTGGTGAGCAGAGAGCGAAAAGTAAATCATTTTGAGTTATTAAATAGTTGCGCCGATATGCGTTTTAGGTGGTATAAAGTGGAAATTTTAAATCAGTGGTAGGCATAACCGAACGCAAATACACAATACACGTTCGGCTGTCAAATTATACACAGTCAAAATGTTGTGCTGTCCCAACAATTGTTGAACAATATTTGTCAGTCTGTGAATGTATCTGTTTTTGTGTTGAATGCGAAACAAGCGTGTGTGTGTAATGTTGCTTTCATAACACTGAAGCAGACACTGACTGACTGAATTGCCTATAGTGTTTGTGTGAAATAAACGATTATTGCCGATTCCGCAAGCGTATGGGATGCCTACCACTGTTTTCGGTATACTGAAAAGTTTCCTTTTAAATATACTCTTCTATGATCTTACTACCTTGTTTTAAGTTATATGAAATACATCTCAAGACCACAGAAAACACTTTGCCTTGTAATGTGTATAAAAATTCAGTCACGCCCAAGTTTTTTTATTTTGTCCAATGTATTTTACTACCCATAATTTAAGCGTGACCAATAAATGTCAACTTAATCTTAAATTGGAACCTAAAAAGAAATTATGTTCTCTCATGTTTCCACTATGTTCTTATGGGCTATGGGTATCTTTGTGTGGCAAATCTAAACGACCCTCCAAGGGGATACTATTAGCTAAAACGCTAAACAAGATATACCAGAGACCTTTTACAATTTATAGCAAATTCGGCATCAGATTACAACAAAGTTTATGGGATCTATGTTTATGCTCTACATGTAGACCAAATAATTTACTTGTGTTTTTATTAAGACATTTTTGCTTTTTTTTTCTACAACACAACCAATGTAAGTAACAAATTTATTGGCTTAAACAACATTGGTACAATATTGGAAGAACTTCATATTTGAAGAATATTTCACAGAATTTGGTGTTCATTGGTAATGTTGGAGATATTACAGGCATTTATTGAAAGTAATCATAATGCACGGTTTGTTACTTGAGCGATAATTCTGATAGAATTTAATAAATTACCTTCATTGTCTTTTAATGCTAATGAGATGAGGGCAGCTCAACAAAAAATTCATTATTTTACTTTGAGGATTTTACCAAATGAAACATACACACACACACGTACACGCATATTTTACTAAGAAACTTTTTCACTTTAACTACGAAGGCTTAAATATCATTGTCGTTGGCGTCGGCGGCAACGTCATCATCATCATCAGTAGCAGCAGCTGTTGTTTATTTAGTATCACATCTTTTCTTTCTTTGCAGTAGTGTTAGTTGTCATCACTGCTGTTGTCGTTGCAATGGTTTTTCTTTAGAACATAAGGAATGGTAATGTGATGGTGATGGCGGTGTTGTAACCTCGTTAAGCTTAATTAATAGCAGCAAAGTGATAAACACCCCCCATCTAACCCAATTTTAAGAAATTCCACCAGCCTCTCTTAGCACAACCACCCACCTTAAATCTTATAACGTACTATCCTTTTAAATAATCCTTAGCAAAGTAAACATAAAGAGATATTGGATAAATTTCTGCCGCTTATGTCAAAACTTTGGAAGTAATCTCCACACTTAAGGATATCAGGTGAATAATGGTGGACCTTTTTGGTGGGTTAATTATTGGGAAACATATAATATTTGCTAGGGGCTACGGAAGCAACAAAAGGGCTTTTTGGGATTAGTGAACACAAAGTGTATTAATAGAGACAAATGATGAATTATCCGGAATTTGGTGGGTTTGTCTTTTTGAGGGATATTATTGATAAAATTAATAGATTGGGTATATAAATAAAAAAGGAGTTGGAAAGAAATATGTGCAATATTATAGCAGCAATACCTAGAAATAAATATATAAAAGAAAATATTATTGGTAACTTCTCTTCTCTCTTTTAATAGCAGCAAAAACAAAAATGTATTTATCAGTAGCCGCACGTAGTAAAGTATTCCAAGCACTTTCGTCTTTTACGCTCCGTAGATAGTTCGTCACACCAAGCTTATAGAATAGCTCTTCCACCTGGTCCATCCATCGAAGTAATGGACGCACCCTCCTGCACCGCCCATCGAGTTTATTGACGAAAACCTTTCGAGCTGGAACATTTTCAACCATTCGTACAACGTGTCCAAACCAGCGCATTCGATCTATTTCAACGCGCTTGACTACGTTGATGTCGATGTACAGCTCATGATTTATTCGACGATGGTACTCGCCGTTAACGATGATGGGTCCAAATATTTTGCCAAGTATTTTTCTCTCGAAAACTCCCAGAATAGATTGATCTGCCTGCATCATTACCCAGGATTCAGAGCTGTGGAGCAAGACAGGTAGGGACAGTTTCCGGTAGAGTTGGATCTTCGTACGTCGAGGGCTTTATCGTTAAAACGCTTGCTTAGCGCATAGTAGCAGCGGTTTGCGTGCAATACTCGTCTCTTGATTTTCAGGCTGACATTATTATTTTTGTTGACGGCGGAGCCTAGGTAGACAAAATCATCTATTACTTCAAAGTTATAGTTGTCAAATAACTATTTGTTGAAACAAAAAACCTGGTTTTGTCCTTATTGATCAGCAGACCCACTTCTGCGGACTGCTTTTTAATGTTTGAAAAAGCCGCAGTAACATCCCGCAGTCCTCGGCCTATGATATCTTTATCATCGGCATACTCAGGCAACATATGCTTTTGTTAAAGATTGTGCCAGTCGGGTTTACTGCTGCCTTCCACATGATCATCTCCATTATGATTTTAAAGAGATCGCATGACAGACTATTGTCTTGTCTGAAGACTCGCTTGGTAGAAAATGGCTGTGCTGGATTTTTGTCAATTTTCACTGATGACTTCGTGTCAGTCAGTGTCATCCCGCAAAGTAGTATCAGCTTAGGCCATAGAACACTCAGATTCCAATCATCGGACATGCATTCCTTGAGCCAAATCGTGTTTATGAGCTTTAAAAAGCTCTGCCGGCAGTCCATTGGCTCCCAGAGCATTATTATTTGTAAGCCTTGCAATTTCCGTGGTGGACAGTCTACTCCATCGTCGATGATTGGTGTAATTTCGTCACTTATGCTGCCTTCGAGAACGAGTAGAGATCAAAAATGTCCCCTTCAGATTAGCAGCACACTCTGAATGTCAGTGACCAGATTTCCGTCTCAGTCCTTACAGTTGGGGATCCCAGGTCCAAAACCTTTGCATTTTACCTTTTGGTGGAACTTTCGGGCTACACCTCTATCCCTGTAATTTTGGATATCCTGGCTCTCTCTTTTCATCCATAGACGCTTTTTCCATCTAAAGAGTTGTGTTATCTCTCGCCTCTTCCTAATATGCTGTTTTGCCCTGTATGCAGCATTCTTTTCTTCAGACTTTTCGCGACATTACTGATCGCTTGGAACGATCTGAGCGTGGTTTCCATAACCCAGTACGGTCGTTGCGGCAGTAGTAATAGAATTCGCAATATGCTGTCATTGGGTGTTGAGGACATCAGAATTAGGGGGGTTGGTTCGAAGTAATTGAGAGAGTTGGTTGGCATTGGCTATCTCGGTGGTATGCAGCTTTGTGATGTCTAGCTTCCTTTACGTTTGGTTACGAGCATTTTTATCACTGCTTAATCGCGTGAGTTCCTTGGCTGCAACTAGTTGGTGATACGAGTCAATAATTGCACCGCGCATTACACGCACGTCCATAACTCTTAAGACATTCCTTTCATCAATTACCACTTGATCAATCTGGTTTCTTGTATTTTGATCAGGGGATATCCAGGTTGCCGTGTCGATATCTATATACGGGAATGTGGTTCTACTCACTACCGTGTTACTTGCTGACGCGAAGCTAACTAGTCTGAATCCGTTATCGGAGGTGTTTCTTGTGCAGACTGAATTTCCCGACTGCTGAACCAAGATCATCTTCCATTACTATTTTCGCATTAAAGTCTCCCAGAACATTCTTAATGTCGTAGCGAGAGCAGCGGTCATATATTTCCTCCAGGCGCTCATAGAATGCATCTTTAATGTACTCAACTCTGTCTTCCGTCGGGGCCTGTACACAAATCAGCGTATTGTAAAAATATTTCGCCTTGATGCGAATAGTGGCTATTCGATCACTAATGGGATTGGATCGCGAGACAAGATGTCTGAGTCTCTCGTCAACTTCAAATCCACATCCAAGTTCATGCTTTTCGGCATGGCAGCTGTAATATATGTCGCAATGCTTACGTCTCGATCATCCTTGTCCTGTCCATCTCATCTACTGGATGGTGTTGAGGTCAGCCTTATATTTTTTGAGGACATCCACCAGCCGGATAGCGGATAGTGGCACCTTCTGTAATGAGAGTCCTGACGTTCCAGGTGCATATCCTTAAATCATGGACCTTATTACGTTTGCGGGGGTCGTCAACATTTGGGGGTGTCCGTTTCTAACTTTATCTTTCTCGTGTTTTCATAGCCAGCGAATGATTTGAAGGCCGGTGGCTAGCCTAACCATTAGGGTTCATCGCTCACTATCTGCCGCTATTCATGATAAAAAAATATCACGAACGACGTTGCCCAGGTGCCACCGCAAGAGAGGTTGTGATTCGGCTTGAGGTGCAGGATTTACTTTGCACCCAAATAAGTTTCAAACTTCAACATTTTAAGAAAATTATAGTAACAGATTAATCATGCAAAATTTATTCATTTCTGTTAGTGGGGAACCATGTCTCATTGCATATTTGGCTGTTGACCTGTGTTTATAACAAAAATATTTTCAATTTCTATCAGATTCCATTTAAACTATGTTATTTAATACTACTGACCCCCTTAGGGGATAAGAAGTGGCTTATTACTAAAAGCATTTTAGGAATCATGCTTAATTTATCATCTTAAGGTAGAGAAATAAAAAACATATTTTCCCATTCCTTGTCAGTTGTTCTATATATTTTTATGGAAATATAATCCTTTCCTAGTAATTTAAACTTATTTGCTTAATATAGCAAAACAATTTCAAGTTTACAAAAACGTTAGCCTAAGGTGCTAATTTAATATCCCTTTTCTATGTCTTACCCTTCCTCTCCCCCCCCACAACCAATACAATCTTATCATGTGACATATTGCTATAAACCTAAATTATGTTGTAAATAAAAGTAAAGATGATAAAATCCTTTGTCATACAATACAACGGAGACTTTATTAAGAGCATTTTCCCAGAAATCTTTGTATCTATTACAGAAAAGCCCTAAAGGCATGTGTGATGGACTTTTGTTTATTAATGTGTTAAAATCCATCCTGTTTATCATATCTCCTTTTCTTTCAACATCACAAGCTTCCGGTGATGGGATCCTTGTGTGTTTATGTGTGTGTGTGTACATAAATGAATATGTTACGGTGTTGACATTGGTCAAGTTATTGCTTGTTGTTGTCGTTGTTTATTTTTGCATTTCTTTGTTTTTGGTGTTCGTTTGTTTGTTTGTTTATTTGTTTGCATTATCAAAGGGAATTTTAACATATGATAAGGATCGAAATTGTTACACATGTATTAGGGGACACACAGGCACACACACACATATACTCTTACATATACATACTTTCGAATGTGTATCAAGATTAATATCCTGATAAGCTTAAAGGTAAATAAAATCTTTATGTGATACATGGATGTGATTATGAGATATATGTATGTGTGAGAGAGTGTGTAAACCTTTATGTGTGTGTATGTTTGTGTTTATAATGGCATATTTAACTTTTGTTTTTAAGATATATTAATTACCACTCACACCACTTTGTTAAAAAGAAAATCCAAAGCAAAGTACCTAACATTTACAAAATTGTCTAAAGAAGAGTCTAAACAATTTCTATACAGATACTGATGGACAAATATTGTAGAATGACAGTCATGTAAAATACAGTGGAAGAAGCAGAAAATAATTTTGTAAAGAGGTAATAGAAATGAGGAGATGGAAATGATTTTTGCACAAAAATGTTTTTAAAAAAATGAATACAGATATTTTTAAACAAAGATACATTTTATTCTGTATGTGAAATCTTTTCAAAGTAATAGGTTTTGTATTTAGATGATGTTGTGCACAGCATCTGTGCTATAGGCAAGTCTTCAAATACTTCAAACGGCCAGCGTGAAGTATGACCCCAGAGAGGTCAAAGGTCAAATCTATATATATGAATATAAGTTTGCGTTCATTTATTTAGACTCAAAAACAGCTTGACCTATCTTTTTTACATTTTCAGAAAATGTATCTGTGTGGCCGGTGGTGAAAATAGGATACTTGCATTTTTGATATATATAAAGTGGGCGTGACCCCGCCTATAGGTTTGTATGGATGCATTTGGAAGCAAAGTTCGTGGGCGTGGATCTCATGAACTAAAAGTGTAAAGCTGATATTTGGTATATGTAGTTGGTAGAGTATGAGTTACAGCCAGGGTGAAAGTGGGCTGTGCCACGCCCCATTTAAAAGAAACTGTTTTAACAGCCATAATGATCGTTTGAGCGTCCTGGAAATTTCACAGTATAGTAGAGATATAACCAGGGATTAACTAAGAACCTGATCTTTGTCCGATCTTACTAAAATTCCCGTCATGTATTTCGTTCGTCTATACATTTCGCTGCCGCCCTACTGTACAGTGTACTTTTAATATTTCTATTGTTTGCTACCCGGCCCTGTCTACACTCCTTCCAGCTACTGTTTCGAGAAAGCGTCTGCTACCAATCCTTTTGTCGCAGCTCTCTGTATTTTGTCATAAATTTCGCGTTTATTTACTTTATTGTTGTGAAATTTACACACTCCTTTGTTTCTATGTTGTACACATTTTGGCATTTTCAGCGACATTTTATGAATTATTTGTCTACAAATGTTACATAGAGCCAACAACCCTTTTAGCAGGACGACAGCGAAATTTGCCAAAACATTTGCCATTTGCAAATATGACTTCTTAAGCTTAATAAAAATCTTACATAAAATTTTAATAACTTGCAGGAAACTGAAAAAAAACCAAGAAACATTAAACCCCAAAATGCCAAGCACAAAATGTTTTATGCCACCCCCCGCAAATGTTTGGGCTCTTCTGCTTAAGCTGGCTGCTTGGGTTCTACAGCAATTTGTTTGCATAGGCGGAGTAGGTTTTATGGGTATAATATCTAATATCCGTTTATTTGTGCAAAACGGCCTAAGGCGTTGCAAAGCCATTATTAAGTCACAAACACTGTTGCTCAACGTTTAACTTTATTAAAGCGCACATACGCCCGAACTCACACAAACACTAGCACACGCGCAAAATGTCGCGGGCGCATTTTATGAAACAAATGAGGTGTAACAACAACAGCAACAACAACGACAACAACAGTGGGGCAACCCAAAGGACAACAAAGTAACTTTCAATGTGGCTTCGGGTACTTCATTCGTTTACTGGCTGACATCACCTCGACGACACTCAGCAACACAGGACCTGTCGCCAGCTACCTACCACCTGCCATAACTGCTAACAGAGCGGATGCTGTTGCTGCTGTTTTGTACTCCAACATGTTTCCAACACGACACAAATGTGGCAAACCATTACCGTGGTGTTGCAACAACAGAGAAAAAAAGCAAAAAACAAAAAAGAGTTCTGTTTTCTTTCTACGACATCTTTCAGCTGCGTTGCCATTTTAAACGCACGTTCGAGTTTTTGACATTAAGGGTCACGTTGCCCTGTAGTAAAAAAAGTGAAAATGAGTTGGAGCGGAATACCACTTTGCTGTATTGCAAAAGCATTGCCATTAACTCGAGTTACTTGCACATTTAGCTAGCTGTGAAACAAGTCAGTACTTTACTCTGGTTTTGATGCAGCGGCAGTGCGAGAGTGGGGGTGTCTTGTCGTCTTGTCATATTATGTTGGCTTTTATGCCGTTATACACATAAGTTTATGAGTTTTAGAGTTTATGTTTATAACTTTTGAAATTCATTTACCCCGCTTATTTGTCACACACTGTCAGTTACAATGGCATTTATCAAAAATGTTTTTAAAAATGAAGAGGTTGAATTGGTTTAACAAAGACACTAAGGTTTTAGGAAAGTGCAGCTTACCTTTTTGGCTGGGACATGGTGTGATACGTTGTGTAATTTAAAAAAAAATACGAATTGTAGCAACGTTGATCTCTGTTGAAGTACATATCACTATAAAGTTTTTATGAAAGCTTCGTGAAACTACTTTCAGATTGGACACTCAAATGTGGGGTCCAAAGACACTAAAGTTTTAGGAAGGTATAGGTAACTATTCTGGCTGGGAAATGATATGATATGTTGCGTAGTTTAAAAAGGTACAAATTATAGCAGCGTGGATCTTTGTTGAAGTAGATATCAGTTTATAACTATATGTTTTGAGTAAAGCTTCCGAAACTACTTTCAGATTGGCCACCTAACAGTGGGCTCCAATTTAGTGACTCGCTGTACATCGAAACCTTTCATCTCCTTCCATGGGTGTGTGGAAATTACTTTCCAGTGTTGTCGTGCAGTTTATCCAAAAGTTGTTGTGGTCGTCCCAACTCTCGTGAGGGAGGCGAAATCCACACCGAAACTTCCTCTCGCATTGGAAGTGGAGATTGAGGTATGGCGCTCAACTTCGTCCTTGGCTAGATTTCACCTAACTTGTGGATTACATACGTAAGAAATGCCAAGGTATCCTTACTTGCGGACTGAACAATCTTGATGCGTTTGGACCAATCGGTTCCGATGAAGTCAATCTCACTCTGACTCCACTTTTTGTCAACTATTTCATACATCACCGTATCCTCAAATGGCAGTCAATGATCGGGTAATCCATTCCGATTACTTCTATCAATTACCGCCCATTTGAGTAGTGGGTTTATTGCCTAGACTGCCCTGTTTCTTCCTCTTAGCATTCATGAAGGATTCCCCTCACCAGAACGGGCACGCCTCGCTAAATTCCCACTAGTGGAGGCTAACTTGGAAGAGGGTTTTGGTTTTATAGAGGTTTCTGGAGGGCTGATAATAACCTCCTTGGCAGAGGACCTCCCTCCTTGCAGCAATCTCTTTTGTGGTAGTTGAATCTAGGAAGGGAAGAGATATAGAGGCATTGTAATTTTTGGGAACGTGTTGATACGATTTCTCGAATCTATTCATATACCTAAAGTTCTTCCTGACCAAACCCTTTTCCATACAGTATCCTTTTTTGCAAATATCCTAGGAAAACTGCAGGATCGTCTCCATTTAACTTTGGCCTTCTTCTCCCATTTCTGATCCTCATCCTATGTCCTAAGCAAGGAGGTTGTAGACCCCCTTACAAGTGAGAGAGCCAATGGTTCCACTTTACTGGATGCTGCCTCTAAGCAGGCCACCTATCATTATTGATAGACATTCCACAGCATCTAGTCTATAGAGGAGAGGAATACGTTTCGTTTCGGTTTGGTAGAGGATCCTGTAGGGCTTACAATAATCTCTTTGGCAGCGGGTTTTGCTGCAATCTCTTTTGTAGTCCTTGAATTGAGATGCTCAGTGTGGCCGTGTGGCCGCTGGCAACTCGTAGAAATGGTCCCTTTAGAGTTTTACTTACTGACTAACTAGAAATTTGTCAACTTCCAGATTGCCTATTGCACTGTGTTATTAAAACATATATCGATATATTGGAATGTTGTGCGTATGATAAATAAAATTCGCATACAATTAATATTATTCATACGTTGTACACACACATATGTACGGTAGACTTAAATCAACTTTAGATTGGATGAAAATAACGACAAAAAGTGTAAACGACACTGTATTCTGGGATGATCATACGTCGAAAAAGCAAATACTTGAATTGAAATTCTAGCTGATCCTTTATTGAAAGCCATGTTATGAATCTTTAACTACTATACCAAGGTAGTTTGTTCGATTTGACTACTCTGCGACATCAATTTCCACCCAAAATCTGTTATTCAAAATTGCACTTTCCTTTCCCCATTGTTTTAACAATGAATTTAATTGCAATAAAATGTTAATAATGAGAGTCTTTAACAAAGTGTTGTTAATTTTTTGACGCTTGTTACTAAGTACGACAAAGTATTACAAAGGACACGCAATTATCAAGTTGCACAAAACAGTAGAATAAAAAGGCCAAAGAACTTTTGCGGAATGTGTTGTGACACTAGGCAGTTTGCAAAACAATGACAACATCAAGCGAACATTATCTTACCCGATATGTGAGTTTTGTGGAAAATTTGTAGCAAAATACAATGACAACAACAAAACAAAAAAAAAAACTAAATGGCGACAGATTTATATGGCATTTAGCACTCGTACGCATTCCTAACCCCACTGCTCTACTCCCACCACCCCTGCCCGACTAGACATTAAGCCAACGTCTAACAAGGATACTAACGATGTCTTAAAGGAGTAACAGTGGCAGTGAAATGAACACAACGAAGAAGGAGTCCTATGTTGTCCCATTAAGTCTTATGAGTTTCGCAGTTGCGTTTGGTGTTGTTGTTGCTATCTCTGTGTGTCTGTGTTGTTGTTATTCATTTGTTGTCGTCGCTTTGGTGTGCATAATTAAAAAAGTTTCATTACATTTTGTTGGTTTTCTTGGTTCGTTGAAAATTGCTTCTGTGTATCCTTGTGTTCGCAATGCCAGTGTTAGTAAGTGTGCTTGTAAGCGTTTATTCATTTGTTTGTTTGTCTGTTTGTTTGAAGATTAACAGAAATGTTTTCAATCTTAAGAACATTTTTCACGATTGAATGTCCTGTCTGCCCCTCTGTGTTTGTTAATGAGTGGGTGTGGGCGGTGGGGTCCAAAATGGTACAGGATGATATATTTGAAGCTTTAAATGTGGCGTTGTTTGCTGTGAGCCATGGTTCATTTGTTTCCATTTAATATTAATTTAAAATGTTCTCTTGGTTTATGCTATCAGAAAGACTAAAGACGTTCTTTAAGAAAATTAATATGTAGTTAGTTTTTGATGCAAACAGTGAATTTTTTTCTGTATAAAGAAGCTGCGTTGATATGAATGGTCAGTGCATAATATTAAATCAGAAAAATGTCCGCGAACAGTAAAATTGCTTTATAAAGCATTAGACGGAATGTTTGCCATAATATCTTGTTATTTATGAAAAATTTTAAATATTTTGTTATATGCGAATAATTTTGAAAAATTATTATATAACCCACTGCGATATTTTTTAAAGATTTTAATAAATTTCTGTATTTTAAATTTTTTTTTGTGCTTTTTTACAACTATCGTAACTTGTAGTTTCAATATCCCACTATCCCTCTCAACCATCTATGGTATAGACCCCCAATGCGAATAGTAAAGCAAAACTTTATTAGAAAGACCCATTAAATATTCTGTGCATAAAGTTATTGAAATTCCTTATTCACACCTCTCATATTTCCGTTGTAAAACACCAAATGTATGTACAGATATATATGTAAGCATATGAATGGATGCCATACTTGTATGCGCATATGTTGTTGCAATGTTCCACCAATATTCGTACGCAACATATCTTCACCATTTAGAGACGTGTTGCTCTCTGCTCTATCAAAGGATACTTTAGCTATAAATTTCGCACAATCACGCGATGAATTCTTTGTCCTTACCACCCGACGGGATTTTGTGATTCACATGGCCACAAATATCAAAAGGGAAAATACAATAGCCAAAGCCAAGTACATACGATATGTGTGTTTGTGCAAATACTCAGTTTTACGGTATCTTCATTTGAAAATGAAAATTTTTCATTTTATATGAGTTCACTTTTCTATATTTGCTAAATTAGAATAGATCGACAACTCGCAAATATTGTAGCATACATAGATATGGAAGCTGACGTGCAGTAGTATGTATATTTGAATGTATATTTGTGTTCACAGCGCGTGTGTGTTTCTCCGTTGCCTGAAGAATGGATACTTTCATTAAGCCATATGCCAATTACCCGTCTGTCCTGGTATTCGTATGTAGGTAAGTAGTGAGCGTGTACGAGTTTTTAGATAACCCCGCCGGGAGTTTATGATGAAAGCGCGTTTTTGTTTTGTATTTAACCCGGGTGCTCCCTCATGTTAATGCTGTGCCATTACGTCACACCCCATCGCCACCTACATAGGAAAGTGCAATCGCCAACAGTTTATTTGTGCATTTTTGAATTTGTTTGTGGTTTGGGTGGAGAAAAGATTGCAAAATATTTTATAGTGTCTATAAATTCGCCGCATTGGGGATGTGCGTGCGTTTGGTTGGCGAGAAATAGAAAATCCATAAATTCATAAAATAATTGCAAAAAAAAATGGTGCAACCATTCTCATATATTTGCTGTGGATATAAAGAGGGTGGTGTGATAATTTAATTACACTTTGACAGGCAAAGTGTGGAATTAAAGGCACTATAAAGAATTGGTATGAGAAAAAGTTAAACGTATTGTGTTAGAGAAAAAAAAGCGTGAATATTTTGTTGGATACAGCTTAATTTTTATTATTCCTTATTTCGACTTGGGGAGGGGATCGCTATTTGTAGTGTATTAAATCAAGTGAAATCTTCAATAATCGCCCTTAAAAATTTTTTTTATATGGTCCTTCGATTAGATTGCTTTTTTTAATACGAAACAAATTTCGCATTGATGCAGAAAATCTGTGATCTATAAATAAATACAATGGTTCCTTTTTACACCCATAAAAGTAAAGATAATTATCTTTGGCTGTGCCAAAGCTCATATACCCTTTAATTTTTAAATAAGCCGAGAATATTTTTATGTAGTTTTCAAACCCCAAAAAGCGGCATTTTGTTTGGGAGGTGGGAGTCGGAGTCCGATCTTACTCATATTAGAACACAACCTCCGCTTAGAGGATTGAAACTTTCAGAACAAATTTCAGCTCGATAGCTCTTAAACTAATGGGGAACCTGAAATCGAGGCTGTTCATCTTTATTTATATATATTGACATACCACCTACCACGCCTTCTTTTGGACGTTGCAAATTAAAGAACAAACTGAATGTATAAATGAATGAAAATGAATCGCGAATACCTGTAGAACGACTGTATCAAATTGGATAATTCTTTTTTAGTTGTGTTCGTTCGTTAAAGTCTGGACAAGTTTTGTATAATAGATTTTTTTTAAATCTTTTGTTATGAAGTTATTAAGACAATGATTGATTGAGACAGAAGATATTTTTATATATATACAAAAGGGCCCGGCAATGCTTTGTTATTGCATAATTGAAGAAAATTCAAATTGGTGAATTATAATATTGTCATAGTGATAGAGGAGAAGGTACAGCAAACGAGACATTGTGGTTAATGTCTAAATGACGTCATACGCCTAACCTGCTGTCAACATTATACATTTCACAAATTCTTGAACAAAAACCTATTGACAATAATAAATAATTGCCAATAGAACTTATCTCAAATCGAACTATGACAATATCATGAAAATTATTAACATCATATAATATATTCCACGGAATTGTTCACCAGGTATAAGTGCTGCCATATTCCACTTTTAATAATACTTTGGAAATTGGAAATATGTTAGGCTTGCTTTCTTTCCTCATGCATTCTTCGCTCACTTATCGAAATTAAAAATCTATTCTGCCGAGTAATATCTGCATACAACTTTCTTGAAACATAAAAAACACTAATTTTTTTTTGAAAATTTCAACCAGCCCTGCCGAGTTAAACCTGTATAGGAAATATTACCCTCTGGGATTATATTACAGTTCTGCCACGCCCCCTCCGCCCACTAATTGAAAATAAAAACTTCGTCTGCAAATTTCAACCTATTTTGCCAAGTACTAACCAATTGGGTATCTCTAGGGCTAAAATACAGTTTTGCCCACTGGTCGAAAATAAAAATTTCGTCAGCAAATTTGAACCTAAAGTGTCGAGTACCATCTGTGTACCAAGTTTTATCACTCTAGTTCAAAAACATTTTTTGACACGCCCACTCCGCCCATTTAGAAAATAAAATATATATAACCTATTATATATACACCCTCACCCTACGGAAAGGAGGGTATATATCATTTGCTACGACCCAAATGTGTAACACTTATTCGATTCATGACATTTTTAAGTCGTTTGAGCCATGTCCGTCTGTCTGGCTGTCCGGCTGGTGCGCACGATAACTTTCGAAAGACGCAACTAAATGTTTTGAAATTTTGCACGAATTAATATTTCCCCAAAACTACTTCCAGTATTGCAAATGAGCTACATGGTCCCGCCCCTTATGGTTCCTCCCATACAAATACATCATTCCCCCAACTTTAGAAATCGAGTAATAATATCAATACACCCAACGGGATCGTACCCAAATTCTGTATTTAGTAAAGCTATGTTAGGATATAGTTTTAGTACCTCCCATACAAACGAACCTTTCCGTCCATTTTAGAGATGGAGTAATAATATCAATAAATCCAACGCGATCGTATCTAAATTCTTTATTTAGTAAAGCTATAACAGGATAAAGTTTTTAGGAAAAAATCTAGAAGTCCAGACGCGCCCCTTCTGTTACATCCAATACAAATGTACCACTCCGCCCACTTAAGAGAAGGAGTTATAATATCAATACACTCGACGCGATTGTGCCCAAATTCTGTATGATAGGCAGTTATTGTTGAATAATGGCAGGTTATGTATTTCTCTAATTTTTGGACTATGGGCGGTGGGCATGGCAAAAACGTTTTTAAGCGCCAGAGATATGCAATTTTATAAACGTATTGTACTCGGCACTATTGATATAAATTTAACGACGACATTTTTATTTTCACAACAGTGTGCAAAGGAGGTGTGGCAAAAGTATTTTCAGCCCCAGAAAACTAAGATTTGATACACAGATAGTAACGAAGTACAAATGTGAGAATGCAGAATGAGTGTTTATTTTCGAACATTGGGGGGAGAACAGAGAAAATAGGGGTTTGAGCTATCTTATATTATAGAGGGTGGACCGAGTCTTTTTACTTAAACGTTAGTATAAATGAGTTAAATGAAATAAAAACTGTAAACTTATTATAAATGCACAAAAATAGGAAAATTTATTTTTGAAAATGATATCTCGCATATGTGATTCTTGGTTATTTTAAAGCTGCTGCTACCTAGATCGGATGACGGCTTGACTGTGATTTTGTGAAAAATTTAGAATTTCGTCGCGGATAGGTTCCTTAGTTGTTAAGATACACTGCAAAAGCAACACCTTGCACGCTTGAATTTCTCCTAACCGATGTGACCCATTTTAACGAAATATATTGATTTATTTTCATAGTTGGACCCGGAAAGTCGCGTAGAGCATTGGGTTCACAGATTTGTTTTAGGTTGTTCAAAATAAATTTATAATATATTTATACCCTTACCCTACGGGTAGGAGAATACGACCAAAAGGTTTAAAACATAGAAGGAGTCACTTTAGACCCTAGGTTTCTTTAAACCAAATGCGATTCATGACTTTTTAAGTCGTTTGAGCCATGCCTGTCTGTCTGGCTGGTGCGCACGATAACAAATGTTTTTTAATTTTGTACGAGTTAATATTTCTCCAAAACCACGTTACGCCCACTTAAGAAATCGAATAATAATATCAATACACCCAAAGGTATCGTACCCAATTTCTGTATTTAGATAAGCTATAACAGGATAAGTTTTGGAAAAAAATTAGAGTCTAGCCACGCCCCTCCCATACAAATGTACCCACTTTAGAGATGAAGTAATAATATCAATACACTCAACACGATCCTGTCCAAATTTTGTATTTTTTTTAAGTTATAACAGGAAAAAGTTTTGGAGAAATAAACTGAAAGTCTAGCGACGCCCCTTATGGTATCTTTCATACAAATGTACCATTCCGCCCACTTTAGAGATGGAGTAATAATATCAATACACCCAACGCGATCGTGACCAAATTCTGTATTTAGTAAAGCTATAACAGGATAAAGTTTTGGAGAAATTATCTGGAAGTGTAGCCGCAACCTTCTGGTACCTCTCATACAAATGTACCACTCTGCCCACTTTAGAAATCGAGTAATAATATCAATATAATAGAAAATTTTATGTTTAATGAGCGTATATGTAAGTCGGTTTGCCAGACTGAAACTTTCTTACTGGTTTACTGATTAAATATATAAATTCAATTTCACCAGAAAATAAATTGGCTAAAAAGAATATTATAAGTACTTCTTAGGACCCAGAAATATGCATATTATATGGTGAATTAGCTGATGAGTAATACAGGACCCTGCTGGGTTTCGGGGTTTACTATATGGTTTCCGAATATCCTTCTTCCTAGTTTGATCTATCCGTTAAAAATAGGATACTACTGGTATGCCCTTCTAGTGACTTTTTTCAGGTAATCCTCTTCGTAATAAAAGTTCTTATATTAGTTACAGATAATATGTACGGGATACAGTAGTCCGTTTTTACTTCCTTTTTCTCACTTACTTAAATCGGAATCAAAACTAAATTTGTTGTTGTTTATTAATGTTATTACCTATATGTATAAAAATATATATATTTTATATCTGAATACATTACACCATGTTTCGATTACGTCAGGGATATTTGACCCTTTCAATAGAGTCTTTGTTACACCTTTGAAGATTTTTTACAAACATTTACAACACCAATGAAATCGTTTTATTTTTTTCGTTAAAGCAATTAAAATGGGTTGTTCTTATATATTAGTAAATACAATTTTAATAAATACACTATCGATCAATCACTTCTATTCATTATTTTTGTTTTTCGTTGAAGCGACTTAAATGGATTGATTTAGTGTATTAGAAAGTTGATATTTTGTGACATATTCTTAATATTTGAGAAGGTTACAGTAAAATAACTTTCAATGCCTTGTTTGAGATTTATGTACTTAATACTTACTTAGTTTCCCTTTACACCCCATGAATGAGGTATGGGATAGCTTCTCGCGTTGTTGTGAATTAACACGCTTTCTTTTTTTAGATTCAGAACTAACGGCACCTACTTGTTTATCGACGAATGCGAACGTCACTGTTTAAGAAGCTCTTACTAGACATGCCGATTGACTCGACACTTATGCTGCGAAGTTGCTGTCAACAACATTCGAGGGTAGCCGACAATGAAAGAATTTTTTTTTGCAAATACATTCTTTTTATTGCCTTAAAACTACCAATATGGATTAATTCATCTACATGGTTTTCGATTTAACAATATCTTTCCGCCACAACAATTCTTTTCCTCATCACATCTCCCTCATTCACATAATGAATTTTGAAAATTAATGTCTGCTTTTCAGCAATATAATCTCAATTATGAACAAAATTTTTTGTGCGTTGTTTTTTCTCTTCTCTCAACTGCCTTAATTAGAATACTGCCATTATTAATGTTTTTAATTTTCCAGGTAAAAGTTTCACACTCACCATTGTGCTCTCAACGAATCCCATACAAATTGCCACTTATAGTAAGGCCATCAAAGTCACCGTGGACGGTCCCAGGGAGCCACGCTCGAAAATACGTCATCCCGGCTTTCATCCATTTGCCTTTGGGCCCCAGCGTTTTGGGCCAGATCCTCTTATGAGCGGTTTACCATTTAAATTACCCGGTAAGTACTCGAGTAGTTGTTACAGATAAGACTGCGTTGGATGATGATATTATTTGCCGTGGTAACCAAATGAAAATACAACAAGGCGACTAACAGATTTTTGCTACGGCTTTAATGATTCCAGTTGATATTGGGATTGCAATATACATCCACATTTGCTACCATTGCAAGTGTGTGTGGGCTTTAGAATACAAAATGTTTTATTTTTTAACTGCCGCTACAGGTTTGGGTTCATGGCGAGTTAAATCATTTGCCAGAATCATCAGCATCGTCATCATCATCAGCAGTTACAGATATGGAATCACTGTGAACTTTGTCGTCATCGCTCCATCTTCGTCCATGTAGTGGGTTGGTTGCTTGTTGTTGTTGTTGCCGTTGCTGTCTGGTATTAAAGCATTTTATGATTGTCATGATTGAGCTTCTTTTATGCCAATCAATTTCAATCAAATCTGTTGGCATGTATCATGACAGGATTTACAAAATTTTCATGTAATTCCCTTCTCGTTTCCCTCCCTCTTGATATGGAAAATCAAAATTTCTTTTATTGCGGCTTTTGGAGAATTAAGAATCAACATATTTGATTGGGCCGTTGCGGATGATAAGGATTACTTTTAATTGTTGTATATAATAGTTAAAAAAATGTATAGAAATTTATTGCGACTCTAGAAAATATCTTAAGAAACTTCCTTTAAAGGGTAACTATATGCATGATTTTGGGACTCAATTCTGAGAACTGCACATGGAAGTAGCCCCAAAAAGAAGATGTTCTGCATCTTTCGTTTTGTCAAATTGCATGCCATAATAATTTAATATCGATTGGAAGTTAGTAAGTATCGTATAGGGGAATTTGTCACGTTTTAGGCTCTTTTGTTTGACATAACTTAAATACTATATGGTGGCGTATGATTATCATAAGTAATATTCCACGTAAATCATATGCCACAGAGACGTTATATGAACGGATTAAAGAAATTTTAATTCTTATTTTTTTAAATTTTTGTTGCATCTAAATCGGACTAGTGGTTCTTGAGTTGTGTCAGACAAAAGAGCCTGAAACGTGACAAATTCCCCTATACTTACTAACTTGAAATCCATTTTAAATTGTTATGGCATGTAACTTGATAAAACGAATGATACAGAACTTCTTCTTTTTGCAACAACTTTTCCGTGCAGTTCTCAGAATCGAGTCCCAAATCAATGAGCTGAAAAATGTTGTACTGTGTTATATATTGATTACATAATATGTGATATGTTTGCATTACTTTGGCGTCACTTTTGAACGCTCTAATAAATTATACCTAAAATATTCGTTTACTAATCTATTCGTTTCGTCCTTCATTTACATGTCGACGACTTTAAATACTTTGTAATACAATTCCTTTGTACGTAAATTGTTTATTATTAAATTCACGCCTCGTTATATAAATTGAACTTCATGCGCCTAATGACAAAGACATTTGGTGACTTAAATAAAATATGAAGTCAAAATATGCCGCGCGAACAACAAAAACAGCAGCAGCAGCACCCCTTTAACAGCCTTCCGTTCTGCCCTTCGTCATTCAAGTTACTCTTCCACAGCAAGTGATGTAGACAACACATTGAACATACATTAAATGCCATGTGTTACTTCGAAGAAAGAACACCCCGGCCCCGGCCTGAGTTGAATTCTGCCAACATTTACAAAAGCAGCGACCAAATAATCGAACAACCAAGGAGGAACAACCAACCAACCCCGTTTGTACAAGTAACCTCGTTGCCAGTTGCATAAATACAAATTTATGTAAATTATGTTTGGGGGTATGAATGAGTGACTGAATGGGCCAACAATGTTCACAAGTTTTTTAGGTACTTGGGTGTAAAGTACGTAACGAAAAGTACAATTTGGTGTTTACTAAAGCTTTAAAAATCATCATCATCATCATCAACGTTGTCATTATTGCTGTGATCGTTATTATCGTCTTCATTATTGTCATTGTATACAACACGCGCCTTTACTTAACAGTCCTGCCACCGTCATTGTGTCTATCACTTTAACATTTACTAAATTCAACCCTCTCCTAGGCATTTGGTGTCTTCTTAACTTATACAAGAGCAAACGTTTATGCCCATAAATTCAATCCAATTTTCAACATTTCTTAAGTCATCATTGTCTTTATTTGCATCAGAGAATGTGAAACCATCGTGTGCTTCTCTTTTTTTTGTTAGTTTTGTCACTACCGGTTTGTTGGTTGTTTGTTTTTGTTGTTGGTAGGATTAAATCGTTTGACAGATTTGAAAGGAAACTCTTCTCAGATAGCTCTTGGGTATGTCGGATGGAATATGTTGCAAGTTGATCTTCATTGTTATTGAAAATAGACAGTGCGTTGAACTATAAATTTCAGATGGATAAATGATTTGTTAGTTGTAAAGCACTTAAAGAAATCAACTACCTGATGGTCAGATTGGAGAATAATAAAATTTTTCGCATAAGCCTATGTCGCTATTAGTTCAGCTAGTTAAAATGCGTACAAAATCTGAAAATCGGTTTACTATTTATACCCTCACCCTATAGGTAGGAGGGTATATATCATTTGATACGACCCAAAAGTGAAAAACATAGCAGGAGTTATTTCAGACCCTAGGTTTCTTTGAGCCAAATTCGATTCATGACATTTTGAGTAGTTTGAGCCATGTTGGTCTGTCTGTCCGGCTGGTACGCTGGAAGTCTTGCCAAACCATTCTAGTACCTCCCATACAAATGTACGACTCCGCCCACTTTAGAAATCGATTAATATTATTAAGACACCTAACGCGATCGTGCTCAAATTATGTATTTAATATAGCTAAATCAGAATTAAGTTTTGGTAAAAACCGGGTATCTTTTCACGTCACTTCTGGTACCTCCCATACAATTGTACTGCCTACTTCAGAAATCGACCAATAATACCTGTATATTAGAAAATTGTATGTTTTAGGGTTTATGGAAGTCGGTTTTCCCGACTGAAACTTTCTTAATGGTTTTTTAATCATCTATTAGATATGGATTATACTTCTTACTTTTAATATATTAGAAAATTTATTTACAACATGTATATTTATATCTTAGTGTCTAAGTCAGAGGTCGAAATAATAAGTGATTCCCATTCGCTCCGATCTTGTGCGCACCGTCTCCAGTCAGTTCTACCAAGCAGCGTCAGTGATTCCTCCACCTAATCCTTCTCACGTAGTCACGGTCACCCGTTTTGGGCCGTCCTTTGAGGACTTGATAGAATACTTTTCGCGCTGGAGTTTCCTCATCCACCCTCATGACATGGCCTAGCTAACGTAACCGTTGTACTTTGATTCGCTTGACCACATTAATGTCGTGATATAATACGTACAGCTAATGGTTCATCCGAATCCTGAACTCGCCATTTACGCAAATGGGTCCATATATTTTGCGGAGTATTTTTCTCTCAAACACCGCTAGATGAGTTGCATCCGCCTATGTAAGCAACCAAGATTCGGAGGCATACAGCAGGAGCGGTAAAATTAGTAACTAGTACAGTTGGAATTTGGTAGTTCGAGATAGGGTGGTGCTTATGAAGTATTCGCGTTGCCCAAAGAAACACCTGTTGGCGAAAACTATTCTCCGTTTTATTTCTAGGCTGACACTGTTGTTTTTCTCCATGGCGGATCCGAGGTAGATGAATTCATCCACTATCTTAAAGCAATAGTTATCAACGATGGCGCTGCATCCCCAGCGGCTGGACATTTTGTTCGATGATACCATTAACTTCGACAGATGATAAACAGATGAGATGTCAGCTGTTTTCTCTCGCATCGTCCAACCGATAATGTCAATATCATCGGCATATGCGAGCAGCATGTGGCTCTTATTAAATATGGTGCCAGATATGTTTACCGCTGCTTTCCTTAACACCTTCTCTATCACTATGTTGAACAGTATGCATGACAAACCATCTCCCTGTCTAAGACCTACCGTAGTATCGAATGGCGCAGATAGATCCTTACCCATTCGAACAGAGGATTTGGTATTCGTAAGGGTACAACGGCAGAGAGAAATTATCTCCGCAGGGATACCGAACTCAGGCAAGGCTTCGTATAGTCGTTGCCTGATGGGACTATCGAAGGCAGCTTTGTAATCGACAAAGAGATGGTAAGTGTCGATTTTGCTTCTGATAGGTTTTCTCCAGAATCTGCCGTAGTGTAAATATCTGATCCGTGTTGGATTTGCCTAATCTAAAGCCGCACAATTGGTTTTAGACGTTCACACAGTATGCTAGAGAGGACTTTATACGTAATCGGTAAGAGGCTAATTCCACGGTAGTTTTTACACTCACCACGATCACCTTTTTTTAAATAGGACAAATTACACTGAGATTACAATCCTCTGGCGTGCTCTCCTGAAGCCAAATATTCTCTATAGGCTGTTGTATGCTTAAAACAAGCATATCTCTACCCACCTTAAACAACTCAGCTGGAAGACCATCAGCCCCAGTGGCTTTGTTGTTCTTTAGGCGGATATGACAGTTTTTATCTCAGCTTGGCTCGGAAAGCGTCACTCAATGTTATCGTATCGGATTGGTACACAATCTGTAGCAGCCGAGTTTTCAGACATCAATAGGCTGCAGAAGTGATCTTACCATATTCTCAGTACGCTCTCGGAGTCTGTAACGAGATGACCATCCTTGTCTTTACAGGAGGGAAGACCTGTTCGATGTACCCTACCATTTAACTTCTGATAGAATTTTCGGTCTTCACCTCTGTTCATGTGTTCTGTAATGCACGCATTATTCTGCTTATTCAGCTCTAGTTTTTTTTCGCCTGAAGTGTCGTGTCGCTTCCAGCCTCTTCTCCCTGTACTTTTCATGAACAGTTCGCATTGCCATTGGCTGCAGTTTGGCCCTGTGTGCTGCATACTGTTCCCGGGTGGCATTGCGGCATTCGTCATCGTACCTGAGTTGGTTGCAATAGGCGTTGGCTTTCTCCGTGGTCTGCAGTTTAGCGATGTCCAGCTTTCTCCGTACCTTGATACGCTGGGTTTTTGGTCTTCTTAGCCTAGTACGCACTTTCACTGAAGTTAGGTGGTGATCCGAACACCTCTGAACAATCGTACGTCTATGACACTTGACGCGTGCGTTCCATCGACTATCACGTGATCTATTTGGTTCCTCGTAACTTGATCGGGAGATATCCACAGTGCTTTGTGTATGGCTTAGTGGTAAAATCGGATGCTGCTAATTCTCATGTTCCTTGATGCAGAGAAATCAATCAGTCTGATCCCGTTTGACGATGTGTCAGTATGCAGACTAAATTTTCCGAATGTTGGACTATAGACATTAAGGTGGATCGCACTTCATACAAATAAAAAAATTGTGCCGGTCACCCCCTAGAATGAAAGATAATTTAAAACCGAATTCAAAAAATTTCTTTATTTTTTTTGCCACACCCCATCACCCCGCGCATTGGTTTTTTTGTTTCCTGCATCTCCATTTATAGTCCAATCGTAGTGTGTGACATATCAATGTTCTTGGACTGACAACAGCTACATTTTCGTCTCTGATCACTTTTGACTCCGACGTCAAATTTTAGAAGTTTCTACCGGAATCTCGGTTTTAACCCGCCTAAGTCAAATTTTTTTTGCAACGATAAAAAAAGTTTTTTAAATTCCATGATATTTTCTCTTTTACCGTATATATTTTTATTCATAAACAAAAAATTTACAGAGGTTAACACGTCACACATCCTTATTCGCTGGCATCCATAACCAGTCCACCGGATTACCTGTATAGCAGTGATGTCAGCCTTATACTCTTCGAGGACATCCGCCAGTTGAATAGAGGTACATATTCGGTATAGAGTTCTAACATTCCAAATGCATATTCTGAAATCATGGCCCTTAAAACGTTTGCGGTGGTCGTCATCATTATTTTTCTATTATTCACTGCCATTATACTGGTGGCGGGTGGCAAGCCGAGCCCACTATGTTCCGTATTTTATTCCTTTATTCCTATTGCCAGGATTAATTTCAGCCGCTCTTTCTGAGACATACGCTGACCAGGAAGCCGCCCTGGAACAAACGCTATGGATTTTAAGTTTGACTAGGGGAGCTACGGAGACATCACCCCCTCTTATTTGTACCTCTCTAGAGGACACCCCATATGGTGTAGTGCTTATTAAATTGATAAGAATACAATAGATAAAAAAAACATTTTTTTTTCACAAAAGTCTATATTCATTTGAATGCGGTTGTTGCAACTTACGGCTTAGAAATGCAACTCCAGCGAATTAGAAAATGGGTGCACAAGTTTATGGAGACAGTTTCAACAATGATCTGTTCACGATCTGATCGATGTAGAACTTCGAAGTGTTTGGACGTGCATCATTTTACGCTGCCAAAAACTCTGTTGAAATAACGCGGCAACCATCTTTCTTATCTCCAAATTTGCGATCAGTATGCGATTTTTTTCTAAATGCAGCAACTGGTGGTTGAATTTCTGTTGATTCTGACAAATAAGTAGAAGAATGTGATTAGCACTTTATGATCTGAAATACCTATCATTTCAGCTGGTTGACACACCTATAGCCGACGATCATCCAATACCATTTTGTTAATTTTCTTCAACGTTTCGTGAACATCACTATTAAGATGTCCGTGGTAGACATTAGTAGTAGCCATAATAGCGTAACTAGCCACGTATTGCATTCTTACACATATAAGAAAACAAAAAATTATCTTTTTTTGGGTGGAAATAAATAAATTAGAAATAATAACTTACAAGTATTATTATAAATAACACATACCGATATATACACATTTTTCTTTCATTTCTCATAATGACATGGTACATATTTCTGTACTTCCATAAGTTTTAGCACCACCATTTTCAATTCTTAACCCTTCACTTACAAATTCCCACCTAACCCTTCGCCACTGTTCAAAACATCACAGCAGACAGTGTAATAATTTTAATCTCACATGACTTTTTGGTAAAAGCTTTGACATATCCAAACAACATTAAATGTTAATACATGTAATAACCTTAAGTGGGAGTGGCATAAAGTATTTCTCTAAAATTATTAAACCCTTTTTGCTGTGTAGCACAATTTACCCTTCAAGCGCAGACCAACAACAAAGACTTTTGACATCACACATGAGGCGGTGATAATCGTGATGGTGCTGCGGTGGTGAAAAGGGAGGAGGTGGTGGCGACGGCGCTGATGCTGATGGAAGACGCATAAACTACTTCTATAATCAGGTCAACACTTTTTAGCTCGTCTTCTCGTCACTCCACATGTCTGTTGTAGCTTTTTAATTTTTCAAAGATGTTGAAATGGGATCAAAAAGTAACTTGTTCGCATGGCAGCACACGCACACACACACACATAGATATGCCAAATGGCAACGGCAGTTCTTAGGAAGGGGGTGCGTGTGGCGGAGGATTTTCCTTGTTGCTGCTTTTCACTTAAAACGAAAAAGTTTTTAATGTTTCCTCCGTATGTGTGCATATGATAATGTGCTCTGTAGCTGTAGCTTTGTTGTAACCTTTTTCGTAAATTAATTCAAGTTGAAAATTCATTAAAATTATCAAACATACGCATATATAGGAATACATACTGACTTATTTATGTAAGTTCGCATTATTATATATACTTTTGAGTAGAAATGTGTAGATTCTTATGGCTGCATGTGTGTGTGTACATTTTGATACTCCTTCCTCCTTTTTCTTATATTTCTGACGTTGTGTTTTTGTTGTTTTTTTTTTGACAAATATTACATCAAGCAGAAAATTTTAATAAAATTTTCACTTAAAATATAAAAGAAAAGTTTTTTGCTCTCCCACACACGCACACACACATAATATCAGTTTGCTGATACAGTGTACTCACTCAAGCTCACGATGTGTCGTCGGGGTAAAAAGTATTCCTTATGCGAAAGATGGAATTTTGTGTAAATTTAAATTTAGGATACAAAATTATTTTGCGTGGTCGTTAGATCAGACAACATAATTTCCAAAATAAATATCTTAGGGATTTATAATATAGAGTAATATGAATAAAAAGACTTTTAATTAGGATTGCGTATTAACTCGTAAGACATACTATGACGCCTGCTTCAAAGGTGGATAGCTCGATTAAATCTTTTGTGAGCAATCATAACATTTGTGTGCACAGTAAACGGTCAGTAGATATTTGAAGTGTTCAAACCCACCCATCGGGATACAATTCCACCAAAATAAAATAATTGTATTGTACTAAAAAGTACTTTAAATTTGTAAAAACTTACTTTAAGAGTAACAAAGGTACTCTTTTGTACCAAACAGTACTTTTACTGTACCAAATAGTACATTCACTGTATCAAAAAGTACTTTTATTGCATCAAATTGTACTTTTATTGAACCAAAATGCAATTTTATTTTACAAAAAAGTATTTCTATTGTAACAAAAATTACTTTTACTTATCAAAATGTCCTTTTATTGTAACAAAAATAACTCTGATGTACTAAAAAGCACATTTGCATGCACCAAAAACTATTTCAATTGTACCAAAAAATAGATTTGTAGTATCAAATAGTACTTTTATTGTAACAAAATGTTATTTTATGTCACCAAAAGACACTTATTTGTTTAAAAAAGAACTTTTATTGAAGCAAAAAGTAAAATTTATTGTAACAAGAGTACTTTTTTTGTATGAAAAAGTAAATTTATTGTACCAAGAAGTAAAATTTAGTTTACCATAAAGTACTTCTATTGTACCAAAAAGTACTTTTCATGTACCAAATAGTAGAATTTATTGTACCAAAAGTACACTCATTATAACAAAAAAAAACTTTTATTGTACCAAATAGTACTTTTGCTGTACCAAAAAGAACTTTTATTGTACCCAAGAGTATTTTTATTGCACCAAAAAGTTATTTTATTGTACCAAAAATTACTTTTAATGTGACAAAAAGTATTTTAATTGTATCAAAAAGTATTATTATTGTACCAAAATGTAGTATTATTATACAAAAAAGTACAATTTATTGTACAAAAAAGTAAATCTTTTGTATCAAAAAGTACTTTATTGTATATAATTGTACTTTTATTGTACCAAAAAGTACTTTTATTGTACCAAACAGTAATATTTTTGTACCAGAGAGTACTTTTATTGTATCAAAAAGTACTTTAACTGTACCACATAGGACGATTTTTTGTGCGCCAAATAGTACTTTTTTTGTACCAAAAGTACTTTTATTGTACCGAAGAGTATTTTTATTGCACCAAAATGTACCAAAAATTAATTTAATGCAACACAAAGAATTTTTATTTTATTTTATTGTACCATAAAGTACATTTATTGTACCAAAGAGTAATATTTTTGTACCAGAAAGATCTTTATTGTACCAAAAAGTACTTTTAATGTATTAAATAGTACATTTTTTTGTACAAAAAGTACACTTGTTGTACCAAAAAACACTTTAATTGTACCAAATAATACGATTTTTTGTGTGCTAAATAGTACTTTTTTTTGTATCAAAAGTACTTTTATTGTACCCAAGAGTATTTTTACTGCACCAAAATGTTTCTTTATTGTACCAAAAATTACTTTTAAATTTTATTGTACCAAAAAGAACAAAATATTGTACCAAAAAGTAAATTAATTGTATCTAAAAGTAAATTTACTGTACCAAAGAGTAACATTTATTTCTGTGTACCAAAAATACTATTAATGTACCAAAAAATAATTTTATTGTACCAAAAAGTGCCTTTATTGTACTAAAAAGTTATTTTATATTATCAAAATGTACTTTTAATGTTCCTACTAAATTGTACCAAAAAGTACTTATTGGACCACATAGTTTTAATTCGTAAATTATAAAGAAAGCTCCAGCAGCTTATTGTTTCTTAACCTCCCCAAATTCTTCATCATACCAATGACTAACTCCCTATATATTTAATTGTAAGTATACATTAGCATGCGTATAAGTATACAAAGTCTCCTCCACATACAAACACACACACACATTCCCACTCGCAACTTGGCGTTGTACTACATATTAAAAAAAGGATTTCCGTTGCGGATGTAAAACATTTTCCACACTTATGCTTTCCTTTTTATCATAAAGGATACATTGTATCGTTCTATTACATACAGAGTGTGTGATACACATTTAAGTAAAGTAATAACGACGACGACGATGATGATGCCGATGACGTCTACATACACTCAACAGAAGATGCCGCCACACACTGCCACTGCCATAGCCACACTTTTTACAACGCATCCTTTGCTTCATTGCTGTAGTGTTTCTTGTTTTTTTTTGCATTTCTAGGAATACAACTACTCTACTTTGTGCTCCTTTTAATCATTGTCAAACTTTTTCTTTGCTCACTCAAAATAGTGGTAATAGCTTCAACATTAGTTGCCGTAGACACACGTCTCTGCAACTGATGTGACAAAAAGGTTTTCCATCTTTTCTCTTCTTGGGATTTTAATGTAATTTCTTGTTTTCGTCACTCAAGCAGCGGATGGGTGTATGTGTAACATCCTCTCCCTCTCAATCACTACAATGGCATTTGCCAAAAAAAATAAATATGCAACTTCCTATTGCCGGGAAATTGCATACGAATACGAACACATGTATAAGTATAAGTTTTTTAATTCATTTAGATTTTGTGTTCAGAAGGTTGTCTTTTCACATATATTTTTCGAGGGCCACATTGAGAACTATTTAGTTTCGTTTAGTTGGTGTCGAGTGTCGTCAACATAAGTTTTCCATATTGTTGTCATCAGTAAAACAGGATTTCAAAATTTACTTCGTGTGGCCACTTGTTTTTCACAGAGGGCAAAAAAACAAAAACTGCGTATACAACTTTTCTCCTCCTTTCTAGTTGTTGTTGTTCAGTTTCGAACGAAAGAAAGTTTTTGACTAAAAGGAACATTAAAAATTTAAATGTGAATTTTGTGCATTTGTGTAGAAAACATCTGCAGTGGGTGCAGGACTTACTGGAACAACTAAGCAAATGGTCCATTTCGAAATTGATTTAAATTTTTCTATTTTGAGAGAAAGTTTTTGAATATCCCAAAAAAAGTTTGGCAAATACATGTTGGAAAGGGTTCACAACAATGTCGATATGTTAAGCATGCTAGTATCAGAGATAGGGGGGGGGGGGGGGGGGGGGGTTCAGAGATATGATTGTTTGGTAGAATTTATATAATTTTGGGTATTGGGAAATAACTATGGAAAAATCGTAACTACAAAAATGTTGATAGTAATTTATTAAATTTTAAATTACAAATACTTAAAGTGAGAGTTGAGTATTTAATCGGCTACCAAGCTAAATAGTTAAAAAAATTTAACTGAAACTGTGTGGTTATGGTTAAGAATGTTAATATTGCAATAATATAGCAATTTATCAGTAACGCTTTTGGTCAATTTTGGAGAATCTACATACTTACAAGTATAGATTTTGAGGTCTTTTTGCAGTCCAGACATACATTTTAATTCACACATAGTTTGGGTTTTCAAGCAGATACTTAATTTGATTTATTCAACAAAGTATGATTTCGGCTATCTGTATGGAAGGTATCCAAAGGGAAGTGGTAAATAACCTTTATACATCCCGCATATTTTCGTTCTGAAATTTTGGGAGAAGTATTTATTTTTCAAAATAGGTCAATTTGTATTGGAGGTACACGAAGGTCTTATCGGATGTAATATATTCCTTATCAAAATTTATAACTGACTTCAGAGTACTTACAAATAATATATGTATGTAAAACTATGATGACGAATTTGGTCATTTGTATGGGAGATTCAATAAGTAGTGTGGAAACGGGTTTAGTTTACTGAGAATATGTCTACTATTACAAGATAATTGATCTGAACAAGTTCAGATATTCTCCAGTTGTCCGTTTGAATGTAATGGATGTACCAGATGCGGTAGTCCAATATAGCCCGTATTTATTTCTAAGACAGATTTCCATAAGTGTTTTCCTTTGGCAAAATTTTACTAAATTCCAAAAAAGATGTAGAAATATGACGATAAATTAGGTGATTTACATATATGGGAGGTACAGAAGGTGTGGAACTATTCTGTCTATTTACAATCCCATAGCTTCTGTGAAATTTTCATAAGGATCAGTGAAGGTTTTCTTAAGTTACTACTAAGACAACAAATGGCTTACTGCAGTAAGCAATACTTGCAAGATATTCGCGACCAAAATAATAGTTATACATTCATGCGAATAAAAACAAAAGGTGCTTTGTTTGTGTTTTGTTTTTTTTTCAAACCTTATGAAGAACACTTCCTGCTCAAGATTAGCTCTCTTTTCTAAAAACCAAAACCATAATAACTAGCTGCTATGTCAAACAAAGCAGTAAATCATTTGAATGTTTTGAAGTCTGCCTCTTCTTATTTCGCTAGAATAGAGTGACAATTAGAGCAGTCGTTTCCGCACGTGTGGCAGAAGCAAAATGTAGGTCTGGCTTTTTTATACATCAGCAGAATATTTTGATACGATCAAAATACTTTTAGAATTAATAAAAGATTTTTTGGCACTTTAAAGTACTTTTTGCTATAACTTAAGTTCTTTTTGGTACGATTAAAGTACTTTTTGGTACAATAGATTGTAGAATTTGGTACAAAAGTTTTTTCTGGGCAATTAATATTACATATAACAATAAAAGTACTTTTTCTTACAATTAAAGTACATTTTGGTACATTAAATTGTACTTTTGGTACTATTAATTGTACTATTTAGCTCAATAAAAGTTCTTGAATTGTACTTATTGGTATAACAAAAGGTCTTCTTTGTACAATAAAATTATTTTTTGGTACTATTAATTGTACTATTTGAAACCATAAATTGTACTTTTTGGTACAATAAAAGTACTTCTTGGTGCTAACAATAAAGTGCCATAAGTTTTAATTTTTGGTAAAAAAAATGTAACCATTTGGTACAGTTTTTGGTATAAAAAGTTTTATTTTTTGGTACAATAAAAGTACTTTTTATTACAAAAAAAGTGGTACCAAAAATTGTGCAATAATGTGCACTTACAACAAATTGCATAATAATAAAACACTTCTTTGTACAATAAATTGTACTTTTTGTTAAAACAAAAGTTCTTTTAGGTTGACAAAAGAACATTTTTGTCTAACTTATTGTAGTATTTGGTACAAACTAAACTTTTTGGTAAAATAAATTGTACTACTTGGTAAATTAGTTGTACTATTTGGTACCCTAAACTGTACATTTTGGTATAATAAATTGTACATTTTGGTACAATAAATTGTACTATTTGGTAGCATTAAAGTACTATTTGGTACAATAGAAGCATTTCTTTATACAATAAATGGTACTTTGTGGTATAAAAAAGTACTTTCCAATTAATTGTACAATTTGGAACAATAAAATGTACTTTTTGGACCAATAAATTGTACTATTTGGTAAATTATTTGCAATATTTGGTACCATAAATTGTACATTTTGGTATAATAAATTCTTAGTACCCTTAGTTGTACTTTTTGGTACAAAAAAAAATACTTTTTGGCACAAATAACAAAAAACAGTAAGTTTTACTTTTTGGTACAAAAAATTGAAATATTTGGTACACTAAAAGTACTTTTTGGATCTCTAAATTTTACTATTTGGTACAATAAAATTTACTTTTTGGAACAATGCAAATACCTTTTGGAATTTTTAGTACAAACTAATTTTGTTTAGAATCACTTACTGTCGTGCATAACATATTTAAGTGCATTTGTTTTACAAAACACAGTTTTGATCAAAACTCACACTCTTACGCTCGTGTTAATGAGCGAAATCTAGTTTTTGGGTAAGCATGAAAAATGATTGTGTTAAGTTTTGATGTAACAACTCAGCACAAACAAAGTGTGTGGGGTGACCTATTTACAACTCACTTTTTTGGGGGTGAACCAAATCAATATCAAACGATATGATTTGACCTCAGTAACAAAACCTCAAACTTCATTTTGCTCAACTACGTCACAATTTTTTTTACAGTGTTTTAAAATTTAATATATTTGGGCAAAAGTCGAATCAAAGAATACAAAAAATTATGTGAAAAATTAGGCGGTGCGCAAAATGGCCCCAATGAAAAATGACCCCAATTTTAAAATGCAATTATGCCCCATTTTTAGGACAAAATTTCATAATGAAAAATAACCACAAAAAAATAATGAAAAATTGCCCCATACGAATGAATATGTGCCCCAAAAATATTTTGGGGCATATTTTCATATAATAATATATTACTCTGAGGCTTTTCTGCATTATGAAAAATAACCCCAATTTGAAGAAATGAAAATTTGCCGCAATTTTCGAACAAACGAAAACCATTGTTTATTAATAGCATTATTTATTAAGTAAAAACTTTAAATAACGTCAACAAAACTGCGGTCTTTAATAAGGACACTAATACTTTACTTCATTTACTTGTGCATCTGCAACTAGATAGATCATTAATAAAAACTTGTTAAGATTATTATTTGAGTTTAAAATGCGAAAAGCAAATAGAATATTTTAGAAAAGATCGCGCACAAAAATCAAAACATTTGAATGTAATCGCACCTAAAAATGTTCTTTTCAAAATTTCATATTCTATTATTTATTTAAACAAATTTGAAATATATTTGATTTGATGTGAAATATTATATATATGAAATATAAATAAATAATGGAATATGAAATTTTTTTTAAAAAAAATCGCGCGATTTTTTTGGAAAAAATTTTCACCTGCGGCGCTTTTAGTTGATAATACGTCTCAACACTCATTATATCACATATTAATTTTTACAGTATTGATATATTTTTCAATTCTATGCAGATAATTAAAAATTATGAAAATATTTTCAAAAAAAATCGCGCGATTTTTTTGGAAAAAATTTTCGCCTGCGGCGCTTTCGCCCAATAAAACGTCTCAACATTCGTTATATTACGTATTAATTTTCACAGTATTGATTTATTTCTATTTCTTTTAAAAAAATTTTACCTGCGCGCTTTCTGACGATAATACATTTCAGATCTTGTTATATTACATATGGTAATTTATTCATTTTATATAAATACAAATAAGTATAGTTCTGATATAATATATTTTTCAAATCTTTGTAGTTAAATAAAAAGCTATGCAATTAAAAAAAAAAAAATCTCGCTGTTTTTTGAAATATGTTTTCATAACTCGATTTAAAAAATATCATCGTTCTTTAATTAAACAAAAATATAAAACTTTTCCAAAAAAAAATGCGTGATGTGGTATTATTGTTTGATAACATATTTCGAAACAGGTTGTATGAAAAACAATTTGAATATTAAAAAAAATGCGCCATGAAACGGATAGTTTAAAATGCGACATAGACTTAATTACACAAAAAAGTTTTTAACAAAATTTGGGTTGTGTCATAGCACCCTTCATCAGTGCTATATCTATATCACACATATTATGGCTATTTTACATTTTATAAAATTGGGGCTAAATTCCATAATGCAGTTTAAACCCACATACAAAAATGAAATTTGACCCCAAATTCTTGGGCTCATTTTTCATTCACATTTTGGGGCCTTCATTCACTTTTAGAATGAAGAAATGCCCCAAAAAATTAAAATATGCCCCAATTTGTTTTTCTATTTTTTTGGGGCCATTCTTCATTTCTCACTTTGGGGCCAAATTTCTTGGGGCCTAATTTCATAGCGCCGAAAAATTACTTTTAGGATAGTTCATGTCTTTGGAAGCCTACATTAAAATTTTCCGTTGAATATTTCCTCGAAACATATTAACCCTCTAGGTCCCCCCGTACAACTTGTTTGTTGGCGAATTTAAATAAATATATCAAAAACACAATTTTCGTATATTTTTATGATCATTACGAATTTTATCGGAAACAGGCATCATTTGGTTGTAACAAACGAAATTAAAGCAATTAAAATCTGAATTTGACGTTGACAAAATGTTACCCTTGTTAATCCATAAATAACGATATATGTCTCGTTTCGATCGGAAATCAAATGACAATACATAGTAATAAATACTATTAAGGGAGGTCGTAGAGTCCATGGTTCAAAAAATTTTGATGTCCTCAAATTATTTTCGGTTAAACTACAAAACTGGGGCGTAAACGCATTAATTTTGTTCTTCCTTATCGAGCGACCCTATCTAGTATATATGTTTTGTTCACCGAGTCAAAACAAACACATGTGCTAAAAAATTGGCTTGAAACCATTTCAAGAGTACAAAATGAACGCTAGAAACCTCAATTTAGTAATTGAAGTTATTTCTGTGCTCAAAAAAAAAAAAAACTAGTAACTAGTTTTATCCCCCAAAAAGAGGAGTTTCTGAGGAAGGTGAAAGTTGTTCGATCTTACTAATCTTAGAACTTAACCTCCGCTAAGTGGATAGAAGCTTCCATTTCAAATTTCAATATGACCAATAGCTCTTAAACTGCGGATGTAATCTGAAGGACAAACGGCAAAGTAGGCCATATTTTGTTAACTGTTTTCATTTCAATATGTATTTAGTATTTATGTATTTAATTCGTATCTCTAGAAATTTTCTAGTTGAGGAAATTCAACCGATATACTACATTCAGCATCATTTAAACACCATTCATTTCTCATATTATTTATTACCAATCGATAAATTTTAAAATTCTCGCATACATTAATAATGTGACCTTATTTATAGCAAATACAAACCCTGGGCTGAACGAAGTCAATTCCTCCCCCACCCTGCTGTTTTCAACCTCCGTTTGGGTAAACCTTATAACAATATCAACAACTTTCTAAACATAATTGTTAACTGATCAATTTTGTATGGATATGTGTTGAGTGGGTGTGAGCCTCCGTTCTTTCCTTCGTGTCAAAATTCAAGTATTTGCATATGTCTCATGGCACACAACCAAAAATGGCTGTTGCTTTCGATTTCTTATAACCCAAAATATTCTTATTGGTTTACTGGGAAATACACTAAGGGAGGAAGAGGTGTGGATGGGAGGGTAGTGGAGTTGATAGGTATTGTGTAAATAATAACGAACAAATTGACAAAACAATTTGCAAATCTTCAATAATACTGTTATAGGCACTTTTTGACACTTTTGCCTTTTTCCGCACGATGTCGCCTTGTTTGGGGGGGCTTTGAGTATTAACACTCCTCCCAATCGACAACGATGTTACTCCTTAAACAAAAGCGGGCGGCTATGTTTCTTATTTCGCATATTGTTGACAATTATACAAATGTGCGTGAGCATAAATAAGTGTATTAGAGCGTGTTTTGTTCCTTGTTTAGATTGAGGAAATTGAACAAATTGTTTTACAATTGTACAATTTGCATATGTAAACAATTGACGTTCCTTGGGGTGTATAAATCTTTACACCCCTGTCCCTAATGGGCTATATGTGTGTGGGTGTTTACCTGTCGCAATATCATGTCGGAGTATAGGAGTGGTTTTTGGGTTAATTTAAATAGTATTTGTACGCAACTTTGTTAAAGAGTATGATTGTTAAGCTTCTTTGGTTGGTGGCGGAAGTTGTTCTTCTCAATTAGGAAATATTAAGTTATGGACTTCGTTAGTGCTACTCGGCTATACTTTTTTCTATAATCGGAAAATATAATATTTTGTCTGATAGTTTGACTAAAATCTAAGGAATTTTGTTGTCTCTACATATGTAATTCTATTGAACTCATTGAACTCATGCTAAACGGCGTGACCAATTTTGATTAATTTTTACTGTATGTATATTGATGTGGGGCGTAGAAGTTTAGACTAGTGATAGTCATCCCATAGCCTCGCGAAACCGGCAGTATTATATTTTTTCGCACCGACACGATAGGCACCGACAAGTACAGACACAGAAACAATGTTCAACGATTGTTGAGAGATCCCTATATTTTCACCGTGTACAATTCTAAAGTGCTGACGTTGCTTGTGCTACGGAACACAAGCACACCATTTTCGTATGCCTACCACTGGCATAAAATTACAATTTGACCCGGCAGGTGGCGCTGCTGTGGTTTGTTTGTACATAATAAGGGCTACATCTATCAACCAATTTTCCTGTAATTTTTACAGCATCAAACTGCCAGTCATGTGGCTAAAAAGGATACTTTTTTACTGGTATGTTAAGTGGGTGTGGCACCTCCCATACAGGGTGAATACAGAGCAAAATATATGCATTTTATACAATCCTTCAATGGAATGGGTTTCTGAATACAAGAAATGCATTTTTTTAAACTACGTGTAAAAATAGTTGACTTCGAAATGAAACCACATCAATACGCGAAATATTCTCGTTTTAAACATTTGATTCATATAATACCATTTGGTCCCTATACTCAATTTTATTCAGTTACACTGCCATATGATGAATATCTCCAAATCTCATCCTACAATCTTGTGCCAGCCAACCGGTGGTCGCACTAAGCTCACAGAAGGTTGCTCTTTCAGAAGAAAGCCTCAATGCAGTCATAAATTATAATTCTGCACCAATATTACTGTTGCTGATTTTGCTATACCACTAAAGACTCCTATAATCAGCACAAAAGCCTAATACACTCCTCCTAACACATTCGTTGTCCTCCCCCAAAATTTTTAAACTCACACACACACACCCGCTCGCATAGACTCTCTGATTACCGTCGTATTGACACGAAAATTGACATGAAATTAAATCAATGCTATAAAATGTCCTTGGGGGAATGTTGTTGATTTTTTCTTGTTTGCGAAATTTTTTTTATGTAGCAATAAAACCATCTCCCATGTTCCCCTTGTCAAGGATCAATTGCCTACAGCTTTTCGTTACAGAACAATGACTTTAAAATGGTCTACTGTTTTGTTGTAAATTGTTATTAAATTGAGATGATTCCGTCTGAAGGCATGTCCTTTTTTATTTGTTGCTTTAATACTGCAATAACTGTCGGCTTTCCCCTCGCAAACAAATGCCCGTAATTTTCCGACGAGACGGCGTGAATGGCGGGATTCAGAGAAATTTGTGTAAGAGACAGGGGATGGTTGGGTACTACGGAATACAGCAAGGAATAAGACGAGAAAAAAATTGCAAGTTATGGATATTATGTCTGGTTTACATTTCTGTTTAAAATCTGTGTATGTTTTTTTTTCGTATACCCTAGAGATTTGATGTCCTTTGATTTGTTTTTTGTTTCGTATGTTTTTATATTTTGAAAATTCATATTTTATAAAGATTTTCCTTGTGCCGATTTCTTTGAAGACAAGTTTATTAGTTTCATAAACGACTTGCCAATTTTTTTTGTGTTTGGGTTCTGTTTTTGTTCAGTTTTTTTTTTTCATTTTGGGGGGTTGTAATATAATTTTTTATATAACGAGGTAGGAATGAACAGAAAAATAATTTGAGGAATCAAAAACGTTTTGAGTGGCATTGCTGTAATAAGTAACCAAATTCGAGATAAGTATCGAAATCAGCACGCTAAATCTTTTAGTACCCATGTTAGATAAGGAACTTAAGTAATTCCATCTTGGCTAGAATTTGCAAAACCATCATCATCAGTACCCGTTTGCTGTGACTTCTCCACACATTATCACAACCTTAAGTGTTAAAAGCTTCAAGAAATCGATGTGAAGCTCACACACACCGGTGCGAAAATTTTATCAACGAAGACCACACTTCAACATGAAGCTTTTTACACTTAAGATTGTAATAATGAGTGGAGAAGTCACAGCAAACGGGTACTGATGACGATGGTTTGGCAACCATAGAAATAGATTTCAGCCCTGCCAGCTGTCAACATAATCCATTTCACACAATTCTTGTAAAACAAATTCTATTAGCAATAATAGAATAGATCTTGAACCCAACAATGAAAACACATCATTAAAAAATATAAATATTAAAAATCAACTACCTTGAGCTCGACTAATTATTTCAAGAGTAAATAGTTTACAATGAACATGTTATCGGTAAAAATATGATATTATTGCCAATTTTTTTCGATCCTTCTTACCAATTTTCTCCCATTTTTCACACCGTCCTCTTCGCTACACAATTTTCGCTTTAAAGTTTCCTTTGCTACTATCACATCCAGACAGGTTTCTACATATTTCGTTATCCTGTGGAGTGGTGTCATATTGCTAGTTATGTTATTCAATTCCTTGCACTGCTTTCAATCTACGTATGTTCCGCTTCATTATGATTTGTCATCAGTCTTGCCCCCGTTGTTGATGGCAAGGGGAGTGTGACATTCGGAGGGGTTTGAAATTGCATGTTTTGACAGTTTTGTCATTTAACAGATTTGTTTTTTTTTAATATAAAAGAATATTTTTATTTCTCTACTACCAGAATGGTGTTAATGATACAATTTCATGATGTATGAAAAATTAGAAATCGTAGTATCATGTTGTGATGATTTATGTTTTCTATCAGGGTGGGATGTTGGGAGGCAATGACCGATATGAAATAATTTTTTTCTTTTTCTCGTTGATGTATATTATATTTCTTAGGTATGAATTGATTTATAGTTTGTGTACATATTAAGTGTTTCAAGATATCCATTGTAATTTTAAGGAATGTTTGTAACACTATAAAACGTTGACTTAAATATAGTCAATTTTTAAAATTGAAATATGAAAATATCTGATCGCCTTAACCAATGTTCTGTTAATGAAAACATGCGATTTTTGATACTGTCTTGGAAAAGAAAATATGAAATATGCTTAATATTTAATATTAACGCTCTTGTTTTGTATTGTGAATCTATATGTGTAAATTATGAATGTGTGTTCATCGTTCGGTTCAAGATCTATTCTATTATTGCTAATAGAATTTGTTTTACAATGTTGTTTAATGTTGACTTGTGGTCTTCGATGATACCATTTTCGCATCGGTTTGTTTGGGCTTCACATTGGTTTATTGAAGCTTCAAACACTTAAGGTTATGATAATGAGCAAAAGGCACAGCTAAGGGTGCTGATGAGATGGTTTCGACAACCATCGAAATAGCTATCCGCCCGGCCAGCTGTCAGCATAATCCATTTCACACAACTCTTGTAAAAGAAATTCTATTAGCAATAATAAATATTTAAAGTAAAAAAGTGTAATTTTATTTTTGCAATATTGAAATGAAAATATTTTTTTTGCAGTACTGTAGTGCAGATTACTTGGAGTAAAGGAGCGATATCCTCAAAATAGTACAAAGGTTCCATTTGTCTAACAAATTATTCTGCACTCTCAAACCAGACAGACTTACTGTCTGAACCTTGTAGTTAACCAAGTATATTGACCACATAGTATTTCGTTTTTACATCCACGTTATATGCCAAAGACACTGTGTCTCCGGCAATGTGCGGCTATTAATTTACATCGCCTACTCCTTTAAATCAATCAATGCACAGCTGCTTCGGACTGAGACCGACCGTTTAGGGAGCCTATCAAACTCTTCTATATATGGGGGGATAAGTTTTAAGAAAATACAAATATTTGTGGTCGACCATGCATTACCCTTTTTAGACAAGAGTAGTGATAGTTTATAGTATTCTCTAATACTTACTTACTTACTTAAGTGGCCCATTACAACTTACGAACGTGGTTCATAAATTTGAGGCCTGAATTATTAATGAATTCCACACGCTTCGGTCTTCTGCAGTCCAGATGGTGGCACGTCGCCAACCACTTGGTCCTCCTTGTTCTGCGTCGTCCTTCAGGTCCGCCTTCAAACAACTTTCTCGCTGGAGCATTTACAACCAACCTGGCAATATGTCCCAGCCATCGAAGTCGTTGCATTCTGACTCTGTTAGCTACGTCGATGTTGTTGTAAAGCTCATGGTTCATTAGATGGCGAAACTCGCCGTCGACACAGATATGTGCATATACTTTTCATAGTACTTTTCTCTCGAAAACATCCAGGTTTTGAATGTCCGTTGTCGTAAGCACCCACGATTCGGCAGCATACAACAGAACGGGTAAAATTAGCAATTGATATAGTATTTAGAGATAAGGTAGTGTTACTACAGTGCTGCCGAAGTCCGTAAAAACATCTATTGGCGAGCACTATTCTCCTCTTAATTTTTTGGCTGACACTATTTTTTTATTGACGGAAGATCTGAGGTAGGTAAATTCCCCACCGAGTGGATTCTTTATTCGTCGAAATCATTACTTTTGTTTAGACCTCTTTGACCGCTAAACCCAGTTTTGCTGAATCCTTTTCTAGTGATGAGAAAACTGTAGTAACATACCACAGATTTCGCTAAATGATGCCTATATCATAGGCATAGGCTAGTGTCTCTTGTTGAATATGCTGCCAGACCGCTTTCCGTGTTGAATGGTTGAGAGTGACCCCTACCGATCACAACCAAGGATTTGGTGTTTTCCAAGGTGAATCTGCAAAGTCGAATTAGCTTTGCAGGAATACCAAACTCAGACATGGCTTCATATAACTTACACCTTATCGGAGAGTCGAATGCAGCTTTATGGTCGACAAAGAGGAGGTAGGTGTCGATCTGCTTTTCATGAGTTTTTTCCAGGCTTTGTTGTAAAGTGAATATATGATCCTTCGTAGATTTACAAGGTCTAAAACCGCACTGATAAGGTCCAATTAGTTATTCTACAATTGGCTTCAGAAGTTCACACAATATGTTCAAAAGGACCTTGTACGCAATTGATAATAGGCTTATGCCACCGTAGCTCTTATATTCACTACGATCTCCTTTCTTGTATATAGGACATAACAAACTGAGACTCTAATCCCCGGTCATGCTCTCCTCTAACAGTTAATTTCATCGTCATGGATTGGTGCGGTGTCTTCTGGTAAATTTCTGAAATGATCTCCCCATATCTTCAGAACATTATCCGGGTCCGTCACTAGCTGACCATCGCTGTCCTTGCAGGAGGGCAACCATGTTCTACGCATACTCGCCTTAACTCTCTGGTAAAGTTTTCGGGATTCCCCACGACTTCGAAGCAACTGTGTGCACTCACTCTGTCTCTTATTCAGCTCCTTTTTATCGTCTAAAGAGACGATTTATCTCTCGTCTCTTCTCCCTGTCCCGCTTACGAACAGCTCCCGTTGCCATTGGCTGCAGTTTCGCTGAATTGGTACAATGATTGTAATTTGTTTTTCAATCCCTTGCTGAAAGTAGTGATTTCTGAAAGTTTAACCTCATATATTGACAGCTGTTTCATTCAATAACTACCGCTCAAAGTATCAAAAACGATCATATATCTACAATGACCTAAGAAATTCAACGTTACTCCTATTTTTTAAGGGAAAATTTTTCTAAATTTTCTCACAATTGCTTCGTATACATTAAACCGCAAAAATATATTACTTTGAGAATTTCTTTTTAATTTTCTGATTGACATTATCTTTTTAAGACATTTAATTAGTTGAATCATAAAATTAGATTAATTTACAACATATACTGGAATTTAAGGCGATTTCCATAGAAAATCATTATAAGTACGTTTATGTAAGCAGAACATGTACATATGTACAAGTGTCTACGTCTATAGCCATGACTACATTTACTCTATAGTATATACAGACAAATTTAAATTTCTATATCTATAACAACAACATTTATTAAGATACAAACAACAAAACAACATCTACAAACCAAATAATGTGACCAACAAAGCCAAAAAAGAAGATTTAAATATGAGAAAAAATGCAAAAACAAAAAAACAAAAATAAAAAAAAACCAACAAGAAACAACAAAATGCCATAAAGACGACTGCCAAGAGGTTAAGGAACAACAGTATGAGTGCAAAAGGTATAGCCCCCACAACAATAACAACAACAAATATGAGCGACAACAGGATATTAGAGAGGATGTCGTCTGTATTCGCATAAAACTCTAGGGAGCTGGAACCTCTAATGAGAGAGCGATAGTTTAACATTTTGTGTGTATTGCGCTCTCTGCGCAAGATGATTTTTTGTAGAGAGAAAAAGAAATTCACCTTTAAAATTGTTGAATTTTGTTGCTAATTTCAAAAGAGAATGAGTGAGACTTCTTGCCATTTTATTGTGCAGACCATGTGATATAATTTTTCAGTGACTGTTGTCCTTTAAGAGGCCAGGAGTGTTCGACTGTTAAGGCATCCTTTGAGTAATGAGTGAAAAATTATTTTTGACATTTTAAGATGTGGTGAATTATGGTTAAGATGTTTTTGTGGTGAAATGTGTGCGTATGTGTTTGTATTATGTCGGTTGGAAATTTGCGGTTATGGGGAGGGCAAAAAAGGAAAAACAAGAAATAAAAACCGACGGCAAAATGAAATATCGAGAAAAGACCGACGGCAATTTGAATTTAAGGGCAAACTAAAAAGGCATTTATTTATATTTTACAACAGTAAATAAAACAAGATTGCAGAAGCAACTTAATTTAAAACAATGGTATGGAAAAATAACAATACATTTGGTGGGATTTCTTACACTTCAGTAAACGTTATAGCAAGATATTTTAAAACAAACAAAAAAAAAACACTAGACAGATTGCATTTGCATATAACTATTGCAATCTGTATTGTAAGAAATGCTCCACGATTTTTTTTAGTTAATTGTACTCGTTATTTAAATATTAAATAAATGTTTAAAGGAACTCCCAAAGTTTTTCTTCTATACTTTAAAGAAAATATTCCAATAACCTCGTATATATCTTGCGCAAATTGCCAGACGACAGCAGAATAATTATAATGGCACTATATACCACATACATATAAATAAACATGCATATATGTAGTATGCATATTTAAGATGTATGTTCCTACGTATTTTCACACAAACAAGATGATGACAAACACTTGTAGTAGTTCTCCTCTAATGGCAGCAACAGCATCGCTATCAGTGGTAGCTAAATTCTGGTAGGAAAGCAAAAGCAAGAAAGCTTTTTGTGGCGCACCAATGGGACCACGTTATGTCCCTCCAGCTATCATACCACACTCACACATCCACAGAAACCCAACCACCAGCCAGTCAGCCACGCAGCCAGCCACATACATTTGCGATTGACTCAAGAGCTGTAGGACACACACACACACACAGGCTCACGGTCATAGACAAGAGAACCCGTTCGTTCGTTCGTACGTTTGTTTATTTCTTAGTTTGTCCCGACCCACATATACAGACAAACGTGGAAGACCAAAAAAAAAAAACAATACACAAGAAAACCGGCACAACGTCTCTACTGGTATATGTTGTGACGACTGTGTGATTGTATGTGGCTAAGAAGTTGCATATGTATGTGCCTCTGAGTAGGTTAATGTTTATGAGTATATGAAGTCTAAGAGTGTATATGTGTGAGTAATTTTGGCGGCGGCGGTGGCGGCAACAGCGGTGAGTCCTGAGCAGTAGCAAATGGGTACGTACATCTTTCTCTTTATTGTCAACGTGAGTGTTGGCAGGCCAGATTGCTCGTGTTGTTGCTCCTGTTCGTATATACGGCTGCGAGACGAAAGAAAACCCGACCCCAAAACTGACACCATCGTGGCTAACCCTTTATAGCACTAAGGTTTCCTTACAGAACCACATATTTAGGTTTTAGTGGGAGTGCAAGCAAAGCCACTACCATTTGCAAACTATGGTCTTCACACACATACACAAGCAAGCACTAACACACTCGCAGTCATACAAATACAAATACTAATGCACAAATGGGCTCACATACACACATATTCCTTAACTCCCTATCTGTGTAAGCAGATTTCTGGCGAGTGTGTGAAGTCTTTTGTGTCTATGATTCGGTGTGTGTGTGTGTGTGTGCGAGTATTCGTAACTCCGTTTGTGTCCTAAATAGGTGCGAGTATTGTCTCTTCCCGCAGTACGAGCGACAACAGCTGAGGCATCTCCAAAATCTTGATTATCGACCCACATTGGTTGAATTGATATAAAACGCATATACAGCTGTAAACTTCAAGGAAATGGAAAATGAATAGAAATGGAATGAAAAGTAAACCTTGAGAAAAATTACTCCACAAATGACGACGTTGATTTAATTTTGGTTTTGTGTGTTGGTTTTGGGTTTTTAACTAGCTGCGGATTGTAAGTTACGAATAGTATAAGATTATTAACAAATATCCGTAATGTTTTGGTTGAACATAATGTGTTTGCTAACAATGCAGGATGCTAGATGCAGTCGTTTACAAGGTCAATTGTAGAAAATTTGTAAGGGAGCTGTAGCTAAACAAGCAGGTTTATCTTAACAGGTCCTTTATTTCGATACTATGTTTATTAAGATTTTAAAATAAGATCGGAAATTGTTGGAAATGAATATGACGGCCGCAACGATTAAAAAATATTTGTAAAACTTTTTTGATTTTAATATAATTGAGATATATCCGATTATTCAGATCATTCTACACAAAAATCGCTATTTTGTATGAATGGGTGACAAAGACGACGTACGGTTAAAACAGGAAATTATTGAAAACCTGATAATCAGCTGAAACTTGAAAGTCCATTGGTCGCTAGGATTTGACTCCGTTGGGCTTTTTTCTCCGGGTCGCAGTAGATACACAAGTGATACAATCCCGAGTAAATTTAGCTTAAAAACAAAAATACAGTTTGAATAATAGCCGGAGACGAAGTGGGCTGTGCCACGATCCTTTTTTAAAAAATGATTGGAAAAATTCGCGTGACACCGCCCATACAATCTGAAATTTTAAATGGCTATATCTCATTAACTGTTGGAGGTATGATGATGAGATTTGGTATATTGTCGCTGCGCAGACCAAAACAGTTATGTGTTTTTCAATTACTTTTTAGGAAAGCAAAAAACCTGGTTTATTTTTGAACATTTCTCATATATTCTACACATAACTGAGACTGCTGATTTCCAAGCTAATCAAGATATCGCGAAAGGGATTGAAGGGTCAAAATACGAACATAGAAGATTTAAAAAAGTACTTCGATAAATTACACATTTCTGATTTGGTAGGCGTAGCGACGATATAAGTTACTGGTACAGTATGAATAGCAGCCGGGGTGGAATTGGGCGGTGCTACGTCCCTTTTCCCTATTTGGAACGAAGTCATAAAAAAGCCTAGTCGCCGTCCAAACACGGCAATATTTAACTTTTACATATAGAGTGTATCAAATGCAGAATAATCTTATAGGGGCTATCACTGGAAACCGCAATCACTGGAAATTATAAAGCAACTGATGTCCTGAATCCACGCAATCCCATCATATCTACAGGCATGCTCTTTAATTTCAAAACATTGCAGTTTCCGATTTGGTTGGCAATTGCGATGACCAAGACTGGTGCCTACATTGAACAAATCCGTGTTTTTTTCCAACATACAACTATATGTTCCATGCTACTGTTGGATAAAACTTCAGACTTATAGATATTTGTACAAGATGACAGAACGAAAAATATTGTATATCCTAGAGCACTTGAGTGAATTCTATATGCGATCTCTATGCTCTTATTGAAGGCTGAGTACTATTAAGAGCACCACTCGAAAACCACTCCCAACTCCCATATAAATTGCCTTTTTTTGGTGGGTTTGTTAGCGCGAGTACAGCCGTAGATAAGGAGATATCAACTGTACCAACTGTACAGCTCCTTAAGATGAGCAAGATCGGTCAAAAACTGATGTCCGGCAATCTGGCTACAGCCGTAGTTTAAGTAATATCGACCTGTAAGTAAGTAGGTTAAGGTTGAGGACATGTAATGACACAGCGCCATACCATACCATTACAACACTCGGAGACCATTCTGGCCGCTTGCGATTGTATGAAAGAGTATTTTACAATATAATAAAGAGTTCACAAGAATAGGACAGTGGAAGAGAGATAAAAGTACAAAAATCCCGGTGTGTTCTCTCCTTAAACTTCATATATACAAGTAGTGAAATTACGTGGGGACACAATGGTTCTCTGCCCTTAAGCCTGCTCAAATCATCAGTGAACTTCACCAGATTCTCCATGTTACATGAGTATATGTCTGAGTGAGACTATCCGCTGAGACTATCATTTCCCGAGGAATGGCTTCCTTCATCTATGAAGAGCTGGGCTATGGCATACCAAATGCCTAATGGTCTCAATTTCCTCCTCATAGCCGCAAAGCCTGCAATAGTCTTCCTGTGTCGTCTCGCAATTGTACGTAAATGCTCTGACATCACAATGCCCGTGATTACTCCAATTAGTCGTCTAACGGAACTTCTATCCAGTTCCAATAGTATTCTGGTTCGTATTCCATCCAGTCCTGACCAAATATCCCGTGATACCACATAGTCGGTGCGATGTTCCTAGGATGTATTTGTCATTCAATGTGATGGGACATAATTCAGTATATATGATATATAAGCGATCGCACTGATCCAGTCCTGAGCCTTTCCGCGCCAGTACATCCGCTATTTCGTTTCCTCAAATGTCACTATGTCCGGGGAGTCGAACACTATTCTCCGGCAGTTTTAAAAGCGCCGCTTTACATCTGTACACTAATCTCGATTTTATAACCTTTGATAATAAGGCCGCTTGACTGTCCACATACATTGTGACAATCTCCTTCAAATTCCTTGCCAGTATTTCCTCCACAGATTTCATAATAGCAAAGATCTCCGCCTGGAACATACTGCAAAAGTCATTCAATCGGAAGTGATGAGATCCTCACTAAAGATACCCGATGCTGTTCCAATTTCCATTTTATAGTCATCAGTGAAGATGGGCAGCCCCCTAAAGGGCAAGGAAGTTTTCAAATCTTCTCTATCAGGGATCACTATTTCCGGGCATAATGTAAAATCCAACAACGGAAACGTATCGTCCGTTTATTTTTGGAGTCCTCCGTTGCATCCATGTTTGTTGAACCATAATAGTATTGATTCGTGACCCGACTCCGATTGCAGCCAAAGGCCTGCTTCTCGCAACCTTATTGCACTTTTAGCCGCAACGGATAGTGCATGGTACCGCAGGTTCTTCAGGTTCAATATCACGTCCAGAGCCGCTTGTGGTGTGCTTTGACTAGCACCTATTATATACAGTGATGCCATTCGTTGTACACTATTTATCAGCATTAGCTTACTTTCCGAACCCAAAGCAACTGTGTATATCCAATATATCATTCCAGGTTTTAGTCCCCAGCTTTTCTCTACAGAGTTTCGGCAGACGTAAATGGCATTTAATCCTTTCTTCGTCCTTTTCTCCGTATTGCGTCTTCAGTTTAGATTCCTATTCAACATGACGCCTAGATATTTCGCCTCAGACGAGAGTTTCAGTTCGACACAATCAATAATCAGCAATCTGAAGATCTCAGTGATTATTTGTATTATTATGAAAATTCCTAAATTAACTATTTATTCCCCCAAGTAATTTTACTTCAAAATTCACTACCAGCTCTAGATATTGTAATAATTGGGGGGTATGAAAACCTAATGATACAAAATTTGAGGTTTCTAACCAAAACCAAAAGTCACTTGCAGTGCAACTGAATTCACTGCCACACAAAGTGGCAGTAGCGGCGGCGGCGGTGGCCACAGCAAAAGCAACAATATTCTGCACAAAGCAAAAGGCTAAAATTTGGAGGTACAAAACAGAAGACGACGACGACAACGACGATGATGATGCTGATAGTGAAGACGAAAACGAAGCCATAGAAGAACAACAACTTAAACCGAAAATAGTGATTGCTTGAGTGTGGTGGCCATATACAACCGAATAATGGCGTCTTTTGGTGTAAACCAAGAATGGTTGGTTGGTCGGTTGGCTGGCTGGCTGCCTGGCTGGTTGACTAGTGGCTAGAAATGGGAAAAGGACATACACTATGGGAAAACTATTTACCAACACGTAGACGGTCAGAAACGTATACATATTGTATATGCGAATATGAGTTGTCTTGGTGTGTGCAGTTAAAGATTTCACTGCTGTTGCAAAAGTGTGAGAGAGACGAGGGCCCGTGCACGAGCTATTACATATACCTATATATATCTAAGAAGAATGAATCAGTGTGTGTATACCAACCACATTTAGGTGAACTTGAGAGTATATGTGAATTTATTTTTTCTTTACTTATATGTAAAAAAAACCGTATTTTTCTTATATGGTGTCTACTGAGCAGTGTTTGCATTTAATGGCAGCCTATAGAACAAGATGCCTAGCCAATGTTAGAAAAGGACAAAATATAAGATTATGGTTGGCATTCATAGCTGCATACATATATACAAACCAATGTAGGTGCTAGCCACGCTTGGAAAATTCTCAAATGCTCGTAGTGAAAATTTGAAACAAAGCAAAGCAAAAGCTGGCAGACCCCTCCTCTATGTCTGGTATATAGTTTTGTTACCACACAGATATATTTATATGTATTATATGTGTATATGTGCATGACTGTATATGTGCAATATTAGTGTGGTATACTTTTAAGTTGTTGCTACTTAAATTTTGATACATGTGTGCGGTCTTTTGCCGGCGGTAGAGCAGCAACCAAAAATGAGCGGCCAAATATTGGCCTTTATGTGGCTTGTTCTTGTTCATTTTTCTTGGTTCTCTCTCTCTATATCTCTCTGTCCCTCTTTGCCCTGGCTTTACTTCTTTTCAGGATTATTTGTTAGCAAACTCTTTCAAAGTGGTTTTGTGGAATTGTAACAAGTTTATACTAATATTGAATTCTTTGGCATTTGCTTATTTGCAGGTTTTGCTCATCATTTAGTGGGCATGCACACACATCTACATGCACCCGATTGGCGAACACTGGGCGGTGGACATGCAGCCGCCCTGGGGCGTCCTGGATTTCCTCATGGCACACCGTTTTTCCATCATCAGCCTGCATCATTTCCGGGTCATATGGGTGGCTTGGATAGACAGGGATTGAGTCGCATTGGAGGTGAGTCGTTGAAATAGAATGTTTGTAAAGTTGTTTCTTGGAAATAAAGATAGGGAAAAATTTGCCGGCTTTATAATTGTGGTAAACCCGAACATTATATTTATCTATATATATAAAAGGCTTGGGTGACTGACTGATCACTCGCCAGCCCAAACGGCTTAAACTAAAACCGTGAAATTTGGAATGTAGGTACCTTTAATGACGTAGGCGAGAACTAAGAAGGGATTTTTAGAAATTCGGAATGCAAGGGGGTAACATGGATGTGGCTCCGCCTCATACAGCTCGAACTTTGAAATGGCTGTATCTCATAAACCATTATAGGTACGAAGAAGAGATTTGTTAAATGTATTGGTTGTACAAGTACATTGTTGTGGAAAGTGGGCTGTGCCACACCCCTTTTTACAAAAATCGTTATATCGGCCAAATAAGTGGACCGATTGCAATTATATTTTCTTTGGTTAATACCGTCCATAGGGCCTCTATCATAGGCTACAAGAAAACATAGTTAGACAATGGGGCGTGGCACGGCTCACACTAATCGAAATTCCAGTCGGCCATATCTCACGAGCAATTAGAGATATGAAGATGAAATTTGCTACATAAGTTATTGGTACAATGAAGATTGCGTCTCCCTGGGAAGTGGGCGGTGCCACGCCCCTTCAGAATATGTCGTTATTTCGACGAAATAAATGGACCGATTGAATAAAATTTTCACTGTGTGATACTATCTGTGGGGTCTCTATCATAGACTACATGGAAACATAACTAAACAAAGGGGCGTGGCACTGTCCATATAAACAAAAATTTCAATCGGTCATATCTAACGAGCCATTAAAGGTAAGCAGAAGAGATTTGCTACATATTTAAATGGACATGGATGATACCTCTCGCTGGGAAATGGGCGGTTATGTCGGTCATATTAATAGAACAATTGCAAAAGCATTTTCATAATCTATGGTAGTTCCCCTTTTAGAGTAATCGTTTTCGGATTTTTAAAAATTCGAAATTTTAGGGATAAAAGTTATACCATCATACAAACCAATCGGCTAATGCTGTAATCGCGGAAATTGATATGGAAATGCTCACTATCAAATTGGATTGATTTTTTTCTAAATCCGATATTTCTGGGAAAAGCAAAATTGAAAAGGCATAAAAATCTGCCGACCAACGGCTTATAATATAATCATGATAATTTATATGGGCTTGCTCCCTATGGAATCAGAACGATGAAAGGAGGGTATTTCGAAATTCTTACATTTGAGGCGTAAAAAGGCCGAAAAAAGGATAAAACTGGTACTATAGCCCATTTGGCCTAAATGTAGAGTTACGAAAATGTATATAGAATTGCGCCCTATAGAATTAGAGAGCCGCCAGATGGAGTTTGTAGAAATTCGAACCTTTAGGGGAAAAAAGGCCTATCACTCAGACCAAACGTCTAAAGCTTGGGCATGCTTCATATATAATTTGATGGGGTACCAGTCCACTTTAATTGTGTATCTTTTGAAATTCATACTTTTAGGGTTAAAAAGGGCTAAAGCGGTATAATCGCTCAGACCAATGGGATAAAGCTATAATCACATAAATGGGGTGTTCGTCGTTTGCATTTTACCTGTATTTCTTAAATTCATAAGAATTTTAATTGCAAGTACACGTGCAGCAACGCAAGCCGGGAAAGCTATTATTGTATATAATGATGACAAATTGGCATAAGGGTGTGTTATATTTTGTCAGAGTTAAACAATACCCAATAGGAATTGTGACGGTATTTATCGGTTAGTTGACCTGACTGTAATGTAATCAAATATTTATTCTTTACACATCTGCCCATATGTTTTCTACCCCCAAACCACAATATTGTCAACTCTTATCTAATTACTACTATTTCTTACAGATCCTCACCACTTGTCGCAACTCTCACAATTATCGGCAGTAGGAAATGCACACAGCACTACCAGCCCGGAAGGCTCACCGACAACCACATCAGCCGGTTTGGCCCATCCCTCACTCACAACTTCCCCGCCTTTAACAACAACCACTAGTGATAACGACAACAACATAGATGCGGGTTTCGAAAGTGATAGCATATCGGTGACAGGATCACCTAGAAAAACCTCATCAATACACGAAGATGACGAGCAACGAAGTATATCGCCGCCCTCGGCAAATGCGGGAAGCGGTGGCGCATTTACATCTTTAATACAGCGTAGTCCAGCTTTAAGAAAAAATGAACTATTCTCTGGATTTGCGTCGAATTTTACACCCCCGCATGCATTTAATCCAGCCTTGGCGGCACAATTGTTTTTGCAAAATCCCCTGTTGCCCCAGCCCAGTCAGTGGCTGTATACCCAGTTGTATGGAAATTACAATGAATTACCTTGGTTCCGAAATAATGCACCCGCACAACCACCGCAGACAATTTTAAACTCCTCAATAGAGACAGCTTCAAATCCAACGACCAGCTTACCAGCCAACGTGGATGCCTCTAGCCAAGGTGTAAATTTAATAAAACGTTGCGTTACTCTCATATCTCACTCAGGTGGTGATGCGGAACACACTAAACACACTGCCAGCTCTACACCACCCCCAGTGACATCTAGTCGTAGATCGCCTTCACCAGTGGAAACAATTGATTTGGATGATGTAAGCACCACCTCAAGATCAGCGAGTAGTTCGTATGGACCCATACGATGCCGAACACCAAAAGCTTCGGATGTATGGCGGCCTTACTAGCAGCTGCGCAAAGCCATTGGCCAGGCTTTGGGTTTAAGTGTAACAGAGACCATAGATATCGAGGAGGATAGAGATTCCGAAGAAGAGAACTTTCAAGTGACGTAAATAGATCAAATGATCAAATACAATAGAAAATGCAAAACACAATTGTTGTGAGAATACAAAGTGAACACAAAACATGAATTCCCCATATCTTGATAGTATACCCTAAACCCACGTATTCTCTAAACTACCTTTACTGTACAGTTTCATAGCCCTTACCAAAAATATACGAATGAAAACAATTAAAATAATTAAAGAACATATCGAATTTAAACCAATATATAAAAACTAAACTATTAAAAGAAAACATAATACATATATAATATAACCATAGCAAAGAAATGTCTAAAACAAACACCAGATGGAGACATTTTTGAGTCTGAATTTTAGTCAAAAATGTCTGTGAGATTTTTGTAAGAGGTCATTAGTTGTTAAGTCACTTCCCCATATAAAATCAAAATCAAAATAAGAATCTTAATACATATGTATTCTAAATATAGTATAAGTGTAGTAATAAATTATGATGAATTAATTAATATTAATACAAAACTTTTCAATTGCTTATTTGTAAATTTTTTGTAGTTTAAGTATAGAATTTCAATTTATATTACAGCAAAATACAATTTGTTGTAGTTGCGTATGAATAAATGTCTGTACATATAGAGTTTACATAGTAGTTAAAAACACTTAAGTATATATTTTAATGTTAACTCTAAGCTCTGTTAACAAACAACAATTTGAAAAAGTTTAAATAAAATTCATTAAAATTACAGAAAAAAATTAACACTATAAACAGGTGATATGTTTAAATTGCATGAATTAATGAGAGTTAGGTGTTAGTAAATAGTGGGTGGCTGGGAAACAAATCATTGAAAGCTATTATTGGGAACTTGAATGCAATTAAACCATTGAACAAATTATACAAGGACAAACTGGCACATGCTCATACGACCGCTTAGATTTTGGTTAAACAATGGACTGATGCATTCTATGTTCAGTAACGTTTCTTCGCTCGGATGACACTTTTTCCAAAATTGAGTTAAGTCCGCTAGGAGCTTCGTTTGTTATGGTATATCTTGTGTGTAAATGTTGAGGTTGTCTAAAGTCAAGTAATCTTAAAACAAAAAATAGTATCTGATTTTATTAATATTATAAAAAGAAAATGTTTGTTAGTTTGTATGTAGGGGCTAATCTTTAATACTACTCATCCGATTTTAAAAATTCTATCACCAGTGAATAGTTACGTTATCAATGAGTACTATAGGCTATTCGAAATTCGTACTTTGGTATCTGGTATCATTACCCACACCAAATAGCTAAAGGTAGAGTAATAGAGTATATAGTTGAGCGGGACCGGCCGTGGCATAGTGGTTAGAACACGCGACTACCATGCGGGAGATCGCATTATAAGTGTCGAGTCATTCGGCATGTCTAGTAAGAGCTTCTCAAACAGTGACGTTCGCATTCGTCGATAAACAAGTAGGTGCCGTTAGTTGTGAATCTAAAAATAGAAAGCGTGTTAATTCACAACAACGCGAGAAGCTATCCCATACCTTATTCATGGGGTGCAAAGGGAAATTTAGTTTTAAGTTTTTAATATAGTTGAGCAATACAAAGTAATTTTTCAAAATTCGTACTTTTAGGGGTAAAGAGGCTTAAAAAGGAATAAAACTAGTGACATCACCCAGACCAAATGGGTAAAGGTAGAATCGCTACAAACTCTGTGAGCATGCTCCTTAGAATGCTCCTCCTTTATGCTTCTCCTTTTCAAAATTCGTACTTTAAGGGCTAAAAAACGCCCAAAAATGGATATAACTTGTATCATCACCCAGCCCAAATAGATAAGGCTATAATCTCGAAAATATATATGAGCATGATATCTATAGAACTAGATAGCCGAGCGTAGGGGTGTTTTCAAAATTCGTACTTTTTGGACTAAAAAGGCACAAAAGAGGATAAAACTGCTGCCATCTTCCGGACCAAACGGCTAATGGTAAAATCGTGTAAATGTTGATGAACACCTATTTTATGAAGTAGTTGAGACATAGTATTACTGATCCATATTAGCAATTCAATACGTTCGAATTTTTCTATTTATATGAAAGCACACTTGAAAGATAAACAAAACAACGAGACGGAAGACGATAGTCATAGATAATAGTCACCAATTGGTAATTTTATGGTACAAATTTGGAACAATAAATAATATATGGTTCTAGTGGATTTTACCGCACCGGGAAAACCCGGTCGCATTCCTAGGATTCCTGGGAATTTTGTCCCGGGAATTCTCGCGACAAAAACACTACTTCTTGTATACCCAAACAAAATGACCTATTTTTGGAATAGTTGCAGTTTTCCATAACATGTAAACCGAAATTTGGAGGTTATTTGAATTTTGGCAGTTTAATTATATTCTAACAGTGGGTAGAATCTCAGAAAACCGAAACATTCGCCACACCCCTCGTTATACTGCCCCTAATCGTACCGTATTACCGCTATAATTCTAAACAAGTTATCTTAAAAAAATAACTCTTCATTTATTAGAGAATTTCTTAGCACTTTCTTCAGTGAAACCTTTCTTAAATTTTTTAAACGTCTGGCAATACGATATAAAGTCCTATCTCCAACCGCTTATTCTTCACTTTTATTTATTAGTCAGTTCAAATTCTGTATTCTGTAATTCTGTAAACTGGAAGTTTAGCCACGCCCCTTCTGGTACCGCCCACTTTAGAAATCGATTAATACTATTAATACACCCAACGCTATCGTGCCCTAATTCTGTGTTTAAAGCTAATGCAGGGAAGTTTTGGATAAAAAATAGGAAAGCCTAGCCACGCCCCTTCTGGTACCTCCGATACAAATGTACCACTAAAGAATCACTATAATTGTTTTTTTTTGGGAATGGGTTGTCTTAAACCATGTACATGGAACTGTTTTAAGTGATCATAAGGGCTAGGACTTGTTGGTGAAGAATTATACACAGTACAAAAAATTTCGGCCAGGTAAACTGACTGACAAATGCCCTAACCTTATGTATGATACAGTTTAACACTCAAGTTGTTTTAATTAACCGATTTTAAAATGATATTGGCTATAAATAATTATATGGGTATTTCCAGCGGAAGAACGGACGATTTCATAGTAAAAATTTGCTATATTTTTTAATTTTTGTTTTTGTAATCATATCAAGAATTTGTTGAACTTTAACAAAACAAACTATATATATCGATGGAATGTCTCTTCTTTCCAAATTCGCACAGAAACTTAAGATCGGTTTATATTTATCCGCGCTACTGGCTTATAAGTGCGTAAAAGTTCAAAAAACCATAACTCAAGATGTTGCGGGTTTTGGAAAATTTAAGAAACAGATTGTTGTGGTGCTCAGCAGCAACTACCAGCAATATAGTATAATTTCCCAGGTATTGATTTTTTTGTCGCTCTGTGTTATCCATAGAAAAATGCGTGTGTCCGCAACGCACATTTAGATTGAAGTTGCATAAAAGGTAAATCTGTTTTAAATGTAAAGTAAGTTGTGTATATAACCCCAATATGTCTTCTTTATTTCACAAAAAAATAATATACTAGCAACATAAGAAATTTCGCTAAATTTCACAAATTTTCGTAGACACTTCAAGTTGCTGTGGAAAATTGTGTGTGTCCGTAACGCACACACATAATTTTGAATACAGCATTTTAAGTACAGTTTCATTAAAAGAAAATTATAGTACTGTCCAAAATCTAAATTTTTTAATATGAACATTATCTTCAAAATACTTCAACTTTTCGAAAAAACTACAAAATAAGAAAAAAAAACGTGCGTCCGCAAAGCCAGGAAATACCCATACAGTAAAACTTGGTGATGAATTCGCCAAAAAATTTAAAAAGTTCTATTCAATATCTTGACATATGGTAATTTTGTATAGGAGTACCGAAAAGGGTCTAGAAATGATTAGAAAAATGTTAACTTTCGGAATCAGGATGTTTCAGTAGGCACAGCGCAACGTTTGCGATTTTTATTCGTAAGGCGAAGTTCAACAAACATTGAACTAGGAACTATTAGGGTGAATTACCTTTATTGAAGTATTATGGTTATTCTTATCTTATAAATTTTGACATATGTTATTCACCAAAAATGTAAGCATCCTCTTGATGACCGCAAATCTTAAATTCATAAAATTTTACCTCAAATTTTTGAAAGTCTGTTCTCCACTAATATAACAATTTTAAAAAATTCCACAATTGGGAATTTGTAAAATTTTTAAAATTGTGTCCTCTTACAAATGGCTTACTACCATTAGTAGTTGTTGTATTTACAAACACATTTTAGACTTTCCGTTGGCAATCTTTATAAAGTTGATATTGGATGTTGGGTATTGGATGTACTTACTAATTTACACAGGGTCGAGTGTTTAGTGAAAAAATTTTGTTTTCTCCCCACAGTTTTGTAGTATGTCTGAAGACAATTTGAGAACATCATAGAGTTTTTTTTGGATTCGCGCACCCTACGACCCCTCGGAATAGTTTTTATGTTGTATCGTCATTTGATATCCGATCGAAACAAGGCGCATATTGTTGTTTATGGTCAATAAAGCGCTGCATATTTTTTTAACTATCTGATCAAAAATTAGTGTGCAAAAAATAAAACATATTAAAAACTAAAATTGTGACCAATATACCAAATGCAGTCCTTGACTAACTATCAATAACGATATGCACCTCGTTTCGATCGGTTATCAAAATTTTATGTCCTCAAATTGTCTTCAAACTAACTAAAAGACTGAGGAAAGAATAAACTTTATAAACTTTATAAATCTTCACCGATTGAAACAAAAATTTACTGGCGGCAAAATTATAGGTTAATTAGTAGGTCATGATGAAATAACACTTCCGAATAGATACTTTTGAAAATTTTGATGTGGTTTTAAATATCATAAATACCATTGCAAAAAAAAAAAATGTTTTTTTTTGTACACAAAAAGTACTTTAACTACACCCAAAAGTATTTTTTTGTACTTTTATTGAACAAAAAGCTACTGCTTTTGTAGCAAAAAGTACTTCTATTGTACCCAAGAAATTACTTTATTGTACCAAAACATACTGCTTCGTACTAAAATGTACATTTACAGTACCCAAAAATACTTTTACTTTATTTATAGTTTTATCGAACCAAAAAGTGTTTTAATTGTAACCAAAAAGTACTTTAATTTTACCAAAAGTACTTTTATTGGATCACACAATGTACATTCATTGTACCCTACCCAAAAAGTATTTGTATTATACCAAAAAGTACTTTACTCGTACCACAAAGTACTTTTATTGTACCACAAAGTGTGTTTATCCAAAATATATTTTTGTTATACAAAAAGTACTGTTATTGTATCCAAAAAGTACTTTTATTGAACAAATAAGTATTTGAATTTTTTGGTGGGTATGTTTCTACAAAAAATTTATCTTAAAAAATATCTTAAGAAAAATGACAAAATTTAAGGGGCGACGACATGGATGACAATCGTAAATTATATTTCGAAGTTAATATTTAAGAATTAATGTATTACAAAACATGATTTTCTATATAAATCCAGTATAAGTATAGGCTCTAAGTCAGTAAGAAAATCCAAATGTTTCGTGAAAAACCCTTAAGGCAAACTCTCGAAATGTCAAGTTCTTCATTGAAAAATAATATTTCGTAGTTTTTAGCCAATATCATACGAACTTTTTTCATTCTTTAAAGTTGTTATTCATAATCCGTGAGACGATTGTAATTTAATCTAAGGAATTGATATCAAATCTTGGTAAATCCTTAACTAAACTTATATTAAAACATAATCATCCCAAACAAACCACAGGTGAAATCTAGCTTAGCGCCCCATTAAAGAGTGGCAACCAAATATGAGTTCTTTAATATGAGCTGGAGTTTCAAGTGCTTTGTTATGCTGTAAAATTCTCAAGGATAATAACAAAAATTTCTATTTTACGCTTCATATCAATTTGCAGGATGACAGTTGCGCCATGAATTCAATAGAGACCAAATGTCCTTGACAACACTCAGATACAATAAAGAAGGTGTGTGGTGGTGCACAACAGCTCTGGTAAGAACTAAATGAATCTTAACTCTAGGTAATAGAATAAGGTTGAAAAACGAGGGGCGCACATGAGAACTTAGTTATTGTGATATTCAGTTTTTAAACTATTGGTTAGGTTAGGCAAGGTTGCACATCAGGCAAAAGTTCGACCGGGTTAATAGAACAAAATAATCGAGAGCAAAAATGCAAATAATAAATATTTAATATTTAATATTTTGTTTTGCTTGCTAATAAATAACAAATGGTAAAATTGGGGTAAAAATATACTTTTTTCGTAGTGGGACATGTTTTTTTTTAATTGGATTGACATTTAATTCTTAGCCCTTATTTTATCTTTTTATCTCATGAATGATAGATAACACGCTTCTATTTTTAAACTCACACATCGGAACCTACAATTTGACGACAAATCCTAACTCAGTTGTTTCAAAAGCATTTGCTAGTCGTGCCGACTGACGGGGCCGCCGACCATACAAATGTGAATGGTTTTGAAAGGAATTGAACCCGGACCACTAACATGATAGTCGCGTGTTCTTACCACCATGATACGATCGGATTCTAGTTCAAAGATTTGAAATTTTTGTGCTTTAAGGGCTCATAGTTTTGGTAACTCAGAGGAAATTAAATTTTGAAGATAAAATGACTTTTTTTCACAAAAGAATTGTGTCCCTCAAACTCAGTTGAAAAAAGAAAAACTGGATTCACAATAAAAATATATATATTCAACGAACTTAACACATTTTTCAGTTTTTAATTTTTTCATTACTTTTAAAAATCGTGTCGTCGTTTCTTACCTATTTCATAGATAATTTTCTTTAGATAATATTCATCGGAAAAAATTGGTGATTTCAATCGATGCTCAAGTCCGGTCAAATTTTAACATTTACTCTGTATGAGCCCCTCGTATTACCGTAGTTAAGCAAAATGCACTGCATTATTGTGATAAAAATAGACGACAACGCCACTGATGATGAGATGGCAACCTGAGGTTGATTGACTTATTATTATCAACAGACCAAACAAACAGGACAACAAAGTTTACCACACCAAATACTCAACATTTTCAGGATAGCTGCCAGTGAAAATGAAATCTCCAGCAGCAACACCAAAATCCGTATCGGCGGCGGCGGCAGCTGCTTATAAACCAGCAATGTAAGAGCCAATTAAATAATCACCACGCCATCCATGGGATGTCATATGCCACGAGACCAGCAGCTGGGAAGGTGTCTCTGACGCCATAATGAATATTTTGTGTTCATGCTCTCGGTTAGCCATTGTACCGAGAATCTTTAATATCCTGTACAGGGATACAGGTTTGGTGCAAAGTGTCTCGCACAACAAGGACAACAACAGCAACAACAAAAACCTTGTTAACTTGGTGACAGACAAAGGCGTTGTCAAAAGCATCCTTGGCAGCCAGAAAAAGCTCAAAAAGATCCTTTTCCAACATTTAAGGACTTTAAGTGAAATTTGTCTACGGGATTTGGGCTCATTATTTTTAAAGTGAACACAAAGACGAGAATGTCTCTATGTGCTATAAAAAAAAAGAAACGATATAAAATTTTCGGAACATTCTTAGAAATGTAATGTAAATTTAAATTAAATAACATACTGCAGCCGTACACAAGTGTATATTTATGTGAACACCTATAGCCACACACACATGTCCTTTGACTCTACCGCCATCCTTCCTCCCCCCCTTTATGCATGAGTTATATATGAAATCCTGATTTGGACACAGCTGCCTTTGTGTTACAACTCATAAGTCAACTTAATTTGGTATCATTTGTTTGTGCATTTTCAACGCTACATAAATTTTTATGTCCACCAAAAACAAGAAAGGACTTACTCGCATATGCACGGACACACACATACACATCCGCCAGGATATTCGTTTAAGTTTAGAGACAATAACATATCACTGGATATTTAACAAGGATAACGGTGTCAGTCAGCACTCTTATGGTCTGTTCAAGGATTGGGTTGGTTAGGTATGATTTCCTTATGTAATGTATTATAGCAACCCTTTTTTTTGGGGGGGTGGAGAATTTTCTGGTCACTAAAAATAACAAACAAATGTAAGCACCTTAATGAAGAAAATCATTTTAATTGTTTGGCATTTTGAGATGGCATCTAAGGCATTATTTGCTAAGAATAAGAGTGACAGTTCTGTGGATTCTTTATATTAAAATTGTCGAGATAAGTAAGACAACATGTGTTAAGTAATGGTAAAGATATTGTAAGGTATAATGTTAGTTATCTTAAAAGGAAGACATATAGCTGTTAGTAAGGCAATGTGTAAAGTCATCATTATATGACAAGGTATGTAACTGTATTTCCTTTTGATGGATACCACACATATTTTGCATTATATGATAAGAGGTTGTATAGAGGACTTTTGTGGCGTTTACTTATTATGGAAAAGTAGTTTTTATACCCTATATATTAATATTTTCCCAAAACTGCTTACGGTTGGCATATGTGATACATGACCACGCCTCTTCCGGTACCTCTCATTCAAATGTACCGTTCCGCCTACTTTAAAGACATTAAATATTAATATTAATACACGCAACGCGATAGAACCCAACTTCTGTATTTAGTTAAGCTATAACAGGATACAGTTTTGGAGACAAAACGGGAAGTCTAGTCCCACATCCTCCTGGTACCATCCATACAAATTTACGATTCCGCCCAGTTTAGAAATCGAGTAAAAATATCAATACATGCAATGCGATCATGCGAAGTCTAACAAATACAAATGCATCTATCATTCAGCCCACACTAGAAATCGAGTAATATCGAGCAATACCCTCATAAAATATGCTTTTGTTTTACTGAGAGTGAAGGTGTTTGTAAGTCAGTTTACCCGACCCGACTGAAACTTTCTTTTTTGTTTATACTATTACGTCATCTTCGTCAAGTGGATAAATCAAATTTGCATACCAAACTATGGCTGTAATCGGAAGGTCAGATCCCCAAAATTTGGAAGTAGTTTTTACCCGATCTTCCTTCTCTTAGAACATGCCCTTCGCTTAGAGGATATAAACTGCGGCTGTAACGGCAGGATCAGACCCCAAAAAAGGAACTTTATATGTGGGGTCGAAGAAGTTTTTGCCCGATCTTAAAAAAAAAACTTAATTTCCCTTTCCACCCCATAAATAAGGTATGGGATAGCTTCTTGCGTTGTTGAGAATTAACACGCTTTCTATTTTAAGATTCACAACTACGGCACCTACTTGTTTATCACCCATACCTCGATATACGGCCTAGATACGTTCCCAAAATGTTGGCCATAAAGCGAAACGTCGTAAAGCGAGGTAATAAATGCGTATTCCTATTTTTCACTTATTATTACTCAAGAGCGGAAAAATGAGCATAAAAACTACGTCTACCCACGATCAGCACAAACAGCAACTAGACTGCTGCGTCAACACTCGCTGCGCTTGTGAGTGAATGCTTTTGTTAGTCTCTCACTCTTCGTAGAAAAACGGTGAATCCCCTATTTGCTTTTAGCCGTATAGCGAGGTAATGTGCGCCGTAAAGCGAAGGTGTTCCAGAATTGAAAAAGGCCGTTATAGCGAAATGCCTTTAAAAGAGGGGCCGTATGAAGATGTAAGAGTCTACTGCCGTGGCATAGTGGTTAGAACACGCGACTACCATGCGGGAGATCGCAGGTTCAAAACTGGCTCCAGTCATCTTAAAAAAAAATTTCTTTCATTGTCGGCTCCCCTCGAATGTTGTTGACAGCAACTTCGCAGTATAAGTGTCGAGTCAATCGGCGTGTCACAGTGAGTGACGTTCGAATTCGTCGATAAACAAGTAGGTGCCGTTAGTTGTGAATCTAAAAATGTTAGCGTGTTAATTCACAACAACGCGAGAAGCTATCCCATACCTCATTCATGGGGTGCAAAGGGAAATTAAGTTTATAAGAGAGGTGGGATTAGATTTTTCCCTATCTTCCTTCTCGTAAAACTTAACCTTCGCTTAGAGGATAGAAACTACGGTGGTAATCGCAGGGTCAGACAATCAAAAAGGGAAAGTTTGTACTTAAGGTAAGAGTATTTTTTCCCGATCTTGCTCATCTTACAACTTAACCTCCACTTAGAGGATAGAAGATTGCATGAGAAATTTCTACTTGATTTCTCCTAAACTACCGTTGTAATCGCGGGGAGATTCACACGGACACGCCCACAAATATTCAGTTTGTAGTTTTTTCCGAATTGGCTCATTTAAAAGCTAAACCTCCACTTAGAGGAAATATGCCCTCATACCAAAGTTCAACTCAATTTCTCTTCGCAGTGTTAGACCCCCAAAAAGGGCGAGTTTGTATGTGAGGTGGAGGTATTTATTGCCCGATTATGCTCATCTGAGAACTTAACCTCCACTTAGAGGATATACGCTCGTATACCAGATTTCAGTCCGATAGCTCTAGAGAGACAGACGTTGATCTTTAAATCGACTCAGTATTCGACGTTGTTCATTTGTATATACATTTTCATACATACCACGCCTCCTTGTGGGCATTACAAATGGAAGGCGGTCGCACAGGAAGCGTCAGCGCTGTCGAATCGTACATGGCGAAAATGCTGTGCTCTCCTAACAATTGTGCTCTCATGCTCTCTCCCAACAATCGTTGAACATTCTTTGTTTGTTACTTGTGTCTATTTTAGTATTGAATGCGAAGCAAGCGTGTGTGGTGTCGCTATCTAATACTCAAACAGACTCTGACCGTTTTGAATCAAACAAAACTGTGTAAAAAAAACCATTACTACTAGCCTCGCGAGGCTATGGCACGCCTATCCCTGACGTGACATACTCTCCAATGACATAATCTTCAAGATGGTTTTGGGGATTATATCCGAAGAAATTGCATTTGAGGCTAGAAAAATGTTTGACTACAGTACATGGAAGTTATAGTACGATTTCAACGGAATTGTGTAAAATACTTCTTAAGCATTTCAGAATTGTTAAACTGTTCACGTACTGTATAACTATCATTCACATTTTGCTAAGTAGGTCTCAACTTTAAACAACCTATTCATTTCAACAATCTACACATATTAAAGTCTTCAAAAGACTTCTGTATGTTCATGAACATTAAATAGAATAATTTCCTTAAAATACCATTTCTATGACACCCACATCAAAGGTACCATCTAAAATCTTCACTCTTTCCCCAAGATTCATTCTTAAAGCCATTTACGGACTGCACGTTATGGTAATGCATTCCACTTCGGTAATTAACATTTCAATTATTGTCTTTTAGGCCTCATAATTAAACTATAAAATACACAAGTGACAACAATATCATAAAGTACACATTCCGGGGAGACGACAATGACAACAGCAGCAACAACAATAACAAGGGCAATAACAACAAATCTTACAATAGATGTTGTACATGCATACAGAAGGAATTTCGAATGTCATGTTATAGATTTTGTGCTAATTATGTCATCATTATCACAGCTACTACCGTGCAACATGCCGCACATCCTTCTTCTTCCGTTCCTACACACACACTCTGGCAAACATGTGTGTAATAAATTTTACTAAAGGATCTAAAGGAATTTAATACACGTACATCATCCACCTCAGCAAGCCTCACCCTCCCCCTCTCTCACTCTATCTATCAATATCTCACTTCCAGTGACTGTCATCACTGACTGAGTGAGTCAAAGTCATTAGACGCCGTTGCAATGCAGCATGAAAAATTTTTGCCAAGAGGGTGCTACTGCCTTAGTGGCACAAGTAACGTCGAACAAATGAAGTCCTGGCATTAGGCGACGGGCGGCTGTTTGTAAACAACGTCTTGTTGCTTGTGACAATATTTCAATCAACTTATGCGTCAAGGGTTTGAGCACCAAGCAAAGTGGATTGGAATGGTGACATGTAGAGAACAGGAAACGAAATTAATTTCTGCACTCATACACAACCGTGTGGCTGTGTGCGTGTGTGTGCACGTCTAGTGATGTACTTAATACCTTCAAGTAGTACACGTGTAGGCCTATCTTTAATGACAGAGAAATTAATAAATTGCTTTCAATTGTGCTGCACAGCAAAGATATTGCAACATTGAAAGGGGAGGTGTTGTAAGTATTTTGCATTTTGGCTGAAATAAAGTGATTTCTGTAATTATTCGAAGTGTTTAATTATTGTCACTTCAAATCCATGTTGAAAGTCAATGCATAGTATTTAGGCTGGAAATTGTGTAGCATAATTTTAGGTTGCAATTTAAGTGTATGAAGATATGTTGGGGGAGAAATTTAGTTTAAACAATTAAACTACTGCGAACTTACCTTGAATGTGGTGCCAAAGGAACTGGAAAAAATAGAAAAGGAGGAATATTAATACAGGTCTATAATATTCAAAATGCATGTTTAGTGATTCACTAGAGAGTACTTATAGGCAATTTTTAGGCTGATGATTATTCCATTATTAGAATTAACTTGCGGTTTTACACCGATTAAAATTTTTAAGTTTAAACAATTTTTTTATGGTGCCGCTTTTAAAACGACTTACAACCTTCACATGGTGGCACCTGGGTACGTTTTTTCGTAAAATTGTAATCATGAATGGCGGCATGTAGTGATCGACAGACCCTGATGGTTGGGATAGCCACCCGTCTTTGGGTCCTATACTGTAACGAAATACAGAATTTTGGAACAGTCGTTGGGTACATTGATATTATTAGTCGATTTCTAATGTAGGCGGAATCGTTCATTTGTATGGGAGGTTCCAGAAGGAAGTTTTTACTCCAAAACGTTATCCTATTATAGTTTTACTAAATGCCGAATTTGGGCACGACAGCGTTGGGTGTTTTACTATTATTACTCAATTTCTAAAGTGGGCGGAATGGTACATTTGTAAGGGAGGTACCAAATGGGTCGTGGCCATGTAGCCCATTTGCAATACTGCTAGTAGTTTTGGGGAAGTATTAACCAATGCAATGTTTCAAAACAATTGGTCTTGTGAAAGTTACCGTTCGAACCAGCCGGCGGACAGACAGACGGATATGGCTCAAACGACTTAAAAAGCCATAATCCTATTTGGTTTAATGAACCCTAGGGCCTAAAGAGTCTCCTTCTATGTGTATCAATTTTGGGTCGTATCAAATGATATGTACCCTCCTACATAAATTTAGCTTGCATACGGACACGTCCGACAACGGATTTTGGCAAGTTAGCTTCGCAGCGACAAGAAACATAATATTGAGCGGGACTAGATTTCTGCATAAAGAAAGTCACAAGCTAACTTGCCTATCCCCCGTTGCTACAAACCCCAGAGCTAGCTACTGCCTATTTCTACCAACTCTCCCATCTACATCGTCACAACACCTCTACTTCTGATGTTTCCGATAAGCAGTGGCAGCATATTGTGCTTCCATGGCAATCCCGGCAACAACCGTGTTTGGATATGAAAAAAGGGCTCTCAGACGAATCCTGGTATTTCGCATAGCATCTAAGCTAACATCGCAACGCTACAGCAAATTGTCACCCGGGCTGTGAGAAAACGGTACAAGAAGACAGTAAAAAAGGCGGGGCAGCTATTTTAGCAAAAAAAAAAACAAAAATTTCAGAAAAAGGAACTATTGATCGATAGAATATAGAAAGGTACACGGATAGGGGTGAAGCCCGAAAATTCTACCAGAAAGTAAAAACTAAAGGTTACGGCACTGAGCTTCTCTCCTGTAAGGACAAGGATGGAAATGTGCTGAATATAAGGACAGAAAACTTCTAGCAATCACACAAAGTGTAGTCGACGGCTTAAATTTAACACCACCAAAGCAAACTGGGGTAATAAGAGCATTATCGCGGCTGAAAATACAAAGCAAATGCCGAGGGACTCCCGGCAGAGCTCCTTATTTCCGGTGGCGAGGAGCTAACGAGCATGCAAGCAAGCTTGCCCGATGATTGGAATCTAAACGTATTATGTCCTGTGCTGAAAAAAGGTGTTCCAAGGGGGTTCCCCCATCTTCCGCGGTATCAGCCTTTTACCAATTCCATATAAGGTCCTGCCGAGTGTGCTAAGTGAAAGACTAAAGCCAGTGTAATCCAACCTGATCGGACCTTATCAGATAACCTTAAATCTTTTCGACGACTATTAGGCTGCCTTCGACAACCCGATGCGGCAGAAATAACTCGAAGCCATGGCTGAGTTTGGTATTCCTGCGAAGCTAATACGCCTTTTGTGGAATGACTCTAACTGACAAGAATTTGTCAGTGAAGATTACTGGCAAGAACCTTGCGGAGCAATTCTATACCAAATAAGGTGTAACACAAGGCGGCGGCCTATGAGGAAAACAGCAGTAAATACGAGTGGCACGATATTCAACTAAAGCCACTTGATACTCGCGTACGCCGATGACGTAGACATCAACGGTCGAAAAATGCGGGATGTTACTTCAGCCTTTTCAAGTTTACAGAAGCAATCAGCGAAAATGGGTCTAATGGGAACCGAGGACAAGACAAAGTTATTAGTTTCAAGGAACAAAGAATCTACTCGTTTGGGAAACTGCGTGTACGTTGACAACTATGATTTCGAGGTGGTAGATAATTTTATCTATAAAGGCTCAGCCATCAACAAAACAAATTATGTCAGCCTTGAAATCCGAAGAAGAAACCTGCCTGCTAAATGCTACTACGGACTAAGCAAGCGATTAAATGACAGAGCCCCCTCTCGACGAAAATAAATCCAGCTATACCAGATACTTCTACCACCTGATTTGATGTATGGTTCATAATCCTTGGATATGACACAATCGGATGAATCGGTTAAGGTAGAGTATCGACGTCGTTTGATTCCTGAGTTGTACGAGCTCTGGACTAACATTGACATGGTGACGTGGTGCATTATGGTGCAGCGGTTGGGTTGGCTAGATCATGTTGTACGCATGGACGAACGCGATGGACGGCGCCGAAGAGGGCGACTAAAACTCCTTTGGTTGGTAACTGAGAACCTCTCATACCTTGGTGTGACTAACTGGAGACTGGACTGGACTAACGTGTGGTATATAATCCAATAGGATTGCAAATAAGTGTCAGCTGAGGTAAGTAGTTACAAATTTGATTTTATTATTTCTATAGAAGAATTTTATAATTACCCCGCCGAAATAGTATTACCACTATCAAAATTTCAATCTTTGATCTGTCAACGATCTACATATACATATCCCAAAAACCCCGAACTTTAAATCATGTGCCTCGAAATCTTTAACAAACTGCAGTTATAGTGTAATTTATACAGCCATATACTGCATTTGCAAATGACCACATTATATCTTTTAATGGCTGCCATAATATTCTAAAAGAGGTTGTTGCGAAACATGTTTTTAAGATAACCAACACAGCAACCAACCATTTTGGAACCGTCTGCTGCACTATGACTACTATGGCCACCACCACCACCAACCAGCATCCGGGCTGGACAATGCCTTTTCTGGGCAACGCCAAAATGTACCCAGAATTTTGTAACTGATGTACAATTTTTTTCGTTGTTCTTGTTGTTGTTCGTTTTTGTTTTGGAAACAGGAAACTTAAAACGGTATTGTGTGTATTGTTATTAATGTGCAACATGGAACAAGTTGTAGGTTACCAAATCAGCGACATTGGCACGCCTACAAAACAGACAATGTTGCGGTCACGTAAGCATGACAACGTCAGTAGCATAACTAACCCCACGGTCTATGAAGGCGATAGTGATGGCGATGGCAATGGCATAAACGCGTCCAGAAAAAAGAGCTGAATCGCATTCGAGGCATAGAAATTAGAACGGAACATCGAAATATGTAATTTTATATCACGGCGCACTAAACAGTGCATGAACAAGAGGAATTACAAACAAATTCACAAGTATTTCAACGCAATGACTTTAAAATTTCCGAGAACCCGTAAATGTAGCCACAAATAGGAAGGCGGTGTGACAGGTTTAGGCAATTGTGAAAAATTAATATACATGACATAGTTTGGGCATGAAATTCGATATTTCGAAAGAAAATATTGGCATAACTTTTGACTAAAGGAGGATTAGGAAACAATGTGAATGATGTGAATATATTGTATCGTGAGGTGTTTGGAATCCTTTATCAAAAGGCTGACGTTTGAATTTATAGTTTGACTATAGATATGTGGCACTAATATGTGGCAAGCTTATCTAAATCTCCTTCATGGGATGCACAGGAAAAATATAATTTATGTATCGTATAATAAGGCAGTGTCTTTCATAGCATATCTTTAATTTCCATCCCACCATCGTAGTTATCACTGCTAGTTTTACGACTGTCGTTTATATTTTTGCTTACGCGCCTAAATGTAGGCATTGTCACATGAACTAGAATGACACCCGAAATTATGCAACAAACAAAACGATAACAACAGTGCCACCAACAACAACGACAGCAACAGCGGCAATAATTTGGAAAATAAGCGCTGTGCTTCATGTAATGAAATGTATTAAGTTGGACCTCCGTTCCGTTGAGTTGGCAACGCGACATTTAATGAGATGTCCGTGTCCCTGTCCGTATCGGTGACGGTGACGGAGTTGTTGTCTTTGTCGTTGTTGGGGCGAATTCGTATAGACCATGTCATGTTGTTATGTTTGGTCAGTTTGATGTGGGTCCTTTTAGTTTTTGTTGGGCCATGGCTGTGCTTTATATACCAACCCACTCCTCCTACCCCTGCAGTGCTGGTTGTTAATTTCAGCATTATTTTTTTTCGCAGTTGTAGTCAGCAGTAGGATTTTCATTTGTTATTTCAATCGAAATGAAACGTTTGCAATTGACATAATGAGACTGTAATTGGAGTTGTATGCCTTAGCGTATGCTACAATTCGTGTTGCATGTATTGACCGTGTGTGTATGTATTGCTGTGTGCAACTCTGAAAATCCGGGTTTTTCTTTCGTGGTCGTCATCAAATGAGAACAAAAGAATTTATATTACACTACCAAATCCATCAACGTCAAACCTCAAACTAACACGACTCATATTCCTCTTTCCGGAGGTTTTCTCACAATTGGTGCAAAAAACGGAAGCGTTTTATTTTTTTTCCAGCTCAATTGCGACTCTGATTTTGATGTTGTTAATTTATAAAGGATTGTGTTTAGTCAAAATCTAAATCAAAAAAAAAAAAATGTTTAGGTCATCATCAGTCAATTTTCGTTTCGTTGTAACAAAGACCAAATCCCATGCCAGTTTACGCCAGTTTGCACAAATAGATTTGGCGCGTGTGACCAACCGCCATAGTAATTGAATTTAGATATTTTATCGGCGTCTAGTGGAAGGTGGGAAATCGGCTGTTTTGTTTGCTATTATCAGCAGCATGTCTGGTTTACTTTGTGCAAGTCATTGGGTAAACATGATTATGCAAGTTTTTAGTAGCATCGTATATTTAAAACGCCTTAGTTTCGTTAGCACCGGTTTTGTTGCCTGTTAAGTGGAATGCTGAACATTTGTGCGGTGGTGCGGTGCTCGCGGTGGGTCCCATTCAATTCAATTGAGATGTTAAATAAACCAAACATGTCAGCATTTGACATCAAAGTTTATTTGATTTTTCAATTATGTGGGGGAGCAAAAGGGAGAGGTAGAGAGAGAGAGTGGAAGATGAAGAGAAAAGTATAAAATGTACCTGCTGCATCCGGCCATGATGTAGTGTAAATTGTTGCATTTGTAATAGAAATTGTTGAGATATGCACTTATTCTATAAGTTATATGTTATCATGGAATTAGATTATATTTAAAAATTATTTCAATACCATTAAATATTGAATCACTTCATGTCTTTGTACTAAACAACATTTATCATAGTCTTGACAATTTTGCTACGAGACTTCTGAATTAAGCCATCAACAACAAATGATCTCAGAGGTTTGTAAACATGGAAAAAATAGTTATGCAATTTAATAATTTCATGTGAAAGATTTCAGGCCAACCTATATTAAAGCCAAGGAGAAGTCTGTTCCTTCATTTCCGACCATAAATAGTGGGTGGCAGACTTTAAACATGACAGAACGAGCTGGCAACGCAAACACCTTAGTGGTCGACCATATAAAGTGCACACCAGAACCGGTTAAGAAAACCTTCAAAAAGGTATTGGATGATCGTCAACTTAAGATGGCTTATCTAACACAGTACAACACATGATTTTGGGACTCAATTCGATATTAAATTATTATGGCATGTAACTTGACAAAACGAATGATGCAGTCGTTTTTTCTTAAAAATACAAACACAGGTCTTAAATGAACCCTAACTCATACCAATTTTCAAGTCGAATGGCGCTATAGTCCTTCAAATGTGACCAAATTTCAAGAAGCATAAAGTAATAGTCCTCCTCATATCGAGTTCATACGAAGCCGCGACGTCAATGGGTTCTTATATTTTATGGATTATTTTTCTCTAGAAAACTACCAGAACCGATTTACCCAATGCTCCTTACGTCAAGTCAGTTAGAAAGATTATGTGGGTTTGTATACGTCGAGTAGTGCCAAACGAGTAGAGTTGAACCCAATTTCAGTTGATTACTTCTGTAGACATGAGAAGGTTGCATTCACATCCCACAGTTCCACATTTGTTGAATATCGTGCCGCCCATGTTTACTACACCTTTCTTCGTTACTACCAGTATGTTAAGAAGGTCACACAATAGGCTGTCGCCTTGTCTGGTATAAAATGGCTCAGTGAAGTCCCATCTTCACCAATATTCGCTGAAGGCTTTGTGCCTCATGTACTGATTTAGTGGTTTAAAACCCCCTTCGCATTATTGCCTTTCTAATTAAATCAGTTTGGGTATATCGGTTGTCTATAACGGGTATAGATCTTCAAAAAGCGATAACAATCAAAAATTCAGGAAAAAGCCAATAGGGAACAGTTGAAGTCAGAGGTAGATGGATATTTTAAGGAGGTAGACAGTTCTTATCGAGCTAATAATAAATTAAAATGCTACAGGTATTAAAATGTTATTTATAAATTTCCGACGGTCGCGAATAAAACCTAAGAACAACATTACAAATAAAATAGTTTTACATCCACTTGGGCTACAAAATCACAACCATTTTTTGTGTCCTCACTTTAAGTCTATTATTTTGCTACATATTAAAATATTTATAAAGAGAATTCCAAATGTAACAATCAAACTACCCAAGCACACAGTTTGCCCTGAAACAAATTCCATACGAACAAAAAAACCTAGTGGACCCAACAAAACCTTCTTCAAAATTAATGATGTGCCATATTGACAAGACTTCTTCGGGGGAACAGACAGTAATCGAAAACGCCTTCGTCTATTACATGCACACACACACCTTCGACGTAGTTAGTGTAGAAATATAATCTCAACAAACGTTGATTAAAACATTTTGGGGTACAAAGTATCAGCCGTCAAACCATCATAAGAACCTCAAAATGACTTTTTAGAATAAAAAGAATGATTTCTTCATCATTCATAGCAAATGTTGGCATTTGTAAGAAGAGCAGCAGTATTTCGAACGCACAAAAGACAAGTGACAACACAAGAAGACAAATGAATAAAAGATTTGTAATTTCGTTTTTGTGGACACCGGGGGAGATTTGAATTGTCACATGTGTGCGCGAGAGGGGAAGGATGTGGATGTTGGATGTGAAAATAATAAATTTTACATTTAAAAATCATTATGGTAGAATTTGGGATACATAGATTAAGGATCAAGCACCCATTACAATTTAAAAGTTTACGAGGTGGGTATAATAAGAGATAATTTAATAATAGGAGAATGGGGAATTTTGATATTGTAGTGTATAATTTTATATACTTTCTTTAGTTGTTGGACTTTTAATATAAGACATGTCTGGCAATATCTATTGACAATCAAGAATATATTACTGGAATACCATTAAACATAATCTTTATAATTCATTTATGTCTTTGCGAATTAAAAGTTCCCCAACTTCATATAACAAGACGATGTTTTAATATTAGTAACCATTGTCGTTTCATAACCATAATTCTTCAGGGTTTGAAAATTATCATCTATCCCTCGTAAATTGACTTATCAGCTAAGAAAGCGCTAACCCTCCCTCGTAAGTTAGTTACGAACACTAGCATATAATAGCCAATATCCCAAAGAACTGCTCAAGATCAGGAAATCAGTCGAATAAAATAATCATAGTCAACTGTCAACACTTATCTCTCATCCACTGGCCCAACCCTTAAGTTGACTTCACACTTCGGCCGCCTCCCACCTCCTGCCAATTTCCTTGCCACCTCCTGGTGATTATGCCAAACATTGGCTACGGGTGTGAGCCGGTGTTTGTGATGTGTTCGTTGTAACATTGGTAACGACAGAAAAATTAATGATTGATTTCCGTTTTTCATTTCATTTCATTTTTTGGTACATATCTTTTTCTTCTCTTAGACAGATTTCGTTTTTTTGTTGGCCTGCGATTATTTGAAGATTTTTTGGGGTTTGCCATAATGTTGGTCATGGACTGAGTGGTTACGTCGGTTGCCAGGCTGCATATTTGGTGTCTTAGACGATGTGATGCGAAGTGACGGACGCTCCAAGAGACACACACAGACACACAGCCGTAAAGGCCTAAATATGGTCATGTGTTATTTCGTTTTTCTACGTTTCATTTATTAACACATTCTAGTCATTTATCAGCATATCCGTAATTTGTTGTTGCTAGATGACAGTAACATTTCATTGAAAGGAAAAGGAAATAGGCGGAATGCGTTAACAACAAAAGTAGAAGAAAGAAACTGATGCCAATGCTTGATGTCTGTCTAGCTACTACTGAGTGTTGAAACAAACTGGTGTTAAATCAATTATTTTTTTTTTTGGTTATTCAAAAGGACACAACAGCCGCTCATACTAGAGGGAAATTTGATTAATGTTTATGGTTGGAAAATTTAAATTAAAAGGAAATTTGATTGAAGAATTTGGAAAATTTACACAATTTCTGAGAAAATCTCTGTTTAATATAAAGCGGAATAATTGTGGTGATGGGCAGCAAATATGGGCGATTTTATAATTGCTGGTATAAGAATACATTTGACATGTTATGACATATGAAATATGGAGGTTGGCAAAATCTGTTTTATGTCTTTTTCATATTTTTCATACTTTTCACTTAAGAACATTTGTTATATGTACATGTGCTAAAATGTGATTCAAATTCGATAGTAGGATGATCTTTTAAAATGCTGATGTAAGTTAATTTGCATGGGTACTACAGCTGTCAAGCTGAAAAGCATAAGTTTGGATAAGCAGGAGATGTACGACAATTTTACCCCATGGGCGCCGTTGGGGATGTAAAGTGAATGTTGTATCTCAAGCCGACTCTCAACCTCCTTCGTGATGTCACCTGGGCAATGTTGTTCGTGATATTTGTATCATGAATAGTGGCAGATAGTGAGCAACGAACCCTGAGGGTTGTGCTAGACACCCGCCTTTAGGTCCTTTACAGGCTATGAAAACACGAGAAAAAAAGTAACAAACGGAACCCCCCAAAAGTTATGCATCCATAACGTCCGAACTCTCTTTAGAAAAGGTGTCACTATCCGACTGGCGGATGTCCTCAACAAATATAAGACAGAGTTCTCCACCATCCAGGAGATGAGATGGACCGGACGAATTTAGTGATGTTAGTGAGCGAATAGCGACAATTCGCATCAAGGCATTTTACGAGCGCCTAGAAGAAACACAACCGCTGCCCTGGCCACGACATTAAAATTATTCTGGGAGACTTTAATGCAAAACTAGGAAGGGAAGATGTTTTTGGTCCATCGATCGGTAAATTCTGCATACCGACACGTCAGACAACGGGTTTAGGTTGGTTCGCTTCGCAGCGGGAAGGATCTTGGTAGTGAGTGAAACCAGATTCTAGCACAAAGATTTCCACAAGGCAACTTGACTATCCCCCGATCAGAAAACCAAAAATAAAATAAATTATGTGGTAATTGATTACAGGCATTCATCTAGTGTCGTGAGCCAAGGATATAGCCACTGCCTACTCCAACCAGGAGACGGTAAAACAGTGACAAGGACATTTAAGGACAAGGATTTAAATCTGGTTACAGATACGCAGAGTGGGCTGCATATATGGAGAGAACACTTCCAGCAACTACTGGTTCCAGAAGGCACCGTACATGAAGATTTCACGCCAATTGTTGACGACAGCTTGGATTGACTATATTTTTTTTTGCGTCTAAAAAATAATAAAGCAACTGGCGCCGACGGACTTTCTTGCCGGAGAAGATGTGCTGTTAACGAGCACATACCAGCTCCTCCTATGCTCTATGAGCGTATTGGGAAACTGCGTGAACGTTAACAACTATAATTTCGAGGTGGTAGATAACTTTATCTACCTAGGCCCCGGCATCAGCAAAACAGATAATTTCAGCCTCGAAATCCGGAATATAGTTCTGCTTGCTAATAAAAGCTACTACGGACGAAGTAAGCGATTTAATGACAGAGCCCTCTCTCGATGAACAAAAATTCAGCTATACCAGATACTGGTTCTACCTGTCTTGATGTATGGTTCAGAATCCTGGGTTATGAGACAAGTGGATGAATCGGTTCTGACAGCATTCGAGAGAAAAATATATGGGGGCATCATCGTTAACCGAGAATATCGACGTCGAATGAATCATGAGCTGTACGTGTTGTTCACTGACATTCACGTGGCCAGCCGCAGTAGTTGCGTTGGCTAGGTCATGTTGTACTCATGGAAGAAAATGCTCAAGCTCGAAAAGCCTTCGACAATGAACTCGAGGAAGAGGGCAGAAGAGGGCTACCAAAATTATGTTGACAAGAACAGGTCACTGAGAACTTGGAAGAACTTCGTGTGACTAACTGGAGAAGAAACGCAGAAGATCAAAGCGGTTATAATATTTTTCGACGTGCGATATATAGTCCAATAGGATTGCAAAGAAGTGCCAGCTATGTAAGTTAGTACATGGAACTCATCTTCCATCCTGTAAAAACAAGATTCTACAACAATCCGGAACGATAACATCGACTGTCTTCTCCGAGCTAAGCTGAGATAAGAACTGTCATAATTCCACTAAAGAAGGGTGGGTGGAGTTCAACTTGTTCTGAGCAATCAAAAGCTCATAGAAAATATTTAGCTTCAGTAGAGCATGTCCAAGGAATGGAATCTCAGTGTGTTGTGTCCTGTCTACAAAACAGGTGACCGTAGGTGACTACCGGGATATTAGCATAGAGTAATAAATAGGGTAGAGACATAATTAATCATACTACATACTACTATTGTGCATAGAGAAAGGCAAGAGACCGCAAGAGACCGCAAGAGAACCACTTTAGAGCTGACCTGACGGAAAATCGAAACATAATCGAGCGGGAGATGCATTACCTGTCTATACTCCTGTGGTATAAGTCTCTTACCGATTGCTTATAAGATCCTCTCTTTCGATATCAATGGCTTCCAATCGATTTCAAGGTGAGATTCCAACCAATTTCAGGATAAGGTCCCAACTGTATCGTAGTGATTTCCAAACTATTGTATGTAGATCACAGATTAAGCTTTTTATGGGATTACAAGTAGATGATTAGTTTAGGAGATAACGGCATTTAAAGTTTTTTTATATGAATACCGACGTTGAGAATGAACAGTCATCTATCAGCGTATTTGTAACAATTATTCGTATTACCTGATCATCTCTGGGAGATTTTCACCGGCTCATTTGTTACCATTTCAGCTTAGTGGGGGATTGGATGTGGAAAACACATTTAGCAGACGTTGCATCTCCAGAACCGACTATATAACGGCTAGATCGCGTTGGCCCGAATACAGTATATCCCGATCGAGTTACTTGGCCACTGCGATATCAGGTATGGTGTGTGTGAGGACGAGGAGGAGTCCGAGACGATAGAATATCTTCTTTTTTAGCTGTTCCGGTTCTAGGAGGCTTAGATACTTAGGTTAAGGTTATATAAAGGACCTGGAGACGCTCTCCTCAGTCGAGTAGGCAAATTAATATGTTTCATGCGGCGCTCATGCGGCGCCTTACAGGGTTACTGGACTAAGATACTGATTGGGGTTTCCACTATTTTCTCTTCTGTCTCTATCTCTATCTTCTTTCGCAGTACTACCAAGCGTGCCGTACGCCTTTGAGAACGGCGCAAAAGTGGGAGACCCCGCCTATGTTGGAAGGACCAAGTGGAGGAATATACTATAATGGTATATATTCCACATATCCATTTAATAATTGTATATAAGTTACTACGTTTTCATTACTACATCGCACATATCATACGATAAACTAATCAATTGAAATATCAACAACCAGCTCACGCATGAAAAAAAACCAGTAGACGCTAAAACATAATTCAATTAACAAATTAATCATACATCTAAAGGCGAATGATTTATGCGATTGTGAGCCTGTATAGATGGGTAAGAGAGCGGTTGAGTAATAACCATATATTGGCTTACACGCACACACTCGCACCCACCCACCCACAATCTTTTAATAACAAAACAAAACATAAATCAAACTTGCCCAAGAAACAGCAGCATTCGATATCTTGAGAGCAAAGCCCTAACAAACCACATATTGGACATAAGGGAAATTTGTTGTTGCTGTGGCGTGTGGAAGTAACTTGTGTGTCTGTCCATATGTTGTTGTTTTCCTCGTTTGGTGTATATTGAAATCTACACACGTTTTCTTAAGCTAAAATAAACAACGTAGCATTTAACACTTTCTCTCCTTTTGGCTGATATGAGAACAAATTGTTTTTTGAACAAGGGCATGAGGGCAAGGGCAGCGGCAGCAGCAGCAATACTGGCGATAAGAAAAATTGCGGATTTCAAAACCTCATACAGCACCACCGTCACCACTAGCATCAAATAACAACAACACAGTGTACAAAGAAAATTCACTCAAATCCCAAATATACCGAAATCATAAATCATCATGTACTGTTGACTGCTTATAGCGCAAGGTCCCTTTTGACCCCCGAGAGACGGAGGACAGTCGAAAAGCTAAAGGATATATGATAAGGATAAAGAAATTCCTGAGTGTATGTGCACAAGTGTATGTGTTAACATGCGTGAAATTTGTTTGGTGGGCACAAGGAATGAAATCTTTGACAAGTGAAATTTTCGCACGTCCTTGAATTGTGCCGTTTTTCTTTGTTTAGGGAAATCTATAAGAAATTTGTTCGCACTTGATTTGTTGTGTTGTTCTACTCTATCATCTGTTATTTGTAGAGTTATGAGGAGTTATTTAAGAAATATTTCCTGTTACACCGGGAAGGGAAGGTCACAGATTTTGAATCCTTTTTATGTTGTGAAGAGAAGGGGGTGTAAAAGTGATAGTATTGCAAATTCTCAGGGTAAAATGATTTTAGCTCCATTTGACAATTTTTTTTTTATTAACCGACATGTTGCCTTTACTTAAGAGTTCTGTAAATTGTGCAGTCGCTTTAGTTGTGTTAGATATGTGAAGCAGTTTTACATTTGTTGTTAAAATTACACTGGAAGAAATTGATTTAGCTTAGACGAAAAGACATACCTTTTTTCGAATGTTTATCGAAGCTCTTACTAGATATGCCAATTGACCCGACACTATACTGCAGTTGCTGTCGCCAACATCGAGGGGACCGGCGATGAAAGAAAATGTAGATGATTGAGGCAGAAATTAAACCATGGATCTGCCGCATGATAGTTGCGTGTTGTAACCATAATGCGACGGCCGACCTCAAATCCTAAATCAACGTGATGTAAAAATATCACTTACAGGGTTAAACCGCGAGATCAGATGTCTAAATCTCCTTTTAAAACTATGAATCCATATAGTAATTTATGACTTTCTGTAGAATTCTGCTGAGTTTGCCAATCCTGGATCATTTCACTAAATCATGTTCCTTATCTTAAGTCAATATTAAGCCAAATCGATTTAAAATCAAATCGATATTAAATTATTATAGCATGTAACGAATGCTGCAGAACTTCTTCTTTTTGGGGCTACTTACACGTGCTGTTCTCAGAATTGAGTCCCAAATTAATGAGCTGAAAAATGTTGTAGTGTGTTATACTTCAGAATAGTGAACGGTGTATTACCAGGGGTACATGTGACCATTCTGAAATATTTAGCTACTTATGGATCTCTGCAGAGAATTTCTGATCTTATATCTATGACATATTGATTATATGTAAACGCACAGTGCTAAGCAATTCACACTTTTCATATTGTTCAGTGTATTTTTTCCATCATTTAAAAAAAACAACAAAAAAACACAAGTGATATGTGTCGTCACCAGTGTTATTTTGCTCTATTTTATATGCTATTTGCACAATATTCCTACTTTACTCACGCTAACAGCAAACTCACTTGAGCAACTTAGCGAAGAGAGCATCCTCAACAACCTCTGCGCGTATTTCCTTCACTTCCTCACTCGTTGCCGGTAGTAAACGTTTTTCATAAAATTTTTACCGCCAACACAAGATTTAATTAAACCAAAGACTTGATTTATGAACGAAAGGATACAAAAACGTTCCATAAACGTTTATATGTATATGAAAATGTGTGTGTGTGTGTGTGTGTGTGTGAGGGAGTTGTTGAGGATGCATGCTGCTAAGAAATGCCACCACTACGTTGGGAGTAATAAAGCCAAAGGGGCTAGGAACAGAGTAAAACAGCAGCAAAAAAAAAACTAAATCATTGACAGGAAAAGAGAAAAAGATGTAAAAAGAAAAAATCGAACAGCGACGACGAGTGTGCAAATGGTTATTATAGCTCCAATAGAAGACTAGAAAAGGGTTGCATTGACGTAAGAACCCATCAGTTCAATGTAAAGTAATAATGATAGCAATTTTTACAGCATAGAAACAGCGACAGACCCAGCTACAAGTGCGGGGGAACAAATCTATAGGGCACATTCTCTTTTGTCTTACCATCGATGTGACATCATAAAGTTTGGAAAAAAGTGGTCGGACACCAACGAATCCATATTGCTGTACGGTCGCTGGTAAGACTAGTTGTCATTTGTTTAGAATTACAGAAAAATTGCGATTGTGTCCATGCCGGTTTCATTCAATTTAATCTATTAGCGGGAGTGGAAAGTTACGCAAACATTAAAAAACCGATGTTGTACCGTTTCTTCTGCTATCCAGCATACAAATAAAAAAATTACTAATTTATACATTATTAAGAAAATAAAACTTATTTTCCCTTAGCATCTAATGAAATTGATATTAGAGACCTTCTCTCTTTTGTGTGAATTAGCCGCTATTACTTGTATTTGAGTGCCAGGCATTCTATAGCCTCGCGAGGCTCTCAGTAATCATATTTTCCACACACACAAGATTGGCAATTCAAAGTTTTGCAAAGCAATGTTTGAATAAAATCTTTCGATCTATGATCACTTTCAGCTTGAACGTTGTGAAAGCAAGACCGCGCACACTTGTTTCACATTTACCTACGAAAACACATAATATTTGTGTATGCGTGCGTTCGGTTTTGCCTGGCACTATATTACCAACAGTTAAACGACGGTTTCTAATGACAACTCTAATTTATTTCTCTCTGCCCCTTGCGTAGGGTGTCCACCCCTTAGTGGCTTATGCGAGTATCACGACACAAGCGAGTATCGATTTAAAACGAATTGAATTGCTCCACACTTTCCCCATAGATTTTCATGGTGGTTTTTAATGAAAATATGTTTTCTCTCTCGCGTCGAACGTGGTGTCCACATTTCACTTTTTCATTATTTTAATGTTTCTTTTTAACTTCCAACTCTTTTTATTTTGTAGATTTTTATCGTACGACAATTTTTTCGCTTTCTTTCCGCTTAACCCGGATACTTTGTTTTTGCCAAAAAATAAAGATTCCATAAGGTACCGTAGAAGTAAACCGTTGTAAACATTTCACAGTTGCCAATGTGGGTTATTAAAAGTGGATAAAAGATAAAAGTTGAACGTAAAATTATACGAAAGGATTTTGGAACATTTACAATGGTTTGAAATCGATTTAAGGTTTCTTTTCGCCAGATAATCCTTTGTTTATATGTTGTTGCTAGTGGTACGAAGTGGTGGGGAAACAAAGAAATTTAAGATTTTTTGGGGTGAAATTTACATTTATTTTCGAGGTTTAAAAACAAAAGACAGCTAATGATGTGGAAATTCAATTTGGACATTGCGTTTCGAGCGGGGAATGGTTTTGGAATGTAATCACATATATTTTTGGGTGGAATTTTGTTCGGCAGGTGGTGGGTGGAATTTACTATTAACCATTAGTATAATCGTTTAATATTACATTGGTATTGAAGTAGACGAGATGTGAATTTAGTTGTATAAGGTATTGTGGGGAATTCGAAGCGGAGTACAGTTATTCAATGGCGAGCACTTTAGATGGAAGTATTTAAAGTATAGGAAAAAGCTAAGATATTTAATGTAACCTTTTAAAGTTTAGTATGATTTAGATTATATATAGAACAGATTTTAATGTAAGCGTTGTCAAACAAAGTTTGTTACGGTGGTACGTTTATAAGAAAACCAAAATAGGCTTCGATATTCTATATGACTAAAATCTAAATTTGTTTCGTTTAACCCACTTGGCGCCACCGTCCTTTTAAAAGGACAGCTGAGAGAGCAAAACTAATGAGAGAAAAACACCGTTATGCACGTGCATTTCTGTGAATGTTTTTTTATATTATTATTGTTTATGATTTGTTATGTAGCTTCACAGCTCGAAAACGTTAGTTAATGATTGCAGTTCCGCGCAAATTAATTGCTAATTGAGAGCTCGGCGAAAAGTTATTTCCTTAATAGAGCGCAATGGAAAAAAACATGTATATAAGTCATATACATCTAGTTAATTTTTGTTTTTTGTTTAAAAATTAATAAGAGTAACATATTATTTAAACAACAAATAAATAGAAAGCGTGTGTAATGCTGTATTACAGCGCAAAGTGCACTGTCCCTTTTAAAAGGACAGTGGCAAAATATACTACCTTCTTTTATAATTTTTATTACATATTAATTATGTACTTTTGTAGTAAGCCACACCGAATGGCATTGAAGTTGATCGATATTTTGGAAGTGTTTGAAGAATGTTGTGATGATGAGGTTAATGACATAATTTATATCGCACTCCCGACCATGCTAAATGTATAAGGGGAAAAATGTGGTATTTTCCGCCCATTACTTATTGCATAGACGTGGCTGAAAAAATAGCTGGTTACTATATCGTTCGTATGGCGGAAATTTGGACCATTTAGCTTTCAGGAGAATGGTTGCAAGCGGAATTCTAGAATCATTTAAAAGAAAAGAAGGGTGAAGCAAGTCCAGCGCCAACCTTCATATGTAATCGCGATTTGATAGCCAAGGGCGCCCAATTGAACACAAGCAAAAGCAAACTCGTTGCACACATTGCACAACTTGCAACACATGTAATGCCACTTTACATCCAAAGTAGTGCTTCTTGGCGTATCACACTATAGTATATTTAAAGTAGTGTATTTAGCCACTGTCCTTTTAAAAGGACAGCCGATTCCGGGAAACTATAGGTTATATAAAAAAAGTCATATTCTAAAAAATGTTTAGAAACCAATAAATATTTAAAATTCGAAACACAAATTTAAGTTTTCAACAAAAAAAAGTTGCGGCGCTATCTGGGTTAATGAATATTCTCAAAAGTTTTGTTTATATCAGTGGTTACAAACCATAACAGCGTAACTCGATGTAATAAATTGAAAACTGACTTAGGCTGTTGTCTTGTGGCCATAGATATTGAGCTGGACAGTTTTCGAATAACTTCCAAATATTACATTATTGTTAAATGAAGTGATCTGTGATTAAGTTTTTACAGAAAAAAACAATGTGCGAAAAAATCCTACATAACCCTAAAAAAGGAGCAGTTTAAAGGAATTCTGCGCCACAATACTATCAATACAGATAATGACGTCTAACAACATACCTTATAGTAAACTTTGCATCCCGCCTCTACTTATCTACATATTTCTTTCATTGCCGGCATCTCCGATGTTGTCGGCAGCAACTTCTTAGTATTGTGTCGAGTCAATCGGCATGTCTAGTAGAAGCTTCTCATAGGTGACGTTCGCATTGGTTGATAAACAAGTATGTGCTCTTTTTTTGTGAATCTAAAATCAAAAGCGTTTTATTCACAACAACCGGAGATATGGCTATTCAAAACATGATAGATTTAAACGTAAGCTGATCGATAACAACGTAGTTAAAACACACAAATATCTGTCCCCAACTAAAGTAAATACAGTTTCATCGTTGTGTTTGTATTTATTCGGTCTGTTTGTATGAACATTGACTTTGGAATTTATCTCAAGCTCAAGACCAGGGGTTTTAAAAGAAGTAAAAGCAGAATGATATTCTCATAATGCCAGGCAGTCTGTACAGCTGTTTCGGATTCAGCCACGAATCCTCATCAGCAGACTTTGGTGTAATGATTGCAAAATGTTTATCAAGTCTTATGCACCAGAATTAACAACATAATGCGAATTCTTTCTTGAGTGCATAGACTCGAAAAACTTCACAACCATTCACTATGAGAAACTATTTACTTAACTTCTTTCTTGTTTTGATTGTTCGTGTTGAAAAAGCCGTCGGCTTTCAAACAACATGTTTTGTTGTTGGTTTCGCAACCAACAGATTTGCCACAAGCATTATTTCAGCTTTGCGGCCGGTCGTGCTCTACGTCATCATTATCGTTGTGTTTGTATTTATTCGGTCTGTTTATATAAGCATTGACTTTGGAATTTATCTCAAGCTCAAGACCAGGGGTTTTAAAAGAAGTAAAAGTTTACGAAGAAGTTATAGTTTTCGAAGACATGGCCAGACTCGACGGTTTTATCCTAATTCGGACACGAGGAATCGAAGTCGGCATATCCGAAAACCCAACTATTGTCTGCGAAAATCGATTTAAGCTCATAAGCCCCACCTCTGAGAAATGACTTTAGACCTTAGGTATTGCTTTCATATTAAATTTCATATCTGATTTTATTTTAAAATTTCCGAAAAACTGAACGAAACCGATTAAACCGGGTTTTTACTAAATCAGGAATTTAAAAATCTGATTTTTGGAAAAGATATTTCGGCTCCACGAAAAGCCCCCCAATGAAATAACGCCCAGGAAATAACCCCCAATGAAATAAACCCCAAAAAATTGGAAATAACACCCAAAAACAGTGAATGAAATAACATCCAAAAATAAATGAAATAAACCCCCAAGCAAAAACGAAACAACGCCCAATATTTGGGAGTTATTTCATATGAAATAACACCCAATGGTGAAAATGAAATAACCTCCAATGAAATAAACCCCATCAGCAACAAAAATGAAATTATGCCTATAATTCATAAAAGAATCAGTTTCGCCAAGGATTTCATGAAGTCAATATGGACCAACAGCGAAGTCGCAAAATTATTGAAATGAATCGTGTGGATCGTAGATCGTTGTAGCCCTGCTCTATTTTTGCAGTTCGGAAGGCAATTTGCCTTTTACGTTTGGCCTTTACACAACCACCTCCAGTGTTTACAAGCACTGTAAACATTTTCGGCCTAATCTGCAATAATATCTTATTGCAATTATAACAAACATTCTTCAGATTTTTTTATTTTTGAACTTTGATTTGCTCAGGTTTTAATAATTATTCACAATTGTTTAAAATTTTTCCTGCTCCGGTATATTTTTATTATACGTATGTACAAAAAATAATTTTTAATACACACAACAAAGTATGAAAATTTTTAAGAAAATTCGCGCGATTTTTTGTTAAAAATTTTCGCCTGCGGCGCCTCTGCTGCGATGGTCTTCGTGAGAATCCAATTATAATAGGATGATGTTTACACAATAATCACCAATTTCTTCTGCGCCGGATTATTGTTATTATATGTATATACAAAACCGAATAATTAAATAAATTTTTTACATACAACAAAGTATGAAAATTTTTGATAAAAAATCGCGCGCCCACGGCTTTCTTATAAGATATCATATACATACATGTTTTTTGCTCCCTTATACAATTTTTATACAATAAATAATATGAAAATTTTACATAAATATCATATGTTTTTCCCTAAATTCATTATTTATTATTATAATTACTAATTCAAATACCAATACAGATTTTTAAATACAGAAAAGTTGAAGAATTAAAAAATACATTGGTCACTTTTATAATGATATACATATATACAAATAAATCAATACGTGCTCATTCTAGGTTAACTATATTGTTATTTTTTTCCGTAAAACTCAAATTAAACTCATTGTTATATAATTTTCGCTAATAAAGTAAATCCCAAAAATTACCAATATAAAATGAAATAAAACCCAAAAAAAAAAAATTGTTTGGGACTTATTTCATTTCAATTTTTTTGGGAATTAAAATTTGATGAAATAAATCCCAAGCAATAAATGAAATAAATCCCAAAAAATATGAAATAAACCCCAAAAATTTGGAAGTTATTTCACATGAAATAAATCCCAAAATATATGTATGGGCCCAAAATGTGCCATACTATTGGGCTGTACTTTGTCTTGAGATGATTCATGCTGGTTTACCACAATTATTATTTCTACAAACTGGACATGACGAAATCGTTATTAACATTAAAACTAGAATGAATGAACTCATAATATTGTATTGAAATTTGCATTTTATTAACTACTAGTGGGCCCGGCAATGCTTCGCTATTGCATATTATCGAATATTGCCATTTTCACCCCCTAAATGTAGAAAAATCCAAACAATGTGTAGCCTATGTTACTCGCGGGGTTATTCGGAAGATTCCCTGAAAATTTCATCAAAATCGGTCCAGCCGTTTTCGAGTCCATACGTTACATATATACATACACACATCCTCTTTTATATATATAGATAGTCCAGCATAGCAAGTGGACCAGTTATCATCACATGTGCTAAATTGTAGACTTCACACAAAAATTTTTTTTACCCAAAATTTAGTCTAGGTTGTGACCACATAAAATATCTGAAAATACTATCTTCATTATTTTGCAATGTACTATAAAACATCTGATATACCTTACTACTATTTCATATCCCTTTACTCCCCATGAATGAGGTAAAGGATAGCTTCTCGCACTGTTGTGAATTAACACGGTTTTTGTTTTCAGATTCACAACAACCGGCACCTACTTGTTTATAAACGATTGCAAACGTCACTGTTTGAGAAGCTTTTACTAGACATGCTGATTGACTCGACTCTACACTGCGAAGTTGCTGTCTTCAAATTATTGTATTCAACGTATTGTGATCTAACAAAACATATAAATAATCTTCTTTTCTGTTAGTAAAACATAACTTAATTTCCCTTTACACCTCATGAATGAGGTATGGGAAAGCTTCTCGCGTTGTTGTAAATTCAAACGCTTTCTATTTTTTAGATTCACAACTAACGGCACTTACTTGTTTATCGACGAATGCGAACGTCACTGTTTGAGAAGCTCTTACTAGACATGCCGATTGACTCGACACTGATACAGCGAAGTTGCTGTCGACAACATTCGAGGGGAGCAGACAATGAAAGACAATTTTTTCTTTTAAGATGACTAGAGCCAGGAGTTGAACCTGTGATCCCCCTTTTGAACTCATGATGAACCTATCTTGACATTTCCACAAAGGTAAGACGAAGGACATTTTCCGGATTTGAATGACCTTGGCCTGCCCTTTTTATTTTAAAAGAGGAGGTTAAAACCTATCAGGTTATACCTTGATTGTTAAAGTCTGATGTCACCAAATGATCCAAATGACCAACTTTAGACATCTATAAAACCAGACTCTTGAGGAATATGACGTAAAACAATTGCCATTGTAACGGTGGCAACTAGGTGAATATATGTGTAAATTTAATCGAACTCGAAGGGGATCTCTTTCCAAAAGTATAATTTTTGGTTCGATTAATTTTGAAATTACCCTTTTAAAACTAGCTATGACCGCTTTTACAGAAATTGTTGTTCAACGATATCCACAATTTGGATGTCTATAAACTATATTATGACATACAAAGTCACCTTTAAAAAAATATTCTTATTTATCCTACAAAAAGCCTTCGTCCAAATAGCTTTCGTTTGATCTAGCAGCCTAATTAAAAACTTTAACATTAAACGTTTCTTTTAGTGTATATTTGCCATAACCACTAATAAGTCTTGTGTTTGCAACAACAACAACAACAAAAAACAAAGTAGAACATGAAACATTATAAATTGCCCCAAATTATGAATCCACTTTGGGAGATTTTTGTGTTCTTGCTCGTCTTTTGCGGGGCAAAAGAAGCAGCCACTTAACAAAGTTTTTGTTACGCAATGCTTTAAAGACCTGATGACTGCCTCCAATGAGTTGTTGGTCGGTTGGTCTCGTTCATCTTAATTTGACTGCTGCCAGGCATCGTCGTAAATCTTTTCATTAAGAGCTTAACTTTTTCATAAGTTTTATGTAGATACTTTTGGATGCCACAGCCATTTTCATGGGTTGCGTTTGTTGTTTTTCGTTATTAGTCTGATTAATTTGGCTCTTTTCATAAATTGTTATTATGAATGAGTCGACGACGACAACAACAACAGAAGCAGCAGCAATTTCAAATGGCGGCTGCCTTTTTGTATTTTGGGAAATGCGAAACAAAGTCTTCTTCTTGATTGCCCCTTTTTTTCTTTACTCTCAAGCTGTTTGAAGTCCTTGCCACCGTCATTGGCATTCTCAGCCTTAGCGTCATCTTCATCACCCTCATTGCCTGATGGTGGTGGTCACTGCATGTGGAATAAAGAGATGAAACAACAACAGCAACATCAGCTACAACAACATTTTTGTTAAGTTAAAAACGTAACGGCAGCATTTTATAAGGAACCACATCATACATTATCCTAATCAAGGATAATTCATTAGTGTTTGAAATTTTTGGCATTTACTTTTGGGTTAAGTAGACAAACACGATGGCAACAACATCACCAGCTACAATGCCAGCTACATTGCCCGGACCTCTGCCATCATCATCGAAAGCTAAAACCCGGACGATTCGAATGAACCCAAGGCAACAAAAGGAAATTAGTTAGCAAAATAGTAAATATACATAGCTGCGACCACTCGAAAGAGCAGCATGAAAGGAAAGGGATAAAGTTTGTTTTGCACAATATAAATGAGTATTTATTCATAAGAAAAGAGCGGTTGTTAATCAGCAAAATTAATTAATTTAATTTATTTAAAAGTTTTTCTATATCTCATTCATCTGTCTCAGTCCGTCGTTCGTCGAAGCAAACTGACACACAAGGAAACCACTAAAAACCAAAGTGGCCAAGGATGATGGCGGGGGAGAGGCAAAAAAAAAATATTGATGTTGAACATCAAAATGAACACATACCAAAGCATCCATCGACCGACGAGGACTGTTGAATTCTGGCTATAAAATAAAATTAAACTGTATCTTAGGACTTCATCTATCATGCTTCGCTGAAGACTTTAACATTCACGCTCCACTTTATTGTTGTGCGAGATTATCGCGTTCGTCAATCGTCTATCGGTTATCTTGTTGGAATAGACAAAATATGCCACGAATGTTTGTTAATATAAATTTTTATAACAAACAAAATCAATATATCAAAATTAATATATACTAGTATATATATAGACATTCATACATACTTTTGTAATGTTTGAGAAGTCAGTAGCGTATGTAGTAGAGGGGGTCTAAAGGGGCTAGTTGTTGGTGTTGGAGGTTAAGGTTTATTTTACCAATTAACAGTTAAATTAATGTTTCAAAAGTTACTCTCTTCAGAAGCTTTAGCAAGACAAATGACCACTGATTCAATTATCCAAGGTGACCGCCGAACAGAGGGGTAAATTCACGATCTGGGCGGCCAAAATTCGATTTCTCAAAAACCAATTTTTTTAATAATTTCCGATTGTAGGGTAAAGAGAACAGAAGGCTTAAATAGATTCTGTTATTTTTTCATTCCATTTTGCTAACATTCGTTTTCTACACGCTGTCAAAGTTACTTGTTGCTAATTGTGCATTTTCTATTTTGGGGCTTTAAGGTAAAGCAAAAATTTTAGCAGGCTATGGCGTGTGTTTAGTTTAAACATTTAAGTAAAATGGAAAATTATAAAGCAGGTTAATATTATTTAATCCACTTAGCTAAATAAAAATATAATTCAAATTCCTACTAGTAAAGCAGCATTGAAAAATATGGTATTTTTGTTAATATTAAAGGGTACCAAAAGCGAACTATGGACAAAAAATTATGCATCACCACTTTTCACCCATTCAATCTGTGATTAAATATAATCTTTAACATTGTATTCTTCAGATGGACAAAAAAAATTTTGCGGGTTTTGTGTGTTTACCTACTGCGGAAGACTAGACCATAATTTCTGCGGTTTTACTGAACCACTTTAGTTAACATACTATATCTCTATACATTTATAGTTAGAGGGTATCCAGACGAATAAAAAGTTATGGGGAGGAAGGGCTCTAAAATGCAACCTTGTGGAGATATATGGGAAATACTTGAAATCTTAAATTTTTTATAAAAAACATTTTTTGTATAAAAACGGTCGTAACCTCTACCCCCCGAATGTTAACATATTATTATTGTTTACGCCTCACCGAATAATTTTTTAACATTCTGCTTCATAAATTTGCTTCAAATAATTTTGGCCGCCTAGATCGTGAATTTACCCCACTGTGCGCCGGCTTAATCTGGACTCGGACCAAGACGACCTGCATTATAGTCACGCGTTCTTGTCAACAGGCTGGTTTCAATTGGCTCCAATACGACAACAGTTTCCATTATATTACAACAAAAATTGTGCATGTGGAGCAGTACCTTTGCAAAGTTTGATTTACGCTCTTATATAAATTTTTACCCTTACTAAAGTAACATTTCCTACAAAAATTTAATTCACATCGATGAACATTTGAATGTGCTCGACCACCAAATTTCTACTTCAGCAGCTGTTCCGTTCCTATTCCAGTCATTTCGCACCCTTCTCACGCAAATAGTCGACGTCTCTGACAACAATTTATGTAACAAAAAAACGCGATATAAGTTATTTTTAATATTCCAAACGAACACAAGTTCAATAAAGCAAATCTAAAACATCAACTTATTGACTCTCATACAATGTGATTAAATGTATAACAGAAATGTGGCCAACAATAACAAGTTTTACACAAAAACTGTTGGAAATTGTTAAAAAAAAACAAACAAGAACTCTAAAGCCATTGTAGAACATAAAGTTAAAAAATAAACACAAAACACGCTATACTCTGTACATAGTATTTAACATCAGTCCGTATAAGTTTAGTCCTTTGGCTTTTTTGTTTTACCATTCTATGGTAATTTTTAATTATAAACTCTCAATAAATTACTATAATCTATAGCTGGCGCAGTAGCATCTATAGAGCACCTACTAGTGTAAACCTTTAAGGACCATTGCCCAGATTTGTTGTAAACGTTCTTATTGTTTCATATGTATTTTTTTGTTGGCCTTTTAAGGGTTAACTATTCATTATGAAATTCCTGTAGTTGTATATAAGTTTAAATATATCCTTTCGTTGTTGTTGCTTGTTTGTTGCTGCAGAGAAATATCTTTCGTGGTTAGTGACTTGAAAGGCGATACTTTTTAAGTTGGCTGTGACTGTTTTTCGCTGCTTTAGTCATCTCCTTGGCATTCTAAGGAAAAGCTCTTTACATTACCATGTAAAGGGATGTTGTTGCTGTTGGATTTTTATTAATTACAACATGCATTTGATGTGTTGCGAATATTTTTAAAGCGCGCATAATGTAAATGGCCCGGTGGGAAAAACTTAGATGGTTGATATGACACTGCATGTAGTAGGTTGTGAAATAAGAACTTCTCGCATTTGTTTAGTTTACACGCTTAAGTCTCACACAGTAGACCAACAGTATAACAACTTTAACCTAGAAGCAATTAAGTTAGCCCACCGATATAACCTACTATTCTGATTATAGCCATTAAAATAGTACATAATAATGTGAACTTAGTAAATTTCTGTAAAATTATACTACTTTTTTGGTAGATGCTGTTGAGCACAACAAGAATCTGTTATTCAAATTTTACAAAACCCCCCAAAATCTTAAATAACAGGTAAAATGTGAACCAATTTGAAGTTTCTCAGCGGATTTGGAAAGAAGAGACTTTCCAACGATATGTATAGTTTGTTTTTTAAAGTTCAACAAATTCATTATATGATTACAAAAACAAAAAATGTAAATTATAGTAATTTTTTACTACGAAATCGTCCGTCCTTCAACTGGAAATACGTCTCATAACGTAAAAGTTCCATGAATGAGCCTATATTAGGACTCCCGCAACGTGAAATAGAGTAGTTTATAATATTATATTTCCGGCCACTATTACTTGATAACACCCAAACTCTCTCTGCACACCTCGCCTGAAAGACGAATGGGTTGACCTAAAATGGCAACGAAAGGGGTAAATGGGGTTTTGTTGGGGGTCAATTGTACATTAAAAATCCACTTTAATCAAAATCCTAACCTATCCTTTTTGTAAGATAAAAGGATTTTATGTTTTGTATCTCCGTTTTTTGCTTCATATCAAATAATAGAGATAATATATCGTGAAAAATGTCCTTCGCCCTTAAATATCCTGGAAAAGTATCCTTTGATTTTCTTAATTTTAAATGTAAATATTGCGCATACTTTTCTTTAGAAAATATTGGCTTTTAATATAGCAATTATCACTTTATTCATACCAAAAAATTGTATGGGTTTTCCATATAATATTATGAGTATTTGTTAATTTTGCGAACAACCCATACAAGCACTTAAAGGGTTTCATAAAACCAATTTTGTTATTTCGTGTCCCATCAAAACAAAACGCATATCGTTGTTCCTGTTTTGTCCATGGCTCAACTTTCTCTTTGGCCACTTTTAACTCCGAAGTCAATGAAACAAAGTCATTAAAACAAACGGTCAAACAGTCATAAAAGCAACGAGGGGAATATATCGCTCATTTGGTGCAAGACCGTCATAACTCAAAAACAATCGATTCCTAGATAAACGCGTTTAAAGTTTTCAATTTACACCCAACTTGTACGAAATGGAGGATTTCAAATAGCTCTTCAGCGGAGTCTATAAAAGATGTTAATATGAATTCTTTACCCAACATAGAGTATGATGAAATGAAAGATTCTACATCATTAACTCAAAAATCACTTTTTTGAGTTATGACGGTCTTGCACGAAATGAGCGATATGTGTAAAATTTAATCGAAATCGAAAGGGATAAAATTCCAAAAGAATGTTTTTGGGTCGATTGATTTTGGAATGACCCATATATGACCATTGCCCTAGTCTTCCTTAAACTTATTTTTCCTTTACATCGAATGAATGGAAGCGCTTATAACATTTGAATGGTTAACACGCTTTTTTTAGACTTACAAAACGAGACCTATAATCCGAACGTCAGCTGTTTGAGAAGCTATTACTACACATGCCGATGGACTCGGGGCAGCTGATCATAGAAATGTAAATGGCTGTGACGACTATCGAACCTAGGTCACTAGGTCATCCGTATAATCGCCGTGTGTTCTTTCCGCCATGGGACCGGCCGTGGCATAGTGGTTAGAACACGCGACTACCATGCGGGAGATCGCAGGTTCAGTAAGAGCTTCTTAAATAAGAGCTTCTCAATAAGAGCTTCTCGATAAACAAGTAGGTGCCGTTAGTTGTGAATCTAAAAATAGGAAGCATGTTAATTCACAACAACGCGAGAAGCTATCCCATACCTCATTCATGGAGTGCAAAGGGAAATTAAGTTTAAGTTTAAGTTCTTTCCGCCATGCCACAGTCGGCACATGTCCTGGCCATGACATGTAAATTGTTTATGAGATTTTAATGCTGAAATGGGAAACTAGACTTCGCACGCCACCGAGATATCCAATACCTAGTGCACCTTACATTTCTATTTACTGCAATCAAATGCTCCTAATTCCGATGTTTCTGCCACACAGTGACAGCATATTGCGAATTTAGACAAGTCCTGATAAGATGAAGCATGACGCTTTTCGTTTGCGGAAATAGACCAAGGAAACACTGCAGCCAATGGTGACGCTTACTTTGAGGGAAACAAATTTAGGGAGAAGAAGAAAGGAACAAGACACCTCTTTAAATGGAACATTCTTCTTAGTCCATGAGCCAGCAACAGATTTTCATGACCAATCGCCTCCCGAACAAACACTCGTAAGGTGCTTAATGAAGTTGTATTATGAATCCTAGTGAAAGTCATGCTTAGTGTTGTAGAATATTTTTTTTTACCGTAATTAAGACTTTCTCTATCAAAATTTTAAATTTTCCATCGACTTTCTTCATTGTTGTATTAATAACTTGGCCATTTAAAGGAAAATTATATATCTGAAACTACCACTGAATTGTGTTCACTTTCGTAAAGAACACACCTCAAAAACTTGAACAGTAGCACCTCGTCAAACACGCAAATTTTAATAATAATCTTAAAGTTATATTCTTTAAAATGAATCAATGAAGGAATAATGTGACAAATAAATTAATCTATTTATAACATAGTAAAACGCACTTTTACGGGGGTGCACAAAACCAATATCAAACGATAGCATTTGACCTTAGTAACAAAACCATAAACTCCATTTTGCTCTACTACATCACAATTTTTTTCTACAACGGTTTGAAATTTGATATTTTTGGCCAAAAGTGGAATCAAAGAATATAAAAATCATCTGCAAAACTCATCTCTTTCGCGGTCTAGAAAGAGACGGAATATTTCATCACTTAAACCCTGCAATAAGTTAGCATAACATTCGCCGTTGAATGTTTCTTCTTTTTGAAGATAATCACAGAAAATCATCCCACCCGCATTTCAAAAACCAGAAGTGTCCATGCTTCTTACATAGCTGCTTTAGACCAGTGGTAGGCATAACCGAACGCAGGCACACAACAATATGGTGCGCTTGTGTGCGAAGGCACAAGAAACGTCAGCGCTGTCGACTGGTATACGATGAGTTGCTGTGCTCTCCCAACAATCGTCTGTTATTGTGTTGAATGCGAAACAAGTGTGTGTGTTGTTGCTTTCATTACACTCAAGCAGAGACTGACTGTTTAGAATCAAACAAAACTTTCGAATTCGTGTGAATTAACGATCATGTCTTTGTGAAAAAAAGAGCGATTATTGACAAATTGGTGTGGTTATGAGATGCCTATCACCGCTTTAGACAAAGCGATTGTTTGTCATACGATCTCATTAATATCTTCAGGGAGAAGATCTTGCGGAAAGCTGCTGTAAACACAACAGGTACCATCATGAATAAAAGTCTCATCAAAAGTATTTAATGGAGTTTACTTCAGTGGTTTTTTTAAACTTTCGTATCCTTTTGTTGTGTTACGTTATCGAAATCGACTAAGTTGCGTCTGATTCCAACCGGGTTGCTAATGCAATGCTTGTAATTAAAAAGAACCATGGTTGCAATACACGGCACGAATAACCAACATACAAACTAATACATGTTACTAAAATAAAAGAAAAACAGAAAACAACATAATAAGGATAATACAAACATTCTCTTCGAGAAAAAACAAACACAAGACATATATTCCCAAAACCCCAAGTATATATTTTAAACGATAATATAAATTAAAAGGCTAAAGCAAAGGAAAAACAATAAATAAAATTCCAAATTTATCATAGGGGATCAATTAAAAATTGTACAACACAGCAAATGATAAGAAAACTAAATAGAAAAAAAACAAACACATGACTTTTGCTAGGCACAAATAAAAAAAATGGAGAACATGGCAATGCTAAAGTAGGCGGAGTTATTTTTTTCTGTTTTCTTATCCTTGCGGTTAACCGCAAGTCAGTCAGTATGTTTATTTTTGCGTACACACACAACCATACACACGATACATAGAGGGAGGTTTTGTAAGGAAAAAGTACGAAAAACTGAACCCTCTTCAAGATGACTCACCTACGAGCTGGATGGATGGATGGATGCACGCATGTAGTTGTGAGTACAGCAGATATCAATAAGGCAATACCACAAAAACAATAAACAAGGGTTGGAAAAACAACAAATATCTTGTAAAAATCCGTTATATTAACATAAATACTCAATGACACATGCACACAACTACACACACAAACGCAGCCAGATGAATTTTACTTGAAGAACTAAACTGCCGGCAAATACACATTTGAATTAGCCAGAAAGAGAAGGCATAAGGAAGAGAGTACAGCCTAAGTTGTATACACACACATACACACATGCATTGCCTGTAAATCCTTAAAATAAATTTTGCGGTTAACCACAAAATATAATTGGTTAACGGAATATTGAGAGACGGAGAGAGAAGGACAACACACACATGTAAATGGTATTAGATGTAAAAGAGTTTTTGAAATAAAATGGTGATTAGTTAAATGGCTAGAGAGAGAGAAAAAAATCCATCACATATAAGAAAAAATAATATAACATTATTTAAGTAATAATATAAAATAAATAAAATATTTGTTATAGATATTTTGACAATATTCAAAGGCCACGGCAAAAGCTTTTCCTTTATAATTTGTTACCAACGCCCTCTGTTGCATATTAGCTACTATTTTCCTGCCCGTTTTTTGTTGATTCCTAAGAATAATGCTTATGCTTAAGAAACTTTTCGTTTTACTTCCTTCGAAAACAACTCAAGCTTCTGTAGCAATACTTCGCTCCCACCCTCTTACTTACTTTTCTCTTACACTCTTTCGTCGTATACTTTACTTTCTTTGGTGTACCCTGCTCATTTACTACACCCCCACCAAAAGTTCCTCATCCTTTTGATGTTAAAGAAAACAACCCCTCTTTGGGAAGAAGATAAAAAAGAAAAATCCCTGTGTTTTTTATTGTCATGCTTTACCTTAACTTAAGAGGGGAGTCTTGGAAGTATTTCTAAGAATATTTTCTTTAGGGGTATTAAGAAATGGAAAAGCTTTCTCTTTAATTTTTTCATGTTTATTTTTGCAATTCGTGGAAGTTGAAAAAAAATCTCTTAATGCCAAGCAAAAAACAGTCATACTCTTAGTTGGTTTTTTTTCCTCTTTTTAATTCTAGTAAAAATAACCACCCAAAGAGGTCGCCACTCATATCACTTTTAATTTATTTGATTTTATTCGAATGCTTTCCACCGCTAAATACTTCAATTATTTTAATTTTACTGCATACATAGATATTATTATTTTATCCAATGCGAAATTTATTTAATAGAAAAATACTCACTGACATGTGCCGCAGAAGGCTGGTATGAAAAGTAAAGTACGAATAGTCATATCATGACGATGTCGTTACATGCTTATTTGGTTTGGCAACATTTTTGAAAACAAATGATAACTCTGGCACATTCCTATATTTAAAGTTATGCAAAATCATATTAAGTCAGTGCAGTTATCGCAATGTGAATATAAAAATTATTTGCAAAATAGCAGATGATTACGATTGGAATCTTTGTGCTAGACTTAAATTATTGATACCAAAGAAAAAAGAAAAACATTGGAGTTAAACCCTGTCAAAAACCAAAAATGCAGTTTTGTGTCTTAATATCTTCTTGCCTAACGTCAAACATATACATATGTTAAATTCTTTTTCTAAAAGCGTTAAATTTTTCAATTTTTTTAAAAAAATATATATCCAATTTTATAAGTTTAAATGAATGTTTGTTTTAGTAAAGTTTTTTACAAAAAGCAATGCCTTCACTTTCACTTACCCTCCTTCTTATACAATTCGTTTTCCCCTTATAAAACCCAATTTATTAAACTACCCACTCTATTAGTTTTACAACTAAATACGTTAAATTGCACCTACACTTACATATGTTTTCATATCGACAGATCTACTCTCAGTACATAACAACTAAATACTTGTACGTATATTTATTTGAATTTCTATAAGTACACACGTTCATACCTAACTGGGATATTGTTATGAAAACTAATGAATAATGTAATCAGTTGTGAATTTTCTAAATTTAAAATTTTAATTAAAATGATTTGCAACTCATTTGACCACAAAACGTTTTCAAAGTTCTCCCGCCCGCCCATTTGTGATAACCAAATTTAGCGTTTGCGAACTGTGTATATATTAGACATTTTTCCTATTAAACAATATTAAAAATCATTTTATTGTATTAAATGTGTACACAACTAGTAAAGGTTCACACATTTTGCCATGTGCGAATTTATCACGAATTTCTTTTTTCAATGCTGCTGTTCGAAATTTAAATCTTATGGGACAGTTGATACGATCTGTCAACAAAATTGTATCAGAAATTTGAAATAGTATTAGATTGGCAAAATTATATCTGTATATTTGTGTATGTGTAATTACATATTACAAACCTCTATGGTAGTTAAACGTTTCGATTGGCAAATTATCTGTGATTGATCTGTAAACGCAAATGTTGGTTCGACTGATTTTATAGCCTCACCCATATGTATGAAGTTCTTTATGATCAGAAGTGTAACAAACGAAAATTAGCCTTGGAACACAAAAATTGTACTTGCTTAGGTGGGATTAAACCCATAATATAGTTGACAATAATTTCGATTCAAAACCGTTTGATGAAAGCGATATACACAGTTATTAAATGTTATTTCTGTAATTCAAATAAAACCATTTAAAAAAGTTGTTGCTATATAAGTTATGGGAAAGGTCGGCGTCTACTAGTAAACATGAGAGCCTTTATCTATACTTGTTCTACTTTATCTGTAGCTAAGGACAACACAAATATGGAGGCAAAGCGACTTCCGTTTCCAACTGTGAATCTAAACCGTCCAGGGACTCACTTCAAATATACAAAAAACTAGTAAGGTAATTACCTAGGGCTATGCTGAAACTTTGACACCCTTCACCATTTGTAAAAATGGTAAACTCCCCTTAGAAGATGGAAGCTTGAATACCAAATTTAAGGTCGATAGTTCTAAAACTACGGCTCTCGAGGAGACAGATAGATAGACAACCCCAAAAACGGATACCCTAAAAAGGGGGACTGTGTATGGAAGTTGTATTTGTCCGGTATTGTTAATCTCAGAAATTAATCGCTGTCTAGAGGATGGAAGCATACATACCAAAATGTCAGATCCTGTATGGGTGTAGTTTTTGTCTTATCTTGCACTTCTTAAAATTTAATCTTTACTTACACAGTACAAAATTGTTTAGATCATTGATTTGGGACTCCATTCTGAGCACTGCACGTGAAAGTAGCCCCAAAAAGAAGAAGTTCTGCATTATTCGTTTTGCCAAGTTACATGCCATAATAATTTAATATCGATTTGATGTTTTAAAAAGTTTCAAAGTTTCAGTTCGACTGCTTTTAAACTGTAATTGCAGGTACAGACCCCCAAAAAGGGGAAATTTGTCTGGGAGTTCAAATTTCTTGTTCCAAATTCATTTTTGTGTTGTCGAGTACTGTCTGGAAATCAAATTGTATATGTCTAGCCCTAAAAATGTTTTTCCACGCCCACTGATCAAAAATTAATTGTTTGCATATCCATATTGTTGTTGTCAAGTACTATACGAGTGTCAAAATGTATATATCAAGACCAAAAAAAATTTTCCATGCCCACTCCGCCCACTGTTCGAAAATTAAATTTTTTTTTGCATATTCATATTTATGTTGTCGAGTACTATCATGGTATTAAATTGTATATCTATAGGCCTTAAAAAGTTTTGCCCCGCCCATTCCGCCCATTGTGTTTAAAATTAAATTTCGTCTACTTGCCTATATTCGTGTTCTCGAGCACTATCTGGGTATCGTTAATAAATTGTAACTCTCTAGCTCTACAAAAAAGTTTTGCCACGCCCACTCCGCCAATCGGAGCGACAATTAAAACTGTGTCTGCATTTTCATATTCGTGTTGTCGGGTACTATCTGGTTATCAAATTGTATCTCTCTAGCTCTAAAAATAAGTTTTGCCACTCCCACTACGCTCATTAGGTTTGAAAATTTATTACCTACGGTAATTTCGAAATTGTATACTAACTACCCTTAACATTTCATTGAAATCGGTTCACCCGTTTAGCCGTGATTGAGCCACAAACAAACAAACACAGAAACCAGTAAGAAAGTTTCAGTCGGGCGACCCGACTTACATATACCATCACCCTCAGTAAAATAAAAAAAATTGCTATTATATTAATTTCTAAAGTGGGTGGAGTGGTAAATTTGTATGGAAGGTACTAGAAGGGGCGTGTCTAGACTTCTAGGTTTATCCTCCAAAACTTTATCCTGTTATAGCTTTACTAAATACAGAGTTTGGGCACGATAGCGTTGAATGTATTGATATTATTACTCAATCTCTGAAGTGGGCGGAAAGGTACATTTGTATGGGAGGTCCCACAAGGGGCGCCGCTAGACTTCAAATTTTTTCTCCAAAACTTTATACTATTATAACTTAATAAAATACAGAATTGGGGCACGATCGTGTTGAGAATATTGATATTATTACTCCATCTCTAAAGTGGGCGGCGTGGTACATTTGTATGGGAGGTACCAGAAGGGGCGTGTCTAGACATCCAGATCTTTTCTCCAAAACTTTATCCTGTTATAGCTTTACTAATTACAGAATTTGGGCACGATCGTGTCAAGTGTATTGATATTATTATTCCATCTCTAAAGTGGGCGGAAAGGTACATTTGTATGGGAGGTACCAGAATGGGCATGTTTAGACTTTCAGATTTTTTCTCCAAAACTTTATCCTGCTTGAACTTTACTAAATACAGAATTTGGTCACGATCGCAGTAGTTCTAATAATAATATTAATCGATTTCTAAAGTAGGCGGTACCAGATGTGTGTGGGAGGTACCAGATGGGGCGTTGGTAGACTTCAGTTTGTTTCTCAAAAACTGTGTCCTGCTATAGCTTTACTTAATGAAGAATTAGTGTACGAGCGCGATGGATTTATTGATATTATTACTCCATATCTAAAGTGGGCGGAAAGGTGAATTTGTATGGGAGGTACCAGAAGGGGCGTGGCTAGACTTCCAATTTTTTTTCCAAAACTTTATCCTGTAATAGCTTTACTAAGTACAGAATTTGGGTACGATCCCGTTGGGTGTATTGATATTATAACTCGATTTCTACATCATACAATAGATGTATTTGTATGGGAGGTACTAGAAGGGGCGGAGCCATGTAGCCTATTGTCAGTACCGTAAGTAGTTTTGGGGAAATATTAACTCGTGCAAAATTTCAAGACATTTGGTTGCGTCTTTCGAAAGTTATAGTGCGAACCAGCCGGACAGCCACCAGACAGATAGACAGACAGACAGACAGACAGACAGACAGACGGACATGGCTCAAATAACTTAAAAAGTCATGAATCGAATTTGGTTCTAAGAAACCTAGGATCTGAAGTGACTCCTTTTATGTGTTACACTTTTGGGTCGTATCAAATGATATATACCCTCATCCCTAAGGGTGATGGTATAACAAACAGACAAACAATCACATTTATAATATTAATAGGGATATATTGTCAAACCTAACAGGCCTCCTTATAATTTTGAGCTTTACAAACGGAAGAACAAAATTAATATACCCTTCACTCCGTTCGAATTTCAGTCAGGTAAAATGACTGATAAATACCCTCACCCTTTATACGATATTCTTTATGTCTTGATTTATGCAGATAAAAAACGGTAGCAGATAGGACCTTCGGCCGTAAAACTAGTTAGTTTGTTACGTTTTCGTCTTAGTGGAGAATTTGGATGCTCAAAACAGCCAGCAGCCAGGATAACTGCTTCATCGATGTGGCCCGAATACATAAGAACGGCGTATATGATTGGCCTGTACAGGAGTGACTTGACTCTGGCCTGTGTAATTCTAACGGGCCATTGCAATATCAACCACCCGATAGGCAAATGGAATAGATACAGGATAGATAGGAGGAGTCCAAGACTATGGAACATTGTCTTTGTAGCTGCCCTGCTCTAGCTCGTAGGAGGATAAGACTCTTAAGGGAGAGTTACATAGAAGACATAGTCTCTCTCCTCAGTCGCAGCAGGAGATTTAATACGTTTTTGCTGTGCTTTCCAAGGCTGACTAGGCCAAGATAACAATTTGTTCATATATCGTTTCCCTACATAAGCATCAGTTTCACTTTTCCATTCATCAAATGATTTTGAACTGGGTTTATTTTGTAGCAGTTACAATAAAACATTTGTACTCATGACGTATGATTTACGTGGAATATTACTTATGCAAATCATACGCCACCATATAACAATATAGCAAAAGAGCCTAAAACGTGACAAATTCCCCTATAAGATACTTACAAACTTCAAATCGATATTAAATTATTATGGCATGTAACTTGACAAAACGAATGATGCAGAACTTCTTCTTTTTGATACTACTTTAACGTGCAGCTCTCAGAATTAAGTCCCAAAATGATGTATTGTACTGTGTTATAGTATATTTAATATTTTATTTTACTTGTATTATATTATTCTCAATATTACATTAATTTGTACGGACGCGTTACACCACTTCGTCATCTCTCTCTGATCGCGCCACCTACATCTCTACTTGTGAATATAACCTATCTACAAAAACATTTAAATCCAAACTCAAATATACTTAAGTAATCGTTAAAATATTTAGCAAGTAAATACGTTTTTGAAATATTTCCCATCTGTTATTTTTACCCCGACCAACATTAAGTTGTTTCAAGGCACCCTAATTTACATAATACCTTAATTTTAATCTAAGAATTATCCTGAAATTCAACCTCAAAATAATCTTTTTATGGCCGCCAAACTAAACCGCAAATATTTAGAGAAATCTATTTAATGCAATTTCAGTGTACATATTTAATTCCAACGCGACGCGACATTAACTATCAAAAATTCTTCATAAATAAAGGCTAATTTTGCAATCAGAAATGTGTAATTATAAGAATTGCACAAACACACGTATACAAGAGCGCACACACACACACACAGAAATTTCAATCATATAATAGGGCCAACGAATAAAAAAAAAAAACATTAGCAAATTTTAGTTAAAATATGGTTAAATGAATATGTGCAACAAAATGCTATAACCATGGCATCAATTTGGTGGCCAAATTGCATAATGAATATATGGATGTAATGCATGACTTGAGCGGCAGCAGCAGGGACAACTGTTGTTGCAATAACCAGCAGCAGCAGCAGTGGCAGCAACTGCTGCAAAATGTCACAGGAAACAAAATCACAACAACGTTTTTAGATAATTCGCGTTATTCTCGCGCTTGTTATTGAAAACATTGAATGGATTTAAATCTATGGTGGTCAGGGACAACTAAACACACACAGAGGCACATACAAATGCACACGAACACACATACAATGTATAGTCATAGCTACAATAGATACGACACATAGACAATATGCAGGACCCTTATATTGGAGGACTAATGCAAACAATTGTTTGTGCGTATTCTGTCGTGCATTAAAATTAATTAGATTCAAGGGAGTTATTTTGAAACTCAAACCGCAAGAATTAATTGATTCAAATCAATATTCAACATAAAATTTTCTACAATTTGCCGAACACACACACATACATACATACATTCACGCATACCCGGTTATGCAAATGTCTATAAACTTTATGGCTGTGTATAGGCTGGTGTTAGATAAATGTATGCATGTAGTTTTTTGTTTCCATACGTTTTTCTGTATTTGTGTATTTTGAATTGTTGTTTTGCGTTAAATGTATGGGTTGTGTTCATGTGTGTGTGTGTGTGTTTAGAATGATATTTAAAACTAATACTCAAAGTTTTAGGTTAGATTTGACTGGGTTTTTGCCACTTTTTTTTTTTGTTTTGTTGTCTATATTTATTCAATGCAATGCACAAATTGGAAATCCATTCATTGTTCATTTGTCCATTGGACTGGAAAACAATATTAATTAAAGCGATTATGATGTACGAGTAGGCCCAAACCATATGCATATGACTAACTAAATCGTTTATCATGCTAAAGTTTCCAATGATTCATACCATAATTTGGTGACATCGCTCAGTTATGCTTTTAATATTTAATTTGTATAATTTAAGAAAATTTTGCAATAATATTGTATTATAATATTTGAAATGGTAAAAGAAATTTCTCACAAGTAACTGATAAGTAACTTTGAGATATGGGTTGGTGGAAAGATCGTCAGCTGATGACCTAAATCTCTACCATAGCTCAGTGAGGAACATTGAAAAAAAAAAACACTGTAGAAATATCACAACTTTCAAAGTATCGTTCTGATTATTTCAAAATGTTCTAGACCTATGTATTTAAAGGAGGAGTCAGGCTGCATTTGAAGGCACCAACGGACCGGCAGCTTACGTTCACTTGGCTTAATTTTACAACTCTATTAAACATTTAACCAGTTTTCAACCGGGATGAAATGATTGACGAAATTCGTCCCTGGGTCTTGAACGATTGCAATGGGAGGTACTACCGCCGTTTATATCCAGTATATTTCAGGTTGTAGTCCCCAGCTTTTTCCTATAAAGTTCCGGCAAGCGTATAGTGACGAGAATGACGACGTCATCCGTTTAGGACTAAATCTTCCTTCCATTTCTCTCAAAAGTCTTGCAAACCCCGTTTACCACAAGAAGCTACAGCAATGTGACCGTACTTCACCTTATGATGTATCCCTAGCTGTCATCTTCCGCGTAGTGCTCGAAGGTGTTCCAGTATATCTTAACGATTCCCGCATCCCTGGATGTTACATTTTTGAAAGCCTCTTCGATCCCTTAGACCAGTGGGCTCCGCTAAATTCAATCTCATTCTTACTTCACCCCTTGTCCACTATTGCGTCCATAAACTTATCCTCAATAAGCAGAAAATGACCCGGAGTGTTCCTTCCATACCGCCCACCCACCACTTATAGAGTGGGATCATTGCCTAGATCATAGCTTAGTTCTCTTAACATCCTTGAAAGCTTCCTCACCGGTAACAGGCACGCTTCGCTGATTTTACAGAGGTCAACTTGACAGAGGTTTCCCGTTTGGTAAAGGATCCTGGAGGGCTGACAATAACTTTTTTGGCAGAGGGTTTTGGCCCCTTTAAAGTCGTTGGAATGAGAGGCTTCCGGAAGGAAATATAGATGAAGGCCGCGTTTTTTGCGGATATGTGAAAGATAACTGAGGTAGAAATATAAAAATGCGGGTATTATGAAAACGGTGCCATACACTTCAAATTATGAGCATATACTTTAAACCCATTGACTTTCGGATGTTGCAACTAAGCGAGCTTACTGAGGCCTCTTCGTACCTACAAAACTTAGTTTTGCGGCTATAATGCTGAACTAACATTCCCGTTTTAAGTAAGATTTGGCCAAATTTATTATTTCCTGTGTAACTACTACAACTAGGTTATTCCTGTACTTCTTACACCTTAACCCCTGTACGACTCATAGCTCTTTAACTTACATGCACTTTCGACCTGCTCCTTGTTGCTTTAGCATCCATTTCCTGTTGCTCTTTCCACATGTCTATTAAGCCTAAAGTGAAAAGTTAATATTGCCCTCTTCCCTCCCCCTTGCAACTTTTCTTACTTCATTTGTTTCATTAACATTCATTACGAGCGTGTTTGTTTCTGAGTATAATTAAACTACAACAAACTGTATAAAAACTGCCGCTGAAGTGGTATTTGTTGGTGATGTTGTTGCTGCTGCCTCTTGCATAAATTCACGAAGTAAAATTATTAATCGCTTGTTTATGCCACTTCGACTGTATACTTAACTTAATTAAGCGGATATGAAAAGTTTTAAAGCTTATAAAAATGCTCATTTTCACATGTGTTCATCATATGTATGTGTGTGTGTGTATGCATATATGAGTATCAGCGGTAAGATGCACAAAAAGTTTTTGAAGTACTTTTAAGCCGATCCAACTATAGTGGATGTTTGTTCACCCAACCAGCAACATTACTTCTTACATGTACTCGTATGTTGTGATGTATGAAAGTTGTCGTTGATGATGATGATATGTTTGTTATCCTTTTTAATGCTGTATCGTATTAAAATGTGGAATGAGCAACATTTATTTTTTATTGTTTGTGTGTGTATAATATTTGGTACACTCGAAGAAATGAGATAGGGATATATGTATTTATAACTGTTGCATACATATTATGTAAATATAATGAAATCAATCAATATAAAACGCTAATAAAAATTTAGCTTCAAACAAGACGTTTTAATTATGAAAACTGTTTATACAACTCCCGTACAGAAATTTCGATCAGGTGAACTCAGTGATAAAAACCCTTTCACTTTAAACGATATTTTCACGAAGTTTATTGAAATTAACTGATTTTTTAATGAATGTTCTTATGTATTAATATTTTAATGCTTGTGGAGCATTGGAGATAGGACTTTCGTTCGTATGGCTAGGCTTTTTGGTCATTTGTCGGGTAGTTACCATAAGGGGTGTAGCAAAGCTTTCGGTTTTCGAAGGATAAGTCTACTAGTACAGGATTATTAAATTGATTGACTTCAAATCTCCTCCAGTTGTCCATTTGAAAGTTGTGGAAGAAATTTTAAAATAGAGTTACGAAAATGTATATAGAGTTGCTCCCTATAGAATTAGAGAACTGTCAAATGGGGATTTTCAAAATTCCATTTAAGTTGTGCGATACGAATATATCTTTTAAAATTCGTACTTTTAGGGATAAAAAGGGACTGGAGCGATACAATCACTCAGACCAATGGGATAAAGCTACAATCACATAAATGGGGTATTCGTTCGTCACATGAAGCGTTGGCATTTTACCTGTATTGCTTAAAGTTATAAGAAGGTTCATTGCAAGTACGGGTAAAGCAACGCGAGCCGGGAAAGCTAGTTATCCATAAATAGGTTATTTTGTATGGAAGGTACCAGGGGGGGTCGGCTTACATAGTTCACATTCATTCCTGGGTCAAATCTTAATAAGCACATATCTTGCACAAAATATGACTGAGTTCAGTCCACTTATAAAAAACATATGTTTGTAACACTATGAGGGTGAATACGGTCATTTGTATGGGAGGTACCAAAAGGAGAATGACAAAGGTTTCGATTTTCTGAAATTAAACTGACAACGGGAGAAATATTAATTTTCCCATTATAGGTCATTTTTTCGCATAACTTTGTTTTGGAAGATGTTATTATAAGTAAATTTTCATCACTTAAGGTTTAATCGAGTTATCCCGCCGACTTGCCAGCTATACAGACGGATATGACTCAATCGTCTTAAAAAGTCATGAAACGAATTTGGTGTTAAGATATGGTATAGGTTGTGGTTGTGGACACGTGTAATCTGGTAAAAAAAACAGACCACACTACACACCCATATATGTTGATCCATTGTGATTGACCGTTAAAGAAGGAGAAATGGGAGGTAAGTAGGAAGAGAAGGATAGGGAAAGCAGAGAAAACCTTGGAAAACCTCACAATCATCTTGGCCATGTAAGGCACTGTATAAAGTCAAAATTGCCAACTCCGACTTAGGAGGGGGACTCTAGACCTTTCTCTAAGTATCTTAGCCTCCTACCACCTACAGCGGAGCAGCTAAAAAGTAGGATTTCCCTCGTCTCGGACTTCTCTAAGTCCTCACCCGGCAAGAGTCCCGTATGGATCGATTTCCATGGTGAGCCTCAAAACGCTCCTGCACAGGCTAACCATGTACCGCGATCGGGATCTGCTATATAGTTATATTCTGTTTTTGGAGATTTAACGTCTGCTGGCTATTATGCACATTCAATCCTCAACTAAGCCAAAATGGTTAAAAATGGGCTGGTGATCATCTCCTGAAGTCATGATCAGTCATAGTACAGCCTCCTCTGGCCAAAAGGTCTGGCGATTCCTTACCAGGCATCTCGCAATGTCCCAACAGAGGCTGACAATCAGAGCAGAGTGGCAGCGAAAATTTACCTTTGGATTTTCAGTAATGTTCAAGCGGAATATTGTAGCTATGGTCAAAATTTAAGCAAAGCTTAACAACATTAAGCCGTGATCCAAAGAGGTCAAAGGTAAAATCTATATTAATATATTGCTGTGTAGTTGATGGTGAAAATAAGGTACTTTCATTTTTAATATATAAAGTGGGCGTAGCCCCGCCCGTTGGACCTTATTTTTGAAACCGCAATATCTGAATGACTGTTTCTCCAGTCAAATTGAAAATTTGTGTGAATGCATTTGCCCGCAATGTTTGTGATGCAACAGAAAAATAAAAATAAAATACAGAATTTGGACATCATCGTGTTGGGCGTATTGATATTATTACTTGATTTCAAAAGTGGGCGGAATGGTTTTTGGAATCAGTTTTCCAGTTTTTACTCAAAACTTTATCCTGCTGTAGCTTTACTAAATGCAGAATTTGGGCACGATCGCGATATTACTACTCGATTTCGGTACCAGAAGGGGCGTGGCTGGACTTTCAACTTTTCATCCGAAAGTTTATTCTGTTATAGCATAATAAAATACAAAATTCGGGCACGATCGTTTCAGGTGCATTTATACTACTTCTCGCTTTATAAATTGGGAGGAATGGTGCATTTGTATGGGAGGTACCAGAAGGGGCGTGGTTAGAATTCAAATTTCTCTCCAAAACTTTATCCTGTTATAGCTAAATAAAATACAGAATTTGGGCACGTTCGCGTTGGGTGAGTTGATATTATTGCTCAATTTCTACAGTGGGCGGAGTGTGGCTATACTTCCAGTTTTTCTCCAAAAACTTTAATCTGATCGCTTTGGATGTATAGATATTATTACTGTTCTAAAGTGGACCGAAGGGTACATTTGTATGGGAGGTGCCAAAAAGGGCGTGGCCATGTAGCCCATTTACAATACCTTAAGTAGTTTTCAGGAAATATTTATCTTTGATAAGTTTCAAAACAATTGGTTACATCTTTCGAAAGATATCGTACGTACCAGCCGGGCAGACAGACGGATGGACCAGGTCAAACGACATGGATCGAATTTGGTTTAATGAAATCAGGGTTTACAGTGACTCCGTTCTATGGGTTACTCTTTTGGGTCGTTTCAATTGATAAGACCTCCTACCCGTAGGAAAGGGGTGTAAATATAGGATTTTCTAAACACCTGACCTTTGATTTTTTGAGACCTGGGAATAGCTGTCCGATCTTACTCAAATTTCCGTCATGTATATTTTACATCTACTGGGACAATATTCCGGCCGAACATGTTTGAATTTCTGCAAAAAAATTCGTGCATACATTCCTCTGCCGCCCTAATCCAGAGGCTTTAGTTCATCCAACTTCTTCTCACTGTTCCTCACCGACTTAGATTTGGACAATGTATGATTGATTGCATTTATTGCAACTTGGATTATCCGTCTACTAGTATCAAGTATTTTAAGAAACTTGGGGTCCGACTAGTCTTTTCGAATGCGTTACAGTTATTCACGTATCAATGATATATGAGTATCAGTATAAGATACTGATCGCAGATCATTCTTCTTATTCTTATTTGGCAGGAACAAAAGTTTTTCATCCATCAATTGGCGCACAATGAAAATAATTTTTAAGCGATTTGCGCTCCGTAGCTAGTTGGACTGGCAGTGGCATAGTGGTTAGAACACGCGACTAAAATGCGAGAGATCCGTGGTTCGATTCCCGGCTCCAGTCATCTACGTTTTTCTTGCATTTCCGGTACACTCGATGTTGTTGACAGCAACTTCGCAGTACATATAAGTGTCGAGATAATCGGCATGTTTAGTAAAAGCTTCTCAAACAGTGACGTTCGCATTCGTCGTTAAATAAGTAGGTGCCGTTTGTGGCGAATCTGAAATAGAAAGCGTGTTTATTAACAACAACGCGAGAAGCATCCAATACCTCATACATGGCGTGTAAAGGAAATTTAAGTTAAATATTTTTTAAGATAGTTCATCACACCACGTTTGGATAATAACTCTATAACCAGGTCTATTCAAAAAAGTTCTGGTCGCCATCCATCGAGTTTATTGCCGAAGACTTTTCCAGCTGAAACATTTTCTTCCATTCACACAACATGTATAGCTTTTACAGCTCGTACATATGTTGATGACTGTACTCTCCTTTAAAAATTATAGGTAATAAAACAGAGTAATCATCTGCAGTTTATGCTCTTAAAAGAAACGTCGATATAGTGGACGTTAATTTGGAAAAGGTTAAGATTATACATGTTTACGAATGAAAATAGTGTTTTGCAAATTTAGACGACAATATTAGACATGTATTAGAATTACTAATACCTGTAATCGGCAATTTCTTAAACTGGTGTGGTAATTACTCCCAACCATACTTTTAAGGCGACCGGTAAAGGTCTACTGAAAACTACCAAAATGTATGATACATAACTGAAAACAGTGAACTGTCGATCTAACAAACAAAACAATGGGTAATTTTTTCTTTTCTGACATATAAGACTTGTCAGACCACAATATCAACTTTCGCATGTTTCCTACGGTACTGCTGAACTAAACGTTTTTTGTTTTATTTACTTCCTACAACATATTACGCAAAGAAATATTTACCATCGAACATTAAGTCATTTCACTTCTTTAAAAACGTTCTAAAGAAAGAGGATTCTCATCATTATATTTTTAATGATTTATCCTTAGAATTTCAACTGAAATTTTTTGCTTATTATAAATTGGGCGTGTTGGAGATAAAATACGTCAATATTAACGACAGTTGTATGTATTAATTAAAATTGTATTAAAAACATACGCACAAATTATTTTTTTTTGTTGTCAATAACTGTATATAGCAAAAGCAAAAGTGTGTATAAAGTTTACATAAGTTTATGTATAATTATAAATTTATTACTTGTTCATCATTGACAGGCAAGACTTTAATATTATCTCACTTGTGTTGTTTTAAGTTGAAATTGTTAGTGATTTTTCAACAAACCAAGCAAATGTTCACCATTTCACTCGTATTGTTTTAACGTTAACCACAATAACATATTCAGTAACATTCTTTTGTTAACAACTACAACCAACCAAACAACCAACAACCAGTGAGGAGTCGTCGGACCTGAACTGCAAATTACAAACGCGTTAAAATTCACATTGTACGCTTCTTTCTCCCCTTTTGGCAAATAATGCAGTGATTTCTGCTGTTGGTGGTAATTCGTTCGTATCCTGGATATGTGCTCATGTTAGTATGTATGTGCTTGCTTGTTCATAGTTTCAACCTCATTTTAAATTGTTGCTCTGAATATGGAAAAATTTTTGACGATTTTATTGTTGTTTGTTTTTGGAGTTTTCAGAGATTTTTTCGTTTTGCCAAAACGCGAGCAGGAGAGCTCTACAAATTTTTACATAATGCCCACCACAAACAGCATAGAAAATCTCAATGTGGTTTTAAGGATATTTTTTTTTTTTTTTTTGTTTAACACCAAATTGTTTTATGCCATTGGTATACAGTGTATGGGGGTTTCAATACGAAGGTGCGAAAAGTTGCATGATACATAGGCCACAAGTTTGCCCCAGATGCCGCTTATGCGGCGATAATTGCTGAGGTATTTACATGTCATGCAAACCGTGAATGAATTACTTCTCTTGTTTTGAATTTCTTCTGATTCTATGTGTCTTCAAGTTAGTGAACTCTATAATCATATTTGTAATTTTTGCCAACCATTAGAAATTCTCACTTTTACTGTACTTATTTGAGTATAGCTCATTTCAATTTATCATTTTTATATTTCCATCACATTCACATGCAGTTACCCATACACCAACTATGCATGCAAAGATGCATTTAAAATGTGTTCTCATTTTTAGCGTTAATTTCATTCGCACACATATATACATATATACATTTTTTTATATTATAGTTATAATCGAATTTAGTTTAATTTTATTGAAAATCTAATGACTATTCAAATGTTAAAATACTAATTAATTAATTTATGTTTGTTTTTTTTTCTCGTCGACGATATATTTCACGATAATTTAAATGAAATGTAAATTTTTTACAATTATGAATCTAAACTAATGTGTATGCACAATATATAAATACATTTATATTGGATTCTATATTATTTGGAATATTAATTAGAAATTCAATTATTATTAGTTTTATATTTTTCATTTAATTACACAAGGGAACAAGGTATTTGTTGTTAAAGAACTGAATATTGTTTTTAAGGTAATTTGGGACGCTGAATCCAAATCTGCACTTGGTTTTTTCGTATCAGCTCGACTTTTCGCGATATACCGTTATTTTCAAAACTAAGGTACTTCCACTACAAATATTTAAATAACTTGAAAACGGTTCACCATATTCAATTAAAAAAAAAACTTAAACTCGTCAACAAAATTATCTTTAACCCGTGCCTACATTGTTTTTAATTTGGCCCAGTAGTTTCAGAGATATCGTTGTAGTTTTAAAAAAAAATACAAAAATTTTACAAAAAAAAAAAATTTTTGTTTTTTAAAAATTCATAAAAAAAATTATTGCAACAAAAATCACAGTGTTTGTCTTAAAACATTTAGTTTAATATAGTGTGAATCAAATGAGCTTTATTTCATTGAAATATCTGCACAACTTTTGATTTTGTCAACAATTTACTGAGATAACTAAATTTACAAATATCACGATTTCCATACAAAAATAAGATTTATTAATATGTTTGTGAAAGTGTAACTCGAGCAAACCTTAACGGATCGTTATGAAAATTTATCAGTATTAATATTTTTCGAAACGAACTTATGGGATTGTAAATGGGCGGAATAGCCCCACCCCTTCTGGTACCTCCCATACAAAATTACCTATTTTTGGATAATTAATATATCTTCGATAGCTGCCAAACAGACTACCGGAGGATATTGAAATTTGGTCAGTTTATTTATCTTGCTTAAAGTAGACAAACCCTAAAAAAACCGAAAGCGTTGCCATACCCCTTCTGGTACCTCCCATACAAATGACCGAACTCACCCCAATAGTCTTACATACATATCTTTTTTGTGAGTACACTGAATTCAGTCAAACTATGCGGAAGTTTTACGGTTATGAAAATATAAATCTGGAATGAATTTGCACTATATCGGATCACCCCTTCTGGTACCTCCCATACAAAATTACCTATTTTTGGAAAATTAATATTTCTTCCTTAACTTCCAAATTGAAACCTGCCGATTAATTAAATTTGGTCTGTTAATTAATATTGTAATAGGAGGCAAAACTAAAAATTAAACTATAAATAAATTTGCAAATTTGTCATGATTTTTTAAAATACAAAATTTTAATTTTTTTTGGGTAAAAACAAAAAATTGCGAAAAATCTGTTATCACCGAATTTAGCATAACTCATTCAATTTTCAATCGATTATTATGTACATACATGTTTTAGAAAGCTATCTTAATATGATATTCAATAAAGCTAATAAAAATAACAATTTGCCCCCAACCGATTAACTTTCAGCGTGAAGAAAATTAAAATGTGTAATTTTTTGTGCATTTTTTTTTTTTTTTTTTGAATAAAACAGCCTTTACTCAGTCATTTTTTTTTGTAATATTAAAAAATTTGATTTTTTTTCAAAGGTAACAACGATATCTTTAATAAAAAAATAAAATTTTAAAATCCGGCTTATGAAAAAAAAATTATGATTTTTTGAACTATAATTTTTTGGGAAAAAGTCGAAAATACGATTAGTACCTGTAACTTAAAAATTCGAGCTGATGGAGAAAAATGGAGATTAGATTTGAAATCAGCGACCCCAAATTAGTAAAAAACAGCTATCGAATTCCAAACAACACTCAAAAAGTTCAATTTTGTTCCCCTGTGTTATTAATATTATTTGTTATATGTAAAAATGGCATAATTGAATTGTTTCTATTAATTTCATGAAATATGATATTTACACTGTTGTTGTGATTTCCCACATAGAGTTTTTAGTAAAAATAGTTTGAAATTATTATTTAATGTTGTATGCGGATTTTACCCAGAAGACGAGCAGGGATACATACGACGAAATAGCTGTGACATCTTTTACATCTGGCAAACAGAAAGATACGAATTTCTATGTGGATTCATAGTCGTCAAGAGACTTCGACATCTGGTCTCTCGGCTTAATCCTGTAAGTGACCAAAGCGAAATATTTTTACATTACGCTGAGACGTGTGCACGGCTCTAGGGAAGACGAGAACATTAAAGATGCAGCCTATGAGCGCCTCAAGGCAATATATGACAGCTGCCCTACCGTCGGAAAATTCAGTTTACACAACAACACATCCCATAAAGGCTGGATATCCCATGATCAAAAGACACGAAACCAGATTGATCTCGTGGAAATCGATGAAAGGACATGCGTGTGATGCGCGATGGAAACTTGAATTCGGAGCACCACCCAGTTGCAGCCAAAGTATGCACGAGATAATATATATATGTGTTCCTCTAACTCCCATTGGAGCATAGGGCGTCAAACGATTCGTTACCAATTTACATTTCGGAAGATGTGGGTTGCTAACCCTCGCCTCCTAGATATAAAATAGGACTGCAATCTGGGCGTCCAATCCCACGATTCAACCATGCTTCAGCGGTTTAAGCCTACTTTCCTGAGACGTCTCTTTGACCATTCAGAATACATGGTTGTAATGCCTTCTAACTCTAGCTAACTTTTTAGCGATTGCTTTAAAGTCATTGCCCGGGGAATACTTGGTCTAGTAGTTAGCTGCAGAAGTAGTTAGCTGCTTGGACAGTGCCACAAAAGATAGGGTAGTGCTATAAACGATCGTAACCAAACACAAAGGAAGCTAGACATCACAAAGCTGCACCTATTCCATCTTTGTCTCACACTAACTTCAAACAAACCTCCTAATTATGATGTGCCCGATTCCCAGAGGCAACATATTGCGAATTCTATGACCACTGCCGCAACAACACTGGGATATAAAAGAATGAAATTCCTTTTTAGACGGAAACAGCGTCTATGGAAAAAATGAGAGAGCCAGGATTTCAAAAATTACACGGATAGAGGTGAAGCCCGAAAGGTAAGAAACAAAGGTTTTGGAACAGGGATCTCCACCTGTAAGGACAGGGACACCGACACTCAGAGTGTGCTGCAAATATGTTCGCTCTCTTCTCGGTTCCGGAGGCAGCATAATGACGAAATAACGCGAATCATAGGGTAGATTGTCCACCTTCGAGCCAAAAGGAAATCAGCACGACAATTGCAGGGCTTCAAATGTTTAAACTGTGGGAGCCGATGCCGGCAGAGCATTTTAAAGCCGGCGGCGATGAGCTGGCAACGTGCATGCCCCAGCTCATATACACGGTTTGGCTCGAGGAATGCATGCCCGATGATTGGAATCTAGGTGTTATATGTCCTGTTCTTAAGAAAGGCCAACCAAATGTGTGTATTAAGTGTCTCTCGATCAACCATTTATCTATCGCATACAAGGTCCTGTCAAGTGTATTATGTGTAGGGTGTTCAAAACTAAAACCGAAAAACCGTAAACCGGTTTTTTTATTTAAAACCGTATGCCGGTTTTTGCAAAAATGCCATTTTCGAATAACCGGTTTAACCGAGTTTTTTCCTTCGGGTACTCGGTTTTTTTTTAAATTAGTTTGAAATTTAATTTTAAAATTTTACAAAGCTTCTAAAAGCATTTTGTTTATAAAATGTAAAAAGATTTTTCTAAATCTATTTGAAATTTTCCAAAGCTTCTAAAAACATTCTTGTTTATAAAACGTTAAAAGTTTTTTCTAAATTAATTTGAAATTGAATTTTAAAACTTTAAAAAGCTTCTAAAAACATTATCGTTTACAAACATTGAATACCCTTATTATATGTATTAGGACCGAAAAATATCCTACAAGCTAATCCTGTGTAAAGTAGTCTAAAAAGGCGGAAACAATGGAATTTGCTAACGAGCTTTGTAAAAGACTTTATCCTGCAATTTCCCCAACAACGGCAGAGATTATTAACGGTTCAGATTGTGAGATGGGGGTATCTCCTAATGGTAGTCTTTGCAACGATTTAAACATGAAAATAAATAACATCCAAAATCCACCAGTGAAAACAAATTGCAATGACACAAGCCTATATGATGATTTCAACTAATTCGATAGATTTAATAAAAGGACAGAAAAGCTCAACATCCTTGTAAACGCTCTTTTGTCAATAAATCCTACTTCCACAATAAGTGAGCGCGTGTTTTCTGTATCAAGCTTTATAAAAACGAAACAGAAGAATTTACTCAAAATTGAACACTTAAATTGCATATTATTTCTTAAATACTATTTTAACCAGTAAGAAAGTTTCAGTCGGGTAAGCCGACTTACATATACCCTTACCCTCAGTAAAACATATAATTTTCTAGTATATTGATATCATTACTCGATTTCTAAAGGGGGCGAAGTGGTACATTTGTATGGGAGGTACCAGAAGGGGCTTGGAAAGACTTAAAGTTGTTTTCTTCAAAACTTTATCCTGATTTAGCTTTAATAAATACAGAATGTGGGCCCGATCACGTTGGGTGTGTTGATATTACTACTCCATCTCTAGAGTGGGCGGAATAGTACATTTGTATGGGAGGTCTCAGATGGGGCGTGGCTAGACTTAAAAACTTTATCCTGATTTAGCTTTACTAAATACAGAGTTTGGACACGATCACGTTGGGTGTATTGATATTAGTACTTCATCTCTGAAGTAGGCGGAATGGTGCATTTGCGTGGGAGGTTCCAGCAGGTTTCCAAATTGGTTCTCCAAATTTTTATTCTGTTTGAGTAATACTAAAAACAGAATTTGGTCACGATCGCGTTGGATCTATTAATAATATTAACCGATTTCTAAACTGAGTGGTACCTGATGGGTATGGGAGGTACCACATGGGGCGTAGCTAGACTTCCAGTTTATTCTCCAAAACTGTGTCCTGCTATAGTTTTACTAAATGTAGGATTTGGGCACGATCACCCAATCCGATTGATATAACATACTAAATAAATGCATTTTTTTAAACCAAATTATATTTTTTATAAGTATTTTTAACTTTTTAGGAAAAAACCGAAAAAACCGGTTAAACCGGTTTTCTTTAAAATGCTGTATTCGAATTCCGATTTTTATAAAAAATCAATTTTTCGAATAACTCGGAAACCGGGTTTCTTAAAAAATGAGGTATTTGAACACTCTAATTATGTGAAAGACTAAAGTCCATTCTGGCGAACCTGATTGGACCATATCAGTGTGGCTTTATACTTGGTAAATCCACGACCGACAAGATATTCAGACTACGACAAATCCTGGAGAAGACCCAAAAAATGCAAATCGACACTTACCATCTGTTTATCGACTATAAAGCTGAATTCGACAGTCTGATGCGACAGAAACTATTAAATGCTATGGCTGAGTTTTGTATCACCGCGAAGCTGATAGACTTTACGGGATGACACTGACTGATACGAAGTCTTCAGTGAAAATAGGCACAAAACTACAATGCGAGGCTTCAGACAAGGCGATAGTCTGTCATGCAAACACTTTAAAGTCATAATGGAGATTATCATGGAAAGGCAGTAGTAAACACGACAGGCACCATATTTAACAAAAGCCAAATGTTGCTCGCGTATGCCGACAACTGCAGGATGCTACTGCGGCCTTTTCGAGCATATGCCGATGACATAGATATCATTGGCTGAGAACTACGGGATGTTACTACGGCTTTTTCGAACATAGAGAAGTGGGTCTGGTGATTTATGAGGACAAAACCAAGTTATTTGTTTCAACGAAAAAAGATTTTAACAGTTTGGGACGCTACGTGAACCTTGAAAACTATACGTTTCAAGTGGTGGATGATTTTGCCTACCTCGGCTCTGCCATAAACACAAATATTAATGTCAGCCTGGAAATCAAGAGACGGGTATTCATCGCACACGGCTGTTCCTTTGTGCTATGCGAGCAATTTAATGATAAAGCCCTCTCTTAACGAACGAAGTTACAACTCTACCAGACACTGATCCTTCCTATCTTGCTCTACAGCGCAGAATCCTGGGTAAGGAAGCAAGCGGATCAATCTATTGTGGGAGTTTTCGAGAGAAAAATACTTTGCAAAATATTTGGAGCCATCATCGTACAACGACATCGACGTAGTCATGCACATGCAAATAGACCGAAAGCGCAGGCGTGGACACGTTGTACGAATGGACGAAAATGCTCCGGCTCGAAAAGTCTTCGGCAATAAACTCGATGGGAGATGGCGACCAAAACTTCGATAGATGGACCAGGTGAAAGAGCTGTTATCTAAGCTTGGTGTGACGAACTATCTACGGAGCGTAAAAGACCGATGCGCTAAGAATTCACTTCTACGTGCTCATTACTGATTGATAAATTTCATTTAAGAAGAAGATCTAGTACCTTTACCTTTACTATACTGACCTAGTTCTTACCCACCAGACAATGACCCCGAAAATGTTCCACAGTGTAATCTGAAGTTATGGCATATGTTAAGTCAATGACAAGGGGCAATATCCTGGAAATAGAAGGAGGAAATTCAAATCTGCTACACAAAATTTGTAACTTAAAATTTGTTTGAAAAATTTTCAGAAAATTTTTTACTTTCAGTGATAATCGCAAAGCAAAGAAACATTTTACAAGGCCTTTAAATAGAAAAAGATCACGTTCATAGACTCAAGTATGTAACACATACTAATAGCACTAACAGAATACTATTAACATTAAATTTCATTACAAGTTTGCATACCCCCGAGATAGCCAATGTCTATTCCAACCAATTCTCTCAATTACTGCAAACAAACGCACCTAATTCTGATGTTCAAGAAACACAGTGACAGCATCTTATGGATTCTATGTCCACTGCCACAGCGATCGAACTTGGGAACCAAAACCAAGCTCAGTAAAGTCCTGTGACAATGAAGAATGTCACGTATTGTCTGAAGAAAAGGATACGGTATGCTGAGAGCGAACGATTTAAAATGATAAGGAGAGAGAAGAAATCGTATCTCTTTAACAGAAAATGCTAATACGGATACGATCACAGAGTAATAATATAAAGAGTATCCCATATTCTTGTGTCGAAAAATGTCTGGAAAACGATGCGCTAACGAACTTTTGTAAACAAACTTCCACGAGAGTTGATAAAAATAGTATTTTTGCTATCTTTTGTTCCACTGAACTTAGTAAAACAGTCGTCAACTACCCTTTTTCTCTCTGTTATCTCTCTGTAGTTCACAGACACCTAAGATGTTCATCACAGAGCTCTGGACGGCAGGGGCTGATACGATGAGAGAGTGAAGATATCAAAAAATTACTAAAATATGGGGGAAGCCCGAAATTTATACCAAATGGAAAAAAATTATAGTATTCATACAGGGAAGGACAGATATAGTAATCTGGTCACGGACACGCAAATTTTGCAGCAAATGTGGAGGTATTAATGTGATCAACATTCAGCACAATTGCTTTGAGCTATACGCTTCCCTAGATCTACCCACGGTTTGCTTTCATAACAATTCCCTTACTGCCTAAAGTTCGTCTAATTTTGAATGATTCCATTCTCCCCTCTTCATACGTGTACAACACCTGACTAAAGTAATTTTCTGCTCAATTTACTACAACACATTGTGGCAACCAATTACAGGATGATGGCAAAAGAACATACGGTCAGCGTACCTATGCACATGTGTGGCATTTAAAAAAATTTCCCAATAATTGAGTTTAACAACCATTTGAAGAAATGAAACATAGGACAGAACAGTAAAGGAATACTAAACAAAACGAGCGTAACAACAGACCGACTGACTGAGATCTAAATAGTATACGCTCTGAACAACAATCAATAGACGAATCGTCACTAAAGGATAACCACAAACATTAAATTTATAAAAGAGAGAACATAAAAAGTAACCATACAATGCAACTGTTTCTCCTTTAGAGATATCTTTAATCTAGAAACAGTTCCTTAATTGTAACGGTAGATGACTTTAATTAATCCTTTTTGTCTTCGTTATCTTATAGAATATCCTTAAGAATGTTTGGCATAACAAATGAACAATTCTCAACAACAAGCGAATGGAAACATAACAACTCATACTAATCATAATTAGCTGCCTAAGAATGTGAATACAAAAAGGGTTTAACATTATCCTCATTGTCGTTACCACTTGCAACAACTTCTTAAGCACCCCTTAACCGGATGTTGGTGTTGGGGAGGGTCTTTCTTTTTACGGAGTTGTTTGTGTGATACGAGAACAACTGGCAACGGCATCAACAACTTTGCCCGACAACAACTCGAGATGAAACAATAAAATGCCTAATTAAAAATTCTACACATTACTTTCGCTTTTTGTGAGCAATTTTCACTTTAACTCTAACTCTTGGAAATACTCAGGCAGACAGACAGATAGACATACCCTTTTGCATATATGTAGATGAAACCAAACCATAGATTCATCATCGTCCCACATAAGTATGCATACAGCATATATGTACATAAATAAAATCTTGTTATGTGTTAAACCCCGTTTTCGTACATCTTAAGTTGTAACTGCGTGTGCGAGAATATATGAAAAGGGTGTTATGCAATGGGCTGAGGTAAAATATTAAAAGAATTGATGGTGGGCTGTTGAATAAGGGAAAGGTGCTATTGTAACCGGTGTATCTAAAAGAGTAACGGCAGCTTGTCTGAAAGTGAATACTATATTTTTAATTCAATTCATATCAGAGCAAAGTAAGCATTCATCTCTGCAGAAATAGTAATTGAGAAATTGTATAGAATCATACATTTCAACTGTGTCACCTTGGGTTGTTGTGAAACCAAAATATAGTTTTGCCATGGCTAAACCCACATTGTTTCAATACTTATGTTAGCCAATTTATTATCACTCCTCATTTCTACCCTTTTATAATTTACCAAATGCAAATGTGTGTGTTGGATATCTTACTTCTTAATTTTAACTTTATAATTCTAAAGTATGAGACTTATATCCTTTACTTAGCAACCACTTGAGACTGTAATTTTTTGCTGTTTTCTACTGAAAAACATCCCAAAAATTTTGGATATACTATTTCGTGTAAACGTGTTAGACCTTATATGTATCTGCATGTATGTATCTACTTAACTCTTATACACATAAATATATGTAAGCCCGATAGAATTTCTCATTGTTGCCTAAGAACACTTTAGCTCCACCGTTCTCTTGCCCGAAAACCCCTTCGAATCTTACAGGTTTCAGCAAGTTGTTAAAACTACTTATTGTGTGTTTGTGTGCGTTGTAGCGTTGTGGAATGGGTGCTTGCATATGTGTGTGGGTAGCATAGAGAGGAGCAAAGGTGTTTCATTGGTACGTGTCGTCGCAACCTGGTTAAATCCCTTGACGACCGCATGTGTTAATGAAATCTACACTTGTCATTAGGCTGCTTAAAACCACTTTAATAAATTTTATGAAACATCATTAAAAACATTATCTCATCGTAAGCCAGAGTGCTGAGAGGCTGTCGTTGTTGTGAATTATCTTTGGGATCAAAGATATTTCACGATGTTGACAGACATAAAACCTAATTTATGGAGATTTTAATTAATGTGTTTTAAAAAATAATTGGTAGCTATAAATTGGTTTATGCATCCCAGTGAATCATCTAACATATTCATGCAATGTATGTGAGTCAATGTTACTTTGAAGAAACTGGAAAGGAATATACTGTTTTTGGTTCAAAAACGAGCCTTATATATACATGATACTTAAAATTAAATTACTACAAAAAACCCCCTCTAATGCTGATGTTCCCGAAACATAGTGACAATAATTTGCTCATTCTATGAACACTGTCGCAACAACAGTACTGCTGTATGAAAAACTACTCTTAGACAAGCCTCGATTCGCGCGTATTGTCTGAGGAAATGGTTGCTGCATACAAGTCATAGCTGCAGCCAATGGTAACGCGTGCTATGACGGAACGTTAAAACGAGAAGAAGAGAGAGACAAAACGCAAACGTTATAAGAAGCATGATTTAAGAGTATGTACCTTTAATGTCCGAACTCTTTAGAGAGATAAGAATGTCCAAACATATATCCAATTGGCGGATGTCCTCGATAAATACAAAAATATAAAGCATAAATATTCACAAGGTAACTTGGATAAAGCGGAAAAAGCGCATATGCAGGGAAAGAGAGAGCCAGGATATCGAAAAGTACAGGGAAAGAGGTGAAGCCCGAAAGTTTTAACAAATAGTACAAATCATACATTTTAAAGCAGGTATCCACTCATATAAGGACAGAGATGGAAATCTCGTTACGGACTTGCAGAGTGTGCTGCACAATGGAAGCAACATTTTCGAACTTGGAAAGCATCATCACATCGACTCTTGGGGTGGGATTGTTAAAAGGGGATCCTAAGTAACATGATTTTGATAAGACCGACTTCCTAATTTTCAGAGGTTGCAAAATAAAATGTATGACCCAAAAAGTAGAAGCGGTGGGGTAGGGGCAAACGGAGTTTATCGCAGAGAAGGCGAAAAAAAATCAACAATAAGCTCCGCAACTGTCACGAAGTTGACTCTAGAGGTGTCAAATGTATGGCCGACTTCTAGTAACTTTTCCCTCCAGACAATTTTCCTAAACACATCTACCACCCGAAGGGCATTCACTAATTGCCCCAAACGTGCCGTCAGAGGAGTCAAATGTATTTGCAACCCCAACAGTTTCTCAAAACGTAGTTGCCCTTTATCTATATATTTTATTTTTTATAAATTCTATATGAAGTCAGCTCCCTTCGCTGTAATAGTGCCTTCTAGAAGGGTAAATGTATGACCGACCCCCAGTAATTTTTTCTCCTAAAATTTTCTGCCCCTAACCTACCCTCTATCATCACTATACGTTTGAATTGTCTAAAAGTACCTTTGAGGTAGTTAGAGCCGTGGGAGCAAATTTTTAAAAATTTTATATTTGTGTGGGAATCCCTTTAGGGGTGAAGATAGGGTATTGGTATCTTTCAAATAACGTTTGATGGGAAAAATTAAATTTTACCTCCCTAAGAGGCTTGACCACGTTACAATGCCATTTGCACCCACCCCACCCGAATTTGATTTTTGTGTGGGAGCCCTTTAAGAGGGTGAAGATATTGGATAGGTATGTTTGGAAATATTGTTTGAAGGAAAAAAAAACTTGGGGTCGGTCTTATATTTTACCATCTTAGTGGCATGTTGAGGATTTTTTCCCCTACACAGCCACCTTAGACCATGATGCGCAGCCAATTGCCACCATACCACCTCCCCCATTTTACATTTGCATACATTTTTTCCCCCAACCTCATAAAATTAGCGGGTTAGATGTATCAAAATCGAAAACCCCTGCACTATCCCAGCCATATTGCCCACCACCGACGCAACACGTGGCCAAAACGACTTAACAACAATAAAGCTGTGTGAACGAAAGACTGCAGGCAGGGTTTGTTAAGGCCGACGGCGAAGAGCTGCCAATTAAATGCACTCATAAACAATGACAGAGCCATTTGTTACCAAGCGAGGTCTTAGCCAAGACGATAGTCTGTTATACGATCTCTTTAACATCCTAATGGAGGTGATCATGCCGGTAGTACTGATATCATTGGCCGAGAACTGTAAGATGTCACTGCAGCCTTTTTAAGCATTGAGAAGTAATCGTCAGAAGTGTGTCTTGTGATAACTGAGGACAAAACCAATTTATTAGTTTCAACGAACAAAGAGACGTACGCTGCGTGAACGTTGACAACTATAACTATGACTCCGCCGTAAACAAAAATAAATATGTCAGCCTGGAAATCCAGAGACGACCATTGATCGCAAACCGCAGCCACTATGCGCTAAGCCAGTTATTTAGTGGCATAGCCATCTCTCGACTAACAAATACAGACACTGATACTAACTGTCTTGTGCTTCAACGCAGCATATCAATCTATTCTGGCAGAAAATTATTCGCAAAATATTTGTACCCATCATCGTTTACGGCGAGTACCGTCATCGAATTAACTATGAGCTGTATAACGACATCGATATCGTTAAAATAGACCGAATTTGCTGGGTGGCTCATGATGTTCGAATGGATGAAATTGCTCCACTTCGAAAATTCTTCTTAAACTCTATGGAAGGGCAGGAGGGTGCGACCAAAACTATGTTGGATGGATCATGTGAAAAAGCTGTTATCTAAACTAAACGTGGCAAACTATCTACGGAGTTTAATAAACCGAAGCGTTTTTCTACGTACAGAAACTGATAGATGAATGTTCTTGCCATAAAAATAAAGAAGCCACACCCATTCTAGCAGTTCCCATACAAAAGTAACTTACTTACTTAGCTGGCACTTCTTTGCAATCCTATAGGATTTTATACCGCATGAAGAAAAATGTCATAAGCGCTTCGATCTTATTCTCTTCTACTCACACCAAGTTCTGCAATGTTCTCAGTAACCTGATCTTTCCAACGGAGTTTTGGTCAGCCTCTTCTGCGCCGTCCATCGTGTTTATTGTCGAAAACTTTTCGAGCTGGATCATTTTCGCCAATACTAACAACATGACCTAGCCAACGCAACCGTTGCACCTTAATGCACTATGGTACATACGACGACGATACTCTCCGTAAACGATGATGGGAGAACCGTTTTATCCGCTCGTGTCACAACCCAGGAACTATACATTAATACAGGTAGGACCAGCATCTGGTATTGCTGGATTTTTGTTTGTCGAGAGAGGGCTCTGTCATTGAATCGCTTGCTTACTCTGTAGTAGCATTTTTTAGCAAGCAGGATTCTTCTCAGAACTTCGAGGCTGACATTATTTTCTTTGTTGATGGCGGAGCCCAGGTAGATACAATTATCTACAACCGATGATGTCTTTAGATAACACTGGATTTAGTCTTTCTCATAGCACACTGGACAGGTAGTCAGAAAACACAATAGGCTCACCGTATTTTTGAGCACAGGACATAATACGCTAAGATTGCAATCATCAGGCATGCACTCGTTAAGCCAAACCGTCCGTAGCAGCTGGCAGAGGCTATCTCTAAGGGGTTTACAGATTTGCATTGTTCTGCTTTCTTTGTGTTTGGTTACGTGTGTTTTTCGCTCAGCTGCACACCTTGGCAGCAACCAGGTAATGATCCGAGCCAATATTAGCACCACGTCCATGCTACTAGATGCATGTCTGGCATCAATAACCACATGATCAATTTGATTTTTGGTGTTTTGATCCAGGGATAGCCAAATTGCCTTGTGGATATCTTTGTGCTGGAATCTGATTCCACTCACTACCATGTTCCTTCCCGCTGCAAAGCTAACCTGCCTAAACCCGCTGTCTGTCTGATATTTCCTATTTTTGCATTAAGAACAACTTTAATGTCGTGGCCAGGGCAGCGGTCGTATGTTCCCTCTACGCGCTCATAAAATTCACGTTTTGTTTTATTGTCTTTATCTTTCGTCGGGGCATCAGCACAAATCAGCGTGTTGTAGAAATATTTCGCCTTGATGCGGTCTGTGGCTATTCGGTCACTAACAGTCTCTCGCCAACTATAAATCCACATCCAAATTCGTGCTTTTCGACATGACAGCTGTAATAAATGTCAGAACTTTCACGTCGCGTGTCACAACTTTTATGTAGCGAGCATCCTTGTCCTGTCGATCTCATCTCCTTGATGGCGGTGATGTCAGCCTTATATTTTTTTGAGGACATTCGCCAGTCGGATAGTGGCACCTTCTTTATAGAGCGTCCGGACGGTCCAGGTGCATATCCTTAACTCATGGTCCTTATTACGTTTGCGTAGGTCGTCAACATTTGGGGGGTTGCGTTTGTTTCTTTTTCTTTTTCGTGTTTTCATAGCCAGTAAAGAACCTGAAGGCTGGAGACTAACCCAACCATCAGGGCTCGTCGCTCACTATCTGCCGCAATTCATGATAAAAAAGATCACGAACAACGTTGCCCAAGTGCCACCATGAAGGAGGTTGTGAGTCGGCTTGAAATGCAAGATTTACATCCTTTTACTTTACATCCCCAACGACACCCATACACAAGTACCTATGTATTACAGAACTCAAGACGTAAAACATTACATTACCTTGCCTTCTTACCCATTTTTGTTTATTTCCCCAAGAAAACTCAATTTTTTTTTGAATTGAATGATACATAGATTTTTCTTTTATCATTTATTTTATTTCACATCATATTCAAGTTAATAATAATAATAATGTTTATGTTATCTCAGTTTTTGTTGTTTATATATTATTTTGTTTATACGTATTTCAATTTGGTTTAAAATCCTGTTGTCTTCTCAAGTACTACAAATAATAATTGTTATAAACAATGTTCACCCACAGTGGAGGAAGTTGAATGTACCGCTTGCCAGAATTCAGAATTACTTGTCGCAAACAGTTTGTTCTTCAATTAAATTTAATTTTATATTATTTTTAATATGTTTAGTTTTGTTTTTGTTGTTTTTTATTAAAGTAATAGCTAAAGTAAATGACTAAGTTTTGTTTAGTATTGACTAGAGTTTTGGGGATTCAATTTTTTTTTCTTCTTGATTTTCGCTTTTCATAGATATTTAAAAATTCGCATCTCATATGTACAAAGTAAAAGGTAATGTTGATTTTATGTTTTTTTTTTACTACATTTAAACGACATTTATTTGTTTTTTTTTTTTTAGTTTTTGTTTTATATTTTAATGTATTTATTAGTTTAGTAGAAAAACGAAATAACAAAACGGAAAATAATTGCACATTTATTACACAATAAAGGATATTCTATTATATTGTAGTGGTTTTTTTAATCTTATTTTTATTTAACTATTTACACAAGGTTAAGGGCTATGAAATAAAATTGTGATCTGGCCATTGTCGATAATGTATAGTAAATAGAATTTTGTGTAACAAAATATTGAAATATTCTGAACACTATAATTTTAATGTTAACAGGAGGTAAGAAATAGAGGGATGCAGAACAATAGATGCAATAAGAAAGGTTACGTAGCACGTAACCTAGTTTGTATTGCCGTTTTGTTATGAATCTTTTTTCTTCACTTCACCCACCTTTTGTTTCATTAAAACTTTAGAAATATTTTTAAAATCTAAAGGAAATTTTTTTCGTTACTTTAAAATATTATTTTTAACCAACAGCAAAAACATTACTCGACTCTGCCTTGATCACATCTTTTAATTTCTCTTTTCTTCTAAAAACATAAAAACAAATGGAAGGATTCATAGATATAATCAATTATTCAGTTAGGAACTTAGATGCGCTCTGTAGTAGATTTTGCAAATATTTTTGGTTTACTTTTCGTTTTTTTTTTTCTTTTTTTGGTAAGGAATCGCATAACATTTAATTAACAATTGCTTTATGAGTTTTTTTCTTCATTTTTTTTTAAAATAAATGTTAACATATATTAACTAAAATCTTACAAAAGGTTTTTATTCTCCTAAAAAAATTCTATACATATATTTACACTGATATAATTCTCTATGTGCTCGCCTGCTTATCATATTACCAGTGCTTGCTCTCTGTGCCTATAGCTGACTGCTCTTCCTGGGGATTCTCGTAACACTAGAGGACAGCTGAGCCGCACCATAGCACCTGACCTCAATATGGCCGCCAAACACTACCTCCATTGTCAGCTGGGTTGTGGTGACCGCGGTGGGCGGCCAAAGCGGTCAACTGTCGATTGGTGTTGCCATCTTCAATATTTCGCACCGAGGCGCCACAATTGCCAATTAAAGTCAAGTCACCCGGATGGGTCACGCCACCACCCGACATAATGTTGTGCTGCTGCCGCACACCCACATTGCTAATGTGATCCATAACGCTTTGCAGTTCACCATGGACCGTGGAATTGGGCGAGGTGTGTGAGGGTAGGGAATGTGAGTGGAAACCATGGGATTGATTGGCTGCCGTATATAGCTGAGAATACAACAAGCTAGCCGGTAGTACAGGATACAAAGAGCCATTGCAGCCAGCTCCCGCAGCACCTGTATGACCGCCTCCAACACCTACACCCACGCCTGTACCAGCCGCGGCACCATAGCCGGCAGGATTCTGTGTCTGATTTACAAGATTGGTAAAATTTTGATTTGAACCTACCAGAGAATTATTAGCCGAGCCATTGGAATTGTTGCCATTGCTGTTAGCACCACCATTTGTGGCAGCATTGCCATTTGTGCCACCTAAATTGGGGGTGTTAGTGGTTAGGAGATCTTCTTGGACTGGCGACTCAGCTTGTGAGGAATCGCTTAAGCTACGAGGACCATTCTGGCTGGAGTGGACGTTATAGTCGTTGTTGGCATTGTGATAGCGTGGCACTAAAATTGAATTAGTGCCGGCGCCGGAGCCACCATTTACTGTGGATGAAATAGCTGTCTGGCCGGTGGTGCCCAATAGGCTGTGATGAGTCATCTGACCGGTGGTGGAGCCCACCAGGCTACTCAAATGCTGATCCAGATCAGAAGCGGTGGAATCGGGTAGCACTGGGGTTTAAAGATAAAGTACAATAATGGTGAGGTGTTAAAATCCAGATCTTACGCACTTTGGTTTAAAAAACTTAAAAATTCGTCATTAATGGTGTTACGATATAATACCCAATGGAATAAACCCCAAACATGCATATGAAATAGGCCAAACAAATTTATTAAAAACAAATTGGGGATGATTTTAAGTTGTAATTTCGTTTTGAATTTGTCGATTATTTCAGAACACAGTACAACACATGATTTTGGAACTCAATTCTGGAAACTGCACGTGGAAGTAGCCCCAAACCAGAAGAAGTTCTGCATCATTCGTTTTTTCAAGTTACATATCAGAAAAATTTAATATCGATTTGAGGTTAGTATCTTAAAAGTTAAAAAACAAAAAAAAAACTTAATTTCCCTTTGCACCCCATGAATGAGGTATGGGATAGCTTCTCGCGTTGTTGTGAATTAACACGCTTTCTATTTTTAGATTCACAACTAACGGCACCTACTTGTTTATCGACGAATGCGAACGTCACTGTTTGAGAAGCTCTTACTAGACATGCCGATTGACTCGACACTTAATACTGCGAAGTTGGTGTCAACAACATTTGAGGGGAGACAATGAAAGAACAATTTTTTTTTAAGATGACTGGAGCCAGGTTTGAACCTGCGATCTCCCGCATGGTAGTCGCGTGTTCTTACCACTAAGCCACGGCCGGTAAGTATCTTATAGGGGAATTTGTCACGTTTTAGGCTCTTTTGTTATATTGTTATATGGTGGCGTATGACTATCATAAGTAACATATCACGTTAATCATACGCCACGGAGTACCACAATTTTATTGTAACTGCTACAAAATAAACCCAGTTCAAAATCATTTGATGAATAGAAAAGTGAAACTGTTGCATATGTAGGGAAACGTTATATGAACAGTTTAAAGGAATCGTAATTCTTAATTTTTTTAAATTTGTTTCAGCTGAATCGGACCATGGCTCTCGAGTTATGTCAAACAAAAGAGCCTAAAACGTGACAAATTCCCCTATACGACATTTACTAACTTCGAATCGATATTAAATTAGTATGGTATGTAACTTAATAAAACGAATGATGCAGAACTTCTTCTTTTTGGGGCTACTTTGACGTGTAGTTCTCAGAATTGAGTCCCAAATCAATGATACCCAATATTAAGGTCTATTTCATTTTAAATTTAGGTTTATTCGGCTTCATTTCAATTTCTTATTAATTAAATTGATTTGGGCATTATTTTATTATCGATTATTTCATTTTTTGGATTGGGGGTTATTTCATTGGAAGTTATTTCGTAGCGCTGTCGTTAATCACTTACTTGGCACGCAATCTCTATTCGTGGCACCACTGAAATCTTGATTATTCGCCTGTTCATTGGATGAACACGAAAAGCCCAATGCTGGATTATTAAACTGCGCCGATGTGGGTGTTGTGCATGAAGACAAACCGCTGCTGGCCAAATAGGGTGAATATGCAGTAGCGGATCCATAGCCCCAATGGGTGTTGCTGGCACCTAAACCAAATTGTGACATATCTATATGTGTTAAAGGGTTTTACACTTTTAAGTTGGTAGATTCTTTGTTAGTTTTAACGTTTTTTTTTGCAATTAGTGCGAATAAATTAAGAGAACACAACACTGAGAACACAAAAATTAACTAAATCACACTTAATATGTTAAATTAACGATAACATGCTTAACAAAACCGAACACAAAAAAAAAACATAAATGATAAAGTCAATTAAAATTAATGCATTTATTAAATAGTATAAATTAATTTATTTGGCAAAAATAGATTTCAAGATGCAGTAAGAAAAAGATATGTTGGTTACAATTTTATTTTAAATACATTTAGTCTGAGTTATAACTAGTAAGATTATCTTCGACTTGCCGGTTATTTGCACTACAACAATTTTTTATTTATTGAACTTTGTACTGCAAAAAAGTGGATTTGGTGAGAGGTAGACGTAACATTTGGCATAGCATACCCAATTTCTGATCGATAACACTAAAACTACTGCTGCAACCGCGGGGACAGATAGATGGAGACCCGCAAAAAGGGCAAATTAGTTTGGTAGATGGGAATATTTTTTGTCTGATATTGCTCAATTCTGAACATAACCTCCCCTTAAAGGATAGAAGCTTCCATACCAAATTTCAGAAATCTCAAAAGATATCATAATTTCTATTTCAATAGAATTATTGTAATTTGAATTTTGGACCGGCCGTGGCATAGTGGTTAGAACACGCGACTACCATGGGGGAGATCACAGGTTCAACTCCTGGCTCCAGTCTTCTTAAAAGAAAATAAATAAATAAATTTTTCTTCCATTGTCGTCTCCCCTCGAATGTTGTCGACAGCAACTTCGCAGTATTAGTGTCGAGTCAATCGGCGTGTCTAGTAAGAGCTTCTCAAACAGTGACGTTCGCATTCGTCGATAAACAAGTAGATGCCGTTAGTTGTGAATCTAAAAATAGAAAGCATGTTAAATCACAACACCGCGAGAAGCTATCCCATACTTCATTCATTGGGTGTAAAGGGAAATGAAGCTTTTTTTTTTTATTGTAATTTTTATAGTTGGTAAATCACCATGTTTGTAAGATTTTGCTTTAAAATGTCAAAGTATTAAAAGCAACACTCTAAAGCGTCCTTTTTATAAATTTTCGGGAAATAGGATAATTTGTATGGAATTTTCAGTTGTGACAGCACAAAGTTGACACAAATTGTATACCGTCACCCTTAGGAAAGAGAAAAAAAGTGAAACGCATTAAAGAAGATGTCTTAGGCAGCAATTATCTTATGACCAAATGTCTTTCTATGTCTTTTGTATTAAATACATTTAGTCTGTCTGTCTGGCAGGTTGGTGGCAGGATAACTCGAGTAAACTTTAACAGATCCTTACGAAAATTTACCAGTATTAATATTTTGGCAATTACCTCTTCTAATACCCCGCATAAAAAATTACCTAATATTGGCAAATTAATATTTCTCCCATTACTTCCAAACGGGGACGACTAAAGGATATTTAAATTCGGTCAGTTTAATTACCTTCTAACAATAGATAAATACTCATAAAAACGAGGCCATTGCCACTCCCGTTATGGTACCCCCAAACAAATGACCGAACTCGCCCGTTTTTTATAACATTTTTTTTATAAGTACACTGAACTTTATCATATTCCGTGTAAGAGGAGCGCTTCTGAAATGTTGACGCTAGAATGAATATGGACTATGTCAGGTGACCCCTTCCGGTACCTCCCAAACCAAATGACCTCTATTTGGAAAATAAATATTTCTCTCATAACTTCCAAATGGACAACAAGAGAATAATTAAATTTGGCCTGTAATATTTGACAAATCCTCATTTGTTAGACCCCTTCTCGCATTTGCCTTACAAACGACCGAGTTCAGAGATAGAGGTTTAATTCACCCATTTGAAATTAAGGTTTCTTTTAAGATATATTTTCCTTAGTTTTTGAGAATTTTTTAATAACCCCATATAAAATGATCACATGCCCAGAGAACTTAAAAAAAACTTAATTTCCCTTAACACCCAATGAATGAGGTATGGGGTAGCTTCTCGCGTTGTTGCAAATTAACACGCTTTATATTTTAGATTCACAACAAACGACACCTACTTGTTTATCGACGAATGCGAACGTCACTGCTTGAGAAGCTTTTACTAGACATGCCGATTATCTCGACACTTATACTGCGACGTTACTGTCGACAACATCGAGATATTGAAGATATTGCCCAGAGATATTGAATTTATATTTTACATTTGTTGGCAAACTTATTCAAAGGCTAACACCGGAACAACGATTTGAAATCGTGGACATTTTTTTTATCCCCACCCTACGAGCACTAGGGTTTATATTATTTGATGCGACATACAAGTGTAGCACTTAGAAAGATTCACTTTAGACCCTTGGTTTCTTTGTCTAGCTTTCCGGCTGGTACGCACGATAACTTTCGAAAGACGCAACCCAAAGACTCCAAAACTACTTACGCTATTGCAAATTGACTTCATGACCCTTCTGGTACCTCCCATAAAAATGTACCACTCCGCCCACTTTAGAAATCGAGTAATAATAACAATACCCCCAATGCGATCGTGCCTAAATTCTGCATTTTGTAAAGCTATAGCAAATTAAAGTTTTGGAGGAAAAAGACCTCGCCCCTTCTGGTACCTCTCATACCCATGTGTTACCGCCCTCTTTAAAAATCGATTAATATTATTAATACCCCAACGCGATAGTGCCCAAATTCTGCATTTGGTAAAGATGAAGCAGGATAAAATTTTGGAGAAAAAACTGAAAGTCTAGCCACGCCCCTTCTTGTACCTCCCATATTAAAGTGGCACCGCCCACTTTAGAAATCAATTAATATTATTAATACACGTAAAGTGATCGTGCCCAAATTCTGTATTTGGTAAATCTAAAGCACGATAAAGTTTTCGAGAACATATTGGAAGTTCAGCCACTCCCCTTCTGGTACCTCCCATACAAATGTACCATTCCGCCCACTTTAGAAAGCACTTGATACTTGACACTTGATAAAATTCTGTTTGTAGTAAAGCTAAATCAGTATAAAGTTATGGAGAAATATGGAAGTCCAGCCACTCCTCTTCTGGCACCTCCCATACAAATGTACCATTCCGCCCACTTTAGAAATCGAATAGAAATATGAATTGACTAGAAAATGTTATGTTTTACTGATGGTGAGGGTATACATATGTTGATCGGTTTTCCTGACTGAAACTTTCTTACAGGTTTTCCCAAAATTCGCGCTCTTTTTGGCAAACCTTTGGAGCATTTTGTTAAGTTAACCCTGTCCGTCCGCTACTTGTAAAATGTTGAGGAAATATTTTGACCTACGTCCATTTAAGATCCAATTTGTAAAATAACTGAAGCCAGCGGACTATCAATTTCGCCGTGTGTCTAGTGAATGGTCAGAGAGAGTGGTCACTGAAAGTGGAATCAAATCATGTGCAGCGATGATGCTCATTTCTGATAACCCATGAATGATGCTCTCGCGTTGTTGTGAATTCATATGCTTTTATTTAAGATTCATAACAAACGGCGCCTACATGTTTATCGACGAATGCGAACGCTTTTTGAGAAGCTTTTACTAGACATGCCGATTGATTCGACACTTATACTTTTGGCTACCGAATTATCTCAAGAAATGGACGTGTAAATTGGCCACCTCTTTCGTGTAATTTGACACCAGTGGAGTACATTTTGTGAGGGTTCGTCAAATTACTGGCCTATGCAGATAAACCAGCAACGATTGATCATTTAGAAGCGTACATTCGACACACTGTTGACGAAATAAGACTGGTTGTGCTCAAAATGATGGTGCAAAATCGGAGCAACAGGACCAAGACCGTATGCCAGAAACTATTTTAAACATTAAATAACATAAAATTTGTGAAAAGACAAAATGTTGGTCATTCAAAAAAGATCAAATTTTTCACATTTTCTTTGATGACTACATATCTAGCAAATTCTGTAACATAATTTCAAGATATTGCCCCTTTTTTAAGAAAAGAACACCGGATATTTTTGTTAGATAAAAAGAAGCCACTTAAGTTTTCAACACTTTGTTCTATGTGTATAAATCATAATAACTGGATTTCCTTTAAGTTTGTAAAAGAATTTTCTGTTACGAAACTAGTATCTATGTTTGCCTTTAAATAAGTATGACACTACAACCAATCCTTACCTCCACTATGAAAAAAAAACAGTAGCCCCCCAGTAACCACAATTTAAACCCCACATCATCCAGTCTCCGGTGGTCTAATCTAAACAAAAGTATTCATAAGGCATACCGCAGACCCTAACACATTCAAATTATTTGCAATTCATAATCGAAGGATGCTTGTTCACATCATATCGTAATGATTTGTAACATGATAATCAACATGGAGTCAATTACAATACAACAACTTTCTATGCACTCATGGAGGCCAAAAAATATTTGTACCAAATGCAAATCACAAAATTTGCATAACAACACATTCCAACCAAAGTGCAGCTGTAAAATTCTTCGAACGTGTTGCAGTAAAATTTATTAAATATTTTTCAAAAAAATTTCAATAAATATTGAAAAATCAACGCGCAAAAAAAACATGCCGAACTCATAACAAATTATTTGCATAAAGTCAATAACAAAGTTTTGGTCGTTAGAATAACCCTAAAATACATTTATAACATTACAAACACACACAAACACATGTAGATTTACATATCCTGTAACACACATAGATCCAACATGCATTTATAAAACGCATTGCATAAACGCAAGCGTTGGTGTATGTGTTTGTGCTGGTTATATTTATAGATGGACGATGACGACGGCAACGATGCGGACCGTCAATAAAATAAATGTGGGCCGCTAATTATGCCAATATGGTGTCTATGGGCAAAAAGTATGTGTGTGTGTGCGTGTGTTTGCAATTTTAGTGTAAATGAATGACAACCATTATGCGGGTTTTTGGCTACTGATTGGATACAGCAAGGATAACTACAGCAACAACACGCACATAGCTCTGTAGCGGCATTGAAAAAATTCAAACATTTTCTACGCATTTCGTACCGAAAGTATGAAAATAAACATGGCTCAAATGCGTGTTATGCCATTACGTTTATGTACAAAGGTATGTCGCAACTAATTGGATCCCATGGCAGGAAGGAGTGGATCGGATGTGAGTGTGTGTGTGTGATTGTGTGTGCTCAGACTGAAATTTAAACAGTAAAATCAACTGTTTATTTGAAACATTTTTTATTTGTTCAAATCATCTAAAAATACATAATGCACACATGTTGTATGTATTGATTTCATTAGATTTACAACGATGCACACGAGGTAGTGAGGTAGCTAGATATTTATGCGGCTGCTGATGGGACGATTATATGATCCAGCATACCTGGTGAGTAGGAGTTATGAAAGCTGTATGTGTTAGGAGGCTAATGAAAAATGATTTCAGCTTAAAAATGATTTCAGCTTCTTTCTTGTAGAACTAGAGAGCTGAAACAAAAGGGATATATCTGGTACTATTACACAGATCAAACATCAAAAGCTACAATCGCAAAGATGTATAGGGGTAAAATAGTCGAAAAGGGGACAAAAAAGGGGATGCATTTGCTACAATCGTTCAGAATAAACGGCTATGGGCACAATCACGAAAACTAGGACGAATATTTTGCTTATAGAGTAATTATGTGTTATATGTAGATGGATTTGTCGAAATTCGTACTTAAAGGAATAAAAGGGGACAAATGTGATACAATCGCCCAGACCAAATGCTTGCGGGTACAATTACGAAATTTGGGTCGAATATTTCTTTTCAAAATCGTACTTAAGGGGTGGAATCAAAGGGATAAAAGTGTTACATAGCTTTGACACAAACGGCTAAAGATACGATAACAACAATTGGGATAACCCAATTCTTATGACAATAAAGGACTTTTCGAAATTCCTACTTTAAGAGCAAACAAAAAACATAAGGGCAACTGTGACAACAGTTCGTAACACTAAGTTAAGATAACAGCTCTTTCACCTAGTCCACCCAATGTAAGTTTGGTTGCCCCTCCTACGCCACCAATCTAGTTAATTGCCGAAAACTTTTCGTAGTGGAGGATTTTCATCAATTCGTTCAACAGGTCGCAGCAAGTGCATGTGGTCTTTTTGGAAACCCTTGAATACGTCGACTTCGTTGTTGTTGTTGTAACAGCTGGTGGTTAGCTGGGGTGATAATTCTTTATACCGATTTTCAATTTATCGGTACTCGATTGGGCATTTTATCCGATTATCATACGATCATTGTTGGCAACTCTGTTTCGTTAATTTGTAGATAACAAGGTTTGTGTCAAGGATTGTTAGGTGTTGTTGTTGTGAGTTTTAACTGTCAAATTCCACCAGAGATTTCGCCAGCTGGCTTGTTGATTTATATGAGATGTTGATAAATCTTTTTTTTTTCCTTGGTCCTTGCGCAATCTGGATTTTTGTAGTAGAAGCATCTAGGATGAGTTTTGTTGGCTGGAGAACTCGAAAGTATTTGAAAAGTAATTAATTTTTCATCGATGTTGATTTGGCCAGTGCCCCGGCTGGGGATCGAACCCGGCACCTTCGGATTGCTAGTCTACATCGCTTCCACTGAGCTATCTAAGGCCACCCGACTATACTTCACAGGATCATTTCTGTAGTCAGTCTTCAATTACTTTCATTGCCGACTTCGTTATATAGCTCATGGTTCACATGACGACGGTACCCTCTGTCTACGATTATGGGTCCTAGTAAAAGTACACGAAATCATCTTCCACTCCGATGGTATAGCTGTAAACGTTCACGCATTTTCCAAACTCTTTGTTGGTTGGTCGTTGTCTTAATTATCATCAGACGCACTTCTGCCGTAGTAACATTCAGCAGTTCTCGGGCAATGATGTCTATATCATCGGCATAAGCGATCAGCATGTGACATTTATTGAAGATGGTACCAGCAGTGTTTACTGAAGCCTTTCGCATGATCATATCTATTAGGATGTCAAAGATTTCGCAAGTCAAACTATCGTCCTGTCTAAAGCATTGTTCAGAAGCAGAAGTAGACAAAATCATCTTCCACTTCAAAGTTCTAGTTGTAAACGTTCACGCAGCGTCCCAAACGAGTAAACTCTTTGTTCCTTGAACAAATAACTTGATTTTGTCCTCATTTATCACCATACCCACTTCTGCTGACTGTTTCTCAATGCTTGAAAAGGCCGCAGTAATATCCCCCAGTCCTCGGCCAATGATGTCTATATCATCGGCATAACAGCATGTGACATTTATTAAAGATGGTACCAGTAGTGTTTACTGCAGCCTTCCACATGGTCATCTCCATTAGGATGTCAAAGAGATCGCATTTTAGTGTCTCGTCCTGCCAGAAGCCTCGCTTAGTAACACAAACCTCCTGTACAGGTCCGTGCCATCCGGCAAAATCGTTTCAGCTTCGTGTATAGCAAATTTAGCTATAGCATCTAATAACTTCTGACTTATCCGACTGTCGAATACAGTTTTATAGTCGGTAAACAGATGGAAGGAGTCGATCTGCATTTCTTGGGTCTTCTTCAGGATTTGTCGTAGTGTGATTAATCTACAGCCACACTGATAAGGTCCAATCAGGTACGCGAAGATAGGCATTTAGTCTTTCACATAACACATTCGACAGGACCTTGTATGAGATGGGTAAAAGACTGATACCGCGGATGCGTGGTACCCTTATTGTCACAATTTACATTTAATAAACTTCGCATTTGTGAGTCTAATATCTGGGTTCCAAACATTCTAAGCTCAGTTTCATAGAGAGTCAAAAGAAATCTGCTATTGATATGTAGATTATGCAAAATACGAACTCTTCTTTTCCACTCCATATATTGTAATACTACTCCCAAATACTTTGCTGGATCATAATGACATTATCCTACAACACACATATTTGCAACATACACGTGCATTATCCTACAGAGGGTTTCTCAATGTATGCTGCGACTACATCAACGCTTACAATCAAAGTTACAGTTTTTCTGTTGATGGCATATGATTGTAAATTTTATATTTTTGCTAACATATCATAATGTACAACATTACTTATATAAGCGCATACACATACATATTGACCACCACGTATGCATATTATATCAATAAATTGTATGCATGTCCATATAGTCGTGATATATTTTTATTCCTAGTAGTAGTAGAAGGTACTTTGTATAGTAGATATGTACATATGTATATAAACATAGTATACATACATAATAATTAGGCTTAATTAATAGACCATTCGGAAATTATTAATTAGTTTTTATAGGCGCGGTACCAGTTTAAATGGTGAATATTGATTTTGTGGTGGCTTTATTAATGCTATTGGCTTAAACATTTTCTACCTCCTTTAATTATGTGGCTTTGTTGTTACCAACAACATCGTCATATCCATATTCAATGCATATTCTCCATGTAAATTTGAGAGTGGCTGTGTCAGCAGCTGGGGTGAATGTGTGTGCGTAAGGGGTATGAGAGTGTAGCGTGCAGTCATAAATGTAAATCTGCATGAGTTATCGGCAGAGGTTGTTATTAAATATTATGCATTTTTTCGGAGGAGGTGTGGGGACACTTTTTCATAATAACCAAAAAAAAAACAAATTACATATATTGTTGTAAATTGTTTACAAACCTATAAATATATTCATAACGTTTATAAGTAGTATGGATGTCATTTAGTTATGTTAAATGGATGCCAGGGATTCAAAGTGTTTGTGTGTGTGTGTATTTGTGAGTTTTTAGCCGTTAATTAAGTCGTGCGGGTTTAGCTAAATAAAATATTTAAATAAATAACAATTTTTATTTTAAACTTTTTTTAAAAAATACTGTAGGAAATATGTTAGGAAAGGCGAATACCATGACAAAGTGTTGTGCTGCGTATGAGTAAAATGTGAATGCGTGTAAGTAAACATAATATTTATTTGATTATTGAAATTTATATGGGCATTTCATAATAGAGGAACAAAATTGGTCATATGTATATGAAAATGCTTAAAACTCATAATTAGAAAGAAAATTTAGTATGTCCTCGCAGACGTCTAAATGATGGTAAAATATAAAGTATTAAACACTTATAGAGCGTTTGCCACTTCTAGCATTTCGTCAAGTTTCAGTGCGCACATTCGTCCAGCTGAGCAGCTAATACCCTATAAAACAGATCGATTCATGACTACATTTTCTCTTTTGGATAATATTCATCCAAATCCCATACATTGCGCACTAAAGTGAGTGTGCCTTTCAACTATTTGGTAAATCTTGAGGAAAAACCTTGGCTTATATAGGGTAATTCCAAAATAAATCGACACAAAAAACATACTTTTGGAAATACAACCCCTTCAAATCAAATTTGGTTTTTTGAAACTCCTTATGTATGCGTTGTCTGCAAAATAAACAAATACGTGTAATATTATATGAAAACCCATACAAATTCTAGTTTTTTGATAGAATAATGTGATAATTGCAATTTTTTTCTGAACCCATGTAAAGAAAACTGTAAAGAAAACTGGGCGTCGGGGGTGTGATGCAAGGTAAAACTTCTGATCGGTTTAACTTGGCAAACTCAGAGTGATCCTGCTAATTGCACTTCAAATCTACTCACATAGCTCCGTATTCGTCGTACTTCTGCGGACGGAGTACCTTCACGTGGTGACGCCTGGAAACGTGCCTTTGCCACCGTCGGAGCGCGACTAACTGTGAGGGGCGAAACCTTCAAACCCTGGCACGTCGACTGAGAGTGTGCGGTACCCTGGTCAGTGTCTGACCCAGAACGGGCGGCTGTAATAAAATTCTGGCAGGGGGAGAAAACTGCGACTTGGTGCTCTGGGCTTGCAATGCGCCACCGACGTTTTAACTATAGCAATGAAAAAAAGTAAAAAAAATATTAAAGTTAACCCACAAAATGATGACGACTACCATAAATGAACCATGAAGGACCATGATTTGAGGATATGCACCTGGAATGTTAGAACACTGTATAGACCAGGTGCCACAATCCAACTGGCGGAAGTCCTCGAAGAATACAAGGCTAACATAACCGCTTTACAGGAAATACGGTGGACGGGACACGGGTGCTCGCGCATGAAGACTCGCGACATCTTCTATAATGGCCATGCGGACAAGCACGAGTTTGGGTGCGAATTTGTGGTTAACAAGAAACTGCGACACCTAGTCTCAAGGTTTAACCCGGTGTGTGAACGTACAGCCACCCTAAGAGTCAAAACTAAGTTTTTCCACATAACACTTATATGTGCCCATGCTCCGACAGAAAAGAAAAGCGATGAGGACAAAGACGAGTTATATGAGAGCCTAGAAAATGCCATGACAACAAAATTGTACTAGGCGATTTTAATGCGAAAATAGGCAGGGAGACAGCATTTGAGCCTACTGCCGGAAAATTCAGTATGCACACCGAAACGTCGAACAATGGCATCAGACTGATTGATTTCTCTGCGGCAAGAAATATGGTAGTAAGCAGCACTAGATTTGACCATAAAAATATTCATAAGGCAATCTCCAGATCAATTGGAATCAGATAGATCACGTGGTAGTCGATGAAAGGCACGCATCGACGTACGAGTCATCAGGGTTGCGAACATTGACTCCGATTACTACCTACCGCACTTAAGTTACGTACAAGACGAAGCCTGGCGAAAAACGTACGTAACCAGGCACGACAAAAGCTGGACATCGGTAAACTGCGGATCACAGAGGTAGCGGACTCCTACTCCAACCACCTAACTGAACGGCTACGGAATGCTGCAACCCCTGATAATATTACCTCGCAGTGGCCATATATATCCGATTCTATAAAACGCACTGCGAGAAGCGTACTTGGGTACTCAAAGCCGTCTTAAGAAACTGCCTGGTACGATGATGAATGTCGAAATGCCACGAAATAGACGGATGCTGCATACAGGGTGAAACTGCGGTTAATGGTGGTGTTCGTGAACGGCACATGGATAAGAGACGAGAGGCAACTCGGCAGGATGAGTGCACAGAGTTGCTACAAAGAAGAGGGGAAGCCTGAAAATTCTACCAGAGAGTTAAGGCGAGAATGCGTGGAACAGGGTTGCCCTCCTGCAAGGACAGCATTGGCCAGCTAGTGACGGACTCGGATAACATTCTCAAAATATGGAGAGAACATTTTAGAAATCTTCAGGATACGGACACCACCCCACTACCGAGCGAGATACGTGTGGCAATATCCCGCCTTAAAAAACCACAAAGCGGCTGGAGACTATGGTCTCCCTGCTGAGTTGTTTAAGGCATGCAGAGAGGAGTTGATTAGGAGCATGCATCAGCTCATGGAGAACATCTGGCTAGAGAAATGCATGCCCGGGGATTGGAGTCTCAGTCTGTTATGTCCCATATACAAGAAAGGAGATCGTAGTGAAAGTAAGAGGTACCGTGAAATAAACCTATTATCAATTGTGTAGAAGGTCCATTCGAGCACATTGTGTGAACGTCTACAGCCCAATGTGGAAAAACTAATCAGTGCGGCTTTAGACCTGGTAAATCTACGACGGATCTAATCTTCACCTTACGACAAATCCTGGAAAAAATCATGAGCAGATCGACATCTACCACCTCTTTGTCGACTACGAAGCTGCCTTCGACTCTCCGACAAGGAGAGCTGATTCAACTTTGCAGATGTGCATTGGAAAACACCACATCCTCGGTTAAGATTGGTAAGGATCACTCTGAACCATTCAACATGGCAGGAGGTCTCAGGCAGGGGATAGCCTGTCCTGTACACTATTTAATATAGTTATGGATAAGGTGAGGAGAAAGGCTGGTGTCAACATGTCTGGCACTATGTTCCACAATAGCCACATTCGACTATAATATGCCGATGACAGAGACATCATTGGCCGAAATCTGAGGGATGTTACTGCAGTTTTCTCATCAGAAAAAAAGGAGTCAGCAAAAATGGGTTTAGCGGTCAACAAGGACAAAACTAAAATAATGTTTTCGACGAATAAAGAGTCCTTTCGCTGGGGACCCACAGTGAACGTTGACAATTATTGTTGCCAATGAGAAAAATAATGTCAGCCAAGAAATCAAGCAGAGAATAGTGCTCGCCAATAAATGTATTGTCCGACTTCGGCAGCACTTTAGTACACAACCTTATCTCCAGATCCTAAAAAACAACTACACCAGGTGCAAATTTTACCCGTTCTGTTGTATGCTGCCGAATCTTGGGTGCTTACGACAACGGACATACAAAATTTGGTAGTATTCGTGAGAAAAGTACTCCAAAAAATATATGGACCTATCTGTGTCGACGGAAAGTTTCGCCATCGGGTGAACCATAAGTGTGAGTTTTACCACGACATCGACGTAGCTAAATGAGTCAAAATCCAACGACTACGATGGCTGGGACATGTTGCCAGAATGGATGTAAATGCTCCAGCGAGAAGGGTATTTGAAGGCGAACCTGAAAGACGGCACAGAAAGGGGAGACCAAAACTCCGTGGGAAGGACCAAGTGGTTGGCAACGTGCCACCATTTGGTAGGACTAACTGGAGAAGGCTCGCAGAAGACCGAAAAGTGTTGAATTCTTTAATACTTCAGGCATCAAATTTATAAGTAAGTAAGTAAGTGTATTCTATAAGGCTAACTGAAAATCAAGGTATATTTATTATTTCACTCATATTTTAAAATGGTCTTTCTGTTTAGCTAATTCTAATGCCTTATTTGCATATCACAAATAGTTATCTTATTCATTTAATTTCCAAATTTTTATGTAATTATCCGATATAGAGGAAATTGTTTTTGTAATAAGTTGTTTTTAGTGTATATCTATATTTTAATCAATAGTTATTAGAAATAAAGTAAAATTTCATTATAAATCTGTCTCCTCTACTTTCAAATCCAGTCTTAATTTAAACACTCACATTGTGTTAACACTTGGGGAAACTTCAACTCCCACAACACTTTACACACTTTATGCCTTTTTCCAAAATTACCATTATCGAATTCATTATAATTATTTTTAAAATGTCAACAATTTGCATAACGCATATAAAGTTAGGGTTTCAGACATTTTGGAATACAATTTTCAATTCATTATCTGTTGATGATGATGCAACATATTTAATAAATTTCGTACCACTGATGTTTATGACATTAATTTAATGCTTTTTTCCAGAAAACACATAACTCAATTTATTATAGCAGTATACTGTTGCTGTTGTTGTTTTTGTATGTGGCGACGCCAAAGTACGTGTATCATCAAGCGACAATTCAAAACCAAAACGTATATAAAACGTATATGTATAAGTGAAGGTGTACACAGTGCGACAATAAAATATATCTGGGATACTACAACAAGAATAACAAATACCCCAATGTTCCAAACAGGGGTTTCGTATCTTTACACACTTAAAAGCCAGTAACGTGGTTGAATTTCAACCGAATTTAAGCTTCTCAACTGGTTTTGAAAAAAGAGACTAAGGTCTTTCCAGCGATGTTTGTTGGTATATAGTTAACTTTTGACATCTGTCTACTTTTGCCTCGAACTCGCAAACTTTTTGATTTTTTCTAATAATTTTAAAGTTTGAAGAAGTTTGTAGTCACTATTTTATAGGGCACCTTAATGTTTAGTATATTATTCAGAAAGTGTAAAAATCGGTAAACACATTTTGATTATTCGTGTTTTTCAAAGAACATTATTATATTATTTTAAAAAATATAGCCAAAGCAATTAGGATTTAAAAAAATGTAAACTCTAAATAATAATGTTGTGATCCAACTTTGCTTCCCCCATAAAAATAACAGCATATTATATTATAAAGAACATAATTTTCAAATTGTTGTATATAAATTTACAACATTAAACTAAATCCATATTCACCAAACAGTTTATATATTTGAAAAATGACTGTTATACTGATGCTGATTTTAACCAATGAACTGTTCAGCTACTTTTTAACATTATTATGTTGCAGCTGAAACCTTCAATCATTATTGCGACACACATACTCATACTGTTTAATATAAAAAGCTGCACCGCAATATAAATGCACAACAAAAAAAAAACAATAATAATAAAAAAATAAAAAAAAAACATCACGAGGATTGAAAAAGGCCAAAAACCTCAAAATCTGGTTTTATAATAAAACATGCACACAGAATAATGCTAATTTATGAAAGAGGAGATACACGTATGATTAATATGTCCCAACACACACAGAGAGAGAAAGAGGATATAACTCATACGTTAACTACAACTGCATATTAAACACTGCCACCACTTTACATACATTTGTTATGAATACGAACAAACAAACAACCAAACAAAAAAACAACAGAAACAATCTCGACATCCAACTAAAAAACCAACAAACTAATCGTTTTTGTGTGGGTTTTATGCGGCTTTTTGAGGTTCGATTTGTGGTGTCTGACAGTGGTATTTTGATATGCTTGTTTTTTTTTGTCTCTCTCTCTTTCTCGCTCTCTGGTCAGAGTTCTCTCTTTTTGTGTTGCAACAAAACCAAAGTTTATACACTTAACTGGTATTAATTTAAATTTGTTAATAATACGAGTAGAAAAAAACAACAAAAACAACAACAACTACTACTACTACTATAAAATAAACTTTAATAACCAATGAAAGCACGCACAAAAAAAAAACACTTCAAATGCACACAAATAAGCACTCCATGCAATTAAGTTAAATACAAATTTGGTGTTAACTATTGCTGGTTTATTTTATTGTTTTTGTTGCGATTTTTTATAAAAATTAGTTAGTAGTTAGCTGTGTATTTACTTACTTTGACAATTGCCTATAGGTGGCATACGAAAACCAGATAGTGGATCCGTCGAAAAGTGGAACGGTCTTTGGCCAAAGGCAAAATGGAATTGTTGTTGTTGTCCTAAAATTGATAACACTGTGTTTTGAATGCTTTTTTAATTTACTGTCCTTAATTAAGATTTAAGTGTAAGAGTGTTAATGTGTTTAGTTGGTAGTTTGAAATAAGGAAAGGGTGAAAAGTGCAATGAAATAACCTGGAAGTTTAATAAAACCCAAAAAAGTGAATGGATAAATAAAAAACATATAATCTTTTAATTTGGAGGCGACAAACGTTGTCCACCAGGGCAAGGTGCCGGGGAAAAATACCACAATATTTTCGATGAACTTTATAATTGTGTCTATGAACTTGTGACAATTTAGATCCACTTCATTAGAGAAATATCTAACAGTAATCTTAGTTTACCCACAAAAAACCTTGTAAAGAAGCTTAAGCTTTGAGGTAAAAAGAGGAATCGTGGGGAAAGAATTTCCTCCATTTCTCATGTTTGAATATTAACGGTCAAATTCAAACTATAATTGGTGTTGGACATTTTCGGCTGATATCTACTTCGCATGTGCATGTTTGACATAATTGTAGATATATATACAGCTGATGATGTACCAGTGTGCATCAGTTCGTCACAAAGGGGTCTGTAGATGAACTCGTCATGGAGTTCGAAACGCGTCATCCTAGTGCGTGACATACTGAATTTGACCAAAAATATCAAACAATAATAAAAAAAACACTTTTCTGATCGTAAGCCGAATTTGATGTATCATTTGATACACTTTAACGTAAATGTAATATCAAAACTCTTTGCATAGTTTTGGAATTGGTGACAATTAGTTAACATTTATTCTCCTAGATTCTACTTCTAAAATAAATTTGGAACCAAAATTTAAAAACCGTCGCTTCCAGTAGTCGATACTGCCAACGCTGCTGGCAAAGGTCTATCATGCAAGACACTGGGAAAAAGCTGAAGTCGATCAGCCGTCATACAAAGAGGCAAGAGATATAAGGGTCTTATGTGATGGTACATATATTTATAAGCAAGTGGCAATTTTGTGAGGAACTCCGCAAGGATATTCACAGTTATCATAATGGTCTTGGTTATAAAATTATCACGAAAAAACTTCATATGAAGAATCTGATGTGGCAAAAGATTTGGAATACTATACGCTTTGAAGAGAAACTAACTAAAGAACAGGGAACTTTTGCACAACACGAGCACTTGACCCAAAATTAAACAAAAAAAAATTCCGACTGAACTGGGTCTGATACTGATATCACACCTCTGGAATGTCAGCTACGGTTGAATAGTAGAGATTTTTATATCTAATGACGCTTTCTTAATTGGGCATGCTAACGACATTGCTTTTGACTTAGGGCTTGCATTTGTCAAAGAAGCAAAAGGGAACTACCTCTGCGTAGGAGGCGTTATTTCCAGGTAAAGATGGAAAAGGTGTTACGACAATCGCCTGGCATAGATCGATGAAATACGGACTAGATCCGAAGTTTTAATTTGCAGACCCAATACAGTTGATAAAGGGCCGGTAGGACAATGACAAACATTAGCGGCCACATCCGAGGAAATGCAGACTTCTAATGTAGGCGGCCAATAGCATCATACTCTGTATGACATAAAACCCTGAATGTTGCAGAGGGCACAGTTCACCTTCACCGTGAAAAGGCTAGCTCGGCAGCCACTGTTCTGAAAATTACACGTAAGGAAGATGCGTACAATATGTTTAGTGAAGGTAGCTGGACATATTTTATATTTCTGAGAGACCAGATCACCACTACGTGGCAAGAATGCTGCAAAGGTTAGGAATACGAATGCAAACTAATGCCTAACAACGATACTATCATGATACGGATAGTACGTTTGTACGAAGTGGTTGAAATTTTATTTGTCGCAGGTCACACGTAATTAATATACACACGCTGGCTAGTTAATTGCCAGCATTGGCAAGACGAATATGAATGAACGTCTGTTGATAACATGTTGTTGAGAGGTAATGGGAAGTACTGGATTGAGGTTGCCGAATACACGGGGAAGAATACCTTGAGTCCGCAGGTCCTGCGGTGTTGCGAATGCAAAGCGGGGGTCCATGGCAAACAAAGCCATATGGAAACATACTTTCTGTAATGTGAAAGCGGTTCCGACGTAAAACACTTCCCAAAGAGGAGATACTGCCGTCACCTATTAGTCGAACCGAATTCGACCGCATGATAAAAATTCGTCAGTGTTAAGTACTTATTCTTCTTCTTATTTGGCAGCAGCAACATAAATTCATCCATTACTAGTCGCATGTAGAAAAGAATTCCAAGTTTATATTTTTAGCTCTTTTACTTGATCCGTCCAACGAAGTTTCGGTCCCCGATCATCGAGTTTATTGCTGAAGTATTTTCCTCTCGGAGACTCCCAGAATAGAATGATCTGCTTGTGTCATTACCCAGAATTCTGCACTATAGAGTAAAATCGGATTAGTATCCGGTGAAGTTCGACCTTTGTTCGCCGAGAGTAGACTTTGTCATTAAATCACTATGCTAAGCGCATAGTAGCAGCGGTTTGCGTTCAGTACTCGTCTTTTGATTTACAGGCCAAGGTAGAGAAAATCGTATACCACTTCAGAGTTGTCGTTGTCAACGATCCCTCAGGGACCCTTACTCGTTGAAAAAAATTTGTACTCATTTATCACTAGATCCACTTCTGCCGACTGCTTCTTAATACTTGCAAAGGTTGCAGTAATATTCAGCAGTACTCAGCCAATGACATCTATATCATCAGTATACGCGAGAAGCATTTGACTTTTATTAAAGATGATACCAGTCGTGTTTACTGCAGCCTTCCGCATGAACATCTTCATTATAAAGTTAAGGATAAAGCAAAGCCTCGCTTGGCAAAAAAAAATGGTGCTGTCAGATGTTTGCCTATTTTCACTAAAGACTTTGTGTCAGTCAGCACCATAAAGGAACGATGTGTCAATTTCGGGGGAATACCAAACTCAGCCAAAGCATCTTATAGTTTCTGACGTATCGAATGTATCTAAGGATCAACGGACGTATGTCGTCAAGCCTCCCCAACTCACTGATATTCGAGACAATGTTGGTAATAACTCAAGCTACTATCGCACTACTCTACATGCTAGTGTAACTCTAAAACTTTGGACGAAAATTAGGATTGCATTTTATGTACGAAAAACTGCCGCCCACTATGAGAACAGGCGCTGATTGGATCGACGACCTTTGGTCGGACGGACAAGAGACCTGTAGGGATCAACGGACGTAAGTCTTTTAGCTGCACCCACATTTTTATTTTTATACCCAGGTATGTTGCTGTTGACGTGCAAAAGGCAGTTCTGCTGTTGACATAAGGGTTAAGGTGTGCAATTATACTCCGTCGTCGATTATTGACGTAATTTCGTTACTTTTGCAGTCTTGGGGATAAGAGGAATACGAAAATATTCCATCCATATTTGCAGCACACTCTGCATGTCATGGACCAGATCTCTGTCCTTGCAGGTGGTGATCTTTGTTCCAAACCCTTTGGTTTCTAACTTTTGATAGAACTTTCCGTTTTCACCTCTATCCTGTTATATCCTGGCTCTCTTTTTTCTTCCACAGATGCTTTTTCGGCCCGAAGAGTCGTTTTATGGTTCCGTCATCGCATGCGTTATATGCAGCATTCATTTACTCAGACATTACGCGAGTGTACACAAATAAGAGTGATGTTTAAACATTTCGCTTTGTTACGGATAGTGGCTATACGGTAACTTACAGTTCTGCTTCAAAATCTTAATATATAGCACACAAAACTACTTGGCCCAACCTCTTACTATATTATTTTCCATACCACTCCCCATGAACAATTAAAACAATCAAAACTGCCAAGAACAATTTTACCTAAACGAGATACATCATTATGTGGAAAATTAAAACAAACAAAAAAACAGTAATATAAAAAAGAAAACATTACAATTTTGCCAAGGGACAATGTGGAACATTCATTCAGCTTCAGTAGTTGTGGCAATGTGGCAATATATATCTCTAAAACTAAGACAGACAATAGAATCTACTTGTAGCTGTAAATCAGAACGTGCGTATGTATGCAACTAACTGTAACAACTGTACTGACTGTGTACTCCTGGTTGCCATTGAAGGGCTTAACATATGTAAAATGTAATATATTTGCATCTTTATAAATATTTTAAACTACAAAATGGACTTTTATCCTCCTGCTGGAAGCTATTGTTCCCTCTGCCATTGTCATTGTTCAGTTTGTTGGCGTGCGTTTCCTGGCCTGTTTCTCTTCCTGCCGCAGCCGGCAGGCCGGCCGGCCATCTAACCAACCCTTTTTATTGTAATGTTATTTAGCATTAATGAATATTCTTAAAAGATGAATTGTTTTTCATATCTACACGTAGCTGTGACTGCACATCGACAAGCGCAAATGGACGCAACAAACAGACATCCTTTGTTTGTCTAGCAGCAGCCAGCTCTTAAAATATCTTTACAGCAAGAATACTTTGCATGGCTCCGGTCTCTAGTTTGCGTTTTTATCACAAAATCTAATGAATTGTTGTATGTATTTAAATGCTTTTGGCCAAAATGAATACTTTTCCTTTTTACTTAAGGATTTATGAGATTCTGCTACTCATTGTTCTTGTTGTGTATGTTCATGGGTATATAAGGAGTCCTTGGGACTCGTACTTTCTTTGGTTCTATGTAAGAACTATTTAGTGTTTCTGGAGAAGGGTTAAGAGTGTGAATTGATGTGTGGTGCATGGTTTGAGCTAGAGTGTGTGTGTTTATGTAATGGCGTACTTACTGGTTTTTGAACGTGGCTCTCTGGGTCCATCGACGGTTACTTTGATGGCTTTGTTGTATGTGGCAATATGTGGCGGATTTGTTGATACGGTGATTGTGAGGGTGAAACTTTTCCCTGAAAGAGAAGGAAAACGTATATTAGTTAATATTTATGGTGTAGTAGTTTATGAGGAGTGAAATTCAGATTACCAATACCGAAAAGAATACTTCGTTGGAATGCTCAATAAAATTGTCCATGCTATATCTTCTTAAAGCCAAATATAAAACTATTAGTTCATGTAAGAACAAATTCGATAAAAGAAAATGTGAACAGACATCTAAGAGTTTAATCAAATCGTATTTGACTGTATTGGTGTGTTCATAACATCTAATTGCCTATGCATATGATGTCAAAAAACTTAGCATCGGACATTATGCTATGAAATTTTTTAATGTTAAATATAAACTATCCCACTTATTTTACTAGCCAAATTGTAAGTGCCCTAAAACAATATTTTTAAAATCGGTTCATTACTTATTGAAATTACCCGTGACAAACATTTGCATATAAAATCGAATTTTATACTTTCAAATGCTTAAAAGTAACAAAGAAAGTACCCTATTCAATTTATTAGCCAAGTTGAGAGATATTTCAATATTAATTATTAGCTGCATTATTTATTGGGTTTACCCGTGACAAACTTTTTCATATAACAAATTTTATAAATAATATTGATATAGACAATAATTTACTTTTCCCCCTACAATAATCTTTAGACCAAGTATATCTTTAGATCTAGTATGTTTAATTAAATCTTCTCAAATCTCTAAACTATAAATTTTCTCTAATAAATATGAGATTTCATTTAGCCAAGATCTCATAGCATCTGTGGGGAGAAATATAAATCACTTTGTAACATGCACACCAAACATACACATGCACGTTAGTCGTGACATCGAACAAACTCTAAAAATATTCCTCGTTACTCTTTTGGACCACCAAATACAATGAGGGGGGAGGAACGAGGTCGATGGCAGACAAAATACAGACATATTTTAAATTCATGGAAAACAAAAGCCCCTCCCTACTGCTGCTATGCATTGGCCCACACCAACACGGCCAGCTGGTGAAAACAAAAATGGAATGTTTGCAGAAACGGAAAACAAAACGAGGAGCAGAACCCACACTAAATGGCGCACAAAAATGTTTGTGGCCTCAGTGCTGATAATTGTTAAAGGCTCGCTGGTGGCATGGACCACGACGACCCATCTCCCTCATGTTGGCCAACGGGGACCATGTGATCGTAATAGATAACCAGTGATTTTTTTCCAGTTCAGTTTTGTGGGGGGGTCTTTGGCGTACATCGCTAGCATAGAGAATATTGTATAACTAAAGTGAATTTGATTCCGGTTATTCTAAACAAACGAATAGTTTTCGTGCCATTTTTGTTTGGTGTTGGTTTGTTGGACGCTTTGTTGTGTGTGCGGCACCACCCACCCAAAGGGAGGAGAAAACGAAAATCAACAAAGTGTTGGACAATTGAATTGAATTGAATTGCATGTGTGGATGTGGATGCTAACACATACATACGAGTAGTGCTGCTGGGAAAACAGCTACAAAGTAAAGCAAAGCACAGTGGAGGAAATTGACATAAACACTAATAAAGTGAGGCAACATTTTCAATAAACTATTTTTCTAAATTGATAAAGCATATAAATTCTAGGCTCAATGACTCAAAACTAAAATTGGTCGCGTGAATTTTCTTTCCTAGACCTAAATAAAACTCCCACTGTTTAAAGCAAGTGTTCACAGTTGGCCTACGATGAACTCAAATAAACTACAAAGCATTTCATTTCCATCGTTTTTTTTCTCGCCGAAAATCACCACTATAGACCCATTTTTTTCGTGTAGCTAACAAACAAACAAACAACATACAAAGAGAGAGAGCATTCTTTCCCACAGGATCTTTGTGCACATCATGCCATCGAACAAATAGCTACACAACCGTCATCGAATTCGTTGCCGGTCAGGAAACAAAAATCGTTTTATTTGAATAAACGCATTGATGCGGTTTCTGTGCTACCAAAGTATTCAAACAAAAACAACACCATCGTTACGTTGTCCGTCAAATAGTCGTTGCCAAATGTCGAACTAGTATTCAATTCAACAACGATTGCTGTCACTGCCTATGGGTATCATGTGGCATGTAACCAAAGGTTGTATGTTTGGTAAGGTTTATGCTCGTAAAACGTGAGGGTTACATATATTATACTTAGTGTAGTAAAGAAAATCGTTAAAGGCGTTAGTTATGGTGCGTGTGAAACACAAAAAGAAATACCTCAACGTTTCTAGGAAACACTAGTGTAATTAAAGGTTGATAAAAAAAAATAATAGTGTTAAAGCAAAATTCTTTTTAATTAACGAACTAAAGGGAAAACAAATGTTGGCTTAACTAAGTAAAGCATTTGTTTAATATAATTACGTTTCAGTTGCCTTTATTAATAATATTTTATGGATGGGGTCATACAAATTGATCTGAATCACTCCATTTTTCTTTACAATTCGTACACTGATCTGAAATGTATTCATACCAAATGTCAAGACGAATGGTACAATAGGTCTTTAGGAAAAAAAGGTCCCTTAGGCGGAGTCCACCCAGCCTACTGCACCACCCAGCCACTGCAGCCTACTGTTTCTTCCAGTCTATAGACGTCCAAAATAAAATAAGGTAATATTAGTAAGAGAAAGACAGACCGCACTGAAATAATATAGTGTGACTTGAAACAATGGGGATGAGTGAGAAAGAAACACAATACGTGTGAATTAAGCAGCACAATTTCGCCAATGTTGGACTTGTATGTTTTTTTTTTGTTCCAGACACACAAAAAATTTCAAGCAGATCGGTTGAATAGATTAGCTTACTATACACTTAAAGAGAACACAATTTCTTAGATGACCTTTAAGTTTGAAGTAGTTTTGCGCGGGCTATAATTTTTTTAGATCTATGGTGTTTCGACATAACTTTTATTTGGTTTTGCAGTAGATTACGGGTTTGCTATACGCTTTGTGCAAAAATGTATCGGGTGTTTCTGTTAGACGTGTGGAACTGCTGATAGTTATAACTGTAACCCTACCTGTCATACTAATGATGTGTATTTGACTTTTTACATACTCAGATTTAGGTTTGAGGATACATATTATTGATCGAAGTTTACGCATTCTTCCACAGCGACCAAAGATGAGGAAGAAGAAAAGACCACGGAGCATCTTCTATGTCACTGCACTTATATACAACCATATCTATCAGTAGGCGATCTGCGCAACATCCACGCCTTTATGGGAGCAACGAAGTGGCTTGAGAGAAACATTGCCTAAATAGAGTAGGAGTAATTGTTGCGAGAATTGTAAAATGTATCACAACAGGACCTATACTTGATCTCAAGTAAGCTATGTTAGATGCGGCTGCTAATTTAACCTAACCTAACATTGGGACCGGCCATTGCATAATGGTTAGAACATGCGACTACCATGCGGAAGATCTGTGGTTCGATTTCCGGCTCCAGTCATTTTTATTTTTCTTTCATTTCCGGCCCCTCGATGTTGTCGAGAGCAACTTCGCAGTATAAGTGTCGCGTTAATCGCCAATGTCTAGTAAAATGCTTCTGACGTTCGCATTCTTCGATTGTGAGTCTAAAAGAGAAACCGTGTTAATTCACAACAACGCGAAAAGCATCAAATTCTTCATTCATGGGTTGTAAAGGAAAGTACATTTATTTTTAACATTATATTGGCCTGCCACTTCTGGTACTTTCAATACAAAATTAACTCTTTTTGCATTATACATATTTCTCCCATAACTTTCAAACTGCAGGATCTTTGCAGTTGCTCAGTTTAATTATCTAGTAACAGTAGGGAAAATCGCAGAGAACCGAACAATTTTCCGCATCTATTCTGGAAGCTCTTGTACAAATGATCGAAATCACCCCTATAGTTCTTAAATGCAACTTTTTTATGAGAAAGTTATCAAAAGTCAGTCAAAGTATTGCTCATAGCTAAGTTCCACTTTTTTCCATCTTTCTGGTAGAGATCGAATACCCTTTGTAGAATCATCAAGCAATGACTCTAATTCAGCGTCTTCAAAGGTTTTAGGTTTTTATCTTCCCGCAGACTATCGTCAGCATCGAAATCACCGTCTTTGAAGCGACGGAACCAATCGTTGGTTTACTTAGAACAGCATCTCCGTAATCTTTTTGAAGCTCTCGATCCCCTATAGCCGCTATTTTCTTCGAATGTAAGCGGATAATGAAACCTTTTCGCATATGATGGTTATTTGGCACAAAATCAGACATTTCACAAATCCCACAGAATATGACGTCAAAGCAAAGTGACTAACACCGTACAACATTTTTCAGCTCATTGTTTTGGGATTCAATTCTGAGAACTGCAAGTGAAAGTAGCCCAAAAACGAAGAATTTCTGCATCATTCGTTTTGTCAAGTTACATGCGATAATAATTTATTTACGATTTGAAGTGAGTAAGTACCGTATAGGGGAATTTGCCAAGTTTTAGGCCCTTTTTTGACATGATTCGAGAACCACTAGTCCGATTTAGCTGCAACAAATTCAAACAAAATAAGAATAAGAACGTCCTTTAATCACTTCCTACAACGTTTTCCTACATAAGCAACAGTTTCACTTTTCCATTCATCAAATGATTTTGAACTGGGCTTAATTTGTAGCAGTTACAATAAAACTGTTCTCCGTGGCGTATGATGTACGTGGAATATTACTTATGATAATCATACGCCACCATAAAGTATTTATGTTGTGTCAAACCAAAGATCCTAAAACGGGACAAATTTCCCTATACGATCCTTTCTAACTTCAAATCGATATCTTTTCTTTGGGGCTACTTCCATGTGCAGTTTTCAGAATTGAGTCCCAAAATCATGTGTTGTTCGCACCTAATACTTCAAAAAACAGGGAAAATAAATAAGATGAATAAACACGGTTTATATATTAATGAAGTACGCAAAAATGGATTTTATTTTTTAAAAAATAAATTTTCTATATGTGATCCTTAATTACTTTAGCACTACTGCAGCCTGAAGCAAAAAGTTTCAATGACTTCTTGACAGGCGTTTCGTGAAACGTTCTGCTTTTTTCTTGGGTTTCTGTTGAAATCCCAGATAAAAAGCCGGTTGGAAACCCCTTTTTTATGCAAAAGCTTTGCGAAAAGCAATCCAGGAGTCGTTGGAGGTGTGACATGTTGCTCTTTCTTGCTCAAATATATTATGGTTGATAAAACCTATTGCCCACAAGATGTTAGGAATATTGTTTTTTGAATTCCTCATCTACAAGAGTACATTAACTATTTATATTCCAGAACATAGATTATAATAGCAAGCTCTCATATAAATACCCGTAAACTGCTGTCTACCTTAAAAAGTCATTAATTATTTCATTCACTTAAGGTACGCACCCGTCCATAAACAAAACATTCACATGGATACATGTGATTATTTCCACTAGAAACTCATGTGAATGATTAACGCGTTTTTGTCTTGCCGGCTGTTGATTGTTTGTTAAACAAAAGCAATGTCACAGCTAAATTTCCACGGTAATTTTGTTTTAATTAAAACACTTGTCTGTGACAAAAAAGTTCCGAAACGAACGTTTTTAAGGGCATTCAAAATAAGTTAATTAAACTTGAAAAAAGTGGAAGTATTTACAACTTGAATTGTTGAAGACGTTTAAAAGGAACCCACGTCTACTCTCCTTTCTAGAACGAAACAAGTTATAAATCTTTTTCAGCGGTAACCACCGTATAAATATTTACTGGGGAGCAACTTTGTAGTCACGGTTGGTTTTTCTTGCTTACATTTAAAATGTTACAAGAAAAATAGCTTAAGATGTTAAGCCTTATTTGGTTCTTAACTGCAGCGTTAAAGAAGAGATATGAATACATTTATTAAATATAGAGGCTAATGGTGTTTATACTGGAAGTACTTTTATATGCCATTTAAACTGTAATGATTTAAAACAGTAAATGGAAGTTAAAAGTTAGAAAGAAAATTGGCCAACATTGTCAAACGCATAAAATTTTTGTTATATTAAGGATAACATATAAGACGTTATTGACTTGTCCTCATATTTTGAGATACCTGACAACTTTTAAGAAGATTGTCAAAAAAGTCTTTAGCTAACTTTATCATACGTTAAACCGATAGGAAAATGGATAATTCACAAATTTTCTCTTTAAAAATCTCAGCCTTCACAACAATTTCTTCATTTTCCCAAGAACTACTCAGCGGCATCTGGACCACAGCGATACTGTCACTTTGCCTTCTGTTCCAGCGAGAAAAAACTCCTTTCTCGCCAAACAATGAAACAAATTGCATTGTATTCTGTGCAAATATTCGTCCCTGTCAGTTCGTTGCTTGTTTCCTATAATAATAAAATGTCTGTTTTTTAACATTTGCTATTTAATTTTTCACCAAACGAAAAAGTTTTACCCTTAGCTTGTATACTATTTCGTTTTTTTTGCAACACTTAATGAACTTTTGTGATAAGCACAAAAATATTTTTTATTGTTGTCCAACGGAAAACATCATCAGAATCTCAAATAAACTCCACAGAGGCAAAACAATATAACTCTCTCTACGCCTCGTTCTCTTCTCTCCAATTTCAAATATCTTTCCCAGGGAAAGGGTCCCAAGAAAAGTGTAAATTGCTGCGTGTTATTTTGTTGTTAAAACACTAAACATTGTTCATTTTGTTGCAAAAAAAAAAGCAAAACAAAAAATCATCAAGTACGGTCTAAAAAACGACTGTTAACCCACCCAAAGTATAAGAACGGGAATTGTTTTCTATGGTCAAGGATAGGACTTGTCCATAACAAAAAAAAAAGCAGAGAAAGAGAGAAAAAAGGCTAAAACCAACACACACAAAACTAAATCGGACGATGGTATGCGAGATGGCCTGGAATGTTCTTGTTGCAACCAAATTGCTGTTGTGGAGTGTTCTAAGTGCTTTGTATTGTTAAAGTGGATTCTAGTTTGTTTTGGTCTATTCAGGGGAAAAGTTTTTAAGTGGCGTTTTGTTTTTTAGAGAAAATTAAATGTAATTTGAAACAATTATAGGACAATGCAATACATGACGTTGCTAAAGTAGTAAGTGAAAGCTGTTATAAGCTAATGAAGAGGTTAAGAAACGGCTGGTGTTAATTTGAATGATAGCGTTAACATTTGGTCATGATTTTTCAAAATTGGTAAACGTCTGTTGTACGCTGTGGAATGCGAATGTATCTTCGGTACATTCTATAATGTTACGAGCGAAAAGTTGTACAGTCATGGGACAACACGAATTGCCATCACGCCTAAAGAATATGAATGGGAAGATTTGCCGACATTTAGGCAGCTTAAATATTTGGACATTCTTATATTCATATACTCAGATAGACTGAAAAAAAAAATATCTAAAATATCTGGTCAATCTGTAGCTACAAAGACTTATCTCCAATGGATCTTTTCTTTAGGGATTCTTATATTCTAATACTCGGAAAGCAGACTGGAAGAAGTTAGCGAGACCAATTCAACGATACCTAAAATTAATGTCCGAAGCATCGAGGACATTGAGCGCTCGGTGGGATAGGTCACAATGCCTTTCCAAGCCTCATGTCACAAAGGTAAAGCCAAAGGTAAGCAACGACCGCGGTGGTGATCGTTGAAGCTAGTAAGTTTTCAGAAATTATATAGGAAGTTGTTTAACAAGGCTGTCGACAACATCGAAGGAGCCGACGATGAAAAGTGTATGACTGGAGACAGGAATGGAACCATGGGCTTTCCGCATGATATTCCCGTGTTATCATGCCACAGAGTGCACTGAGAAGGCTTAAAAGAATTCTGCAGTAGATTCGAAGACACTTTTGAAGCCACAAGGTTACCGGTCTCTACTGATTGGACAGTGAGGAGGTATGAGATCCCATCCGTGGAAACTGTCATAAAGCTAAATTTCAAGGGGAAACGTATCCTATTGGTCCCTAAGGTGACCTGTATTCTATGGGTCTATTTTTCAATGATCCTTAGAAATCTTAACGATTATGTTAACCTTAAATGCATCGATCGATTGCGACTTCAGAAAACCTCATAAAATATTCTAGCAGTGTTTAATAACATAGTACGCACTTGGTGGCCAATTTATCTCAAATCGTTTATGCCAAATATCCGTAGTGGCGTCCGAATTGTGGCACGTAGCTCAGTGTTCATATCGTTTAATTTGTGTCAAATATAATTAAAGAAAAAGGCGATAAATGCTACAGTGGCACTATATGTGTGCAAAGACATATATGGAAGCGATGGGGAATAAAGCCTCGTATTTTTCTCTTAGCGGTATACTGCAGTTTTAAGACCGATAATGCTTTATTGAGTTATCGTCTGGTTGAGTGCTCTTTAGAAGTAGAGTAGACAAGGTCCAACAAATGTCTTGTCTTTGTGTATCTGATGTGCACCGCACTACTCCATCCAATGACCTAAGTGAAATATCGCATATGCTTCCCCTGAACAAAATTAGTATACAGACTGACACAACTACGGCAGTAACACCATGACAACTGTCGCTATGGTAGAACAATGGTTATGATCACTGTGGTAATCTTAATATGAAGACTTATATAACAGGCATCTTTCACTGCACTATGGCTTAATAATATTTCGACAAGAAGTACCATATAAGTACTTATACCAAATAGAAATGCGTAAAAATGCTTCTATACTGACTGCTCAAAATCACAAAGTCAATTTAGTTTCGGGGTTTACTCCAAAAACCTAAATGTAGCACAAAGACTATCTGATTACTGTAAAATTTCGGTCGTTAGAAAAGTGTTGAAACGGCTGGGATATAACGTCCTCATTACAGTGGATATTAATATACTCTCCGATAGTCAAGCTGTCATCAAATCTCTGGACTGTGCATTCCGGAACTAAACATTAGCCCTGTATTGCCGCAAATCTTTCAAAGAGATAGCTAAGCCTTGCAGCACCCAACTCATATGGGTGCCGGGTTCCACAGAGACTTATTAGGGAAGTGCAGAGCAGACTCGGGACTACCTCTTATTGCAAGCGCGATAGTGCACGAAAGTACATATTGAGCAGCAAACGGTAGGTGGGTGTTTGTCCTTGGTTATATTTAATGCCGGCAGTCTCTGATTGTAGGGCACGCAATGTAGCTGAAGGTTGCGATGAGTAATTTCTGCAGAATAACAAAGAAGAGGGGAAGTCCATAGAACACCTTCTCAGTATTTGCCCTGTCTATGTGAACAAGAAGGTTTCAATACTGGGCCCTTATTTCCTTAATGATACAGGTCATCTGCCCATATTAATTCTGACCACATCAGGAGCTTTTTGACTTACTTAGTATGGTTTAAGGTGGGAAACTAAGGACCTTCGGTAGTTTCCATGGTATCATGGACTTTACATTGTAATTCAGTATGATTTTCACACTGCCACCCTAACCGAACCTAACCTAACCCAATGTCTCTGAACACATTTGCGATGAAACTTAGAACACATACGCCTAAAATACAAGTTTATCAAATTTGGTATCACTAGGGCTAAAAAACACATTTGACATGCCTACCGCCCATACTCCAAAAATTAGAGAAATAACCTGCCAGGGAGTTAATTCACTGGCTACCAATTTTGATCAAAATCGACCAAGCCGTTTAGATGTGATTGAGACCCAAACAAACGAAGTGAAAAGGATTAGTGCAGTGTCACCTACCGGTCCCTCTTGTGAATCTAAACCATTGATAGGCACAATCGAATGCATTGACACAGCAAGAACATCAGTGCTGTCGAATAGTACTACAATCGTGCTTTCATTCTATCCGAACAATCACGGAACATGGTTTCTCTGCCTGTTTTTGTGTTGAATGCGAAACAAGCGTCTATGGTGTTGCTTTCATAACACTCAAGCAAAGATTGACTGTTTTGAAGCAAACTTAATTGCCGATCGTGTCTGTGTGGATAAAACGATTATTACCGGCCTTGCGAGGCTATTGAATGACGTATACAGACCCAGATAAACAACCACAATAAAACCCGATTAAGATGTTTAGACGTGATTAAGACACATACTAACAAAACATAAAAATAGACAATTGAAGTGCCACTCTTTAGATTTTCGTCTGCATGTTGGATTTGCGTTATTTCGTATCGAAAAAGGCTATTGTCAAAACCGACCAGCAAATTATCAATAAAAAAAATAATTTTTTAGCAACCTCATCCTTTTGCTACTGTTACTCAAAGTTGTAATTTCATAAGGTTACTTCAAAGTGGTTGTTAGATATCACAAGCCAACACAAGTCAACGCAATATATTTTAGTTGACATTAGGTCATATCGATTTTATTTTTTGCTTTTGAATACCAAACACATTATGTTAAATAACAATATTATTAACTCCTGCATTAAAAATCGGTAATACTAAGCGAAGGTGCTTTTTCCGTACTATTATATTAAATTTGTCTTACATAGCCTATGTGAGCTTGTGTCTACTCCAGGTATTGAAAGTAAGTAACGAAAATAAGGGTCTTTAATAATTCCTTGTACTTGTACAACTCAAACATACAACATCAAAACAATAATCAACATGAAAGCAAAATGTCAAAACACATTCCTCACAGGACATTGGAAATCATAAACAAACAATTTGTAGAAATATTATAAGAGAAAAAAAAACATAAATGCCTTATGATTTATGATACCTTGTAATCCTATACGTATTTACAGTGTCAGAATACATTCAGAGCAAACACACACACACATTCGCATACGTACAAATACACGCACTAGGAAAATGAGGGTTCTCCCACATACATATGTATATGGATATCCATAGTTAAACAAATTTCTACAAGAGTGTTTATGCTCTTAAAGGCCTATTTTGCCTATTTGCTTTAGCAAAGCCAAAGCTTTGTAAATGTGATAAATCGTTAAATAAACACTTCGATAAACATCCAAACAAACAAATAGACAAATGTTCAAGCATGACAACAAATTGATTTCCTGGTTTCAATACGGAATTAATAGCTTCCAAACATGCCACATTTTGGTGAATGTCTTTCACAACAAGAAACGGGCGGAAAGAATATGGTTAACCTTTTTGCTGTTATGTTTAATAAACATTTTTATGTGGTATTTGTTTTGTTGATTGCCTTATTTGTTGGTGTTTTCTCGGCGTGTCTTTGGGAAATTATAGCGGTTAACCTGATTTGGCAACACATAATGGCCAACCATGTTTGTGATAATTTACTGTTGGCATGCTTAGATTTAGAGTAACTAAAACTTAAGGCATTGCACATAGCATATTAAATAAATATTTACAATATTGTTCATGTTTTTCTTTTATCTCTTAACAGTTTTCAATTGTTTTCGATATACTCACACTTACCTCTTCCACTTCGCCCCACGAATCGTAAATCATTGAATTTCGCCACTTGATTTTTCATTACCGCCGTCGAGTTCCTTAGCTCCGCGCAATAGTTCTCATCATTGCCCGCCCTCACCGTCACCATTGTCCCATCCATGATATCACCCAGGGAGACAACCTTAAATGCCACCGGCAACGTCTTGTTGGAGCGCCAATGTGGTGGCAATACGGTGCACACGAACAACGGACTACTGGTCCGTATCAATTCGCCCGGATGTTCGGTAAGGAAATCGCCGAGTGTTCGTTCGGCCAAGATGTCCGAAGTCATCTTAGTATAGGCCTCGTTGAGCAGTTGCGCTGCTGTGGGCGGAGTATTTTGTTCGGTTGTATTGTTATTGTTGCCATTCGAGCTGTTGTTGTTATTATTGGAATTCGAATTAGACGAACTGTTGTTGTTGTTGTTGGTCTGTGTATTATTGCTGCTGCTGTTGTTGTTGGCGGTGGCAGTATTATTGGCACTGACCGAGCCATTATTTGTTGTCGTTGTCAGATGCATTTTAGTGTCAAACGTATTGTTGACCTTGTGGGTGTGATGTGACGCTGCCGCTGCCACCGTTGTATGCGTTGGGTAATGCGACTGGGTGTGGCCGTAATTGGCGGCGCCTACTTGTTTGAAGCGCACAATTTTTGTAGAGTTTCTTACGAACGCCGGATATTAAAGTTGCTGTTCTTTACAGTATCCTTTGGATGGGAATGTTGTTGGTGATGGTGTGTGTGCTACTGATTGCTAGTTAGTTTAATATGCCATCGATTTTATGAGAGGGCCATCTGTAAAGAGAAGGATGTGATGCAATGCGGTTAGTGAATAAGTTTATTAAGAAAATAAAAAAAAACAGTCTATAAAATTTAAATTATTTACTAGTAAACAGGGGGAATTTCTAATTTGAGTATTTTGATTCAACTGTGAACAACCAGAATCTCTCTTATGAGCTCAAGCAGCTCGCAACGTCCGAGTGATCACGCAATGCTATTGAACATCCGTTCAGTCTCAGCAAATGTGAGAAAGCCCAATGTTGAGTAACATAAAGACATGTTACCACCGATGCATCTTAGGAAGTAGGTAACATAAGTTACTGAAGCTCAACACAACGGCTCTCTTAGTGGCTTTGGCAACTCCAAAAACTAGGATCGGGAGCGGTGGCCTAAATTATAGTGACCAAGATTTACGGAAGGGCGACCAAAACTCGGTTGGAAAGACCAGGTTACTGAGAACCTTACAGAACTCGGTGTGACTAACTGGAGAAGAAGCGCAGAAGATCGAGGCGCTTATAATATTTTTCTACGTGCGGTATATAATCCACTGGGATTGCATAGAAGTACCAGCTAAGTAAGTAAGTAAGTAAGTAAGATTTACGGATATGCACCTCGAATGTCCGAACTCTCTACCGAGAAGGAGCCTCTATGCAACTGGCGGATGTCCTCGACAAAAACAATGCTGACAACACCGCCATACGGGAAATGCGATGGACGGGACAGCGATGCACACATCGAAAGAACTGTGACATCTTCTATAGCTGCCATGCAGAAAAACACGACTTTGAATGTGGATTCATAGTCGGCAAGAGACTTCGAGACCAACGAGCCACTATTTGCATTAACGGAAGACAAAGATGGAAATGTATGACCGCTGCTCTGCACATGACATTAAAATTATTCTGGGAGATTTTAATGCTAAAATAGGATGGGAAGATGCTCTTGGTTTAGCAGTCGGAAAATTCAGTCTGCACAACAAAGCATCCGACTACGGATTCAAAATTGTTAGCTTCGCGTCGGCAAGAGACATAGTAGTGAGTGGCACCAGATTCCCGCATATAGATATCTACAAGGCAACCTGAATATTTTCCGATCAAAATACAAGAAATCATATTGATCACGTGGTACTTTATGGAAGGCATGTCTCAAGGGTTATGCACGTGCAAGTGATGCGCGGTGCAAACTCGGATCCTCACCTAGTTGCAGTCAAGGTACACACGCGATTAAGCAATGCTAAAAACGCTCGTTACCAAACGCAAAGGAAGCTAGACATACATACCACCGAGATAGCCTACTCCAGCCATCTCTCTCAATTACTTCGAACCAAACCTTCTAAATCTGATGTTTCCGTCACTAAATGGCAGCATATTGCAAATTCTATGACCGTTACCGCTATTATGAAAAAACCACACTGAGACAAGCCCTGGTACAATGAAGAATGTCGCGAAATGTCCGAGGAAATGAATGCTGCATACATGGCAAATGACAACGCTTGCAGTGTCGTAGCGTTATAATGAGACGAGGAGGGAGATGAAAAGCCTGTTAAGGCGTACAGAGCATCTGTGGAAGAAACATAGATCCAGGATATCGAAACTACAGGGATAGAGGTGAAGCCCGAAAGTTCTACTAAAGGGTAAAAAGCAAAGTTTTTGGAACAGGGATTCCCATCTGTAAGGAAAGAGATGGAAATCCGATCACGGACACTCAAAGTGTGCTACAAATTTGGAGGTAACACTTTCGATATCCACTTGCGCCCGAAGGCAGCTTAAGTGACGACATCATACTAATAATCGACAATGGAGTAGACTGTCCACCACCCAGCCAAACTGAGATCAGGACGGCGATTGCAAGGCTTAAAAATAATAAAGCTGCGGGAGCCGATGGACTGCCGGCAGAGCTTTTAAAAAGCCCACGGCAATGTGCTGGCAACATGCATGCACCAACTCATAAACACGATTTGGCTCAAGGAATGCATGCCCGATGATTGCAATCTGAGTGTTTTATGGCCTGTGTTTAAGAAAGGCGATCCAAGTGAATGTACCAACTATGGCGGGATCAACCTTTTACCCAACGCATACAAGGTCCTGTCTAGTGTATTATGTGAAAGACTTAAGCCCATTCTGGAGAAGTTGATTGGATCTTATCAGTGTGGCTTTAGACCTGGTAAATCCACGACCGACCAGATATTCACACTAACACAAATCCTGGAGAAGACCCAAGAAATGCAGATCGACACCTACCATCCGACACGGTAGAAATTGTTGGATGCTATGGCTGAGTTTCGTATCCCCGCGAAGCTTAAACGACTTTGCGGCATGACACTGGCAATTGGCAAAAATCTGACTAAGCAGTTTCTACAAATCAAGGCAATATAGTCATTCTTGCGATCTCTTTTATATCGTAATGGAGATGATCAGGAGGAGGGCTTCAGTAAACAAGAATGGTACCATCTTTAACAAAAGTTACATGCTGCTCGCGTATGCCGATGATATAGACATCATTGGCCGTGTATTGCGGGATGTTACTGCGGCCTTTTCGAGTAAGGAAAAGCAGTCGGCAGAAGTGGGTCTGGTGATAAATGAGGACAAAACCAAGTTTGCTTCAACGAACAAAAAGTTCTCTCATCTGGGACGCTACGTGAATGTTGACAACTATATATTTGGAAGTGGAAATTAAGAGACGAGTATTGATCGCAAACCGCTGCTACTATGCGCTAAGCAAGCGATTTAATGACAAAGCGCTCACTCGAAGTATGTATATTCGGAACTATAAAAGTGCCACATAGAAGCGCACTCAGGTAATATTTCAAATTCTGTATCGGAAAACGCTTCGAAACATTATAAATGGCATTAGTCTCTGAAATAATTCAACGGTTTCCGTAGTTAACAATGCTTTTTAGGCATTTTTTTGCAAACATTTAGTTTAATGAATTAGAAACTGACACATCTTATTCAGTGAATTAAGTACATTGTGCACAAAAGTGTAATATTGCCGAATAAAAATTAAATTTTGACCTAAAACCAGAGTTCTATGTTTCCGGATGATTTCTTGTTTATTTCGTACACAGAAAAATATCGGTAGTTTATATGTAATTAAAAGAAATTTTTGATAATCAATACTAATTTCAACCACAATTTTAGTCATATCAATTAAATGTGTTGTTAAAAGGAGTCTTTATCGAAAACAAAATTGCAAAGAACAATCTATAAAATCAGTTTTTAAATATAAGAAAGACGTTGTTGGCTCAGTTTCAATTAATCGTATTTACAAATTTACTTTCTTTATGTATGTTTTCAAAGTTAACGATCATTATGATACGTGCTATGAATAGCAAATAGCAATCCAAGAACAGTCAAAGCCCTCACCTAAACTCCTAACCCTTCGCTGCTTAATACAATCTCTTAATGTCCCACCTATTACTTACAAGTTGGCAACTATGGATACAATCCAACATTAGCTCACAAACAAAATTCGTAACACCCTTACACTACAGGCATTAAGGTCCAAAATATTAAAATTTTTTTCCCCACATTTATTGGTTTGATTTTTGGCCAAAAATATACCTAAAACATTAAAAGAAAACCAGCATTCAATTTCCACTGAATATTACGGGAAAAACATAAAACAACAATGTCGATAGACAAATACAAAAAAACAAAGACACGATTACGTTTTTGTTTGTCCACCATAAATCCTTAACTGTAGAGCTGAAATGTCTGTCTGCTATTAGGTCCCATCCTCGCATCCTTCCCGTTAGACTGTCCCCATGATCTGTGAGTTTTTTCTAACGTCAACATACCACAAGATATTAAATGCTTCTTTTGGAATCAAACCTCAATTTGAAATGTACTGCAATGAAGAGACCGTCGTCATTTGGCCCTTTACACAGTATTTTTTTTTCTCTTCATTTGTTTTTCGTAGAATCATGTGGCGGTTGTTGTTGTTAATACTTTATGGCTAAATGTCTATAGAGAATTTAAGCCAAAAATATATGCAAAATGTCGATTTTGAGTTACGCTGTGTGATCCACTAAATCCGCTGTTGGTAGCATGGCAAAAATACGCGGTTTGTCACCTTTTGATTTGACCAGTATTTTACAGACTAACAGCCATCACTGCCATAGGTGGCGTCGCATTCACACACACCGTTACCGACCGTCAGTGTACTACTGAGTAGTGTTCTGTGACCACTTTGACTTTGTTAAATCAAAATTGATGGTTTGTGACTTCCGTCGTCGTTACACGATGGAATTGATGTAAATTGTGTGGACTGCTATGGACGTCCCCCTCCTCCACCGCGTGTTAAATGGCTCTCTTTTTAACGGAAGTGGTATCAATTTACAACGTTGACATTTTTCGCACTTCTTTTGTATGCCGCCCTCCCACCGACTTAAAAACATCTATCGTCCTCTAGTCCGTGCAACATTTTGCAACGAAGGTCTTGCCAAAGGTCCATTGTTATACATTTGTTGTCTTTTTTTTTGGGTGCTGCTTCAACAACACCACTTTACTGATGTAGTTAAGTTTTAATTGGACTTTGGTTGTTGGCAACTTCTCGTTTTCCAGTTCTTTGCTTGTCTAGAGATATTTTTTTTTATCCATTGGCATTTCATAGAAAATACCACATGTGTTGTTAATTCCCCGTCTATTTTATATATATTTTTTTGTTAGAGTGGCGAAAATTGGTAACATAAAAAGTTTAATAACTGGTTTAATAACCAAAAGTCTGCACTGCTGTACAAAGGAATTTCAAATATTATTAAAATGCTTGACCTTTATTTATATGCTACAGGATTAGGGGGGAAAATGTTAGATGTTGTCGTTGTTGTTGTTAGACAGAGGGCAATGACAATCGATATGGGTTGTTGAATTATAAGGTGTTGCTCTTATGGGAATATACAGCAATCTACGAGAATACTTAATGTAATTTAAGTTGTATAGGAAAGTTTAACAGCGAGGGAATTATAGAGGTTAAAAAAAAGATGGGCATGATACTTTTTTAAACGTGTAGGTATGGTAATCTGTATATATAAAAGGCTTGGGTGACTGACTGATCACTCCCCAGCCCAATCTGTACAGCTAGAACCTTGAAATTTTGGAATGTAGGTTCCTTTTATAACATGGGCGCGTATTTAGAAAGGAATTTAGGAAATTCGGACTGCAAGGGGATATAATGGGCGTGGCACCGCCCCATACCTCGAATTTTGGAATGGCTGTATCTTTTAAACCATTAGAGGTACGAAGTCGAAATTTGATACCTATAAGGGTCATATTAGAAAAAATACTTTGTTGGTCGAAAGTGGGCGATGCCACACCCCGTTTTAGAAAATCGGTGTATGGTCCAAACAAATTGACCGATTGCAATTGTGTTTTCTTTGTTTGATACTGTATATAGGACCTCTATCATAGGCTACATAAAAACACAGTTAGACAATTGGGCGTGGCACGGTCATATCTCACGAGGCATTAGGGCTATGAAGATGAGATTTGCTACATATGTACATGGTACAAAAAGGATTGTTATCGCTGGGAAATGGGCGGTGCCACGCCCCGTTTGAAAAAATCTTTATCTAGGCGAAATTAATTGACCGATTGCAATAGAATTTTCACTATGTAGTACTATCCGTAGGGCCTCTATCATAGGCTACATTAGACTAAGGGGCGTATGAAGATGAGATATCGGTGCCACGCCCCTTTTGGAAATAAAATTTAAGTCGGTCATATTAATAGAACCAACTGGCAGTAGAAAGGATGATGAAATTTAGGGTGATTGTTCTCCTTTTCGAGTAAACGTAAGCCAACAATGGATTTTGGGAAGCTCGTACTTTTAAGGGTAAAAATAACCAATAAGGGATAAAACCATCACCCTATAATGGGCATGCTCACTATCAAATTGGATTGCAAGTTTTTTTTTAAATGCGATAATTCTGGGTAAAAATAATCGAAAAAGGGATAAATATGTTATTATCGCCCAGACCAAACGGCTAATGATATAATCATGATAATTTATATGGGCCTGCTCTGCCAGAGGGGGTTTTTCGACCAGATCAAACGGTTGAAGCCATAATCGTATATGGACATGCTTTCTATAGAATTAGAGGGGGCACCAGTCCATTTTAGAAGTGCGAAACGAATGTATATTTTGAAATTCGTACTTTTAGGGATAAAAAAGGACTAAAGCGGTACACTTGCTCAGACCAATGGGATAAAGCGACAATAAAATAAATGGGGTTTTCGTTCATTTTACATGTATAACTTAAATTCATAAGAAGATTTATTGTAAGTAGGGGAGAAGTTAGGCGAGCCGGGAAAGCTAGCACATTTCAAAAATTTTTGCAAATAGGTCAAGACTTATCACTACATTTATGCTGTTAGCCAGACCATCACTGCACCACAAACGTTACTTAATTATGACCTTTAACAAAATAAACTTTAACTTATCATATTCTCAAATCTAATGCCGAAACATAAACGCTATATTTCCCCCCACTTTCCTCATTACATTACATAGTACAACATTTTTCAGCTCATTGATTTGGGACTCAATTCTGAGAACTGTAGCCCCAACAAGAAGAAATTCTGCATCATTCGTTTTGTCAAGTTACATATCATAATAATTTAATATCGATTTGATGTTAGTAAGAATCGTATAGAGAATTTGTCATGTTTTAGGCTCTTTTGTTTGACATAACGCGAGAAGCACTAGTACGATTTAGCTGAAATTTAAAAAAAATTAAGAATTACAATTCCTTTAATCTGTTCGTATAACGTTTTCCTAGATAAGCAACAGTGTCACTTCTCCATTCATCAAATGATTTTAAACTGGGTTTATTTTGTAGCGGTTACAATAAAACTGTTGTACTCCGTGGCGTTTGATTTACATGGAATATTACTACTTATGATAATCATACGCCACCATATAACAATTTAACAAAAGAGCCTAAAACGTGATAAATTGTTCTATACAACACTTACTAACTTCAAATCGATATTAAATTATTATGGCATGTAACTTGACAAAACGAATCATGCAAAACTTCTTCTTTTTAGGGCTATTTTCACGTGCATTTCTCAGAATTGAGTCCCATATCATGTGTTGTACTGTATTAGTGATCTTAAAAGTTGAGTAGCAAATTATCGTTAAATGACTCTAAAGCGCCCCATACACGAGTACTGCCGCAGTTCATGCCGATGAACCCCTTGTGTACGTGTGTGATTGAAAGTTTCGATACACACTTATCAATCATTGTTATAATTTGAAATTTGAAACAGCAACATCTTGGCTTTTCCTTCGAAAGTACGTTCCACAATGCCCACGAGGACTGGTACAATCCTATAATTTAAAGAACTATTCGCTTTTCCATTTCTCCTTTTTATTTTTGACACCAAACTAAAACCAAATTTCGTTGTTTACACATTCATAAAATAATTTTGTAGAATCTGACATATTTGAAATATAAAAAATAAACAAAGTTCATCTGATTGATAGGAGTTCATTTTGAAAATCAAAACTGTTTTGATTTTCATACTGCATTGTCTGTGTGACAAATACATTCTCATGTTCCATCAAATTTACCAATACACATATATTGCCGTTCCAGCGGCAGTACTAGTCTATGGGGCGCTTAACAATACTCAATTATGGGCACTAAAAAATATATTAAAACTTATCATAAATCTATAGCCGACACAGAAAGGCAACTTTACCATTACCTTATTTACTTTCCTAACAAACATTATCGCTCACACGATATCTCACTGTAAGTCCATTTACCAAACTTTATCAACTAAATTTAAAAGTCATGCTAAATTTTAGAAACAACTTCTCTTGGCCATAATGATCTTTATAAAACTTGACAAGTCCATAGCACACAAGTGTGGTTATCAACAAGATTAACAGCAAAGGAAAAACCCGGCACCCCAGCATATTTTTGGGTAACCAAACAATGTCCAAAAGCAAAAGTGCTAAGAACCTACAACAACAAAAAAACACACACACAACGAATGCATTTTCCACTTTGCAACTCAACATTGCACTCTCACAAATTACGACTATTTAAAGTCATCTGTGTAGGTTTCATGTTTGGCCAAAAGATTTAAATGCACCAGGAATTGACTGCATCTCCGGCAGCTTCTCGCACTGAAGTGCAATGTGCAAAGATTGCCAAGGATGTGCTGGCGAGGCAAGGCGGCGGCAGAGCAGTTGAATGCGTATAAAGCCCAAATTGCCGTATTAAGTTTGGTAATTGTAGTATTTTTTTGGGTTTGCCATTAAATGCATTTTCGCACAATGTGCCCGTACTTTTGTAGAAATTGTACGAGTTGTATCGGGGAATGCAAACAAACACACACATATACACTAGCAGAAGCTGCACAAGTCCATAGATCCAGAGGAAATGTTGTTTTTCCTTTTGTTTGACTTTGTTGTCAACATGCACACACAGTTTGAAGAAGAAATGCTGTTGCTGGTGGCCTAGGTGGATCTGGTTTTTGTGGTATTGCCCTTGATGCTACCTCATGCGCTCCTTGGCATCATCACGCATTGTACTTTACTTGTTTTTGGTCTTGTACACGCACTCAGTCGTTGTTACGGTGCAGTGCCAGTGCAGTGCTGGCTTTCCACTTTCTTTAGGTAGTAGGGACAAGGAGTGACACACACATCCTTGCCAAAATCAACTGTAAATTTGGTCAATTCGAGGTTTTAGGCCTGTCACTTGTTGTAGCCCAGTAGTCATCATCATCATCATCATGTTTGTTGGCATGTCTTTGCTACCGCCGTGGTGGCCGCGTCTAGATGCCACATTTAAGCTGCATTGTGGTAACGTTGACAAACACTTTACGGTCTTGGCCCCGGCAAGAGGCCTAAAGATGTCAATGCTAAGCACTTGCCCACCTACGCACACGCACCGCACCACATTACCCGAAAACGTAACCGAAAAGATCTGATAACTCCCAGAAATGGACTCACACGCATGTTTAAGTGAATGTTGGCTATGTCAGTTGCAATAATGTTTGGATTTTGAGTTACATCTTTGGCATTTTTCATTTCTATGCATCGTACCAGAGCAGACCAGACCGAAATGGACGGGATCGTACCAGTGGCCGGGTGCACATACACAATTAAGATTTTTAGAACTTAATTGTTTTTTGTGCTTTCCTTGCAGACACAGACCTCTTGTGTTGAAAATGCAATTTCCATTTCGGGTTTCTGTGTGATGTACACTCGCACTCCCAGTTTTCCGGCCATGCCATAGCAGCAGGATGAAGTATGGCGGTCAACTGAAGGAAAATGCAATTTATGCTCTCAGTGTTTGATTATCATGGACTTAAAATTGTTGAAATGCGTTTAGGTTCTTCATTTTCCTTTTGTCGTTTTGTGATGGCGAAAAGGATGCAATGCATCTCTAATGTTACTGGTGGCAGTGGCCACATTGTGTATTGGACCAAACACTAAAGTGGCATAATAACATTGTACGAGTGTTGAAAAATCCATGCAGGCCTTTCTTTCACTTTTCTCCGGAGTATTTGAGGCTGGCTTTGTATTTTTTTTGCGTAGCCAAAGATAAATCACTTTTGGAACAAGTGAATGAGTAAGTGCGTATTGGCCATACTTTGGTTTGGCACTTGTGTCAGTGTGTGTGTGTGTGCGAGGACAAATGTGTCAGTATGTGAATGCAGCTGTCAGTGCATATGCAACTGCAGTTATCGGTTTGTGTGTATGCTTGTGTGTACGTGTGTGTGTGCATATCCTTTAACAACGTCTCCCACAAAAAGAGTTTATTTGTGGTTGTTTTTGTGGAACAAATGATTAAAATTGTTTTGGGCAAATTTTAAGTGTTGATTAGGTTCTTTTTTTTCTTCTCTTTGCAGTTGTTGTGTCCGTCCAACCAAACAATGGCAGTCAGATGTTCAAGTGAGTGCGTGTGTGTGTGTTCAATTTGAAAAATTGCTATTTAAGAATGTTTTTGTCCGAAATAGTACGAAATTGATTTAATCAAGTTACCACACAACCAACAGTACAGCACAGAAGAAAACAAATAATTCAAAAGAGAATTCTATTAACATTTGATTTGTCCAGACTTTAAGGCAGAGCAGACAAATTGTGAAAGTATTTTAGTAAATTATATTAAGGCAGAAAGAAACAACTTATTGTCAAAGTTAGGAGTTAAATGATAAAGTGAAAAAAATAGATGGTTGTATGTTGTATTTTTTAATATAGAGTCGTCCAAGTGTTTGAAGAGTTCAATCGAAACTTCGTTATTTGTCTCATATGCTATGTTAGGTAAGTGTGGCAGTCTGTTAGATCAGTGCCAAGCACACAATAACCTCGCGAGGTCGGCAGTAATCGTGATTTACACAGACACGATCGGCAATTCATACGTATGCGAAGCTATGTTAGATTAGTCAGAAGTTAGTCTAATGCATTCAAAGGCTTTACATCAGTCCACCGCTTAAGGTAGCCCCTGGGCAACATGAGCGAGAGAGCCACACATGTATTCTCACACACATTCAACGAAAACAAACGAATGCATTCAGTCTTGCCTGAGCATTCATCTGACGTGGTTGTATAGTTTTCCCCCTGAACCATTCTGAGCACCTCCGGAGTCGGCTTTATCACCTAGGTACGTAGTAGATCCCGAACCCCAATTTGGTTGTTCAATTTTGAACTGCTGGTAAATAAGTCGACATATAGTCTTGTAACGCTAGCTCGTGCTACTATGGGGGTCAGCAAGTGGCGGATAGCCGAACGGCTGACATATATGTAGCTTAACTGCAAGCTAGGCTTGCCATCCGTCACCAGTATAGTGGCAGTACATAAAATAAGAAATCAGAGAAAAAGAACCCCCCCCCTAAATTTTGATGACCACCGCAACAGTTTTAAGGACCATGATTTAAATACATGCACTTGGAATGTTAGAACACTATACCGACCAGGTTCAACTGGCCGATGTCTTCGAAGAGTATAAAACTGACATTGCAGCTATACAGGATATCTGGTGGGCTGGATATGGATGCTCGCGGATGAGGATGTTTGGCGCGTACTACAGCTGTCTTGAGACAACATTTTTCAGCTCATTGATTTGGGACTCAATTCTGAGGACTACACATGAAACTAGCCCCAAAAAGAAGAAGTTCTGCACCATTCGTTTTGTCAAGTTACATGCCATAATAATTTAATATCAATTTGAAGTTAGTAAGAATCGTATGGGGTAATTTGTCACGTTTTAGGCACGTGCAGTTCTCAGAATTGAGTCCCAAAATCATGTGTTGTACTGTGTCATTGATTACTCTGCAGTAAGGAACATGGTAATTAGCAGCACACGATTTGACCACGAAAACATTCACAAGACAACGTGGATATCTCCCGATCAAGTTACGAGAAATCAAATAGACAACGGCGTAAGCGATGGAACGCACTTTCATGTGTTTAGACGTAAGAGTGACCAGGGGTACGAACATCAACTCGGATGACCACCTTACTGCAGTGAAGGTGCGTGCTAAACTACGCTAAACTATAGACCACGGATAGTCAACGCATATTCCAACCAACTTACTCAACTACTTCGTGATACTCCAACTCCCAAAAATACTACAATATATTGCCAACTCGAGGGAAAGGACTGCGCGTTCCGTACTGGGGTATGTGAAGTCCTTAAATAATAATGTGTGGTACGATGACGAATGCCGCAATGCCAACCGGGAACAAGATGCTGCATACAGGGCCAAACTGCAGTCAATGGCAACACGAGCTGCTCATGAAATGTACAGGCGGGAGTCGACTCGACTCTTCAGGCGAAAATAACGTGGTTTTTGACTCCGAGAGCGTACTGAGAATATGGAAGGATCACTTCTGTAGCCTATTGATGTCTGAAAACTCGGCTGCTGAAGACTGTGTGCCAATCCTAAGCAATAACATCGAGTGTCCCCCTCCGAAAAAAGCTGAGATAAAAACTGTCATATCCCGCCTTAAGAACAACAAAGCCGCTGGGGCTGATGGACTTCCAGGTGAGTTGAGCATGCAACAGCTCATAGAGAATATTTGGCTTCAGAAGAGCATGCCAGAGGATTGGAATCTCAGTATACTATGTCCTCTTTACAAAAAAAGGTGACCGTAGTAAGTGTAAAAACTATCCTGGAATTAGCTTCTCACCCATTGCGTAAAAGGTCCTGTGTGAACGTCTAAAGCCAATAATGAAAAACATGATTGGACCTCATCAGTGCGGCTTTAGACCAGGCGATTCCGCGACGGAACAAATATTCACACTACGGCATATTCTGGAGAAAACCCATGAAAAGCAAATCGATACTTACCACCTATTTGTCGATCACAAAGCTTTCTTCGATAGTCCCATTAGGCATCGACTATACGAAGCCATGTCTCAGTTCGGTATCACTGCGAAAATAATTCTTCTCTGCCGGTGTGTCCTTACGAATACCAAATCCTCTGTTCAGATTGGTAAGGATCTATCTGCGACATTCGATACGCCGAGAGGTCTTACACAGGGTGATGATTTGTCATGCACACTGTTCAACATTGTGATAAAGAAGGTGTTAAGGAAAGCAACGGGAAACATGTCTGGCACCATATTTAATAAGAGTCACATGCTGCTCGACATTATCGCGAGAGGTAACAGCTGTTTTATCATATGTTAAAGGAGAATCAGCGAAAATGGGTTTGGCAGTGAATGAGGATAATACGAAAAAAGTGTCCTGCCGTTGGGGACGCAGCATGAGCATTGTGAACTATTGCTTTGAGGTAGTGCATGAATTCATCTACCCCGGATCCGTCATGGACAAAAACAACATTGTCAGTCTAGAAATAAAACGGAGAATACACCAACAGGTTTTTCTTTGGGCTACGCGAGCACTTCATATACCCCATCTTGGGTGCTTGCACCGACATATGCAGCTCATCTGGCGGTGCTAGAGAGAAATACTCTGAAAAATATATGACCTATTTGCGTTAACGGCGAGTTCAGGATGCTGATGAACCATGAGCTGCACGAGTTATACCACGACATTGATGTCGTCAAGCGAATCAAAGTGCAACGATTACGCTGGCTAGGCCATGTCGGGAGAATGGATGAGGAAACTCCAGCGCGAAAGGTATTCTATCAAGACCTCGAAGGACGGCGCAAAAGGAGGGAGACCGCGACTACGTTGGAAGGACCAGGTGGAGGAATCACTGCACTGCTTGGTAGGACTGACTGGAGACGGTGCGCACAAGATCGAACCGAATGGAAATCTTTGATCATTTCGGCCTCTGATTTAGGCACTAAGATATAAATATATAATATATATTTGTCAAGTTGTTTTAAAGGCTAATAATAATAAACTTTCTCCTGGCAATTATGAACAACTGAAAAAAAATTTCAGCAAAATCGGTCCAGCCGTTCTCAATCGATGAATTACTATACATTTTTGCCACCATTTTTATATATATAGATTTGCGTTAACGGCGAGTTCAGGATTCTGATTAGCTGCACGAGTTATACCGTGATATTCATGTGGTCAAGAGAATCAAAGTGCTACGATTACGCTGGGTAGGCCATTTCGTGAGGATGGATAAGAAAACTCCTGAGCGAAAAGTATTCTATCAAGAAGGAAGGCGCAAAAGAGGGAGACCCAGAATACATTGGAAGCACCAGGTGGAGGCGTCAGTGGTACAGCTAGATTGTTATCATAAATTAGCCAAGCATGTTAAGCATGTTGCCTGTTATGCCTATGTTTGCCCTAAGGCAACTGTCAATGGAGTCGGAGGTGTCAACACCCAGTTGTGTAGTTTACCCGAAGACATTTTTAGGACACCAAGGTGTTTATAATGTATTATCGTTATCTGATGTCCTTGTTTTAGAAGTGTTTTGAGACATACGTCCTACTGTTTGTTATTGTTCCAAATCGTTTTGACAATTTAAGCTAATAATAGTTTTATCAACAGCAAATGCTCTGAAAATGCCTTATTCAGTTAATTGATCCATCCAACACCATCATCTAAAATAAAAACAGCAACAAAAGACAGAAACACACACACACAAGAAATGTCATAATGTATGCCACAATCAAACAAAAAATAAATGGATAGCACAAAACAACCGAAACGCGCAAAAAGTACAAAAGATCGTTTTGTTTAAATTCACATAAATACAAAAGTCATAAAATGCATAATAAAGTCATAAACTTTTCACACGCATTCATACATCATTGGCATCATCACTCCAAAAATCATCAGACACATCTTTCTACGTTACTACATGCAACATATGATGAACGACGTGTACTCGTCAACGACAATGCTTGTAGTATGTGCTCAAATGTGAGTCACAGCGCCTCAAAAGGGTTGAAGCGCAAGCGCGTGCGACCTAGTGACGACACAATAAAAAAAATATAGAGGATCATCGCATCTTTAGGGCTTTGATGGTTGATAGTGCTCGGCATTGTTTGTTTACGTTTTATATAAAGATCATTAAAATGCGATTAAAAAATTTGTTGTTTAGCAAAAAGGGAGCCATGGGCCACATTATTGGGTCCCTCATGGGTGGTCTCTTGGGTGGTCCTGCCATTGCGGCATTATCTATTTTTGGTTAAATGGCTATAAAAGGAAGAATATTTGTTGTTGTAGCTGATGAAATGTCAGAAAATTTAAACAAGCTAGTTTTTTATAGCGCTGCGGCTAATGGGTTGTAGTAGAGGGTGCATAATATTAAACAAAAACATGGAAGAAGGGAACAAGGCGATTTGTTAAAAATTTGGTTAAGTATTGGCGGAATTAAAAAATATTGATGAGAATGTTTTTACCAAAAATGATTACAACGGTATAACGTATTAAGAGTATATAAATACTCAAATACAGAAACAAGTGAAGACACATTTTAAGTATTTAAAATTATCTCGATAGTCAATATTGTTATGATTTAAATATTCTAGTTAATCTATGGACAATATTGTTATTATGAATTATAGTTAAATAAAGCCACAAAATTAATATTTAAATATAAAAAAATCAATGTCAATTTTAATTTACAAAATTAATTTAATATAGATATACATTTTTCAGTTGCACTAATTTTCTGTGCTGAAAACGTTACCTCATAAAAATTTATGTTAATATTAAAGGAATTTAAATAAATGGATGAGAAATTTTTTTAACACAATCGATCACATAAACAGATATGAATCATTATGGTTGTCAGAGATTGTGGACAAATAAATTCCCTACCCGTTTAAAAAAATTACCTAACAAGTCCTGATTAATTTTAGTGAAATGCTCTTGATTTCATTTCGTTTTACGGCCAGTTCATCTTGTTACCCCTATAGCCATTTTTATTATTCGAAAAATCAGTAACAAATTTGATCAACTTAACACTTTGTTGCACCCATTCATCTATTGCATTTTCTATATAAGGGTGTGTGTGTGCATGTGCAACATAGATTGCCGTAAGACATATTATACATGTCCGTTTATGTTTGTCACAGTGTTTGTAAATTGCTTATTGCATTGAGTGTTGTCATATCCTGAGCAATTAAAATGAATTTTCCGGTTACTTGACACATTACATAATTTGCATTTCCGTTAGGCAACATAGATGCACTAGCAAGGGGCAAGACACCAAAGACGATGAATAGAATAGGACGGATGCTCAAAAGGATATAGATAAATGACACTAACAGCACCATTCATTAGAAGGGAAGTAATCCTCACGGGGGGAGAAAGTTTGAAATTGTAATGAAATGTATTTGCAATGAAAATGTATCGCAGGAGAGTTTCAAGACATATAAGAACATATTAGAAATACTTTAAAAACGCAAGAATAGGAAGGGACGAATGTCTTGGTCCATCCATCGGTATATTCACCCTGCACACCAATACGTATGACGACGGGCGGCCTTCGATAGCTCAGTGGAAGCGACGTAGATAAGCAATCCGAAGGTGCTGGATTCGATTCCCGGCAGGGGCACCGGCCAAATCAAGATCAATGAAAAATTACTTTATATGTAAATACATTCGAGTTCTCCAGCCAACAAAACTCATCCAAGATGCTTCCACTCCGAAGTCCATATTGCGCAAGGACCATGGAAAAAAGAAAATGATTTATCAACATCGCAAAATAAGTCAACAAAACCAGCTGTCGCCATCTTTGGTATAATTTCGTGGTTAAACTCACAACAACATCTAACAATCCCTTGACACAAACCTTGTTATCTGCAAAGGAACGAAACCGAGTTGCCTACAATGATCGTATGATAATCGGATTACATGTACGGTGTAAATAATTATAGGCTGGTTAACTTCGCAGCGGCAAGGCACATGGCAGTGAGTGGAACCAGATTTCAGCTTAAAGATATCCACAAGGCGATTTGGTTATTCGCCGATCCAAGGACCAAAAATCAAATTGATCATGTGGTGATCGATAAAAGGCATGCAAGTGAGATGGACGTGCTCGTGATCGGTGGTGTTTACATTGGCTCGGATCATTAGCTTGTTGCAGTTAAGGTTCGCCCAATATTGAACGGAACGAAAAATGCAGGTAACTAATCACAAAGAAAACTAGACGTCGAAAAGCTGCAAACCCAACCAGCTCTCCCTACTACCATGTTGTGGCCTTCGATAGCTCAGTGGAAGCGACGTAGACTAGCAATCCGAAGGTGCCGGGTTCGATTCCCGGCCGGGGCACTGGCCAAATCAACATCGATGAAAAATTAATTACTTTTCAAATACTTTCGAGTTCTCCAGTCAACAAAACTCATCCTAGACGCTTCCACTACAAAAATCCAGATTGCGCAAGGACCAAGGAAAAAGGAAAATGATTTATCAACATCTCATATAAATCAACAAGCTAGCTGGCGCCATCTCTGGTGGAATTTGGCGGTTAAACTCACAAGAACAACACCTAACAATCCTTGACACAAACCTTGTTATCTATAAAGGAACGAAACAGAGTTGCCAACAATGATCGTATGATAATCGGATTATATGCCCGATCGAGTGCCGATAAATTGAAAATCGGTATAAAGAATTATCATCCCAGCTTAACCACCAGCTGTTACAACAACAACAACAACTACCATGACACAACGCCTCTACTTCTAAGAGTGCTGCAATACAGCACTCAAACAACACTCAAACATGTGATACGTTGGTAAGATGAAGAATGCCGCAAAGCGTCTGAAGAACAGGATGCTGCTTACAAGGCAACATCACAAGGAGACAGTAAAGCAGGCGAGGCAATTATTTGACCGAAAAAAGGAAGGAACGGGCGGCCGAGAATATAGAGAGGTATTGGAAGTGAAGTGTAGCCCGATAATTCTACCAGACGGTGAAATTTAAAGGTTACGGCATTTGGCTCTCCTTCTGTAAGGACAAGGATGGAAATCTGCTGCAGATATGAGGTGTGCACTGCACATAGGTTCGGCAGACGCACTCAGCATTGCTCACTTGGGTCATAGTGTAGATCCCGTTGTGATAGTGCTGCATGGTATCACGACGCCAATTGCCGAAGATGACTTAGATGACCACAATGTCAAACCGATGTAAGAAGAGCACTATCGCGGATAAAAAATAATAAGCAACCGGTGCCGAAGGACTTCAGGCAGAGCTTTTCAAGGCCGGTAGCGACGATCTGATAACGTGCATAGACGAGCCTCTATCTACGGTTTGACTTTACAAGTACATGACCGGTGATTGAGTTTAAGCTTACTATGGCCTGTGCTGGAAAAAAGTGATCCATGACAGTGTTCCAACAACCGCAATATTGCTATGCTATGTGAAAGATTAAGGCCATTGTTATCTCATAATATCAATACTTATCAGCGCGGCTTAAGACCTAGTAATTCAACAACTGACTAGATAATCACACTGCGGAATCCGGGAAAAAACCCAAACGTTGCAAATCGACACGTACCATTTTTTTCGTTGATTATAAAGCTGTCTTCGACAGCCCGATATGCCAGGAATTACTCGAAGCCATGTCTGAGTTTTGTTTTCCTGCGAATCTAATACGCCTTTGCGGAATGACGCTGACTGACACGAAGTCTCAATGAAAATTGGCAAAATTCTGACAGAGCCATTTTCTACCAAGCGAGGCTTTAGACAAGGCGTAATCGTAATGGAGATGACCATGCGGAAGACTGCAGTAAACAGGAATGGGCCTGGAAATCAAAAGACGAGTATTGGTTGCAAACCGCTGCTAATATGCACTAAGCAAGCGATTTAATGACAAAACGCTCTCTCGAAGAACAAAGATCCAACTCTACCAGACTCTGATCCTACCAGTCTTGCTCTACAGCGTAGAATCCTTGGTAATGACACAAGCTGATCAATCTATTTAGGGAGTCTTCGAAAGAACAAACGCCAAATATTTGGACGTGTCATCGTTAACGGCGAGTATTGTCGTCGAATGAACCACGAGCTGTATGAGCTGTACAACGATATCGACGTAGTCAGGCGCGTTGAAATGGACAGAAAGCCCTGGCTTGGACACTTTGTACGAATGGATGAAAATGTTTCAGCTCGAAAGGTTTTCGTCAATAAACTCGATGGGCGGTGAGGCGGGGCGACCAAAACTTCGTTGGATGGACCTGGTGAATGAGCTGTTATCGACACTAGGTGTGACTAACTATCTACGGAGCGTAAAAGACCGCTTGGAATTCTTTTCTACATGCGGCTGATAGGTGAATTTCTATTACTGCTGCCAATGAAGAAGAAGAAGAAGTTGAAAAAGTTTTTAAAAAATGATTTTTGTTGATTGGTGTGTATGAAAACCTAAAGTTTCAAAAGCGATAAATGCATTTGCGTCATATGATTGACTTTATGACATTTATAAAATACATAAAACCTCTCATCTGCTCCATGGGCAGCTTTCCCCTGACAATTTATTACCGACCTCTTTGGGGGAGTTTTGGAAAACCATAACATAACTCCAATCAATGCCTAACATGACAAAATTAGTGCTAAAAATCACAAACTCACAAATAACAAGAAATATTGGTTGAAGAGTAAAATAAGAGCAGCGCCCACCTTCCCGTACAGCCGTACAGTGGACAGCCGTAGAGCAACCCAAAAGCTGGAAGGATGGCACAGCCTTACATGTGTCCTTCCTTTGGCTGCACAATTGTATGCACATATGTAACAAAGATTTGTGCATGTTTGTGTTGACATCCTATGTCAACATGCATAACTTTTAAAACACATCGGCAACAACAATAACTGCAACAGCGGCTGCAGAGGTTGCAAATGCCAAAATACCCTAAAAATGTGTGTTGTACCTACAAAAACAACAAACGTTCTGAAACCGCAGACATATGCAACAATGATGTGGATGTTGTTGCTGCTGTTGAACTTTTCCTGCTGCTGAAGCCGATAATGATGATGATGTTGGTGCCGATGATGATGATAATGTCGATGTCGTTGAGTAAGTTGTTGCTAGCTATGCAATAATACACAAAAGTTGTTAGATACGCATGCAATATTCATATGTGCAACACTTTCATGCCCCTAACCCACACCATACTTCGCCCACTAACTTTTGGCTTGTCTACGGCAAACTCTCTCCTGTTCGTCCTGGAATCCCCTAAAGTATTTATGCAGTTTCTTGAAAATTTAACAAATTAAATGACTTTCCATTTCTAGAGCTTTCAACTTGCATCAAGCACACCGACATCTTTAGTACATCTATGTATATAATGCACAGACGCAAGAACGATGCATAACGTACTTTCATGTTGCCACAGTCTGAAACTGGTAAGTGACGTTTGGGTGTTGGTATGTGAGTAAGTTGTACACCCTTTTTAATTGTTAGATGCAGTCGTAATCAACCTTTTTATTTGGTCTAACGATAGCCACCTCATGCCCCCAATTATTCGTTTGATTGTAATTATCAAGTTTGTTGCAATATAACATGTACACCCTCGCTCCCGTTCCCCACCCCGGGAGTCAATTGTGAAATGTGTTTCCAATACCTATTATTAATATGGACTCATCTCACTGCAATCCCTTTCACCTCTGGCCTTTCACTTACACCTCTGGTGTGTTGAGACCTGTGACATTTTCTGACACTTGTGTTTGTTTAACCTCACCTCCTTAAGTGAGTGTGTGAGAGAGCGAGAGTGAGAGAGGAGGTTGTTCGTTGTGTGACATGTTGTCATTTGCAGTGTCATTGCTTAGAGAAGTTATGTCCCCTAAGACATTGGATTTGTAAAGAGCTTGGAAAGTCGATTGGCAGTAGGGGTTTTTGATTTACTGCAATGTGGGGCTGTACTCGATGTAGCCAAAAAATGTTTGAGGCTACAATTTTTGGTTTGGTGGTGTTACTTTAATTGGCTCGTTTTAAAGAGTCTCTTTGGTGGCTGCGAAATGTCGAAACATTCTGAGGCATTAATGAGGAAAGGGATCACAATTTAAAGATTATGAAAAAATCTTTAGTGCCAAAATATGAAGGAAAAATTGTTTTGAGTCAACATTAGGAAAGAATGGAAGAGCAGAGAAATCGATTTCTGGTGAACAGGTAAATTCTAAAATTAATAACGGAATCAAATGTTGGCAGATGAACTATATTTTCAGAACATTCAGCTGAGTTGTGCGTCAAAGTTTTCCTCATAATTTTGAATTGTTTTTTGAATTCTTAATTGTCTAAACTTGACATGGCATACTCTAGTTCAGAAAATACCGCCAGTCCTATGTGAATTTCGGCAAAATTTCAAATTTTGGCAAAAAAAAATACCTTATACAATGTTTCTGAATACGTTGCCTAAACTTCCACGTTAAGAATTATTTCAAACTGAATTAAGCCATACTTACTAAGAAAGCACAACTTCAACCAGAAAATATTAAATCTGTGCTTAAGGATCGATAATTCATCTCAAGTTTTGTCAACAGAGGAATCGATTCATAGGCATTTCGATAGGTGATCGAAAAAAAAATCTGTCTACTAAAATACAAATATTACCAGTACTCAATATGGTGGGTCGTTTGATCACTTTCTTCCGGCTGAATCGTTTTAACCATGGGGACATCATTTATGCAAAATTTTATTGGATTTAGATAATATTTCCTGTCGAAAATATGACGTCAGAGTTTAAAGATTAACACTTAAAAGGAAATAAAAGTAGGAAAATATGCGTATTTTCTTCTTCTTTTTGATTAATATAGTGATGTAAGTCACATTAAAAATGGAGGATTCTGTGCTACACGACGATTATGTGACCCCAGGGTTGCATGAATTGCCGCTCTGAGACATAGAAGAAAGGACTAGCTCCGTTTTCATCTGTCTCAATTAGCTGATTTTACCGCATTTTTACTTGTATTTCAACTCCTCTTTTCATACTTCCTTTTTCCTGAACGGTCATCACTACCACTTTATCGATGCAGATATCAACCACACCCACTAACTTCTTTTTGCCGCACGATTGAATTAGTAGAAACTATGGTAGTTTTCGAGATACATTCTCTTTTGCGATAAAGAGAAAAACCATAAGTCGTAAGAGATGTAGTTGGAAGTACATCATGACGCCTTATTCGTTTCTCTTCCTTCGGCTGGTTAGGACACGATTATGGTAAAGAAATGCGCGAAGGTGGATGCAGCATTAAGGTGAAGCATTCAACAAAATCATTATGAAATCATCGTTTTACCACTGGAACTCACAGGCAACTTCTTCCACCTCTGACGCGATATCATCAATGTTGTTGTCACTGTCAGATAAACGTGTTTACGATTGATCCGTGGTAAATTTAGTGATCACAATTCTTATTTAATAATCGGAAGATTATTCGGAAGGAAAATTTGCCTAAACCAACTAATATGGACCTAGTGTAATGAAAATATTAACTTGACGTATAAGAAATTACAAAATTGGCATCAATGTTTTGACTACTTTCCTCCTCATTACGCAAGCGCACCTTAGTTTTCTTGCGATGAGATAGAAATCATTGTCGGTATTGCATATGGACAGCCATTAACAGTATTGCTATACATTTGTTTCCATTAATTTTAATTGCTTTGGTTTTAATTAACTTCTGTGTTGGTGCAAATATTTCGAGAAAGTTTAACAAGGGTCCACCTCTTTTTATACCCTCACCCTTAGGGATGAGGGTATATATCATTTGATACAAGAAAAGGTGTAAACCGTTAAAGGATACATGTTAGACCCCAAGTAACATATTATAAATTCGTTTAACAACTCTTTAAGACGATTGAGTCTTGTCCGACTGTTTGGCTGGTCGGCTGCTGGGCAGGATAACTAGCTGATCTAGTCCCTAACTGATCCTTATAAAACTTTGTCTGAATAAAAAATTTCAAAAAGTAAATATGTGAGCTTATCCAAATTTGACTCAGTAATAAATGCGGACTATATCGCCTGACCCCTTCTGGTAACTCCCATACATAATTACATATTTTTGGAAAATTAATATTTCTACCATAACATCCAAACGGACAACTAGAGGATGTTTAAATTTGGTCAGTTTAATTATTTCGTAACAGTAAAAAAATTTTTAAAAACCAAAAACCTTTGCCACGCCCCTTCAGGTAACTCCTATATAAATTACCAAATGGACCCCCATAGTTTTACATACATTACATTTATGGTAACTCTCATACAATTTAACCAATATTTGAAATTTTATATCTTGACATCAACGTTGACTTATGAAAAAAAAATAGTCGCGATGAGTTGCCTTTACCGGCGCCACCTATAACCTAACAAAGACCTATATACAACAGTCAACGACCCACAAGCTAATAAATTAATTAAAAATTCGGCTCATTTCCCTAACTCGAGAGTTAAAAAATATCATTCTTCAGGGTAGGGTATATTTCAGTCAGTTCATAACCTTTAACTTAATTTCGCTTTACATCCCAAGAATGAGGTATGGATTGCTTCTCGCGTTGTTGTGAATTAACATGCTTTTTATTTTAGATTCACAACAAACGACACCTACTTGTTTACTGGCGAATGCGAACGTCACTGTTTGAGAAGATTTTACTAGACATGCCGATTATTTCGACACTTAATACAGCGAAGTTGCTGTCAACGACATCGAGGGGGCCGGCAATGAAAGACAAATTTAGATGACTGGAGCCGGGAATCGAACCACCGATCTCCCGCGTTGTAGTCGCGTGTTTTAACCACTAACACGGGTTATCTGCCTCGGCCGGTCGGTTCACCTGACTCAAATTCTTGTAGCTGGCAAAAGCTGGGGCCCCACGTATTGCATAACATGTGTAAAAATGTAACTGATTAGAATAAATCATCATGTCATATGGCGTTTGTTGTTTTTATGATAAAAACTGAGGCTATGATATGAACTGTTTTAGACTAATGTTTTTGTTTTAATTTAAAAAAGGGCGTAATTAATACACTTCAGTTCAAGTCAATTAACTACCGACGACGATGATAATTTTGAGATCGCAGAAAATCAAAACAGAACTATTATGAGGAGAATGGAATTTGCTACCTTGTTATAACAATAATACTATTTGTTTTCAAAAATTATACTGTTTCAAAATTGTTCTCAACAAATTAGAACGATTTAAATTCAGATATGAACATTTTGAAAAAATTTTATTCCTCTCAGTGTTTGAGTTTGTTTATTGACTCATTGATGACGAGTTTAGAAGAAGGTCTACTTCATAACGGAAATGTGATAACTTCTGTTTCTATAGCACATGGCACTAATATGAAAGGAACTTATGCTTACTCAGAACCAGTTCTTAAAATATGCTGTAAAACACCGTACGTGTAAATTATTTTTAAAGCAATAAACGGAATTTATTTTTTTAGTTGAAATTTTTTGAGGATATAATTTACCGGCATTTGTTGTAATTATTCTGCCAGTCCTAGTAAGGTGATATGGATTCCCTAATAAAAGAGTACACTTGGAGCTATATAAATATTGTTTTTGTTTTTGGGAAATGGAACAACAAAAGTTAAAATATGACCTTTGATTTGCGGATATTTTGGGAATATTGGTGTTCTGATTTTTATATCCAAATTTTAGCAATATACGGATTTGATTTTTTTTTACTAATTTACATTGATGGTTATTTTGCAGATATATAAATAAATAATAAAACCGTGGTCACAAACATGTTCGTAAATTTAATACGCGCCTACATAACTAAACTAAGCTTATTTAAACATAAATTCGTAAAAAAAGCAATAAGAACGACATAAATATCTTAATGGAAAAAAATGTCCATTGCGACACTTCATGACGTGTCCAAAATAGAAAAAAGTTGATGTCATAAATGAAATCAAATTTAAATGTAGATTTGCTCAATAATGTTTCATTAGAACACTCTTAAATTTCTTTTCAAAAATATCTAAATTTTCATGTAGTTTTAAGTTCTCAAAGTTAAGAGTTTGAGGGAATTGATGCTTAATATAAAAATTTCAATATTTTTAGCGATTTTAAACAAGTGTAACTTTTGTGTTTTAGTTATATTTTAATTGTTGTAAAAAGTTTTAAATCTTCAAGACTACAGCTTCGAAATTGCGTGAGTACAGCAGACAGAAAGAAAATCTCTAAGGGATGTTAAGTATGTGAATTGTTTCCAAATTTTAAAAGACGATAAAAAATGTTGGACGAATCTGTATACTATAACACTGCAAAAGAGCCTGCAGCCCCACACTACCCCATTTTCTTAAAATTATTCTTTTTGAGAGCCTTTTCAGAAAATGTAAGTGTGTTTTACACAGTTTTGAAGAAAACAAGAAGAATCCAACAGCATTTGAAGAATAAAATGGGTTTGTTGGTAAATATAGTTAAAACGGGTTATCTGACTTCTAATGACGGAAGTACCTGTTTTGTTCAAAGTTTCGAACTTTCTTAAAGAATCACTGGCGTTGAATTTGCTCTACTTAAAAAGTATTATATGACACTGGCTTCTGGAAGAAAAATAAAAACAAGTACTTTTGACAAACTGTTAAAAGATAATATAATATATATAACAAATTATTGATGGTACTATATGCCAATTACTGTGCATAACATTTTTCTCCATGGATGTGATATTATTAAATATTTGAATATTCCAAAAGGGTTTTTGACTGAAGAATTTAAAAAGTGTAAATTAGAAAAACTCAAGAGAGATATGTGGCAAGATCTCTGTTGTCATATGTTATTATCCTCAGAGCTCAGGAGAAAGAAGGATATGTAGTAAAAAATAAATTCGTGATACAGGTATAAATATAATATATCTTTGGAGTCAATGGAGAATAACAGTGGTGAGCCTGACATAATCGAATGAATAGATATAAATAATCATCACTAAATGAAACAGATAGCGACTTAAGGGTTTTTCTATTGTTATTTTTGTTTGTATTTTTTAATGTATTAATATTGTTTTTACTGAATAATAAATAAATATGTACTTTTATATTGAAAATATAGTTTGGAAAATCAAAAACATATTATAGTATGTAAGTAAAGCACTACTCTAAACAGAAAAATCGTTATGATTTTTAAAGTATGAACTGTGTTTGGCTTTTTAAACACTTCCCTATATGAAGAATGAAAATTTTGTTAATTTTTAATGCAAAATTACCATTTTAGGGGCAAAAACCTCTTTGGGTCGTATGGAAGGTGGACCTAGTTTTAGTCTGACTACGCCCACTTTTGGTATACTAACTAAGAATGGTATGTTATGTTTAGCAACCAAATTTCATTAACATAACTAAATTTATGACGGAAATATTTCAAAATAATTTTACTATAGGAGTGGGCGTGGTTTGTATGGGAAGTGGGAGTGGTTTTAGTCTGTCCACGCCCTCACAAACCGAATCTTCCATTTAACGAACAAATTCGAACGGCAGTTGTTTAAAAAGCTTTTTAACAGACATGCCGATTGACTCGCCTCCTGCGAATTAGCTGGGGACCGCCGAATCAAACAAATGTAGATGACCGTTAATATGACTGCCTGATGACCCTTGGCTCCCGCAATCCAGTCGCAATTCAGTTACAACTGAATTTGGTTTACAGTTTACCTAATAAAGACTAAGCTCAGAAATGTATTGGCCCAGATTGAATTTGATATATAGCACCATGTTTCATTTTTCCACATTGCGCTGCAGTATATCTCGAAACCTGTATATACTCTATCTGTAATTTTTATCGGGACCTACAGTTTATATTTATTCGCCACGTTTAGCAAAAGTCGCCAATACTTAAAAACATCTTTTAGAAACAATATCATTGTTAAAGGTTCTTAAAGTCAGAATCTTGATATTTCATTAAAGTTTCAGCGATAGTATATAATTTATTATTTAGTCACCGGAGAGTTAATTTAATTGCATAAGTAACATTAGACAAAGTTATTCATCTGACATATTTAGGCATTACAATCATGTATAGTTGTTGCCAACAAAATTTATTAAACTCTCACGTTGTTTCAATGTAATCATCAAAGTTTCAAAATATTTATTATACACTGTATATTTATTTCTTTTTACACTTGATTTGTTTATTAGTTTTTTTTTTAATATTTATTACCTTTGCCGAAAAACATTTACTTTCTTTAGAACACCACAACAGCTGCACTTTCACTTTCAATTTTTTGAGAAAATATTTCTTTCCACCAAATAATATATTTCGTAAAATTGCTTCCAATACGTTGTTATGACTTGAAAACCACTAAATTGTGGCCACACATATTGGGGTTTCTATACCGACCGACACTGGGGGTTTGCGCCACGCCGCCGTCTATTATAATTCTCCGAAAAACAAAACGGTTGACCGACTATGGTGTCTTGAGCGATAAACTATGTATGGCCCGACAGGGGTATGAGTTACAAAATCCGCAAATGTTTTGATTTAAAACAAGAATCACTCAGTTTTCACCACGAAATAATGCACGCAAAGGATTCAAATGCGTTCGTTCAGTTGTTGCGTCAGTGATGATGTGTGGGAACTTTGTGTTGATTTTGATTTCGGTTGCGTTTTTTGTTTTTTTTTTTTGCTTCTCCGGTTGTTGCTGTTGCTATTGTGGCTTTATGTTGTAGTTGTATTTGTGTTTGTACTTGTTTGCAATTGAAGCGCCAAAGTTGGTAGCCAACCAGTAGTAGTGAAATACATTTGTTATGTTCCTGCCACACTCGTTGGGATCCAAAAGAAACAACACAACAAGTACTCAAATTTCTGCTGTCGAGTCCAAAAGAGCGCAAGTGTTGAATTGAAATCCAAAATCCATTGAAACCCACCGCCTGCCCCCCAGCCCCTTTCGGAACAGGAGATGATGAGTCTGCTCTGTATGGTGCTGGTGTTGTTGTTGCTGCTGTTTTCATTGGAGCTGTGTCTGCAAAGTTCTTGTCTGCTCTTTGGTTGGCTGAAAGGCAGGAATGGCTGGCTGTTGTGCAAGTATGGGTGAGCAAAAGGTTTCAATGTGTGCACGCGTACATTCAAAGACTGTATGGTTATGTGCATGAGTATGTGATGATCTACAATCCTTTAATGGGAAATGCTTCTGTGTTGCTGCTACTTGTGGCTGTTGTTATTGTTGCCGCCGTGGCTGTTTAATTAGGTAGTTGTTATGATGTACGAGTACATATGTATGTAGTGGATATGTGTCGTGCTCTCTCGCTCTGTTCATTACGAACGATGGTAGGCGGTGGGGAGGTGGGGAGCATAGACAATATGCTCTCAATTAAGTAATAAAACTCATTTATTCTCTAGGGGCTATTCCATAGCCATATGTACATTTACGAGTACTATATATGAAGTAGCAATTCAACCCTTTTGCTGTAGTCGTTTTGTTAGTTGTATGTAACAACTTTGCAGAAATGTTTGAACATTTCACTCTCTGTAGAATACTCTCGAATAAGTGTGTGGAGTGTTGGCAAGTGGCATGAGTGAATATGGCCCGAAAGTGCATTGAGAATTTGCAACAAAGTGCAGAAGTTGTTATAGTTGCGTCTAGTTGTAAAAGAAACAATGTTGCCACATATGGTTTGAAAATATGAAAAAATTATTTAGGTATTTATGTATTTTTGCATAAGTTTAGTTTACAATGGCTCCATTAGATATTAAGAAAAGTTGGTTGGATAGTTCTCAACGAATGTGGGAATTATTGTGTTATCTCAGTTATATGAAATTGGATAGTCTTAGATAGTTGCGTACCGTGATTACTTTGGACTTAAATGGACTTGATAATGAAAAAGTGATTCAAACGTCATAGTCTATGCCTTGTGAAGAAATCCCATGTGTAAACACAAGGGGCCTAAACTTTAAATTATCAATAACTCAGAAACACATTTAGTGGACCGGAGACCTCTTTGCAGCACTCCGACGATATGTAGTATTTTAAATATTCCAAAGTCTTGATCCCTCAAAAAATTTGATTTGTGGCTCAATCAAAGGATGCTAATTTAAATGTAAACATTTTCAATTATTAAATTTACGTTCAGTGTAACAAATGATACATCGAAATCGGCTTACGATCAGAATAGTGTTTTTTATTATTTGATATTTTTGGTCAAATTCAGTGTGTCACGCACTAGGATGACGCGTTTCGAACTCCATGACGAATTCATCTTCAGACCCCTTTGTGACCATTTTTAATTATTCTAGAATTTTTCACAAACTTTCACTACTCAACATATCGAAAAAAGCTTTGGTGGAAAAATGTCTGATCAAAAGGGAATTCGATTGCAACAATAAAAAGAATTTCAAAAATAAGCACATAACTACTCTCGCTATAGCACCAACGAACTGTTAGCTCTGTAACTGAAATACACAGAAAAAATAAGTTCGTAAATGAAATTAAATTGTTAACTGAAATTGAGCCAACCATGGCTTATGTATATTCAATTAATGATTTTGTAGCTAGATTGTTGAAAATGTTGTATATAATATTGCTCATATAGAGAATTTATCATATTAACAACATGTTTAATTGATGGTTCCCAATTTTTCTGTATTTCGATCGTTTTCGATTTTTATGAAATTTCAGCACATATATTTTCGCTGTTGCTGCCGTTAAAATACCGTTTGTTGTTGGTCGAAATTACTCACTGTTTATGATTTATAGCTGTCTGAATTTGGTCATCTGCAGCATTTTTGTGAAAATATTGCTAAGTTCATGTTGGAATAACTTTTGATTTTAGATAAGGACGATCGTGATATCACCTGAGTGGTTTCCAGCTCCTCTTTAGGAATGAAGGATAAAAGTTAATGGTGCTTGCGGGTTAAATACATCACAATTTAGAAAATGTCCTTTGTCCTTTAATATCCTGGAAAAGTATCTTTTGATTTTCTTCATTTTGAATTTAAATATTGCGAATACTTTTCTTTATACGATGTGCAAATTTCAAGATGGGTTGTCCATGGGTTCATCAAATATTGACTTTTATTAGTGCAATTTTCTCTCTTTTCTAACAAAAAAAAATGATTTGTATGGGTTTTTCATATAATTGTACACGTATTACATGTTAACATCCCTCCAAGAACGACAATTCCGATTTTTTTACATACACGTTAAGACAGAAATGACCCTCAACATTTGACGAAACATCTGGTTCAGATTCCAGTTTATACTCATGCTATCCACCGAAGACGCGAGGAACATATAGATGTTGTCCAAAATCTTTTCTTACAATTTTCCAAGTAGTGAACGGGCAGAGACCGAATTGTTGAGAACGGCATGGGATTGATAAATTCGAATCCTCTCTCACACTCACGTCTAAAGCGACGATGACTTATTCTTATACGCAATTCTATGCATAGATTTATGACCACAATCATACTCTATTTCTGTAAGATTACGCACATGATTAGAAACGGAACCTATATAGAGTTTTAAGACTCTCACTGTTATAGTGGCGCAAATATTTGTTAAAAAATAAAAAAGTGATGTGCCACGCCCACTAAGTTAATACGACGTCCATTTTATATTAATGGGCGTTTTCATCACGCCCATTTTTACTAAATGACAATTGAACCTAAAATGTTAAACTTATTTAGACGCCAAGCATACCCATATTTTGACCAGCTAAACACATTAGTAAAAAAGAATATTACACTATGTTTCAACACTCTCTCTTTGCAAATATAAGTTAAAAACTAATCATCTTGTTAAGGAATTGCCAAGCCCATAGATTTCATCACGCCCATTATCCGACCAATTACACACAGAAGTGAATAGTAACTCATACAAAGTTTTAAAATTCTCACAATTCTTTTCACAATTCTTTTGTATGGAAGGTGTCACGCCCATTTAACATATCAAAAAATAGACACCCTGTTTTACCTTCAGGAATAACAGTAAAATACTGTAGACATTTCGGAAGGATCGGTTGAGAGGTGTAGTCCCACACAAACAACCAGCTAAAACAGACTACCGAGTCCTTTTGTGAATCTAAACCACCTGCAGAGTCCGCAAAAAGGATGTGTTTGTATGAGTGGTTGGAGTAGTTTTTGCCCGAAAATGCTCATCTTACAACTTAACCTACGCTTAGAATATAGAAGCTTGTATACCTAATTACTGCTCGATAGCACCTATATTAAGGCTTTAACCACGGGAAGAGACTGATGGACACCACAAAAAGGGGGAGTCTGTGGGATATATTGTTCAGCTCAGATCTTAACCTCTGCTTAGAGGACAGAAAATTGCATACCAAATTTTAGCTCAATATCTACTTAACTAAACTACGGTAGTTTGTATGGAAGGTGGGAGCTATTTTTGATCGGTCAGGTCATCTTAAAACCTAACCTCCACTTTGACAATATAAGATTGTATTCCAAATTTCAGCTTAAACTGCGACTGTAATCGGAGGGACAGGCACCCAAAGAGGGGGAGTTTGTATGACGAGTAGGAGTAGTTTTTGACCAATCAGGCTCATCTTAGAACCTAATCTCCGCTTTAACAGTATAAGATTGTATTCCAAATTTCAGCTCAATGGCTCATAAACTGCGACTGTAATCACAGGGACAGACCTATAAAAGGGGAGAGTTTGTATGTGGGACGTGGGAGTAGTTTTTGTCCGATCGGGCTCATCTTAGAGCATATAAACTTGTATTCCAAATTTCAGCTCGATATCTGTTAAACTTCGGTTGTAATCGCAGGGACAGAAGGACAGACGGTCACCTTTAAATCGATTCAGATGTCGTTGTATATATATATATATATACTAGTGGGCACGGCAATGCTTCGCTATTGCATAATTGACGAAAATTAAAAATATTAACTTCATGTAACATATTACACGGTAATGCTTCACAGTTATAAGTGCTGCCACATTGGCCTTTTAAATATACTTTGGGAACGCTTTCTTTGCTCGATAACAATATGTTGAGCTTGCTTACTTTCTTCATGCACCTTCCACTCACTTACCGAAATTAAAAAATCTAAATATAGCTTTTTACCAATTTTCAAACAGTCCTGTCGAGTACAATCTGTGTACCAAATTGTATATTTCTAGGGCTAAAATACAACTCTGCCACGCCCGTAACGCGCTTTGATCGAAAAATAAAATTTCGTCTGCATATTTATAATTATGTTGCTGAATATTATCTCTTTTGGATTTAAATACAGGTTGGCATATCCCTTTCCGCCCGCTAATCGAAAATAAAAATTTCGTCAGCACATTTGAACCTGAAGTGTCCAGTACTATCTGTTTACCAAATTTTATCTCTTCAGCTAAAAAAAATGTTCAGCCACGCCCACTCGGCCCATTTAATCCAAAGTTTAAAAAATATATAACCTATAATATTTACCATTTGGAACATTATAGAGTGAACTCTGTAAAGAAATTAAAGTTTTAGAGAGTTTTATAGGAATTTTAGATATATTAAAAAAGTGGGCGTAGGAATGGGCATGGCCAAATTTTTTATATAAAAACCATTCTAGGACTTTCACGAACGTGATACAAAAATTGTCACATCAGTTCATGCGTTCTCATGTGATGGCCTTACCAACGCACAGCAATTAATTTGTATATGCCTTAAGATATTGTAATACCTACCAGACCTCTGAATGAGCGTTACAAATGAAAGGACAAAATAATTATACCCTTAATTGATTTGGAAGTTATATGAGAAATGTAACATAACTGATAAACACATGACTGTTTTCGTTGGCGCAGCGACGATATATTAAAAGGTATATTTTAAATATATTTTGTAATACATTGTTTAAATTTTAAATCGAATAATCCATTTCTCCTGCTTGCCAAAACATATCTTTGATATTTAAATTTACCTTAGCAATGTCCATATAGTCGTTACTTTTTTATACACATATTAACAGTTTCTCATTTTAAGCTACTACCCCCCTCTTTTACAATCCCCCTATAGAATTCCATCTAAAATGTTCTGTGTTCTTGGCAACCCTGCGCAACGACAGCCCTTGCATTGTATTGTCGTGTGGCACACCATAAAATTGTGTAAAATTATTTCAACTCTTGGGTGGTTGCATGAAAAACAAACACCAGTGCAACACCCAATACCAAAATGAACTGCACTCACTTGCTGCACAACAGAAGTCAGAAGTTTAAGAAATGCATTTCAACACATCCCCAACTGCATGACAGGGTACGGAAACAAACAGACACTTGCCACTGGGGGTGTAAGTGTGTGTTTAGAATTACATTTAGATTTTTTTAGCAACTACTCTGTTGTTGTTGCTTTTCTATGTTGCATTCGGGTTTGTTTCCCCAGATTTTTTTTATTTTTATTTTTGGTCTGTGGCAAATGCAGATTTTCGGTTATTACCAAAAACTAACCACGTTTTGTGGTATTGAAGTTGTGTGGAATAATATTGGTAGGCCATAAGTTGCTGCTACTAGTGTTTTGAATTGTCATTGCTGTTGTTGTTAGTGTTGTTGTTGTTATTTGGTATTAGTGTTGATTTGCTCGTTTCTGTAGTTGTTGTTGTTGCTGGACCTCATGCTGTTTGTTTATATTGTGTGTTGTTGTTTTTGTTGTTGTTGCTGATGTTTACTTTGATTTTCCACAAATAATTTTTTGATTTTTTAAAGGATTTCAGGTGGCCATAAAACAATTTTGTGTGTGTTTTTGATATGTTTGTACATAATGTGCGTGTGTATACAGTATACAGGTATGTCATATCTGTATGTACATCATTATACACATATGTACATAGTTATGTTTATATATTGAAATTTGTTTTTATGACTTTTTACAATCAACATGGTAATTTATCAAATAAAATTGTGATACAAACACACACAAAACAAAAAAAAAATCAAAACCAGAATCTGAATTTTATTGATTTCTATTCGGGGTGTATTTTTTTTGTGTGAAAATTATTGAAGCATTTAAAGTGATATCTGTGATATTGACAATTATGTATAAACAAAGTTTATGTTTACATACATACATACGTGCATGTAATTTAGTCTAAATGTCTATATACACGGAAATTTACCTATGTGTTTTTATATATGTGTATGTATTGGTGTTACATAGACAAACATAGTTATGCATGTTTATCAATAGAAAATTGAAGCATTAATTAAAATAAGTACTATCCATACGTGGTGCAAAGATATTTTGGTAAAAAGTGTGTAAGCTAGTCACTAGATAAAATTACTCAGTTATATAAGTACTTAATATATTTTTAGTGACTAATAAACACGCATTATTATGGGGCACGTGCTATGTTGTCCGTATAGATGCTAATGGAAAAATAGCACCATATAAATCCCTAATAATTTCTAAAATAATTTTATGGCCTAATAAGACATTCTTCTTAAATATAAAAACTATTATGAATACACAATGAAAATAAAAGTCCAGAACCAAACTAAATGTTGACGACACCTGTAAACATTATAAGGACCACGATTTAAGGATATGCACCTTGAGTGTATGAACTCTTAACAGAGATGGTGCCTCTTCCCAATTGGCGGATTTCCTCGGTAAATATAAGGCCGATATTACCGCCATACAGGAAATGCGATGGACGGGACAGCGATGCACATGACGAAAATATTGTGACATCTTTTACAGCTGCCATGTCGAGAGATTCATAATCAGCACGAGACTTCGACATCTGGTCTCACGTTTAATACTGTGGCAAATAACAACTATCCGCATCAAGACGAAATATTTGTACATCGCGCTGATTTGTTTATACGCCCGACGAAAGACAAAGATGAAGACAACAAAAATGCATTCTGTAAGTGCCTGGAGTAAATATATGTGCGCTATCCACGCGACGGCATTATTGTTCAGTGAGATTTTAATGCCAACATCAGAAGAGAAGATTCTCTTGGTTCAGCAGTCGAAAAATTCAGACTAAACAACAAGGCCTCCGATAATGGAGACTCAGACATGTTAGCCTCGCATCGGCCAGCACTACGGAAGTGAGTGGAACCAGGTCCCCGAATATAAAGATCCCAGAGGCAACCTGGATTTGCCCTGATTAAAAGACAAGAAACCAGATTGATGGAAGACAGGTCTCAAGCGTTATGGACGTGCTATGATCACGACCTAGTTGCAGCCAAGGTACGCATGTGATTAAGTAGTGATGAAAACGTTCGTAACCAAACGGAAAGAAGTTAAATTGCACAATGATGCATCACACTGAAATAGCGCATTTCTACTTCAACCAACTCTCTCAGTTACTGCAAACAAACCCATCTAATTCAAATATTCCCGAAACACAGTGGCATTCTGTGACCACTGCCGCAACGACCGCACTGAGATATGAAAACCCACGCTCAAACGACCCCTGGTACGATGAAGAAAGTCACGTATTGTCGGAGGCAATGGATGCTGCATACAAGGCAAAACTGCAGCAAATGACAACGCGTGCTTTGACGGAATGATGTAAAGAGAAAATTAGGAAGGCTAGACGCCTCTGCATACTGGGAAGATATCAAAAAAAGAGATAGAAGTTAAGCCCGAAAGTTCTACCAAAATGTAAAAACCAAAGGTTTCGGAACAGGATCCCTACATGTAAGGGCAGTGATGGAAATCTGCTTACAGACACGTAGAATGTGGTGAAAATAAAAAAGAAGCATTTTCGCACTTTGCTCGCTTCCGAAGGCACCACAATTGAGAAAATCACTCCAATCATCAATGACAGAGTATATTGTCCACCATCGAGCCAAAACGAGATCAGATTAAAACAATAGAGCTGTGGGTGCCAATAGACTGCCCGAAAAAGTTTTTAGGGGCGGCGACGATACCGGCTGGATTAGGTAGGCATCACATAGCCACACGAAGCCAGCAATAATAGCTTTTCTACACAAACACGTTTGAAAATTCAAACACACTCGAAAGATTTTTTATTTGATTCAAAGCAGTAAGTCTCTGCTTGAGTATTATGAAAGTAATAACACACACGCTTGTTTTGCATTCAGCAAATAAGCAGGCATAGGTTCAGACAGAGAAATGCTTTACAATTTGACAGCGCTGACGCTACTTGTATTTCCGCAAACCATATTGATGTCTGCGTGAGTTCAACGATTTTTGTAGAAGATGCAATGATTAGGAAGAAGAGAAGATAATTGTATGTCACAGCCCTGCTTTTGGTGACCTGAGATATGAAAAACTTGGTCATCGGACACTTGAGGACAATACCTGTCTATCAGTAGGTAGGATAGCGACGTTGACCGAACAGAATATTAATATTTGGTGCCAAAATTTGTAAATGATATCATAATGGGACTCATACTAGGACCCAAGTGAGTTGTGTTGAACTTGGCTGCCGAATTAACCTAAACTAACATGCTGTGTGCTTAAGAAAAACGATCCATGTGTGCATACACAAGTTCCCGTCGAGTGTGTAATGTGAAAGACAAAAGATCATCGTTGCGAATCTAATTGGATCTTATCATTGTGGCTTTAGGCCTGGGACACTTTACATCTGGTCCGATACGACAGAAACCATCTTATATGACTCAGTTTGTTATCCCCTTGAAGCTGACTCGACTTTGCCTACACAAATTGGTAAAAATTGGGCAGAGTAATTTTCCACTAAGTGAGGCTTTAGGGCGGGACCGGCCGTGGCATGATGGTTAGAACACGCGACTACCATGCGGGAGAGCACAGGTTCAACTCCTGGCTCCAATTATCTTAAAAAAAAAAAACAAGAAAAAACTTTTCTTTCGCTGTCGGCTCCCCTCGAATGTTGTCGACAGCAACTTCGCAGTATCAGTGTCGAATCAATCGGCATGTCTAGTAAGAGCTTCTCAAACAGGGACGTTCGCATTCGTCGATAAACAAGTAGGTGCCGTTAGTTGTGAATTCACAACAACGCGAGAAGCTATTCCATACCTCATTCATGTGTTGTAAAGGGAAATTAAGTAAGAGGCTCTAGGCAAGCCGATAGTCTGTCATGCGATCTCTTTAACATTTCAATTGAGATGATCATGCGGAAATCTGCAGTAAAAACGACTGGTACTATCGTTAATAAAAGTCATATGCTGCACGCGTATATATATGGTATTGATCTCGTTGGCCGATGACTGCGGGATGTTACTGCAGCGTTTTCAAGAATTGAGAAGCAAACGATAGATGAGAGCCTGATGATAAATGAGGACAAAATCAAGCTATTTGTTTCAACGAACAAAGGGTCTCCTCGTTTGGGACGCTACTTTTAAGTTGACAGCGATATAATCCAACTCTACAAGACACTGATCCTACCTGTCTTGCTCTACAGCGCAGATCACTGGGTAATGATACAAGCAGATCGATCGATTCTGGGAGTCTTCGAGAGAAAAATACCCCGCAACATATGTGGACCCATCATCGTTAGCGGCGTGTACCGCTGTTGTATGAATGCGCTTTCTTTGAAATGCACGAATTGATGAATGGATGGATGCCCCTGCTCAAGAAGTCTTCGGAAATATACTCGATAGGCGGCATAGGAGCGGTCGACCAAAACTTCGTTAGATCCAGGTGGATGAACTGTTCAAAGCGCCTGGAATTCCCATGTACATTAGCTATGGAATAGTGTTATATGGAAATTCTTAGTAACGACTTTTTTACATCGCGGAACCTCTTATTTTGTGAGGTTCAGTAAAAAAATGCTGGAGGCAAAAAATGGTGGTGGTGGGGTCAGGTTTAACCGTCCCGCATTGGGGTCAAAGTTCAGGAAAATTTGGAAAAAATGTACAACAGTCCTCCTAACTACCAAGGGGTTATCGTTAGGGGGTTGGGATGTATGGCAGACCTTCATGAATTTATTTTGCCAACATTTTCTCCGAACATACTTACCCCCTTTCTCAACTCCTTCGGGGGGCTCCCGTACAAATTTTTAATTACCCCCTTATTACTCCGTATAATGTTCCCGAAGCCCTAACTTCACCAGGGTCACCCCTAGGGAGTTAGAATGTATGACGGATCTCCAGGAAAATCTTTTCCGAACATTTTCTTCGAACATACTTACCCCCTATTTTCTCTCCTTAGGGGGGCTCCCATACAAACTGCACCAAAACCCTCCCTCAATATGAGAAAAACCGCCCTACCTATCCAGGAGTTGTCCCTAGGGGATTATGATGTATGGCGGACCTTCATGATTTTTTTCCCCCAATATTTTCCCCAAACATACTTACCCCCTACCTCACCTCCTTATACTGGCTCCCATACAAAATGCACCAAATATTGGGATGAATCAAATCAATTTATTTTTATCGTGCGACGGATATTTCTTGCGATTGGCATCGACGACCTGAAGCAAGAATTGTTTCTCATTTTCGTTTCGACATAAAACATTGTTGTAATCCTGCATTAATTTGACACCTCTCTCTGCAGTGTCGTTAACAACATGCAAGGTGCTTACGATCTGCATCGCTTTGTTGTAGTCTTCCCGGTTTTCCCAGGTTTTTGGATCGGTTGAAATGAACTCATTTGGTAATCTAAAGCGATCGAATAATTTAACTGTGTCTCTCGTCACGAAATGGCTCAAATCTTTTGCAATGAATTCTTTCACTTGTTTCGAATGCAATCCAATTTTTTTCACGCCTTTGGAGCCGACAACAATAGCTGAACGTGAACAAGCAGACTTAACGCCTTGATTTGCATCCTCTGACCGCGTTCAGGCCATTTTCTTCGATACAACTTCAACAAACACTGGCTCGTTCCAAGGTGCGTCACTCATTCTTGAACAGTTATTGGAACGAGATCTTTTATACTTACCGTGCAGACATCATATTTACGAACTGGTATTGAAAGAGGTCTTCGATGCCAAATTCGGTAAAACGTCAGCTCCAGGTGTGCCTTTGTTTGCTCGATTTAAATGTGATTGGGAAATGATGAAAGACAAACGATATACCAGTGGCATAACAGACGATAAAGTCGCTATGAAAATACCTGTTAATGTTCTGATTGAAATCAAATCATTTTGTTTGGCTCAGCTACAAGAGAAACATCCCAGAGCAGACTACAGAGAATTCCTGCAGATCGTTTTATTATTTCTTGGAAACAACATTCCCAGTTACCATTTCCGCGCTCCAGGACCTACCAGCCATGCCCGATGGATGGCCAAGGCCATATACTGCATAAAAATGTTTCTATTTCGAAAACATTTCAATTTAACCGAAATTGAATTAGAGAAGCTTCGCGGTATTTGCATATTTATCGTGACACTTTATGTGAAAGCTTGGTTTGGCAGCACCACGGCTGTCGAGGCACCCAATCAAGACTTCAATTTTTTAAAAGCGGCAGTCGCATATGCATCAATTGATGGAAATGTGTCACAGAAAGTGGTGGATAAATTGTGCAATCACCTTTGGTACATCAGTGCTGAAGCTGTGGCTCTTGCACTATTCGATAAAAACGTTTCCCATAATATCAAGCAAAAAATGGCGAATGTAATTCTTTCATTCCAAGAAGACGACGGAAACGTAGAATCTCAATCTGATGACGAGGAAAACGAGAGAGAAGGCACTGAGGAGGAAGAGAGCGAGGATGAGCATGAAAATCAAGGCGTTAAGTCTGCTTGTTCACGTTCAGCTATTGTTGTCGGCTCCAAAGGCGTGAAAAAAATTGGATTGCATTCGAAACAAGTGAAAGAATTCATTGCAAAAGATTTGAGCCATTTTGTGACGAGAGACACAGTTAAATTATTCGATCGCTTTGGATTACCAAATGAGTTCATTTCAACCGATCCAATAACCTGGGAAAACCGGGAAGACTACAACAAAGCGAAGCAGATCGTAAGCACCTTGCATGTTGTTAACGACACTGCAGAGAGAGGAGTCAAATTAATGCAGGATTGCAACAATGTTTTATGTCGAAACGAAAATGAGAAACAATTCTTGCTTCAGGTCGTCGATGCCAATCGCAAGAAATATCCGTCGCACGATAAAAATAAATTGATTTGATTCATCCCAATATTTGGTGCATTTTGTATGGGAGCCAGTATAAGGATGGGAGGTAGGGGGTAAGTATGTTTGGAGAAAATATTGGGGAAAAATCATGAAGGTCCGCCATACTTCATAATCCCCTAGGGACAACTCCTGGATAGGTAGGGCGGTTTTTCTCATATTGAGGGAGGGTTTTGGTGCAGTTTGTATGGGAGCCCCCCTAAGGAGAGAAAATAGGGGGTAAGTATGTTCGAAGAAAATGTTCGGAAAAGATTTTCCTGGAGATCCGTCATACATTCTAACCCCCTAGGGGTGACCCTGGTGAAGTTAGGGCTTCGGGAACATTATACGGAGTAATAAGGGGGTAATTAAAAATTTGTACGGGAGCCCCCCGAAGGAGTGGAGAAAGGGGGTAAGTATGTTCGGAGAAAATGTTGGCAAAAGAAATTCATGAAGGTCTTGCATACATCCCAACCCCCTAACGACAACCCCTTGGTAGTTAGGAGGACTGTTGTACATTTTTTCCAAATTTTCCTGAACTTTGACCCCAATGCGGGACGGTTAAACCTGACCCCACCACCACCATTTTTTGCCTCCAGCATTTTTTTACTGAACCTCACAAAATAAGAGGTTCCGCCGTATAAAAATCGAGAATTCGCGCACTATTCCATAGCTAATGTACATGTGGTTACTGATGGATGCAATTCAGTTGCTGCTGTCAATTAATAAGAAAGAATATATTCGATTTAAACTTAAAAAAATCATACACTGAAATAGACTAGTGCAACAATGTTAAGTGATTCTGTTTTATTAATATTCACTCATTTAATGAAGAACACAACTAACTAGAATTTAAATAAGATCAGCAATGCTTTTGCCATTGCTTTTGGTTTTAAATACATTCCTGGTCCTAAGCTATCAAACACTAAAAACCCGTAACATAAACTACTTTCAATCTAAAATCTAACCATCATATCATCACCCACTAGCACCTTATCCGTCAATATATCAGATCTATCCTCTACATTGTGAAATCATCACACTGTCATAATTCGTTAGAGCATTTAGTACTAAACGACGTGACACCGTTTTAATTCCCCTCCCCCTCCAACATTTATTTACTTTATCACAGCTCTCACGATTGTTTATCGCATTACAATTGTGGCCACAAAATGTTCATGTCCAAATTGCTGCACGACGCGACGCGTACCCCAATTTTCATACATTATCCAAGTTGAGTACCCTGCGTATGGCGTTGCATCATTGTATGCCCCAAAAACCACATGAACCAAAGTGACAAACAAGCCCCATGTTCGCCACGGATATTAATGGCGAAGAAAAAACCGAAAAAATGTCCTCAAAAAACAATCTCTTAAATTTACACAACGAAGTCACACCACCACTCCTGGCCAAACATACCGCACCCGAAAACAACGAAGACGAAAAAAACCCATTGAGTACACCAAAACAATGCACCAGAGAAGGAACCGCGTACCGCGTACCCACCCGATGATGACAAGCAATTTAAAAACGCTCACGTTCATTGCGATTATGTGCTATGAAATAAAAGGAAGCAACAAAGGCGAAAGAAGTGAAAACAAACTAAAAAAAACAACGTGCAGAGAAATCTGAATGGAAACAAAATAAGTGCACAATAAACGGCAATGACGACAAGTGCATATTAAGATGACCATCGAGAACTGGCCACATTTACATGGAGGATAACAACAGCTTGTCATCGTCATCATCATCATCCTCTTCGCGAAGGACATCACCGTCACAACGGCTTACGCTGCCTCATCATTGTTAAGGGCTGACACAGGAGCAGTGCCATTGCCTGCCTCTGCGTCATTGATATCATCGTCGGCCTCCTCTTGTTGGTTGGTGTCTGTGGGTTGCATTTTTATTTTGCCACGAAAAGTAACCGAAAAATCAAAGAAAATGAACGAATAAACGCACTGGAGTTGCACTAAAGGCATGGGACAAGGACATTTGCGGTGCACTGCAATATGAGGCTGGTATGAAGATGAACTGTAACTGACAAAAGTTGCAGGTGATTTGTGAAAGAAAGAATGTATCCTTGATAATTTTAGTTTAGTCAATATTCGATATATCTATTGTCCTTGTCCTCAATGAAAAATATACAGATATAGTAACAGAATTTCATATTTCGGCGGTATTAACTTTTTTTGAAATGGACTTGATGATGCAAAAGTGCCCCAAAAGTCATTGTCTACTCTCATGTCTATTTAAAGTAGTTTTGTAGTTATTGTATCAAAACAAAGGCGGCCATAAACTTTAAATCATTAACAACTTGGAAACACAAAAGAAGGACTTAAGACCTTTATGCAGGATAACGACGACATACCTTATTTGCTTCCTTGTGAAATAAAACATAATTCGGTTCATATCTATGTTTTAACAAATGAGAGCAACTTTGTAAAAATTTCAAGTCATATTATTAGTTGATTCTGGAAAATTTATATAACAATCGCCAATTGCAATCGCATAACTTCTTCTTTGCTACCCTCGTTTGAGCCCCCACTTTAAATGTTCTCGTTTGTCCGCCCTCCCCCTCTTTGTTTCCACCGGAAGTTGCGAACGCAGGAAGTTTATCTGAAAACCCCTGAAATAACCATAAGTTCGGCCAAACATGCATGAGCATCCATTTGCATATGAAATAAAAACCCAAGGCAGATGTTTTCGTCTTTTTGTTGCATTCAACTGAATTGCTGTACGACAAACCGTTTAATGTTGCACGAATGTTATTGATTTCGTTTTTTGCATTGCCAGCCAGCCAGCCCACTCTCTAAAGGCTTGTACGCTTTTGTTCCTGCAGACGTCCAGGCGAAGGATGATGTGTTAATGCATTTTCCACTATATTCTTGTTGACTTTATGTGCAGTCGCGGTGCAGGAGGTGGCGAGAAGGCATTGGAATATACCAATACCGGGGAGAGCATTAACAAAAAAAACAGAAACAGGAAACCGTACAACTGGCCAAATGCATTTCCTCACGTAGCGTTCTTGTGTGTATATGAGAGTGTATTGTATTGTGTTTTCTTCTCCTCTCGACGTTTCATCATTGTAATGGTTATGATGCTGTTGGTAATGGTAATGATGATGCTGATGGACATACACAGTGTAGGAAATATATGGGTATGACTGAGGGAAAGAGCTGTACTGCGCACTGAGAGTGGATGTTATTGGGCCTTCATCGTAATTTGTTTCACTTCATAGTGCTGCTGCTGCTAACGAACTATCTGATATTGTATCCTATACCTGAGTCATGATCCTATAAAGATTTACATTTATTTGGCTTAGTGTGTGGTATAGGTAAGTCATCAGCAGCCTTCCCCATTCGAATACTAAATATTTGATTAGCGATTTTACTCAAATATCGTAATATACTTATAAAAATCAATAGTCACTGTAATCATTCATACGAATCTCAGAAAACCGCACAACGTTATCAAAGAAATTTTGTGGGGGTATACGATTGGTTCCAGCTTTAAGGCTAGAATACTTTTATACCCGATCACGGTTATGGATATTTTCAATAAGGTCCAATAAGGGTAGGGTCGACAGGACCTTGTATAAGATGGATAAACAACTCATTCCACGGTAGTTAGCGCACATACTTGGACCGGCTTTCTTATGCACAAGGATATGTGACATTAAGATTCGGGCATGATTTTCTTTAGCCAAATCGTGTTTATGAGCTGGACGTTATCTGCTCAGCAATGTGCTTAAAAAGCATTGACCATCGGCTCACGCAGCCTTATTGTTTCTAAGTCCTATAATTACCGTGCTGATCTTGTTTTGGTTCAGAGGTGGATTATCTACTCCTTCATCGATGATTGGCATGATTTCGACACACGTGCTGTCGATCGGTCTACACAAATGTTCTCTCTATACTAGCAGCACACCAGATATCCATCTCTGTCCTTACAGGTGGGGATCCCAAATCCTTTGTTTTTAATCTTTCGGTAGAACTTTCGAGCTTCACCTTTACCCCTGTTCATTTCAATATGTCTCTCTCTTGCCTTCCAAATGCGCTATATCCGCCGGAAGAGACGTTTGGTCTCTCTCCTCATTTCTTTATATCGTTCTGTCACAGTTACCGGCAGTTGTGCCTTGTATATAGACTGAGCGACAGTAGGGCAATGCGGCCTTTGCGGCAGTGATCATGGAATGCGCAATAAGTTTCTACTATGTTTCGCTATTAAGAGTCGTTTGTTTGCAGTAATTGAGAGAGTTGGTTGGAATAGGTAATGGCTATCTCGGTGGTGTGCAACTTCGCGATGTCTATCTTCGTCTGCTGCAACTATGTGATGTGATCCGAGTCTATATTTGCACCGTACATCACACGCACGTCCATATTAAGACATGCCTTCCATCGGTTTCTTGGCTTTTGATCAGGGAATTTCCATGTTTTATTGTTTCATGTCGACGAGGAACTTACAAGTTGGAGTCCGTTGTCGGAACTGAATTTTTTAACTGCTGAACCAAGAGCATCTTTTTTCCTATTTAGTATTAAAATATCTCTGAATGATGTTGATGCCATGACCAGAATAGGAGTTATATATTACCTCCAAGCGCTCATGGAATGCATATTTAATGTCCCCATCCTTGTTTTCCATCGTAAAGTGTACACAAATCCGCGTGATGTGAATACTTTTCGCCTTGATGCGTGATGTGGCTATTCGGTCACTTACAGAGTTAAACCGCTACACCAAATATCAAATTCTCTTACAGCATTATCTCCACACTCAAATTCGGGTCTTTCTGGACGGCATCTGTAAAGACGTCCGGTTCTTTCGTCGTGTGCATCCCAATACCGTCCACCTGATTTCTTGTGTTGCTGTAATGTCAGCCTTGTATTTGTCAAAGACATTCGCCAAATTGGTAGAGACACCATTCCTGTAGAGAGTTCGGACATTCCAAGTGCATATCCTTTAAACAAGGTCCTTGTAAGGTTTGCGGGCTTTGTCAACATTTGGAGGTGGGTTCTTGTTTTTTTCTATTCTTCGTGTTTTCATAATATTTTTTCTTTATTTAAGGAGAGTGATCTTGTGGGTCAGTCTTCAGTGACATTACCCAGGGAACGCGTAATCTATCGGGCATTGTGAGCAGCTTGAGGTCCTTGGCAGTTATACCCAAGTGAACAACGGCCAGAAAACTCAAATTCGAAAATCCTCTATCCCCTACAGATCGCTAGGTGTCAAAATCGTTAGATTTGACACTTGCAAGCATTGCCATTACTTTTCCATATTAACTCTTGAATATCATCCATTTCCAAATCGCCACACAGTAGTTCTAAATCGATTAAAAACCTTAAGGACCTTAGGATTATTTTGAGAAATTATATATTTTAGAAATTTTAGTCAATGTTCGAAAATATATACAAAAACTTCTAAATATGAAAAACCCGCCATCAGTGTCATCTAACCACAAACCCCTTACAATTTTTCTTTAAATTTCCCTCAATGTGCCATGCCACTCAGTTTCGTGCCTTACCGACGACGACTATGACGGTGCTCCGGCCGCCGTGCTATGATGATGACTATGCAAGTGCTTACTAAGGTGTAGTTGTTATTGCTACTGTGACCTGATGAACATGATGAAGCAACAACTTTTGCGGTTCATGACAACCCCAAAAGTGTTGCTGCCGCCGTGATGCGCGTTTCATGGTGATGTTGTATTACATCGATGACGTTATTTTTGTTGATTCTGTTTGCAGCAAACATATGACAACATGACCATTGTCGTATTTTCCTGTTTTTTTTTTTGCAGTCTCAGTTTAATTTTTTATAATTTTATTTTTTATCAGAAGAACAGTGGCACAAAGTTAACAAATATTGCTATTATAAATACAAATCTAAGCTTAACATTAATACATTTTAAACAAAAAGGAACCTTTACAGAAGGTAACATTTTATTTTAAATTTTTTTTATATAAGTTATGATCTTAGGCTGTAACAGATAGATATTTAATTAGTTAACCCAATTCCTTTGGACCACACCACTGTGCCTCTTTGCATCTGTTGTTGTTATTGCCGATGATGTTGCCGCCGTTGCTGATGCTGTTATTGTTTTCATATGTACTTTTTCGCTTACTTAACCACATACGGTTGCTGATTTTTGGTTTTGCCATAATTTCCACTCTGCATCCGAGCGTTTGCTTATGTATATATATATGTATTTATGTTTTCATATTCTTTCCTTTGCTCTATAGTTTTTATTGTATTGGTCTCTGGCATATGAATCGCTTGTAGAGTTGTTCCGTCCATTACTGCTACAACATATGTTGTTATTATTGTGTGTATGTTATTGCCGGTTGTTGCTGTTGGTGTAGTATGTGTTAACTTAACTGGTTTGTTAAAATCGTTTGCACGTTGTTGTTGACATTTTTAAATAGGCCTTTTGCACTGGTGCTGTTGTTGTGTTGTGTATCTTTGTGCATATCCTGCAACAATATGAAGTAACTTACTTTGCACTGCTGTGGCTTTTCTTTCAATAACGATGTTAATAAACTATTCGGTTTGCAGCAGGAACAACAATTAGAGTGCATTGGCAACAACAGCGACGACAACTACAACAGCAACGAAAACAAATATGAGAAAAAGGCTGATATTCAAAGGATATTGTCGGCATAAATGTAAGCAATAGTAGTTCGCACAGAAAAACTTAATGTTTAACGGAAAATTCTAGTAATTGTATTTCAATATTTAATAAAATATTGCAGTAGTAACATGGGCAAATCTGGGCACGTAATCTTGATGGCTAATACAAGCGACAATACCACAATCAACATTTATTTGAGTTGCGGTAGACTCACAACGTTCGATAGATCACGTGTACCATGGGCAATACCACCCAACAACCGTTGTAGGAAGTAGATAACAGACGTTACTGAAACTCAGCTGAACGACCATCTTAGTGACTTTGGAGCCACTCACACTAAGCCCTTCATAAAAAATGTAAAGAAAACACAAAAAAAAAGACAAGAATACCCCAGGCCAAATGTTGATGGTCCCCGCAAACGTTATAATGATATGCACCTGAAATGTCCAAACTCTCCAAAGAGATTATGACATCTGGTCTCGCGGATTAACAGTCAAAGTGGCCCAAAAGCCAGGATTGGCACCAAGGTTTCTGGCTTTTCATCCATGATACCATGATGTTCTGGGAGATTTTAAAGCCAAAATAGAAGAGGAGATGCTCTTGGTTCAGCAGTTGGAAAATGCAGTCTACACATTATCAACTTCGATAACGGATTAAGACCGGTAGGCTTCTCGTCCGCATGAAACATTGTAGTTGGTGGAACCAGATTCCTGCAAAAATATATCAACAAAGCTGCCAGTATATTCCCTGATAAAAAGGCAAGGCATGTCCCAAGCGTTGTGGACGTGCGTGTGATGCGTGGTGCAAATATAGACTCAGATCATCACCTAATCCCACCCACGGTGTTCTCGCAATTAAATAGTGTTAAAAACGCTCGTAACCAAACACAAAGGAAGCTAGACATTGGAAAGCTGGAATACCACCGAGATAGCCAATGCCTACTCAACTCTATAAATTGCTGTAAACAAAAGCCCCTAATTCTAGTATTCCCGACATACAGTGGCAACATAATGGGTATTCTATGACCATTGCCGCACTGGGATATGAAAAGCCTTGCTCAAGCAAGCCCTGGTACGATTGTCTTTTCAGGCTGAAAAAGGAAAGAGAGAACCAGGATATCAAAAAAAAAAACAGCGATAAAAGTTCAGCCTAAAAGTTCTATCAATGGTATGACGGAACGATATAACGAAAAAAAATATTATAATATAATATTAAAAAGTGCAGGAATACAGGTGAAACCCGAAAATTCTACTAAAATCTGAAAAGTAATGGTTATTGAACAGAGATCCCCATACCTAAGGACAGAGATGGAAATCTGGTCACGGATACGCAGATTGTGCTGTAAATATGGAGACAACATTTGCATTCTCTGATTGATCTATAAGTGACGAAATCACGCCAACGTTGTAGATTGTCCACCACGGAGCCAAAAACGAGAACAGCACGGCTTAAACCAACAAAGCTGCGGGTGTACATGGTTTAGTGGCAGATATTTGTAAGCACGTAAGCGATGAGCTGGCAGCGTGCATGCATCAGCACATTAACTCGTTTTGGTTAAAGGAATGCATGACAGATGATTGGAATCTGAGTGTTCTATGTCTTGTGCTTAAGAAAGGCGATCCAAGTATGTGTACCAACTGTCGACGGATCAGCCTTTTATCGGTTGCATACAAGGTCCTGTCGATTGTGTTATGTGAAAGACTAAAATCAATCTTAAATAACCTGATTGGACCTTATCAGTACGGCTTTGGACCTGGTAAATCCACGACCGACCAGATATTCACTTTACGACAAATCCTGTAAAAGACTCAAGAATTGCAAATCAACTCTAAGCAGCATTTTATAAGTTTTAAAGCATCACTCGATAGTCCTGCAGAGCTGACACTACATTACGGGATCCGACACAAAGTCTTAAGTGAAAATAGGCAAAAATCTGACAAAGCCGTTTTCTACCAAGCAACGCTGTAGACAAATCGTCAGTATGTCATATGATCACCTTAACATTCTAAAGGAGATGATCATGGGGAGACGATCTACAGTAAACATGACTAGTGCCATCTATAATACAAGTCACATGCTGCTCTTGTATGCCGTTGTCGTAGATATCATTGTCGAAAGACTGCTGGATGTTACTGCAGCCTTTTTGACCATTAATAAGCAGTCCGCAGAAGTGGGTCTGGCGTCAACGTACTCAAACAAGTCCAAATCGACAGAATGAGCTGCATGGGACATGTTGTCTTCGATAATAAAATCTATGGATATTCTCAGAAAAAATGAGTGACCTTGGCAAGTAGGCGTGGTACTGCCCATATATTTTAATACACAATATCTGGTCGACCATATATATTACCATTGGTGGTGAAATTTGGTTTGGTGTACATATTTGGCCGGAATAAGATCAACGGGTTATCTTAGAGATAACAACTGCCATATCCCGCCAAAAGAACAACAAGGCCGCTGGGGCTGATGGTCTTCCAGCTGAGTTATTTAAGGTGGGTGGATACGAGCTTGTTTTAAGCAGAGCTGTAAACTAATCATTACAATTTGTACTCATTACTGCTCAATTACAAATACAAGTACATCTAAAAAGGAATTGAAAGTTAACTACAATTCTAATTACATGAGGAATTGGAATTGAAACTAAAAGTCTCAACTACACAGGTAATTGTACTTGAAAGTAATGATTCCTAATTACTTTTCAATTAGCTCAATTACTTTTTAATTACAAGGAATTGACGGAATTGGGAGGAATTGGAAGGAATTAAGAGGAATTGCTGCGATTTGGAAAGGTCCGTTATGTTAAAATATATTGCTCCCACTCTCCTTTTCTCTTTGTGACGTCACACTGCTATGTTTACATACACTTCACATGTTATTTGATGACAGCTGATAGCAGTGTGACGCATGAATTGTTTCATTGATTTAAGAAATGTGAAAATCAACAGAACGTTCATATATTGATTAAACAATCAAAAAATACAATTTATTTTGTTTTAATTTTTTATTAATTATAAGGAAATTAAAAATTATTAGTGGAAAACTACTATTTATTATTTTAAGAATTAAATTGTTTTATTGTTGTGGAACTTACAATTTCTACCCCTTATTTCAAAATTATTTCAACTTAACTTAACTTAATTTCCCTTTGCACCCCATCAATGAGGTATGGGATAGCTTCTCGCGTTGTTGTGAATTAACACGCTTTCTATTTTTAGATTCACAACTAACGGCACCTACTTGTTTATCGACGAATGCGAACGTCACTGTTTGAGAAGCTCTTACTAGACACGACGATTAAATCGACGCTTAATACTGCGAAGTTGTTGTCAACAACATTCGAGGGGAGCCGACAATGAAAGAAAATTTTTTCTTTTAAGATGACTGGAGCCAGGTTTGAACCTGCGATCTCCCGCATGGTAGTCGCGTGTTCTAACCACTATGCCACGGCCGGTCCCAAAAAAAAATTATTTCAATACCTTTCCAAATTGCAGCAATTCCTCTTAATTCCTTCCAATTCCTCCCAATTCCATCAATTCCTTTCAATTCCTTGTAATTAAAAAGTAATTGAGCTAATTGAAAAGTAATTAGGAATCATTACTTTCAAGTACAATTACCTGTGTAGTTGAGACTTTTAGTTTCAATTCCAATTCCTCATGTAATTAGAATTGTAGTTAACTTTTAAATACTTTCGAACATGGTAGGTAATGATTACTTGTACTTGAGTTTACAGCTCTGGTTTTAAGCTTGCAACAGCTCATAGAGAATATTTGGCTTCAGGAGAGCATGCCAGAAGATTGGATTCTCAGTGTGCTATTTCTAATCTACAAAAAAGGTGACCTTAGTGAGTGTAAACACTACTGTGGAATTAGCCTCTTACCGATTGCGTATAAGGTCCTGTCTAGCATACTGTGTGAACGTCTAAAGCCAATTGTGGAAAACCTGATTGGACCTTATCAGTGCGGCTTTAGAACAGGCAAATCCACAACGGATCAGATATTTACATTACGGCACCATACTTAATAAGAGCCACATGCTGCTCACATATGCCGATGATATCGACATTATCGGTCGAACGATGCGAGAGGTAACAGCTGTTTTCTCATCAGTTGAAAGGAAGTCAGCGAAAATGGGTTTGGCAGTGAATGAGGGCAAGACGAAGTTAATGGTGTCATCGCACAAAGTGTCCACCCGTTGGGGACGCAGCGTGAACGTGGAAAACTATTGCTTTGAGGTAGTGGATGAATTTATCTACCTCGGATCCGCAAGAACAAAAACAACAGTGTCAGCCTCGAAATAAAACGGAGAATAGTGCTTGCCAACAGGTGTTTCTTTGGACTACGCGACCACTTCATAAACACCACCCTATCTCGAACCACCAAAGTCCAGCTGAACCAGGTACTAATTTTACCAGTCCTGTTGTACGCCTCCGAATCTCGGGTGTTTACACAGGCAGATGCAGCTCATCTGGCGGTGTTTGAGAGAAAAATACTCTGGCTAGGCCGTGTCGTAAGAATGGATGAGGAAACTCCAGCGCGAAAAGTATTCTATCAAGACCTATCAAGACGGCGCAAAAGAGGGAGACCGCGACTACGTTGGAAGGACCAGGTGGAGGAATCACTGATGCTGCTTGGTAGGACTGACTGGAGACGGTGCGCACAAGATCGAAGCGAATGGAAATCTCTAATGATTTCGGCCTCTGACTTAGACACTAAGATATAAATATGTATATATGTTGTCAAGTTGTTTTAAAGGCTAAAAATAATAAGATCAAAGGGTGTAACCCCGCCTATAAAAATGCATCCTCTAAAACTACCCAAACTTAAACACGTGGTTCAATTCCTGGTAAGCAGTTTATTGAGATATTTCACATAAGTTAAGTCAGAAATTGCTCATTTATTGCCTTTTAATACACTGACTTCGATCATTTTACGAATTTTTGACGAAAAATTTTTTTTAACAAAAAAGCTCATTCCCAGACTTTTGTATAAGTGTTTCCGGCAGTATAACAATATAGAAACGAAGTTGTTTGGTTAAACAAACATTAATATTTTAAGTCGATTTGCGCGGGAAAGGGATTCATTCAAGACCCATAGTTTCTTGTTGAAATGTTCTAAGGATTAATCGTTCATACTTATCTTCTTTGCTGTACGCATTGTTAATTTTTTCCACCCAAACAAATCGATGTAGTTCAACATTCGGTTTGGTTTTGGTTTTCAACATCTTAGCTCTTGAATATTCCAACTACTCAGCTATTCAATTCTTCGCCTATACACCTCCTTAATTTGCCAACTATTCAAGCAACACAATTTTTACCCTGACTTTAAAATGTAATACCGCTTCCTCGTTAATCCTTGCCATATTTTGTGAATTGTGTTCATTTTACATCCCTGTTATAATTATTATTAATCTCAAAAATTATAGTAAATTTTTACAGTTGCAGAAAAAAATTTAAAAAAATCAACAACAACAACGACATCATCCCGTCAACCATGATAAATAACTGGGAAAAATCGTGTCTTTCATAAATCCCAGCAATAAACTGTCAATAATTAAAATTAACTGCCATTGCTGAAGGCATCTCTTTTTTTGTTTTTGTTGCCAGCTGCACTGCTGTCGTTGTACCGAACGACGAGTAAAAAATCCCTTTTTACACAGTTTTACTTACTTTAATTAATAAATTTTAAATCTTCTGTGCAAACAACAACAACAGCAACAAATCCAGCTACAATGATAAAATAAAGTATACACAAGAATGCAACGGCAGCGAGAGTTAATTTGTCGCATTAATGCCGGACCAAATTGATGAGGCGGTGCAAGAATCGTTGGTCGGTCTGTTGGTTGGTTGTTGCATTGCCGAGTACTGGGCGTTATTGTTTATTAATTTTGTTACAAGTATTTAATGTGAAATAAGAACGCAATCAGTAACATCGGTGAGAATGCAGTTGGTGTGTGTGTGTGCGTGTTGAGTTTGAATCCTTTGCATAAAGGATATTATAGGAAAATTAAAAAAGATATATTCACAAAGCCATCCTACCACATCTGGCAACAATGACGATCAGCAACAAAAAACAACAACTTCAACGTGCAGAAAAAAATGCTTGATATTCATTAATACCACCACCTCATTATTATGAATACTCGGCTACATGCCACACACACTAAAGCCACTGAAAGGAAATAAAGTACAAGCTTTGTAAAATCGGGATTACTATGTGAAGCTTTCATTGATAGATTTACTTATTGCAAGTTGAGTTCGTTTTTTTGATTTTTTCAAAAGGTGCACTGTTTGGTTTGACTTAAATGAGATGATGTACGACGGAATAGAAATACAAATTATAAAAGTAATGCATTGGGATACAAAAAAAGCCAAAAAAATTAAAATTATTTATAACACCAACGCTGCAGCGTAGGGGATGTAAAGTGAATCTTTCATCTCAAGCCGACTTACAACCTCCTTTGTGGTGGCACCTGGGCAAGGTTGTTCGTGATATTTTTCTTATCATGAATGTGGCAGATAGTGAGCGACGAACCCTGATGGTTGGGGTAGCCACCCGCCTTCAGGTCATCTTCTGGCTATGAAAACACGAGTAAGAAATAGTGGCGAACGGAACCACCCAAATGTTATTTAAGGATATGCACCTGAAACGTTCGGTCATCCAAGAGTTGAGATGGACGGGACAAGGATGCTCGCGACTTACAAATTGCGACATTTATTGCAGCTGCCATTCTGAAAACACGAATTTGGATGGAGAGTTTTAGTTGGCGAGAGACTCCGGCATCTTGTCTCGCGGTTCAATCCTGTTAGTGATCGAATAGCTACAATCCGCATCAAGGCGAAATATATCAACATCACGCTGATTTGTGCTCATGCCCCGACAGAAGATAAAGACGATGAGATTAAAGATGCATTTGCCGAGCGCCTAGAGGAAACATGCGACCGCTGCCCCGGCATCGACATTAATGTTGTTCTGGGAGACTTTAATGCAAAAATAGAAAGGGAAGATGGTCTTGGCCCAACGATCGGTTAACTCAGGCCGATTACCGGCACGTCCGACAACGAGCATAGACTGGTTAGTTTCGCAGCGGTAAGGAACATGGTAGTGAGTGGAACCAGACCAGTAATTGATGGCGGGCATGCTTATACTGTCATGATGTGCGTGTGATCCGCGGTGCTAATATTTGATCAGATCATAACCTGGTTGCAGTCAAGGTGTGCACAAGATTGAGCAGAGCGAAATAGGCAAGTAACCAAACACAAAGAAAGCTGGGCATCGCAAAGCTGCAACCAGCTCTCCCAACTACTACTACACAACGCCTCTACTTCTGATGGCAACCGCCGAAACAACCGTGCTAGGATATGAAAAACGGCACCCAGACGTATCCTGGTAAGAAGAGTATTATCCCGACTGAAAAATAATAAAGCAGCCAGTGCCGACGGACTTCCGGCAGAGCTCTTTAAGTCCGGTGGTGAGGAGCTGATAACGAGCATGCACCAGCTCCTACGCACGGTTTGGCTTAAAGAGTGCAAGCCCGACGATTGGAACCTAAACGTATTATGTCCTATGCTAAAAAAGGTAATACAAGTGTGTGCTTCATCTACCGCGGGATCAGCCTTTTACCCATCGCATATAAGGTCCTGTCGAGTGTGCTATGTGAAAGACTAAAGCCAGTGTTTTTCAACCTGATAAGGCCCGCCTGACCATATATTCACACTTCGGCAAATCCTGGAACAGACCATCTTTTCGTCGATTATAAAGCTGCCTTCGACAGCCCGATACGGCAGAAATTACTCTGTTGAGTTTGGTATTCCAGCGAAGCTAATACGCCTTTGCGAAATGACGCTGACTGACACGAAGTCTTCAGTGAAGATTGGCAAGGACCTTACGGAGCCATTCTATACAAGACGAGGCCTAAAACAATACGACGGCCTATCGTGTGACCTCTTTAACATAGTGAAGGAGAAGATGATGAGGAAAGCTGCAGTAAACACGAGTGGCACGATATTCAACAAAACACCTCGCGTACGCTGATGACATCATCGTTCGAAAACTGGGGAATGTAAATGCAGTCTTCTCAGGTATACAGAAGGAATTAACGAAAATATGTTTAATTGTGAGCGAGGACAAAACGAAGTTATTAGTTTCAACGAACAAAGAATCTACTCGCGTGAACATTGACAACTATAATTTGGAGGTGGTAGATATTTTTATCTACATTAGCTCCGCCATCAACAAAACAAATAATGTCAGCCCCAAAATCCGGAGAAGAATCCTGCTTGCTAAAAAATGCTACTACGGAGTAAGCAAGCAATTTAAAGGCAGAGCACTCTCTCGACGAACAAAAATATAGCTATACCAGATACTGGTTCTACCTGTCTTGATATATGGTTCAGAATCCAAGGTTGTGACACGGTACTGGCAGTATTGGAGAGAAAAATACCCCGTAAAATATATGGGACCATCAACGTAAACGGAGAGTGTTGGCGTCGTATGAGTCATGAGCTGTAAACTGACATTGACGTGGTCAGACGCATTTAGATGTAACAATTGCGTTGGCCTGGTCATTTAGTACGCATGGATGAAAATGCTCCAGCTTGACAACTCCGTTGGAAATACCAGGATTCTGAGAACCTTACGGAACTTGGTGTGACTAACTGGAGAAAAAGCGCAGAATATCGAAGCGCTTATAATATTTTTTTACGTGCGGTATGTAATACAATAGCATTCCAATGAAGCTCCAGCTAAGTAAGTAAGTAACATAACTTGAGCTAATAATTTGTAGTCTACAATACTTTGAACTCTACAATGTTTTATTGTTATAGAGAATTAAAACGCAGACAGCGAAGTTTTGGTCGTTAATTTATCTTACTTACTTACTTTTAGAGACTTACACAGTACAACAGATAATTTTAGGACTCAATTCTGAGAGCTGCACTCAGAAGTAGCCCCAAAAAGAAGAAGTTCTGCGTCATTCGTTTTTTCGAGTTAAATGTCATAATAATATAATATCGATTTAAAGTTAGTAAGTGTCGTATAGGGGAATTTGTCACGTTTAAGGCTCTTTAGTTTGAATAACATAAATACTATATGGTGGCGTATGATTATCATAAGTAATATTCCACGTTAATCATACGCCACGGAATCCAACAGTTTTATTGTAAGTGCTACAAAATAAACCTAGTTCAAAATCATTTGATGAATGGAAAAGTGAAACTGTTGGTTATGTAGGGAAACATTATTTGAACAGATTAAAGGAATTGTAATTCTTAATTATTTTTTAAATTTGTTTTAGCTAAATCTAACTAAATCTGAAAACGTGAAAAATCCCCGATACGATACTTACTAACTTCAAATCTATGATAAATTATTATTATGGCATGTAACTTGACAAAACGAAAGATGCAGAACTTTTTCTTTTTTGTGCTACATTCATACGCAGTTGTCATAATTGAGTCCCGAATCAATGAGCTGAAAAATGTTGTACTGTGATATTTATGAAATGTACTCTATGGATACGAATGAAAAGTCAACTGATAAATAACTCAGTTGTAAAGTATAGACCATATTTTTCAGACCATGACAAACTGACAAACCATTCGATAATTTCACGCCAAGACAACATCAATCAAACCTTTACTCCAGAATTTGTTATTCCTGTGCAACAACACAAAAAATGCAAGCATTAATGATGATAGCTTTAAGTTTATGAAATAATATTCCGTTTGCCCTGATTCCCTCAATATGCTCTGCACTACATTGGCTATGGTACGTGTGCTGATGCTTGGGCTGTGCTGTATTGGTTGGTTGTTTGGCAACAACAAATGCAGCCACTATAATAATACAAAAATGTACGTATGTTCAATTACATGACAACCAATGGCAAAGTGAGAGCAAAGTGGGGGGAGGGGAAATCTTTAATAAGTACTACATCTACTACAATCATCAATAAGAATTACAAGTTGTTCAACGGCTGCATTAACAACGGCGGCAACCGACGAGCCTTGCGGTTTAACAATACAAACGCCCACTGACACTAGTGATAATTTTTCGTCGTTGTTGGTGTAGTTGCTGGTGCTGTTGTTATTGTTTATGGCGTTGATGATTTGCTCCTGTTGTTGTTGTTGTTGCTGGTGGCACAGTATAAGTAAGAGCGAGTGTTTGGCTGCTAATGACTTAATAAATCATCGTTCTCGCCAATTGTGCCAATTGAATGAACGAAAGCAGATGTGTGTGTGTGTATGTGTGTTGCCGTGGCAACCCATTGCTGCAACAAACAAACACTTAATGTTGTACAACCGAAAAAACCAAAGCATCATCATCATCGTCATCACTGCCACCGCCACCAGCGGTCATCACCAACATCACCATCGCCATCACTAAAGCTACAGAAGAAGTATTATCATTGATTGTTGCAATACAGCTTCATTGTTGCCATTTATGCAACAAAATGCATAATGTGATAGTGATGATGATAGCGACGGCAGCTGTGATGATGACGACGATATGACGCATCTGATGTTGCTGCATTAAAGCCGACGGACAATGACGACAACGACAATGATGTTGCTGCTGGTGATGATGATGGTTTCTCTTCACTTTCACAAATCGGCGCCGAAAACATAATTCAATAAAAATCCGCAAATTCCTTTAATCCTCAATATTCATTAAAACGCACCCCGAAAAATACACGCACATATACCGCAAACGAACACAAGGACGGCACACACATACGCTCGAACCAGATGCACATGCACGCACGCCATGTAAGGATGGATAACATGTACTATTTGTTACGCTTACAACAGCAACGACGTCAATTAAAACCACTTAAAAAGTACATCATAACACACACGAATCATACGTATCTGTCATATACGCAACATTTACACACACACGCATTCACAGAGCACGCACTTGCAACCGTAGTAGCTGTAGTAGTATGTAGGGATTATTTTTCTCTCAATTTATGTATATGCGGACATAACTATGAAACATCTGCACCTACGTACATGTGTTGCATGTGCCTTTGCATCTGGTGCATTAACTATTTTTTCCTGTTTGGTTATACGAGGGGCATAGAGTAAAGTAAGAGGCAAATATATGATAATCGAAATAAAAATAATAACAGTACTCATCAGAAGAGAAGAGGAAGATGTTTCCTGCTGCTCTTTATCTAAGCAATAGATTCAATGAAACTGAACTAAAATGTTTGACATTACGATAAATTATCATCAAGTTTAACTTTTGTTTACACCTTAATCTCCACTTAACTCGTACCTTCCAATACACCCCTCTCTATCGCCCATTGAAGAATACTCTCTCATTGGCCTTATTGCTGCCGTGGCCACCGGTGTCCCACAATGTTGTTTTTGTTGTTTATTATGCTGTATATGTTGTATAGTTTATTAATGCAAATAATGACCACCAACGCTAGTGTTGCACCTGGTTCGTGTTAACTCACTGCTTTGGCATATCAAGCAATCCGTTGATGCTTCTTTCCTATATATTTAATTTTTCAATTTATCCATCGCTGTTGTGCTGTTTGGATTTCTCACCACTGATGTTGTGGCTAAAAGTAGGACTTCAATTTTAAGCCTCCAATATGTCGACATCTTATATGTATAAACTATTTACTCTGTACTCTTTACCCGGCAGATCAACACTAATGGCCATTATAAATATATGTTTGTTGTCGTTGGTATTGGTGTTGTTGTTGTTGTTTCGAATCACATATAATCTGGTCCGCTACAGCATCCATCGAGAGAGAATTATTATATGTGTTGCTGTTGTTATTAATAAGGACTTGGTTTGCCCCATTCATGTTGGTTAATTTCACTGGTGTCTCTTTGGATGTGTGGGCCTCATCCGGTGTTAAATTAATTCGCTGCTATTGTTGTTAGTGTTGTTGTTGTTTGTTAGGTTTATGTTTAAGCTTTACTTTGGTCTTCTCGGTGTCCAGTAATTTATGTCTTTTCGGGTGATCAATTTTGCACGTTACATAACAGAAAAAAATTAATTTAATTTGCTTGCGGTTTCGTTAGTGGCTAAAAGGGGTTTGTAACGTTGGGTTTAAATTGTCCCTGCGGTGTGGTGTGGGTGCGGTAGATAAGAAGCAAAGGGGATTAATTGTTTTCATGAAATCAATTGTCTGTAAATTGTTTTAATGCAAGAATTCAGTTATTATACTAGGGACCAATAATAATCTTTTATAAGTAATGGTTATGATTTAAGCTTAGTTTTAGTTTAAACACATGTAGTTGAAGTATACTGTGGTGTGCTGTTTTAAAAAGCATTCAGTTTTGATCATTCTTATGTTACGTATGAGTGATGTATTACTCATACGTAGTTCTCCTGTAGGCAAATGAGCTACAAGTTGCATTAGAAGAATTTTTAATATTCAAATAATGACAAAAAAAAACTAGATAAATGATATACAAGCTGTGTTTTTACTATGAAATTACACAAAAAGTAATTTTTTAATTGCATTATCCATTACATTATGGTGTAACCTTTAAAATGGAGCGTCAGTTCTTTATGACTATCTTGCAGCCTTTAACCTTATCTAGTGTCTCCTAAAGCATTTAAGCATTAATGCGGAACATATTATGACAGTTGTTGCATTATAAGTTCCGTATTAATGCGTTAATGCTTAAGGAGATACCAGATACGTTTGAAAGGCTGCAAGATAGCACACTGCCTGGCACATTAGGCTTATTAAGCCCATTGTGAGACCTGTAATTTTCCATGTAGCAAATACAAACTAACTGTAAAAAAAAAACTTAATTTCCCTTTACACGCCATGAATGAGGTATGGGATTCTCGCGTAGTTGTGAACTTACACGCTTTCTATTTTTAGATTCACAACTAACGGAACCTACTCGTTTATCGACGAGAAGCTTTTACTAGACATGCGTATTGACACGACATTTATACTGCGACGTTGCTGTCAACAACATCGATGGGGTCGGCAATGAAAGGAAAATGTAGATGAGTGGAGGCGGGAATCGAACCCGAAATCTCCCGCATGGTAATCGCGTGTTCTAACCTTCATGCCACGGCCGGTCCTATTAACTACATTACATTTCCTGCAGGGTTTCCGTGCTACTATATGTGTTCCGAATTCCCCTAAATTTGGTCCGGCTAATTCCGGTCAATCCAACAGAAGGTGTTTCGTTGTTTCTTTATCCTTCTCTATGCAGCATACACAGAGAGTGGATTTCATTGTGTTTTTCAACAAGACAATGTCCCGCAAGTGTTGCTATAACTGCGTATATCCTACCACTCCGCAAGTTAAGTAGTTGCATAGTCCCGTTTTATTGTGCACCAACGGCCAGAGAGCTCTAGATTGTCTACAAGTATGAGAGAGTCTCCATTTATCATTGAATATTTAATCGGCCCATTGCCTGATGTGCTCACGGCAGGTCAAGATCGGCATACCAGCTCTTCTTTCGCCGGAAGAATATGTGCCGTAGCACACTGTGTAGGTAGCTTATCCGCTAGGTAGGCCGAAATATCGCTGTTTTCTGGAACGCAGATGACCCTAATGCAAAACTACTTAGTGATGAATGGCGTTTATCGTCACGGATGTAGCTTTCAGGGATTTAGTAACAGCCTAGCTGTCTGGTTAGATGCAGATTTTTGGGTCAGATGGTTACACTATTTTTCAGTAGTTCAGCAACCTTAACTATAGCAGTGATTTCTGCCTAAAAGACGCTGCAATGGTCTTGCAGCTTGTTGGAAATATGGATACCTTATCCTAGTCTCTTATCAAACTTCGATCCATCCGTGAATAATCAGATACTACTAGTATCTTTCTCCTGTGGCTTTTTTCTCAAATTCCTTTTCGAAACGGTAAAAAGTTGTCGGTTTTTCTTCTTCTTAATTGGCAGCAATAGCCGCACGTAGAAAAGAATTCAAAGCGCTTCGGTCTTTTGCGCTGCGTTGATAGTTAGTCATACCAAGTGCAGATAGCAGATTTTTTATCTGGCCCATCTAACGAAGTTTTGGTCAACCCATCCGGCTCCAGTCAACGGGTTTATTGACGAAAACCTTTCGAGATGAAGCATTTACATCCATTCGTACAACGTATCTAAGCCAGCGCATTCGGTATACTTCAACACGCTTGACTGCATATCGTTGTACAGCTCATAGTTCATTCTCGCCGTTAACGATAATGGATCCAAATATTTTGCGAAGCATTTTTCTCTCGAAGACTGCCGAAATAGATTGATTCGCTTGTGTCGTTACACAAATTTCTGCGCTATAGAGCAAGACTGGTAGGATCAGAGTCTGGACGAGTGGATCCTTTGTTCGTTGAAGCAAATAACTAGGTTTTGTTCTCATTTATCGCCAGACTAGCTTCTGCCTACTGCTTTTCAATGCTCAAAAAGGCCGCAGGAACATCCCGCAATCCACTGCCAATGATATCTATATCATCGGCATACGCCAGCAACATATGGCTTTTGTTAAAGATGGTGCCAGTCGTGTTTACTGCTGCCTTCCTCATGATCATCTCCATTACGATGTTAAAGAGATCGCAAGACACACTATCGCCTTGTCTAAAGTCTCGCTTGGTAGAAAATGGCTCAGTCAGATGTTTGCCTATTTTTACTGAAGACTTCCTATTAGTCAGTGCCATCCCGTAAATTCGTATTAGCTTCGCAGGGATACCAAACTCAGCCATCGCATCTGTCGAATGCAACCTTGTAGTCTATGATCAGATGGTAGGTGTCGATCTTCATTTCTTGGGCCTTCTCCAGGATTTGTCGTAGTATGAATACTAGGTCTAAAGCCACACTGATAAGGTCCAAGCTGGTTAGCTAGAATGGACTTTAGTCTTTCATATAACACACTAGTCAGACCCTTGTATGCGATGGATAAAAGACTGATCCCAGTTTTTTCGGAAATCTAATTGATCATGTCCATATAGCTTATAGTCACATTCTCGGATTTTCACCAGAGATGCAGCGGCAGCCAATTCATCTATGATATCAGGAGTTTGGATATTTATTTGTCACTAAATGCTATAACTCTTATCAATGTTGATCTTTGATTATTTTGTCAAGGAAATCAAAAGTTATTTCTTATGAAGAGACTTCCACCTAATTATAATACCATAGAAAAGTATTGGCTCTATCATTGCTGTATAAATCCACACAACGACCTTTGAAGGCAGCCCCCAGCACGGTTGCTAGTGAAAACTTTATTTTCAAGGTGTATCAAGAAGTCCATTTTATAGTACAACAGATAATTTTGGGACTCAATTCTGAGAACTGCACGTGAAAGTAACCCCAAAAAAAGAAGTTCTGCATTATTCGTTTTGTCAAGTTACATGCCATAATAAGTTGATATCGATTTGAATTTAGTAAGTATCGTATAGGGGAATTTGTCACATTTTAGGCTCTTTTGTTTGACATAACATAAATACTATATGGTGACGTATGATTATCATAAGTAATATTCCACGTAAATCATACGCCATAGAGTACAACAGTTTTATAGTAACAGCTACAAAATAAACCCAGTTCAAAACATTTGATGAAGGGAAAAGTGAAACTGTTGCTTATGTAGGGAAACGTCATACGAACAGATTAAAGAAATTGTAATTCTTATTTTTTTTTAATTTTTCTCAGCTAAATCGGACTATTGACTCTCGAGTTTTGTCAAACAAAAGAGAATAAAACGTGACATTGATATTAAATCTATATGGCATGTAACTTGACAAAACGAATGATGCAGAACTTCTTCTTTTTGGGGTTACTTTTACGTGGAGTTCTCAGAATTGAATCCCAAATCAATGAGCTGAAAAATGTTGTTCTGTTATATATACAGTACAAAGTGGCCAGTTTATGTCATTTTAATGGACTTTCGAATTTCGGCCGTTTATTCGGGTATCGAACGCTGTACGCAAAAAAAACTTCCATTGCCGAGAGGTATGTGTGGGGCACGTTGATCTGTTGAAACCAAATGTCGTCCACTGTGAGACTAATTTGCTTTTTGACACAAAGAAGTGAGAGAAACTTTCGACTGCTTTGAATGATGACTAGTTATTATTGATGGCTAATCGAGCACAGTTTCTGCTACAAGGGCAACGTTTTTCACTGAATGCACTCAACGACCATGTATATAAATTCTTTTGCTCTAAATGAATCCGTATAAACTAACACGCTTCACAAATGTATTCGCAAACTGTATTAATGGCACTCTATTTCTATTGAATGTATGATATACAAATTTCTTACAGTTTAATTTTAAGACTAAGAAATTTCGAAGAACATTTTTTGCGGCAAATATCCCATAGTGTCATAAAAAGAATTTCGCTTCAATCCGAGACTAACACATAATATAATACCACAAAAATAAATCTCCGCTTCTACCACACTCTTCTTTCTAGCATTATATTCTGTTATATTTTTTTATTATATGTAAATACTCAATTCGATATATTTTCACATTAACAATCATTCATCAACGTCTCTATAGACTATTAACATTTATGTTCACGTCATTGAAAGTAAGTTGTTTGCGTTCATCTGCAACTATGTGTAATCATTTATATATAAATTTAATTTAAATCAAAGTAGACAAAACAATTGTATTTTTCCCTAGAATTTTTGATTAAAAAAACAAACACTCACACAAACACACACACACACACACACATTCACAACAAATGTTGAAAACCATCACAAAACCTTGAAAAATCATTGAAGTTTACCGCACTTATTTACCACAAGTTACACCACGAAATTGATAATTCAACGGTTGACCAACTAAAAAAAAACAACAACAGCGAAAACACCACCACCAACAATAAAAACAACAACTTGACCAAAAAGGGAAGCCGCGACAGCCTATAAAAATAAACAAACAAACAAATACAGGACACAAAATAAAAAAAAAAAATAACAATTGATGGAGACAGATAGAGAAAGAGAGACGAGAGACGAGACTCAATGGATAAACAATCATAAAAAATGTACAATAATACCTATATGCATAACTGTCTAGCACATACATAGAGTGTATATGAGCAAAGTATATAAATACATATTGGTACTCTAAATGAAATAAATACAAATGAGACAAACAAATCACATGATTTGGCTGAAAACTATAGGGAAAGGGACAGCAGCGCCATCGATAAGAGCATTCACAGAATCGTTTGAGTGTTATTTTATTTTTTTTTCCTGGTATATTTTGATTGGCTTCGTAAAAAATGAGTCTGCTTAATAAAACCTATTGATAATACAAGAGGTTGCTTAACATTCATAGCAATTTTTGGTGGAGTTATGTAGCCAATGGTAAGAATTTATGTGGAGTTCAGTATATGTATTTATGTTGAATTAACGTGAGCGTTATTAATATTTTAGCGAGAATGGCGAAGATGTTGTGCCACTTGCAAATTCCTGTCGTTTTTATTAACAACCAAATTTATAGCGTTTTTTACATATTTTTAGAAATTTATTTAAAACTGACATACAAACACGGAATACGAAAATATAATTTATTTCAGCACAACTACACCTACAAATTCCTTGCGTAAAAAAATTTGAATTTGGTTATAAAAACAATTTTTTAAACGATATTTTCAACAATTTCGATCAGGTGTTCACTTTTATTGCTTTATCTTTATCAATTTTTTTAAAATATTAAAAAATGAATATGTTTTTCATTGTTCGGTTTAAGATCTATTCTATTATTGCTAATAGAATTTGTTTTTACAAGAGTTGTGTGAAATGGATTATGTTGACAGCTGGCAGGGCAGATAGCTATTTCGATGGTTGCCAAACCATCATCATCAGTGCCGTTTGCTGTGCCTTCTCCACTCATTATCACAACCTTAAGTGTTAAAAGCTTCACACAATCAATGTGAAGCTCACACACACCGGTGCGAAAATGGTATCAACGAAGACAACGTCAACACAATCCACACAAGCTCTTGTCTATGTTTTGTCGATCGGACAAAATAGCATAGAATTGTTTTTGGCATCAAATGCCAACCCAGTGTACCTCCCGTGTATCAATGCAGATGTAAAAACGGTGCTGATGCGTCGGGTAGTCAAGGCGTATTGAGACGTAAGGGTTACGAAATACAGCTGCAGCGAATGGGAATTCTGTTCCATGGCGTTATTCAACGGAGCACAAACGATATTTTGCAAATATCAAATAACGAATATTTTGCGCTCTTTGCATAGAAATGAAGCTTTATCGATTCAATTGATTAGTAAATAGGAACAGAAGTTCGAGGCGACTGCGTATCAATAAACTTATCAACAAATCAACCACGATTCGAGGGACCTGTTACTTAAAGTGATTCCGAAAACGTAGAGCGTGTACTCTACTCAAAGCAATCAAGTGTCTTATCTGTGTCTAGAACATCAAGATTTAAATTTTAACAACAGATCATGTTAAAAAACTCCCGTTTACTAACGAAATGCTGGAAATGTCAAAACGATCATGTAAACAGCGAAAATCCAGCGATTGGAGTAACACTAATGCCTAATTGAAGTACCGAAACCATTAGAATTCGCCGAAGGCTATGGGCAGTAGGGCTATAACTTATTGATTCGATATTTCATTGTAAATATGAAAATGGCCCTAGCACAATCGAATAAGCCATTAAGAATTATTTTAAAAAAAAAATTTTGCACTGCAGGCTGTAGCGGCGCTGTTGGTCGAAGATAGTGGAGAATGTGCGTGGCTTATAGTGGCTGACGGGTAATTTGTAATCGTTTGCCTTTTAGTTGCCATCATGCATTGGACACACGAGGAGAGGTCATTTTGTAAAGACATTCTTGCAACTATACCCCATGACACAATTGTGTTTTTTTTTTGATGAGGTGTGTAAAAAAATATGCGGTACTGGAGTGAGACCAACCCCAGAGAACTTCACCAGAGACCTCTGCATTCGGACCGTGCCACTGTGTGGTGCTCCATATCGACATGATTGTAAGAGTTCATGAAAACTTCAGAAAACTTATGCAGAAATTTAAAACCATCTAATTTACAAATTCCCTTACTCTTCAATATAACTAAAATATAAAATAAATTTTTCTAAGGTTCATACTTTTTTAATTTCATTCTCGAAAAAGCAAATTACTGCGCTCCACCCTCTATTACTTTTTGGCAGTGGTCAAAAAAGTTCACCCACAAAACGCGGTAAAGTTTGCAAATCAGATCTTTTTTTTATTATTATTTATTTATCTAAAAACCGCAAATATTTGCCCATATAATAAATAAATAATAAATATGTTCGTTTAAATTACACAGTGCAACACTTTTCAATGTCATTGAGTTGGGACTCAATTCTGATAACTGCACGTGAAAGTAGCCCAAAAAAAGAAGCTCTGCATCATTAGCTCTGCATATGAAGTTAGTTATAACTCGAGAATCACTAGTCCAATTTAGTTGAAACAAATTTAAAAAAAATGTAGAATTACAAATCCTTTAAGCTGCTCATACAACGATTCCCTACTTAAGCAACAGTTTCATTTTTCCATTTATCAAATGATTTTGAACTGGGTTTATTTTGTAGCACTTACAATAAAACTGTTGTACTCCGTGGCGTATGATTTGCGTGAAATATTGCTTATGATAATCATACGTCACCATATAACAATATAACACAAGATCATAAAACGTGACCAATTCCCCAATATGATACTCACTAACTTCAAATAACACTGTTCGACAAGGGTTTTTTTTCTTGTGTTTCATTATGTTTCTAACAGTTTTTGGCATGGGAAATTCAAATACATAATCAGAATTTTGCTGTCAGGCATAGTTTTTTGGCAATTTGCAAATAAGTTTTGCTTTCCATCAAAAATTTGTATGTTCAAAAAATTTAGTAGAAAGAGGGGCAACATCAGCCTTTTCGGCTGCAATTATCGCCCTCTTCCATTTTATAATCACCTTATTCTCTTTTTAATATTCTACTTAAAATTGGGACGCAACATGTCCTGTTTGCCCTCTTATTTGGATTTATTTTATAAATGCTGCAGCGACGTGTCCGATGAATATAGTGAAAGGTTCCACAAAGAAAATCGTTACGAAGGAAGATATATGCCTACTATATTCGCTGACTGCTCCTGGAAAATTTTAGGAGACTGCAAGGATATTCAGCATAATATAAAAAAAAAACTTTGTTAACTAATAGAAAATACATATTTGTACTTCTTATTTTTCATGTTTTAAGCTCTACTAGTATCGGTTATTGTATTTAAAAAAGATTCTGTTGGATCAAATAAAGTGTTCATTACATTTATGCAAAATTTATTTTAATGCAACATAAAGAAAGCTGAAAAATTTAAATCCAAATAACTAAAAAACTGTGCTGATGAAAAAAATTTGAAAACATATTTGAAATCATGATATTAATAACCATAGGAATCACAATTCAGACACCCAGAAAAATTAAAAATATTTTTTTTTGTATAACAGTGTTAAATTATTATGGCATGTAACTTAACAAAACGAACGATGCAGAACTTCTTCTTTCATGTGTTGTACTGTAGAAAGGTAAAATACTTTAATGTTCACTTAAATAAAAAGGGGTTTGGCAATATCAGCATTGAAGTTTGCTAAATTTTCAGATTTTTACTGTTTTCACCAAATATATAAATGCCATAGCCACTTACATGTATTCTCCCACATTTTTTATTGAAAATTTTCAAGGATATTCTGGAAAGAAGATTTTAAAGGATAGTGTTTCTCCTCAAACGTCAAAATAAAAAAAAACATTCGTAATAGCTAAGATAGTCTTCTTTTATTTGACATCCATATCATCAATGTACAACTGAGATATCCTGCAAAAAGTCCACTTTTTATGTTTTCTGAGTTATTGATGATTTAAAGTTTATAGCCGTTTGTGTTTTGATACAATAACCATAAAACTACTTTAAATAGACATTGGATTTTTTTTACAGGGCATAGACTATGCCTTTTGGGGCACTTTTGCATCATTAAGCCCATATCACAAAAACGTGGACTTAAGTCCCTTATGTAGGATGCCGACGATATATGTAGTAATAACTTCACTAATGTATCTATCCTTTCAAAAAAAAATTCAAAGTTTTATAAAATGGAAAAGAAACCTGCTGATGAAAAAGTGTGTATATAGGTTTACTATGCATGGTTACTACTATCACATGTGTATAGTTTTGTTTTTGGGTGTATGTATATTGGGAATAGCTAATATGCAGCTTCATTTAAGCATATAAAACAATCTCTTTTTGCATCCTATTAATTAGATACTGGAGAGTATTTAGCACGTGCAATTTATCGCCAATGAAATAGCTGATCAGCCGTGTGATAGTCATTATGAGAGAAGTGTAAACAATATTTTTTTGTCTCTTAACACAACAAAGAATTTTTACGATTTATGTTAATACTAACTAAATGGTTTAAGCTTTCCAATAACTGCTTCATAGTACCTTTTTCGATCAACCCAAATTTTGGACAAATTTTGGATTATATTTAATACCTCAGTGAACTCGGTATGTTATAAGCAACCTTATCTTTCACGGCGTCCAGGAGGTCTAACATCCTTTTCAATTTTAAGGAACATCAAATTATGTAACGCACGACACCACTCGCCTTTGCTCATTTTCAAAGAAAAATGCGCCTGTGCTATCTAAAAAGATGTTGCTGTCGACAACATTATGATGACTGAAGGCAAGAATCGCATTAGGATCTCCCGCATGATAGTCGAGTGTTCTAACCATCATGACACGGTCAGCCTTTGTTGTCACCATGACTTAACAGTAGCTCGTTGTGGATGCATCGGCTTCTCATCGATATCGGGAATTTTGTGAATTAACGTTCCGTCGAGGTAAAAATAACCTATATCGAAAAAAAATATTTTTCGTTAAAAACGGATATCTTCAGCCGAACGATCTTTGGCCCATTCAGTGAAGCAAAAACGCATTAGATGATCAGACTTAAATTTTTGAAATAATTGGACTTTATAAGCCCTCATACCAAGCTCGTTACTCAAAATTCTGCGCAATGAAGTGCCCGAAATGTACAAATGTTGCTACCTGCATCGATTTTATGTTGGTGGCTGTCCGAGCACGAACGTATACGAGTTCTATTGTCTAATTGGATTGATTAACTCTCCTCAAAAAAGTATCCACAGACTGCTGCGTTGTTCCTTTTATTTCAATCGAACTTATTTCGTAGATTTCTTATGGTTTTAAACTTTGCAATTTACTTCAAGCCTTTAGCGATCCCATTTCGTTAATATTTACTCTTAACTAATAATCTGTTTCGTTTTTTTATAAGCTGCGTGGTTTACTAGAGTATGGGCTCCCATTTAAGAGTTTGGCAATTCAACAACCTCTAGAGCGGTTAAAAGTGAAGTTTTAGTAACACATGTCACCTATTTCTCTAAGGCAGATGGGTGACTAATCAGAACGCGACTTCTAGTCGCCGAAACTTGACCAAAAACCAGAAGAAGCAAAATGTTTACACCTAAGCGGCAGCCTATATTATAAATAACCCAGGCTGCGGTATATTGTTTCTAAGCGTTGTGTAGCCTACAGTTACAGACTCTAAATTATTGAAAAATTCAGTGATTTTCAAATTCGTTGCCAACTAAAATTACATTATTGTCTCATCACACCAATAGCAATGCACCTTTTGTCCACAAATAAATTTGATATTTTTTATGCACTCGCCCACCTCTGTTTTTTTTTTAGAGAACGAGTTAAACAAGTGGTCAACCAACTCAACGACCACATGCAATTACAATAAAAACATTATTGTTGTCATATAGCAATAACAGCTACAACAACAACAAAAAAAACCAGTAAATACTATAAAATATTTATGTACAGGTCAAAAGTGCATTCAGCCTAAGGTTAAACAATTAAAAACAAATTAAACGTTTCGTTAGCAATACCGTGTAGTGAGAGACGAGAGACAACGACTTTATTATTATATTAAAATTCAATTTCAAAAAACCTAAACAATATTTCTTTTTGTTATATTAATTGAATTGATATTTTAAAGACACACACATATTAAAAAATAAAAACAATTTAAAACACGAAATATGCACTCCGTTTAATTATTGCTTCAACATAAACACTAGCACAATTATTATTATTTATTTCATTTGGCTGTTCAGCATTTCACAGAAATAATTATTTAAATAATTTACACAATTTGTTTTTTTTCTTACTTGAACTCTATAACAAATGGAAAATTTCCTCATATCCTTTTCCTTATTACGTATCGCTTGCTGTTGTGTGTGTGTGTGTGAGTAAGTGAATATTGCAGAAACACACGGCTGCATTAACAGCAGCAGAAATTATAATTGCTACAACGACCGATCTGCTGTGTTTAATGCAAACAAATGTTGCTGATGCCCCCGCGTTAAATGTTGGTGGGGGGTTGCTGTTGCTGTTGCCGTTGCTGTTGTTGGCATTTTATCGATTTAATTTTAATGCACATTACGCATGAAATACAACAACAGCACGCACGGACATTGCAATTTTGCACAACATGAATATAATGAAAATGAAATAAATATGTAAACATCATTCGCAGCAGCACGAAATGAAATGAAACGCACAAAACGAATCGCAGAAAAATCTCATTTATTTCCATACGCACATTTCTAGCATTATTTTCATTTCATTTTATGTTCATTGTTTTTATTTTATTTTGGCGCTGTTGCCGCTTTTGTTGTTCTGTTGTGTATTTAACTCATCATTCGGACGGCCGTCATCATCATTTTCTGTCCATTGATGGACAGACAGACAGACAGACAGACAGACAAATGGGAATTTATTTGTATATATTTAAAATTCAGGTTCATATGGCGCTTTATTACATTAAACAATGAAAAGAAATCAAAATAGGGAAAAATTTAATTTATTAAATGAATAAACGCCTAAAAGTGAGCAGCATTTTAGGCACTTTCGCTATACTAAACACAGGCAAAGCTTGTTATCCTTATTGCAGATTTACATATTTGCAGAATGCGTTCATGGGTGATTTTTAAACCGAAATTGTGCTAAAACGCAACTATAAGTTTTGATAGATACAAAATTATTTACAGTTAAGGTTTTAATATTTTATGTCGCATTGAGTAGAGACTAATGTAAGTATAACCTCAATAGCAGGCGATTTATTTTTTGAATTTTAAATAATTTCGATATACTGAATACAAAACATAATAATAAATCAAATGTTCAATTAACTATAAATTTACTTATTTTCTTCTTGTACTTATGAATAAGATATGAGGAGAGCTTTTCGCATTTGAAAGAAACGGTTCTATTTTAAGACTCTCAAAACGGGACCTACAGTTTTACGACTACTCAAAACGTCAGATGCTAATATGCTAATACATTCATTTCAGTTTTCTAAATAAAGATAATTTAAAGATATAAACTGATTACAAATGCAATCTAAGCTATTTATTATACAGACAATAAAAAAATAATTGTTTATTCCCTAAACATATAAAACGAAGTAAAGAAACCCGTTTATCCTGTGGTTATTTCAGGAAAGTCTTTTCGCCAATTCGGACCTAATATCTTCTTCTTTACCTTGATGGCCTCGTGGAAACGTGAGTTTACCGCTATTATTAGCTTTTAGTCTCACAAATTTAGGGCATTTTGTCTTTTCTTTCGTAATATATATTTCAGCTTTGTGCTGTCCCCTAAAAATAATTATTACCAATCTTACTCATGATTCCAATTCAAACTGGGCAATGTGTTTTGTGAATCAACGATGTGTACAAGAGTGTGGATTTTTTGGGTTTCTATTTTAATTTTATTCTTGATTTTATTGCCAAATAATATTTGCGGGCCGGGTTATTAAAGGATTTAAAAAATAAAAAAAACTTAATTTTCCTTTGCACCCCATGAATGAGGTATGTGATAGCTTCCCGCGTTGTTGTGAATTAACACGCTTTCTATTTTTAGATTCACAACTAACGGCACCTACTTGTTTATCGACGAATGCGAACGTCACTGTTTGAGAAGCTCTTACTAGACACGCCGATTGACTCGACACTTAATACTGCGAAGTTGCTGTCAACAACATTCGAGGGGAGCCGACAATGAAAGAAACAATTTTTTTCTTAAGATGTCTGGAGCCAGGTTTGAACCTGTGATCTCCCGCATGGTAGTCGCGTGTTCTAACCAAAAATAACAGCCTTTATCATGTAAGAGCACACCTCCACACTTTTTCCATTTAGACTGCATAAAGACTAAAATGAACTTGCATAAGCCTGTTATTATTGGATCTTAAAAGCCAAAATAACTTGCGTCATATTCAAAATACAACTTGAGTAGTTCGAAACCATCATCAAAATATGGGACCTCATTATGGGCAATATAAGCTGCAATTGCGGCTAAACCAAAGATAGAAAAGAATGATTCTGTTTGTGGGATACTAAATCTAACTTAATGAGTTAGTTAGTTTCATATTAAAGTTATGAAAAAGATTCCTTTGGAATTTAAAATATTTACCAAAGACAAATAAGCCTCCAATTTTGCACTAACTAAGCTCGGTTTTATTTTAAATATTTAAACTTCGGAAAGATAAATTTCAAACGCAGAATTTTTAAAATTTTTTTTAAACAATATAGCTTTGCTGAGCCTACAAAAAGAGTCATGTGCTTTCAAAATTTTTCAGAGCCAAAAAAAATTATGCAATTTCAATGATCACCTCGCGACTATCATACGGGAGGCCATTCAGCTACATTTTCTTTCATTGCCAGCCCCGTCGATGTTGTCGACAGCAATTTCGCAGTATAGTGTCGAGTCAATCGGCATGTCTAGTAAACAGTTGACGTTCGCAGTCGTCAAAAAACAGTCAAAAGAGTAACAGTGTTGTGAGTCTTAAAATAGAAAGCGTCTTAATTCATAATAACATGAGAACAAATCCCATAACTGATTCATGAGGTGTTAAGGGAAATTACGTGTTTTTACATAGTTATGTAAAAAAAACTACACATTTAATGATTTGGAATTTATTTCAAGCTCAAGACCAGTGTTTTTTGAAAGAAGTTTATAGCAGAATGATATTCTCAATAATGCCAGGCAGTCTATACAGCTGTTTCGGATTCAACCACAAATCCTCGTCAGCAGACTTTGTTATAATGGTTGCTTTGCTTGAAATTTTCTTAATGAATACGAACATTTGTTGAGAAAATGCGGCTAGATGAATCGTTCCTCTCATTTTAAAATGAGAGGAAGTAATTATATCAAAAAAAACTTTAAATTGTTGCTATTTCCTAAACTAAGCATCGAATCGCAAAAAAGACTTGTGAACACCATACAATAGTTTTAAAATCACTAAGATATAGTTGGGATCTCAACTTACAATGGCTGAGAAGCCGTCGATTACACAGTGATACAAATGTGAAGGAAAAAAATATACAGGGGTTGCTTCATGATCAACTGAGAGCGTTGGGAAAATGAGAATTCGCAATTTTTTTTCGGGGTTGTTTTGCTTAAACAGCCGCCGTTTCACTATTTTTAACCGATTTTCAAAATTCTTTTTTTTAATAAAAGGTGAAAGTCGTAGCTTTACAACAGATGTAAGCCTTTGAAAATAGGTTGACAAAGAGAAGACTTATGAATTTTGGAACTTGTAATTTAAGGAATATCGCCATTTCACTTAATTTGCTATAAAAACATTACTTAACGAAGTGACCGAGAAAAACTAAAAGTATCACTTTACTCTATGGACTCCAGTCTAACAGAAATGCTACATGAGAACCCCTGTATATTTTGTGTGTAGTACAGTGTTATCATATCATTATTCTACACCTGATATCGAGTTTAATTTGTGATGGAATCAATACCATTATTCTACATCTGATATCGATTCTATCACAGGAAGTTTTACAGGAAACTTGCATTTTACACTTTGAAGTCAAAATTTTATAATAACTTCTGTTTGGATGGACAGATCATCCTGAGATTTAAATAGGATATAAATTTGAGCAAACTCAATTCAAAAGCTTTAATTAATGAAAAAATTTTAAGTTAACCTTTAACGCACTGATATTCATATGTTTTCATATTTAATTCAAGTTTAATTTCATATAAGGTTTTATTTTACAATTTCTGAAAAACCGAATCAAATCGGTTAACTCGGTTTTTTACTAAATGAGGAATTCGAAAAAAGGATTGTTGGAAAAGGGTATTTTTCGAAAAAACCCGAAACATTGTTTTCTAAAAATTCAAGTTTTGGAGCACTATAGTAGCAATTATTTCAATAATAATTGTTAGTACAATATATTTTGCAATAATTTAGGGCAACGCACGTGTTAGAGGGGTCATGTAGATACGTTTTTTTTGATAAAAGGATTACGTTTTCGTGATATGTCAAAAATTATTTAAAAAAAAAATAAAATTTGTTTTTCAATTATGGTAACGGCAGCTCTAAACTGTATTTTTCCTAAGTTTTTAGTTATTTTTAATATATTATTTGTTTTACTATTTTGAAACTATTTTGTTTGCATACTTATTCTGTTATAAAAATGTACGATATATATATGGGTATTTCCAGGAAGGACGGACTATTTTATAGTAAAAAATTCCTATATTTTTAACTTGTTGTTTTTGTAATCATATAATAAATTTATTAAACCTTAACAAAACAAACTTTATATATCGTTGGAAAGTCTCTTCTTTCCAAATCCGCTGAGAAATTTAAAATCGGTTCATATTTATCCGCGTAATAAGTGCGTAAAAGTACGAAAACCGGTTTTTTACCCGTAACTAAAAATGTTGGGGGTTTTGGGAAATTTGAAAAACAGATTCTTGTTCAGCAGCACCTACCAGAAAAATAGTATAATTGCCAGGTAGTGTGTTTTTTGTTGCTCTGTGTTATCCATAAAAAAATGCGTGTGTCCGCAACGCACATTTGGATTGAAGTAGCATGAAAGGTAAATGATTTTTAGGTGTGATGTAAGTTGCATTTAAAACCCCAACATGTCTTCTTTATTTGACAAAGGACAATGTACTGATTACATAAGTAATTTCGCTAAATTTCACAAACTTGCGTAGACACTTCAAGTTGCTGTGGAAATTTGTGTGTGTCCGTAACGCACTTTGTTTTAGTCATAATTTTGAAAAAACATTTTAAGTAAAGTTTCATTAAAAGAACATTAAAGTACTGTCCAAAATCTAAATTTTTTAATATGAACATAATCTTCAAAATATTTAAACTTTTCTACAATATAAGAAAAAAAACGTGCGTCCGCAACGCCAGGAAATACCCATATACATGGCAGACCAAAAGTCCGTTTACATTTAAATCGGTAGCAGCCAGAGCAGTTACAGAAAAACTACAGAACTTTTTTTGCTCCAGACCTACAGCATTTGAATGGTTTAAATCAACGATCGTGGTTTCAATAAGAGAGAGCAATATGTCTCACTACCAGCCAAACATTTGGTGCAGTTGGCGAAATATTTGTGCAAAAGGTGATATATAAAACGTGTAGGGATACAGTAAAATAAAAGTTTTCAACATCAACCCAGTGTCTGTTCAGGAATTAAAGCAACGTATTCGAACATATCACACATCACATATAGATGAAGTAAATATTAAAAAATAATATCTTATGACAAATTCCCTTATACGATACTTACTAACTTCAAATCGATATTAAAATATTATGGCATGTAACTTGATAAAACGAATGATGCAGAACTTCTTCTTTTTGGGGTTACTTTCACGTGCAGTTCTCAGAACTAAGTCCCAAATTAATGAGCTGAAAAATGTTGTACTGTGTAATTATATCCCCTATCCTGCGGACGCACGGACCAAACATGTTTTTCTATTTGTAACGTGCATAAGTAAACGTGGTAGGTATGTCAATAAATGTACACAAATGATCAGCGTCGAATTCTGAGTCGACTTATAGATGTCCGTCCATTCGTATGCCTATCCCCGTGGTTGCAGCCGTAGTTTAAGATCTTTTAAGCCGAAATTTAATATGAAAGTTTCTATTCTCCAAGCGGAAATTATGTTCTAAGATGAGCAAGATTGGATAAAAATGACTCCCACTTTCCAATTATAAAGCAAGGATTTAAAGAGAATCGGGTTGGTTATTCCAGAGTATTTGTAGTAAACATTTTAAATAATTTGTTTTTTTTTTGTAAGTGATTACAAATTGCTTCAAATACTAAATTTATCAATATTTATTAATATTTTTATCAGCGAAGTTAAATTAATTCTGCCTTATTCATAAAAAATTTCTAAAGTGGATATAAAGCGTTCTCTAGCTAAAGTATTCGTTGGCTCTAAAAAACCTTTAATAACAAATTCTATTCATAAACGTTTTTTTTTATCAGTCCTTTAGCCTAATGTGTTCCGCTGGCAACGCCGACTGTTATTGTTAAGGTTGTTAATGTTTCCTTTAACGGAAGGACATAAGATGAACCGATTTTTTTGTCTTCTATCCTTATTTTGCCTTTTGAATTTACCTTTCCTTAGATAAAAAATTATAAAAACTGTTGTCCGAAAATTAAGATGACTTCTAATATGCATGAAACATAGCAACAGGGGATTTTTGGGGTCGCTGATTTAGAATCTGGAGTCAGATTTTGAAAAAAAAAACAAAATGACAGAGATTATTTTAAAAAAATAGCTGAAATTCACCAAAATGTCTGCCTTTTTTTCAAAACATGACTCCGGATTCGAAATCAGCGACCCCAAAAAACACCCTGGGCACAATATCAGTTGAATTCCAGAGTTTTTTGAAAAAATATCCGCCATTTTGCTTCTTTTTTTTTTAAACCGCCTTAGGCACAGAAATCTCCTTCATATTAATACCACATTTTTCACAGATCCGACCAATGAGCATATTAATGAACATTGAAATACACAATACCATTTTTTGGGAGATTTGTATATAATTATTTGGGTAAGTTTTTTATTCTTATTCAAATATAATATTAAAACCAAAAAACAAGAAAACACTTTTCGTAGTGAAATTTCAAGATTTTGGAGTTACTGAAAAGTGTTTGCACAACATCGGATTAAAGAAAAGAATTTTAGGACTTTTAGGGGAAGTTGAACAACAATTAATTTTTTTTTGGCACTTGTAAGTTTTGTTTTTGCCTAACTTTTTTAAAATAATAAAAATAAAAACAGAGAATCCATTAACACTTTTCGTAGAGAACTAACAGATGTGGCTTAACACTTTTTGTGGTAGCAAATTAAGTAAATAGCTTTTTCGAAATCTTTAATCAGTTTAGTTTTCTCGAAACACTAGCTTTCGAAACAATGAATCACTGATATATATAAATAAAATGAATTTAAGAAATAAATAAACCCATAACGTATCTAAAGTTTTCCAAAGTAATTTTATGTGAAAAGCTGATCTTAAGTTGTCTTGAGCTAACTTTTTTTTATATTTTCGACAGAATTAATGATAAAATTACTTACATTTTCAGCTTATGTATTATCTTTTGCAGTTAAGCCGGCACTATCAAAGTATTTTCTTATAATTCCCCTCTTTTCACTTAAAATATTCCAATTTTATTTTTCAATTCTTTATTAAGTAGCTGTTAAATGCTATTTTTTTTTTTAAATATTTTCTAATTGATTCTTTTAAATCTTTTTCGTACAATTTTCACTTAAGCTTTTCTAGCATAGATCAGAAGAAAAAAAACACTTTGCAATTTTACTTTAAACTTTTCTCTTTTGCACTGGTGTCGCTGTAATTAACCAAATACGCGTTCACGCACACGACTAGCCGAGTGTTAATTATGGAAAATTTTGTGAACCGGAAATACAGCCGCCGAGTTAGTGGTCAAAATGTAAAGTGACACATAACTCAATGTAACACGTTGACGATGCACACAAGTGCTGGGGCCGCTCTATGGTCACGAAAATCAGGGAAAATCCAAACCATAAAGATGGCCACGTTAAAGCAAATACTTAATACCACACATGCACTCACACACGCACAGCAGAGCGAGGGTCATACGAATCACTGAAGGACCAAAGTAAACACACTCTTACACTGTGATACAAACATGTAGGCTCACTGGCTGACTGACAGACACCTTTATGCCACCGTTTGTTCGTTCTTTCGTTTTGGCGTTTATACAATTTGATTTGGATGCGTGCTGCGTGTGCCTGGCGATACGTTGCAATGCGCTGTGTTGCAACCTAATCACTTGTTCCGTTGATATTCACGTTTGCAATTGCAACCGTGACCAAACCAAAAACTTCACCGGCCCGGTACAAAAACGTCTCTGAAAGTGTTGGTCGTGTGTGTTATTTGATTACACAGATACGTGGTATTCTACGTGGCAAGCAACACTAACTACTAACATCTATGTCAGGACACGGTAATAGTGCGAGTGGAGCTTTGTGCTTCCTGGCGGTGCGTCCGTTCAGTTTCGTTTTGAATGCGGCGGAAATTCACGGGAAAAAGCCTTTTGAACGAATGAGCTTCACAAATTCAAATGTGATAACAAACGATTTGCTACCAAAATACAAGTTGAAAATTTTGAAATTTTCATAGGGAAACGCAACATTTTCAAATTCCAACAACAACACCAAAGACCATAGAGAAAACAACCTGCCTTCCGTTCCAAGGAAAACGACAACAAACCGACCAAACCAGTTTCATGCCATGAACATTGATACACACATGTACGTACATAGTTAGATGTGAGTTAGCATGTGTGTGAGTGTAAGGATAATTTAAAACGTGTATGTAAATGTGTTAATTTTGAGTATTATGCATACGATTTTGAGTTAGTTTTCGCCCCAAAATAATGAGAATAAAAATTAAGCTCAATGAAACGAAAGAGTTAAATCCACTGCCGTTGCCACACATACGAACACACATACACACACAACCAAGGGATGCTCACAGGATATCCATATGCACACACTCACACATACGCACGTACACAGCTTTTATTCACAAAAAATGGGTGGGTGGAGAATTTGAAAATGACACCAACAACAACCTTAGCAATAGCAACAAAAAGCAGCTCTTTGCAGACATTATCACTTTATGCAGACGAAACACACACAGAAAGAGAGAGAGAAAGTGAAAGAGAGCGTGTTTGCAATGTATATACACTGTGTGCCTATGTGTTGGTTAATTTCAAACTAAACGGAAGCGGAAATATTTCAGTGCTCTATACCACCCTATCTATTTAAATACTACTACTATTTTTAGTTTTCCTGCTACAAAACAGTGCTTTGCAGATTGCCGCTTTAAATTTATTAACTATATTATATTTTTTAAATTATTCGTACGACCCAAAATATATGTTAACCAAGCACATTTTTCTTCAGCATCATCATCCGCTCGTCCATATGTTGACGGACCTGTGGATGATATCTGAACGAGGATATGGATGTGGACGAGGATGTGGCTGTGGATATGTTGGTATGTTACTGGTGTTTGTTTACTCCATCAACACTTCCGTAGTGACCATTTCCACTTTTCATTCTCCACCGTACCCACCACAGTGGCGGTCACCATACGACGAGGATGCGTAGCTGTTAAACATACACACGACGGAAATGAGGTTGCACAGCGTTCACAGGACGACAGGTTACGCGGGAAATTTGTACGCATAAAAGTGCTGCGAATTGCTGCTGACACTATGCGTAATGCAAGGCACAGTGGGGTGGCAGGAACGTTTACTATATTTCTTACATGAAATGCGGGAAGTTGAAATGTTTATTGAGGCGACTTTAAGTTGCAAAATACATAAGTACTACGACATTATATCGAACTTTGTAGTTACTAATTTCTACCAGACGGACAACATTTGACGAAGTGAAGGGACACAGTAGTATCTCATTCCATTACATAGTACAACACATAATTTTGGGACTTAATTCTGAGAGCTGCACGTGAAAGTAACCCCGAAAAGAAGAAGTTCTGCATCATTCGTTTTTATCAAGTTACATGCCATAATAATTTAATATCAATTTGAAGTTAGTAAGTATCGTATAGGGGAATTTGTCACGTTTTAGCCTCTTTTGTTTGACATAACTCGAGAACCACTAGTCCGATATAGCTGAAACAAATTTGAAAAAACTAAGAATTACAATTCCTTTAATCTGTTTATAAAACGTTTCCCCACTTAAGCAACAGTTTCACTTTTCCATGTATCAAATGATTTTAACTGGGTTTATTTTGTAGCAGTTACAATAAAACTGTTGTACTCCGTGGCCTATGATTTACGAGGAATATTACTTATGATAGTCATACGCCACAACACAACAACATAACAAAAGAGCCTAAAACGTGACAAATTCCCCTATACGATACTTACTAACTTAAAATCGATATTAAATTATTATGGCATGTTACTTGAGAAAACGAATGATGCAGAACTTCTTCTTTTTGGGGCTTCTTTCACTTGCAGTTCTCAGAATTGAGTCCCAAATCAATGAGCTGAAAAATTTTGTACTGTGTTCGATTATATCAGCGGGTAGCATACTGAAATATAAAGGTGTGAACTTTACCAAGAAATGTGGGATTTTCTGATTTAAGTTTTCTGGTCGGTATTTACTTGTGAATAACCAGAATCTCTCTTTGGAGACCCGCAAGCAGCTCACAACGTACGATAGATCACATGTACCCCTAGCTATGCCACTGAACGGATAGGAGCAAATGTGAGCAGGCACAATGTTGAGCAACCTACCACATATACGTCTTAGGAAGTAGGTAACAGAAGTTACTGAAGCTTAACACAAAGGCAGAGGCCGATATAGCCAATGCCTACCCACACCAAATCTCTAAATTACTTAAACAAACCCTCCTTATTCTGATGTTCCCGATATAAAGTGACAGCATATTGCTAATTCTATGACCAATGCTGCAACGACCGTACTGGATTATGAAAACTCACGCTTAGACAAGCGCTGGATGCTGCACACAAGGCCAAACTGCAGCTTATGTATGCAGCGTATGCAGCGATGGAACATATAATGCGAGTAAAAGAGAGATGGAGAGAAAGCCAGGGTATCAAAAATTACAGGGATAGAGGTGAAGCCCAAAAGGTAAGAAGCAAAGATTTTAAAGCAGGGATAAACAGGGATAATGACAGTAAATGAAATTTGGTCACGGACACGCAGAGTGTGCTGCAAATATATAGAGGAAACACTTGCTCTTTCCCGAAGACATCATAAGTCAATTATCAACGACGGAGTAAATTGTCCACCACAGCGCTAAATCGAGATTAGTAATGCAATAAAAATACCTAAGCTCAAAGACCCGATGAACTGCCGGTAGAGATTTTTAAGGCAGCAATTTGCTAGCCACGTGCATGCAACAGCTCGTAATCACTGTTCAACTTAAGGAATCCATGCCCGATGATTTGAATCTGAGTGTTCTATCTCCAGTGCTTAAGAAAGGCGATCCAAGTGTGTGTACCAACTATCGCGGGAATAGCATTTTACCCATCGCATACAAGGTCCTGTCTAGTGTGGTATGTGAAAGGCTACAGCCCATTCTGGCGAACCTGATTTTACCTTATCAGTGTGGCTTTAGACACGGTAAATCCACGACCGACAGATATTCACACTATGACAAATCCTAGAGAAGACCCAATAAATGCAAATCGACACTTACTATATGGTTATCAACTACAAAACTGCATTCGACAGTCCGATGAGACAGAAATTATTAGATGCTATGGCTGAGTTTGGTATCCCCGCGAAGCTAATACGACTTTGCGGGACGACACTGACTGACACGAAGTCTTCAGTGAAAATAGGCAAATCTGACAGAGCTATTTTCTACAAAGCCGTGCTTTTGACAAGGCGATAGTCCGTTATGCGATCTCTTTAACATCCTAAAGGATGTTGCGGAAGGATGCAGTAAACACAACTTGTACCATCTTGAATAAAAGTCACATGCTGATCGCGTATGCCGATGATGTTACTGCGACCTTTTCAAGAATTGAGAAGCAGACGACAGAAGTGAGTCTGGTGATAAAGGAGTAATGATAATCCTAAATAGAAACATCAAAACCCCCATCATTCACCCAAGGTTACTGCATTCACCAGCAAGAGGCATTATTGGTCCACAATTTTATAAATATTAAAGAGGCCATACAGTCAAAGGGAATACAGAGTGGTATATTGCCATGGTAGAAAATGTATTGCTTCAGCGTTACGGAATTTCAAACATTTTAATCAACGGTCATGGTCTCAAGGGTCGATGGGGACGATATTCCACACTTTCAATGAATCATTTGGTTGAGTTTGTGAAATCTTTTGGGTGAAAAGTCCGCAAGAGATGGTATTAACCCAGCCCAGACTTGTTCCCATAGGCTTTTCTTTTAAAGTCAAGTATTCAAAAATAACCCAGTTGAGGAATTAAATAACATATTAGTGAGAAAATTCAGAACATTTTCTGAAACACTTGTCAGCCATCTTTGCAAGTTTAAACTCCAACAATTTAAATACAGAAAATATCTATAAAAATGTAAATATTCCATTCGACACAAATTAATCAAAACCTAAAATACAGCAATTGGAAGTAAATACCAACAACTTCTAACGTCATACTTGATGAGCTGTGTTTTTGAATTCCTATGTATTCCTTGTGTTAATTTCATATACTCTAGTATCCAACAATGCTTACCAAAAAAATCGAAATTTATCACAATTTCTACATACACAAGTAAAGTTCTACATTTTATCAATCTGTCCTACTGTTCTGCACAGATTTACGCCAACATAAAAGCGGATATGAACATTTAAAAGTCATTTATTCAATGCGTTCGACATACGCGTCGCGCAATGTACAACAACAACAACAAAAAACAAAAACACTACACAGATGCACACAGTTCATAGCATTATACGCAACGGATAAAGTGCGTATGAAAAATGTGAGTATAGACGACTAAACGACGACGATGGGTAATGATGGTCAGTCAGCCTGCAACACTGACCAGCAGTTGGTCGTTGGGTCGTCCTTTTCTGCCAACGTCTGTCCATTTGTCTGTACGGACAGGTTCATTCATGCAAATTAAAATCTACTTTGTGCGTTTCGTCGGGCACACACACGGAGGAAATAAATTTTAAAATAAAATGTATAAAATGTTAAAAATCTCACAACAAAAGAATGGTTCATTCAATGGCATAACAGCACAACACCGCTAGTAGCAGTAGTAGTCAAAGAGAAAGCACAACTACAGCAACAGCAACAACAACGACGGCGGTAGCAGCAACAGTAGAAACGGGGTGAGTTTAAAACAGTGCGCTCGCCTGTCTCTTCGTCTGCCGCTTAAAGGAACCCTTTCAGAGTCCGTCGTCGAAGTTGGCAAAAACCAGAAAGTCTGATTCTGTATTTGTTGTATCCAATTTATGGATTAACAAAAGTACAGAGTCCACAGAGTATAGTAAATGATTGTGTGTATGGAGGCCATATATGTACTAGGACGAGGACGACGACTACTGCTACTGTGTACGAGGGTAGGATGCTGTTAAGGGGAACATGCATCATTAAAATGGAAATCAGAATAAATAGATAGGAAAAATAAAAACAAAATCTAAATTACACTGTAGGACAAATTTAAACTTTTGACCTCACCCATTAACAAACTGACCAGATTCTGAAAATATATCTAAAATAAAAATATACGTATCTCCCAGTTTTTCTAGATCAGCTCATTTAAGTTTTTTACGAGCAATTAAATTTTTGGAGCAAAGCTCCCATACAACGATTTGAAAGTGACTTCTTCCTGTTCGCAGAACTCAGAGAGTTGTTAATAGATTTTGAAGAATTTTTTTTTTATTGTTTTTCAAAAGGCCAGGAACGGGTTCTGACGAAGCCAAAATTTAAAATTTGTCCTAAATTAAATTTGTCCCAACTTTTGAGTACGCGTGAACTTCCGATTGTATCTGTTAAAAAAAAAGATTATTACCGCCTCGTGAGGCTAAAGTATTATATAAGTGTAAATTGGATTGTTGTTGTATATTTTTGTTTTTATACTTCCTGATATACTTTTACTTTAGTATCGTGACGTATATTTGAGTAAAAACTAGGAGCGTAACTGCCCAACAGGAACAAGGTCACAGGAATAGTTCTATATTAGTTTGTTTTCTCGTAAGAATTGTACCCAAAGAGCCGATCCAATGACAATTCAGGCGAAGTTTACGGTCACATTGGTGTTCCTTTCATAAGGGGGAAACAGCATAATATCATTGATAAGGAGCCAAACTGATTTGGCCTACGATGGATATACAGAGGACACGATTTGCGCTAAACGTATCTAGAGTTGGGGAATGGGGAATTTTCTAATTTGAGTCTTTCTGATTGTTATTCATTTGGGAATAACCAGAGGTTCCCAAGCATCTCACAACGTCCGAGAGATCACGTCTTCCCGCACGGCAATTGCGCGGCTTAAAAATAATAAAGCTGGGGCAGCCGATGGACTTCCGGCAGAGCTTTTTAAAGCCGGCGGCGATGAGCTGGCAACATGCATGCAACATTCTTGTGCAACCGCCTACAATTTACCTAATTAACCTTACCAATCATTTACCGCCCGTACCTCGTACCTGCGTGCAAACAAACCTTACATTAATTTCACTCATTTGAGCATTAAAAAATCTGGTTTTAATTTCTATACAAAATACATAAATTTCAACCTTATTATGGAGCAACAGCCGAGTACAGAAAACTCCCTCTAAACAGACCCATCCCATGTGTACATATGCATGTATGTCTGCCAAGCCACACACATGTACATACATTTACATATGTACAATAGTCACTCATCTAGATATTTATTTATGCATACAAAAATGTTGAGCATTTCACAGAGCGTTTCTTATGGCTCATTTAAATGTGGCAAAAACTCCATTAAAATAGTGTAAATTTTGTTAGCAGCATTGGGGCAACAGCGACAACAACAACGGTGACTGAGGCTGGTTCTGCTGCTGCTGCTGTCACTGCTACCATACAACGAGACATCGGATAGGACCATCCCATTAATATGAACGATCTCTCTAAAAAAGAAAAATGAGATGGCTATATCGACAAATACATTCGCACACATATCCACGGGCAAATAGACCAGACCTCCTTCTCTGTAGTGACTCCACCACTACCACTACAACAAGAGCTCATTATAATAAACACACAATCATCATCACACGGTGCTGCTGCTTATAAAGGACTACACAGGAGCAGCAGGACAGCAACAGCGACTGCAACTACTACTATAATCAGCGGCAATGCCAGAGTTCGAATGTGGCTGCAGTAGTAGTGGTAGTAAAACTGAACTGTACATTTATACGAATGTATGTGTGTGATTGTGTCCGTGTGTGTGGTGTTAATGATAGTTATAGTTGCTGCTTCTGTTTGTTGTTATTTGTAGCAACAATAACTCGTTTAACATTTGCAAATGCAATAAATTGCGACTGTGTCCGAGTGTGAGTCTTATGTGTGTTGTATGTTTGTGTGCAGATACTTTATATACATTATTATATACTACATCCTCAACTATCCTTACTGTTAGTTTACATAGCAATAGTTTTTAGTTATGCTATTCAAGTTCTACTCATTTATGTGCGAGTAATTCAACTCGAGTGGAATTAGTGTTTGTCGGTGTGTTGTCGCACCAACGCAACGCTTTCATTTCACATTCATTTGCATTTGCATTAAAACTATTGGCAAAACTATTCAAAAAGCTGCCACAGCGATCAACACAAGACAAGCGTTGCTTTTGGATTATTATACCGACGCACGAGTGTGTTTCATTAATGTTATTAAACATTTCTAACAGGATTAAACAGTGGGCAATAATAAGAATAATGCAAAATGTGGTATTGTTTTGAGGCAGTATATGGGAATATCCAGGCATTAAGTAGTTATGGATACAGCAGATAGGAAATGCTTGGTAAAGCCATCAACGGGCTGTTTGGAATCGAATATTAAATATTGTAATAGGAACGTGGGAATTTATATGAAAATACTCCTTGTGATCTGTATGAATTTTCTTTTCTAATCCTACGAAAATATATTATTTAAATTAATCCAAACATGTAAGCGGTTTTAATTCGTTCCTTACTTATTTTCTAAGATGACGATACTGATATGAATAACAGTTTACCCCACAGGAAATTGGGTGTCAAATGACTAAAAGTATTGGCGAAAAGGGGACGTGTCACCAAAAAGGTTCTAAAGCAGTGGTATGCTTAATTGAACGCACGCACGCAACATTAGGGAGTGCATATGCGCGGTCGCACAAGAAGCGTCAGCGGTGTTGAATAGTGGTTTCATGCTCTCTCAAGCAGAGACTGACTTTTTTGAATAAACAAAACTTTCGAGTAAGCGCAATTTCTGATCGTGTCTCGTATGAAAACAACTATTATTGCCAGCCTCGTGAGGCTATTAGATGCCCATCACCGTTCTAAAGTGTTAAAGAAGTGCCAATTTGACTGATTTATAGTAATCCTACGGCGGTGTATTTTATCACCGGCGGTGTTTAATACTATAACACATATATTTTTTCTTATAGCTCCATTATCGAGAAGGGCACACTTTTATTAAATTACATTACAATCTGTAAGCTGAATTATTTTTTTTACTAAATTAATTCCTAAAGAAATGTAATACACATTGTTTATCAACTTATGAAAAGAGACAGAGAGAGTAACGAGACTGACTACAATGAATACGGCGGGGACGCGCCTTAGTACTGACAGGATTGAACTGAGTCATGTTCCTCGACGTTGGTCTTAATACAGGTACTGTCGAACAGACACAGGGGTGGTGCAAGTTATAGCGTATGATTTTAATTCACACCTCCAATGACAAAGCCATGTTAAATTGACGTGTTCCCTTCATATATTTAAGTAAGAACTATTACTGGTCCCTACCCACCAGGGACCAGTCACAGGACTAGTTCTGTGTAAGATTGTGTTCCCGTAGGAAATCTACTAGCTAACCTGTTCGTGTGCATACAATTTATCTTATGAGCTTAGAAATAAACTTTTTTAATCCAGACAACAGTTTCACCAATCGAATCACAAACAGTTCTATTTTTCTAGTTGGTTCCAATGATACAGCCACAAAACTTCCTGTTGGTCCAACTTTCACCATTTTCGAGTGTTCTTCTTCTTGTTATATGGCAGCAACAGGGAAATGCATCAAGCAGTAAGAGCACGCCATAGTATCTAATAACTTCTGATTCCTTGTGTCTTCTCCAGTATTTGTCGCAGAATGACTATCAGATCGGTCGTGAATTTACCAGGTCTGAAGCCACACTGATAGGGTCCAATCAGGTTCGCTAAGATGGGGTTTAGTATGTCACATAAAACATTTGACAGAACTTTGTATGCGGTGGATAATAGGCTGCTCCCATGGATGCTTAAGCATAGCTCACTTGCGTCCATCCATATATACGTCCCGTTGTGATACCATACCAGTTTTGATGTTCCTCAGATAGACTCTATGTAAGGCTAATTGTCGAATGTCTCGCTATCTCCTCCAGAGACGACTGATATTTCTCTCTCAATTAGTATCTGGTAGAGTGGATCTTTGTTCGTTGAGAGGGGGCATAGTAGCAGTGGTTTGGGATTAATTTCAGGATGACATTATTATTTCTGTTTACGGCTGAGCCAAGGTAGACTAAATCATCTACCACTTCAAAGTTATAGCTGTCAAAGTCGACACATCGTCCCAAACAAGTAGACTCTTTATTTGTTTAAACAATTAACTTGGGTTTCCCAGGTATTCGCAGAGCTCCGAAGAAAATATTTACGCTCCCGTTCCGCTTTACGCTCCGCCAAATCATGGCCGCACCACTACACTTCACTCTCCGAATCCCTATTTTGTCCTCATTTATCACCAGACCCACTTCTGCCGGTTGCTTCTCAATGTTCGAAAAGGCCGCAGTAACATCCCACAGTGCGCGGTCAATGAAATCGATGTCATCGACATACTCGGGCATCATGTGACTTTTGTTAATGTTGGTACAAGTTGTGTATACTGCAGCCTTCCGCATGATCATCTCCATTACGATTATAAAGAGATCGCATGGCATACTATCGCTTTGTCTAAAGCCTCTCTTGGTAGAGGATGGCGCTATCAGAATATTGCCTATTTTCACTAAAGATTTCTCGTCAGTCAGTGTCAACCCACAAAGTCGTATCTGCTTCGCGGTCATAACAAACTCTGCCATAGCAATTATTTCTGTCATATCGAATTGACGAATGTCGATCTGCATGCCTTGAGTCGTCTTCAGGATTTGTTGTTGTGTGAATTTCTGGTCGATCGTGTATTTTTCAGATCAAATGACACACTGATAAGGTGCAAACAGGGTTTTTAGGATAGGCTGTATTCTGTCACTTAACACATTTGACAGAACCTTGTATGCGATAGATACTGGGCTGTTCAACCGGTGTCTTTAGCTCAGTTGGGTCCATATACGCGACCCGTTGTGATACCATTTTAATATTGTCGCACCAATTTTTCCTACACTATATGGCCAACGTCGCACTCCAGCCATGTCGTTGACAAATCACCTACTGAGAGACAGGTATTGTCCATAAGTGTTCGATGAGCGAACTTATCATATCTCATGTCACCAAAAGCAGGGCAGTGACATAGACGATGCTCTGTGGTCTTTTCTTCTTCCTCATCGTTGCAGCTTCTACAAAAATTGTTGTAGGAAAGTTTTTTACCAACCGGCCAATGACCGGTTAATATAGCTATGATATTCCTCAGATGGACTTCAGACAGTTTCAGTGCAAATCGTGTCCGCTGTATATCCATGGTAGGCTAAATCCATTTGGTCGATGTGTAGGTGCGTTCCTTCGCCATCATGCTTTAGTTACCACCTTGTAAGAGGACATCAATGTGACCATAAACTCCCGAATTCACGATACTGATGGTTTTTGCAATTGCATCGGCTCTTCGATTACGACATATGTCCCCATATCCTGAAACCCATGTAAGGGTAATTTCGAATGTCTCGCTATCTTCTCCAGATACGACTGGTATTCTTGAGCACTTCTCCAAGTGGTGTAAACGTTCTCGAGGGATCTGATTACCACTTTACTATACTAAGTAAATAAATGGATAATGTCGCCCTGTGTCCCATGATACTGCATTTGCTCCATGGCTATTCTGATGGCCGCTATTTCAGCTTGCAGTATGCTACAGTGATCCACAAGCCAAAAAGTCAGTTACAAATTTAACTCCTCCGAAATGATTCCACAGACCGCTCTTTCTCTAATTTCGGTCCGTCTTTGAAACATTTTTATGACATTTTCCCTAAATTGTAAGTTCTGTCCGGGACATTTCTCATAAAACTAGGATCGAATATATGTATGTTCTGGTATAGTGTAATCGGTTTGACTCCTTACATTAAGTCCAGACTTTTGACATGACCATAGTCCCTGACTCTCCCAGCTTTCGTGGCGTCTAAACGCATAGCGCTGATCGTTTCTACCTCCTTCGCCTCAATGTCTAGAGGGTACCCAATTTAAGATCTTGAGTGCCTTCGTTGGAGATGTTCTATGTGCCCTTGTTATCGTGATTGCCTTAAGATCCATAATGCGCTCAATATCAGTCTTTGTTTTGCCTTCTCCAGCACCGCACAGTGGGGATGTCTTCATACATTTGAGTGAAAAAATTATAAATATAAATTTTCATCAAAATCGGCCACGCCCCTCATATAGCCTACTGCATATCCTGTTCAATTGAAAAATCATTTTTAAATTGACGACTACAATTTTTAAGATTCTTAGACGTAGACTAAAAACCGGAACATTTGCCACAACCTTTTCTGATGTATCCCATACAAATGATTGAATTCACCCCCATAGTATTACATGCTTAGCTCTTCTGTAAGAATGCTGAAAATCGGAGACTCAAAATTTTTCGGACTTACATATAGTTAAATTTTTTTTTTCGAAGTACAGAATTATGTCATAGATATCTGTAAGGGACTACTGTTTCCCAACACATAAATGCAAATCAAGCAATACTGCATCCTACACACATGGTAGCACAAACTTTTGTAAATATGTGAACATATAAGTATAAAACCTTTACTCTAGTACATACTATACATATATTATGTACAATAATGTACTTAAAACTGTGTGTGCAGCATAAAAACACCAACTTCGATCTACTTATGCACATACGAAATGCGTGTAACGGACATTTCTAATTTAAAGTAATTTCCAACTTCAAAACACAATTGTGTTAATGATTAGACGTTGTTTCAAGTAGAATGAGACGAAGCAACTGCTGCTGCTATGGGAGACTATATGGTTCACCCACTTAATGTACACACACACGCACAGGCACAAATTGTTGTTTTCTCATTTTTTAAAACGTTAAGCCAAACCATTGGAGTACGAAGCAAAATACAAGTAACTTCCTGATGTAACACGGCCGCCAACATTGCCGCTATGACAGTAAAGTTGAATGCGTACGCGTACCAAGAATCCTGGCATATGTAGCCGGATGCAGTAGCAGGAGCTGCTGTCGTAAGTGAGAGCTCCTCACTGGCCCAGCACCACATACATTCACACATGTGGACTAATGGTAAGGCAGAGGCGCGTAAACGCAATGGTCCGATGAAAGTACGGTGAGTATGAAGCAACCAACATTCGCTTAGCAATTAACATGCAATATAAAAGTAGGCATTGTTTCAAGTTTAAAACCAATGCGTAGCCATAGAATACTTTACAAATGACTACAAACACAAGTCGTGACTGGACTCGTGTGCCGCGCCGTAACTGTATGGCGCTTGCATGTGTGGGACGTTGTAATGGACGAAGGATAGGGAAAATAAGTAATTTCCCGGCTATTGTGCAATGTTTATGTGTGTGTGTGGGTTGTGTTTGTGTTATTGTACAGATTTTTCTGTAATTTCAATGATTTTCAGACATTTACTTAAAAATGCGAATAAAAAGGGTTAAACTCAATCACACACACACACACATGCACACTCGCAAAAGTCGTACACTTTGAGCCTTTAAATATCATACAAACACACACTCGCACGCTTACTTATTTACAAACAGGACTTTCTAGAGTGCGTGTGTGCGTGTATACAGTGTATAGAGTAGGCCAGCAACTAAACAAAACCTGTTTGGTTTGCATTTCCAACATTTTTCGTATGTCCGTGCAACATGCGTGAGTTATGTACACGGTTATTGAGTACGTAGCTACGTACAGATGTCGGTACGCGTTTGTGTAAATGTAAATTTGCTAACAGGACATAGTTCAGGATATGTGAAGTTTATGAACACATACAACAACAACAGCCACGGAATAGCAACGCGTGTTCTTGCTCGAGGATGAGTTGAAAAACTGCAACGAAGCATCGGTTTATTTTGCTGCTGTTTTCTCCATTTAAAATTAGACTCATTTTTCCACTTATTTCTTCAATGTAAAAGTTAAGTAAAAGTTTTTTTTGCTACACACTTCGTAATGGAAAATGGTAGAGATGGTTAGGTAATGGGTTTGTTACAGTGCAGTGAGAATAACTAAGTGTTAGGGAAATTAAGTCTACAACAACACCTCAGACAACCTGAATATTCCCTGATCAAAATACAAGAATGGCACGCCACTCAGTGGCATTTCGGCGGAAAAAATAGGGTTTACAACTTTCCAATTTCAAAATTTTAATGATTTGGTTTTGTAAAAAAATATTTCGATAAAAAAATTCAACAAGGTTTTTTATGAAAAGTGAAATTTTGTAGTTAAAAAAACTAACAGAAGTCAACGGAAATTTGTCCAAATAAAGAACTTTTTTTGTGTAAAGGCTTATAGCTATGGCTTTTGTTTAATTTTTTAGTGATGCGGTATGCATTTGTGCGATATTTTCGGTGTATTTGAAGGCTAATATCTTTCGCGGAGTGTTGTTGGGGATATTCTCTTCTTATGTGTGGAGACAACACATGTTTAACTTTTGAACAAAAATTAACATTTTTTAACTTATATGAAATTTTCATATGATTCTAGACAGGGAAGAAAAACACCTAAAATCTGCAACTTTCAATGGACGTAAAATCTAAAGAAGTGTCCCGAATTTCAAGTCCCTAGGTCCCAAAATTAAAATTTTGGCAAGTGCAGTTATATGGGAGGTGCGTGTGGTAGTGGGCGGTTTTACAATATTTTTTCAAAATTTCTTAATTAAGCCCAGAGAAGTGTTTCTGCAAAATTGAATTGCTCTACGACCACTCCTTCCATTTTTTTTCCAAGAAATTTATAGGGCGGATGCGCAAAAGATACATAGTAAGACATATATGGGTTTGTCTAGTTTGAATTTGTTGATTGTCATTCGCTTAGGTATAACCAGAAACTCCTTGTGGAAGTTCTGATAGAAACATATAAGAGGCAGGAGAGGCTTTTGGTTCGGCAGTCTAAATATCCAGTCTACAAAACAACACCTCCGATATTGAATTCAGACTAATAACATTCGCTTCGGCAAGACATGGAACCATACTTCCACACAATGATATCCACAAGGTAACCTGAGCATGCCCAGACCAAAACACAAGAAAGCAGATGGATTATGTCTCAAGTCTTATGGACGTTCGTGTGATGCGCGGTGCAAATATAGGATCACTACCCAGTTGCAGCCAACGTACGCACGCGATTATGTAGTATCAAAAACGTTCGTAATCATATGCAAAGGAAGCCAGACATCGCAAGGCTGCATACCACCGATATAGCCAATGCCTATTCCAACCAATTCTCTTATTTACTGCTAACAAACGGCCCTAATTCTAATGTTTCCCCACACATAGTGGCAACATATTGCCAGATATAAAAAATCAAGCAAACAAGTCCAGGTTCGATGAAATGATATTAGAGGAAAGAGACGACACGCCTCTTCAAGAGTCTATAGGAGGAGAAGAGTGTGTGAAGGTATAACAAAGTTTTAGATTGGAGGTAAAACTTTAAAGTTCAATCGAAAGGTTAACGGAAAAGATTTAAGAACAGGGTTCTGCACCTGTAGGGACAGATATGGTATTCTGAACATGGGCATACTACACCATTTGTGTACTTTGCTTGTTCCCGAAGTCAACACAAGTGACAAAATCATCGTTGAAGTATTAGATTGTTTACCACACAGCCAAAACGGGGTCGGCACGGCAATTTTACGGTTTGAAAGCAATAAAGCTGTGGGTGACGTGAAGATGGCCTATCGGCTGAGAATTTGAAGGCCAGCTAAGATAATTTGCTCACAAACTCAAGTTGGCTAAAGGAATGCATGTCCGATGATTGGAATCTGAGTGTTTTATGTCCTTTGCTTGCGAAAGGTGATCCAACTGTGCTAACCAACTACCGTGGGGTCAGCCTTTTACCCATCGAAAACGAGGTCCTGTCGAGTGTGTTATATTAAAGACTTAGCCCATTTAGTAAATATGATTGGAATACCAGTAACTAAATACCTGGTAAAACCACTACCAGCCAGATAATCACACTACACAAGTTCTGAAGAAGAACCTAGAAATGGAGGTCAACATTTACCTTCTGTTCCTCGACTATAAGGCAGCATTTTACAGTTCGATACGACAAAAACTATTTAATGTCATGGCTGAGTTTGGTATCCTTGCGAAGCTGAAACGACTTTGCGTGATGACACTGATCGACATGAAGTCTTGAGTGAATATAGGAAAAAAGCTGACGAAGCCTTCTCAAACCAAATGGAACCTCAGACAGGGTTGTAGTCTGTCTTCCGATCTCTTTATTATCCTACTGGATGTGATCATGCGAAAAGCTAAACACGACTTGTGCTATCTTTAATCAAAGTCTCACGATGCTTGTATTCGACGAAGATTTATATATCGTTGGTCGAGGACTACGTGATATTACTGCGGCCTTTTCAGGCATTTAGAAGCAGTTTTCAGAAGTAGATTTGGCTATCACGAGGTGGAAGCCAATTAATTTGTTTCTACAAACAAACACACTCCTCGTTTGGGAAGCTGCGTGAAATTGGCAGCTTTATAGTTGCCATCTTTAAAGTGTTAATGTCAGCATGGAAATCAAGAGACGAGTTTTGATCGCAAACGCTCTGTCGAAGAACAAAGATCAAAATCTACCTGACACTGATCCTACCAGTCTTGCTCTAAAGCGCCGAACACTAGTTAATGGCACAAGCGGATCAATCTAGTCTGGGAGTCTTCGAGAGAAAAATACTTCCCAACATATTTAGTCCCGTTTCCGTTAACGGAGAGTATCATCGTCGTATGGACGATAATATGTATGAGCTGGCATAGTGGTTAGAACACGCGACTACCATGCGGGATATCGCAGGTTCAAATCTGGCTCCCTCGAATGTTGTTGACATCATCTTCGCAGTATAAGTGTCGAGTCAATAGGCGTGTCTAGTAAGAGCTTCTCAAACAGTGACGTTCGCATTCGTCGATAAACAAGTAGGTGCCGTTAGTTGTGAATCTAAAAATAGAAAGCGTGTTAATTCAAAACAACGCGAGAAGCTATCCCATACCTCATTCATGGGGTGCAATGGGAAATTAAGTGTTTGTTTAAGTAAGTATAAAGACAACGACGCTAAAAAAAAATCGCTTAAAAAACTGGCTATTTAATTCGGCTACACTTCATTCATTTTAAGTTTTCCTGCAATTTTTCTAACAAACAACAATTGACAGCCTTTTAACAAAGGTTTTCGCACAACAATTCAACATACTCGTACTCTCACATATGTAGGTGTAAGTGTTAACACATGTACGCACTTGGTATCTTTAAAACACACGTTCATAAATACATACATAGATATATGTGTATACATAATAAAACTAAAAGGATACATTTTGAAATTAGAGCATATTTTAGAAACTTAAGAAGTTCACATTACTTGGCACAATAAACAATTAAAATTGTGTCCCCCTCTCAGCACGCAAACAATCATATCGTCTTATGTGTGGGTGGGTGTTATTAAATGAAACCTCCCAAAAACTCCAACTCCAGCAGCTGTCATTAGCAACACCATAGGTGAAACAAGTAGAAAAGAGAGAGATGAGAAGAATGGGAGGTGTGGGTGTGGGTATGACACGAGCTTGATGCAGAATCAACACATGAACTTCAAGGGAAAACACAAGTGTTAATTTAATTAGACCCACTGTGCCGCTCTCATATGTATGTATACATATTGCATTTAATTGTGTGAAAGGATAAAACCATACACATATATGTATATTTATAAGCGCATATATTTTAACTAACACATTTATATGCATATGGATAATGTTTAATTTAGTTCATTAAACTCAAATCTTTTAATGTTTATTCAATTTTAAGATTATTAATTGAATTTCGTTTATTTAGCTTCAGCTCTGACGTACTTACAAAAGCCGCGCGTGTTTTTTGGTGTAAATTTTACAAGATTTTTTGACTCATTTTTATTGTCATTTAATCCTTTGTTGCTTAACCGCTGCATGTCGTTTTATTTTTCTTACATATGTTTGTCATTTCTCTGTTGCTTTATGGTTTGTTTACATTTGCGTATGTTGTGTTATTCTTTGATGTTTGAGCGCCACGTGTTTGTTGGTGGTTATACAGGGAGAGGGAGAGAGAGTTCTTTACTGCTGTATTCTCATTTGTGCAGATTTAACATTAATTGTATGTAGTCTGCAAATGCTCTCGCAAAGACACATTTTCTCTGGCTCTACTTATGCCGTGATTTATGTTGTAGCAAAGATACAGGGTGATACACACTTTATACAGATACGAGTAATTAGACGCTACTGCGAAGGTTTGCATTGTATATACCACCAAATTTTTTATTGAAATAATAAATGGTTGCTGGATGAACAAACGTTTTGGTACTCAAAGAATCTAGTGGATTTACCGAAATTGAAAATATTATAGATATAATTTTATAACAATTGGAATAAAATACGACTTTAAGTACATTAAGTTAATTAATATTCTCCGTCAATGCAATAACCCGCTATTAGAAATATAAATCAAACACTTTTCACTTACCATCCAATTCCTACTCTATACACAGACTTTAATCGATGTATTTTCATACTATCTACTGACAGCCTGTTGGTAAGCATGATTGTTGGTAGATCTGAAATGAAAAAAAACAGGTTATCAGAGTAAGAAGGGTAGGTAGGGAAGGTGATATATTAGGAGCAAATAATATATTGTCTTTTATACATTTACCCTTAGGGATGATGGTATTTATTTGATATGATAAAAACATTTTCGAGCTGGAGCATTTTCATTCATTCACACAAAATGACCCATCCAACACATACGGTCTATTTGAACGCGCTTGATTACATCGATGTCGTTATACAACTCCATGTTCGTACGACGACGGATCTCCCCATTTACGGAGGTAGGTCTAAACGTTTTTCGAAATATTTTTTTTCTCGAAGACTTCAGAACTGGTACATCTGGAGTTTGTATCCCGTCTCAACAATAGTTCTTACCACCATATTTCTAGTTTTGCTTATACCAGTCGATTTGCCGGCAAAGCGGCCCACCCATGGTTCTCTAGGGTACTTGGGGGCGATACCTACCAAAGGCCCTTCACAAAACATCTCACAGCAGGGATAGCCAGATAGGTAGAACCGTTATTTTCCGGCAGCCAAATTTACACAAAATCATCTACCACTTCAACTTTAAGTTGTCGCGTCATCACAAACGAGTATACTCTTTATTCGTTAAAACAAATGACTTCATTATTTTCTCATTTACCTTGGACCCACTTCTACCGAATGCTTCTTAATGCTTGAAAAGGCCGCAGTAACATCCCACAGTTGTACGCGAGCAGAATATGAATTTTAGAAAAAATGGTACCAGTCATGCTTAGCTTTTCGCATAATCCTCCAGTTCAATTTTAAAAACTACGTCAATATCGTTGTAAAGCTCATACAGCTCATACGCAATACTTTGAGAATTTTTTTTCTCTCGAAGACTTTTATTACCCAGGATTCTGCGTTGTAGAGCAAGACAGGTAGGATCAGAGTCTGGTAGAGTTGGTTCTATGTTCTTCGAAAGAGCGCTTTGTCATTAAATCGCTTGCTTACCGCATAGTAGCAGCGGTTTGCGATCAATTCTCGTCTCTTGATTTCCAGTCTGATATTATTTTTATTTATGGCGTAGTCAATGTAGACAAAATCATCTACCACTTTAAAATTATAGTTGTCAACGTTCACGCAGCGATCGAAGAGTGGACTCTTTGTTCAATAAAACAAAACTTGGTTTTGCTCTCACTTATCACCAGACCCACTTCCGCCGACTGCTTTTCATAGCTCGAAAAGGCCTCAGTAACATCCCGCAATCCACGACCAATGATACCTATATCATCGGCATACCAGAGCAGCATGTGACTTTTGTTAAAGATTACTGAAGCCTTCCGCATGTTCCGCATGTTCCTGTTTACTGAAGCCTTCCGCATGATCATCTCCATTACAATATTAAAGAGATCGCAAGACAGACTATCTCCTTGTCTGAAGCCTCGCTTGTTAGAAAATGGCTGTGTCAGATTTTGGCCTTTCTTCACTAATTATTTCGTGTCGGTTAGTGTTATTCGGCAAAGTATATTTCAGCATTGCAGGGATATCAAATCATTCAATATAATAGTTATTGTCGTTTCGGATAAAAGCCGATAAAAATAGGGTGAGTATCAATATCCCCTTCATGGGACTTCTCCAGGATTTTTATAGTGTGAATATCTGATCAGTCGTTGATTTACTATGGCTAAAGCACACAGACAGACACGTGACTACCATGCGGGTGACCAAGATCCATGTATCAGTCATCCGAATTTTCTTTGACCGGCGGCTCCCTCTATGTTGTCGTCAGCAACTTCGCAGAAGACGAGCTTTATAAAAGTTTAGCAAAGAGCTGGCTTTCGTATTTTCCTTTAAAATGTAGGTCCCGTTTTGCAAGTCTTAAATAGAAGCGCGATAAACAGGAATGGGAGATAAGTATGAATGTAAGTAAAGCCATTAATAAGGTCCACATAACACATTCGACAGGACCTTGTACACGATCGATAACAGACAGATTCCAATCATCGGGCATGCATTCCTTTAGCCAAATTATGTTAATGAATAGTGCATGTCCAATACAACATCATCGCCAGCGTACTTAAAAAAATCTCTCGGAAGTGCATCGCCACCCGCAGCGGTATTATCTTTAAGCCGTGTAATTACTATATTGACCTCGATTAAGATCGTTGATGCACATTATACTCCCTTTTCGAAGATTGACGTGATTTCGTGCGTGCCCGTGACCTGATTTTCATCTTTGACGTTATATGTGGAGAAGAACTTTGAGGCTTAGCCTCTTACCCTGTACTTTTTCATATCTTCACTCTCGCTTCTCTATGGAACGCTTTTTCTGTTTGAAAAAGCGTTAGGTCTCTTTCATGTTGTACTTATATCTTTTCCTTACAGCACGTGTTACCATTAGCTGTAGTGTTGCCTTATGTGCAGTATCCTTTTCCTTAGTCACTAAGTAACCGAACTTATATAAGCGTAGTTTTTCTTACCCTAGTCGGGTCGTGAACATAGAATGCGCAATATGCTGTCACTTTGTGTCGGAAACATCAGAGTAAGGTAAGTTTTTTCGCACCGAATATCTCGGAATATGCATTGGCTATCTCGGTGGTATGCAGCATTTCGATGTTGATTTTCCTTTGCATTTGGTTACGAGCGTTAACTGGCACTACTTAATTTCGTGCATGCTTTGGCCGCAACTGAGTAGTTATGTCGAAGTCTCTTTCTGCGTGGCAACTGTGGAAGATATCACAGCTGCCTGTCCCATCCATCGCAATTATATGGCGGACATATACGCCTTATATTTGTTGAGGATATCCGTCAACTGAATAGAAGCAGTATCTTTATCAAAAATTCGCGCATTGCAGATGAATATCCTGAAATCATGGTCCTTATAACATTTAACATTTAGGCAGTTCTTGTCTTCCCTTCTTATTGCATTCATAATATTTGATTTATTTAAGGTAAGGTACCATTTGTCACCTACTCCCTAAGACGCATAGCTGGTAGGATGCCGTTTAGGTTACTAAACGTTGCGCCATCTCACATTTGATACCACTAAATGTGTGTCTAGTGCATATGCCGGAAAATACCTGATCTATCAGACATTGTAAGCTCTAGCCAAATGCTTAGAGGAGATTATGTCATTAAAAGACAAATCATATTTCAAATCATTGTACTAGATATATCAAGGACTATAGGGATATACAGTCGCTTTGACAATAATCGACATCCTTCCTAGGCTTCTAAATAGTTACAATTCGAAATGTGTACGCAAATAAAATTCAAATCACAACTTACAATAATATTACATCACCAACTCCCTCCCGCTGCCACTCACTATGCCTCTCTCACCATTTCTGGGCCCGTGCTGTAGTCTGCACAACTTTTACTCAGTTCTGACTCTTCCGTATACTCCACAGAACTAATAAACTGCAGACTGCAACTGCAACATAATTGAGCAGCACCATACAACGCCAATAAAACTACATTAACTTTGGTACATAGGGCAGAGTAGACAAATGCTGCAAATTAAAAAACGAAATAAGTGTGGCACGTGTGGCAGGCGGAGCTCCACTGCGAGTAAATGCATAAAACAAAAACGGCCAAAAAGAAAATCAAATGAAATCGTAAAAACTTTCTTTTTTAGACTTTTGTTTACAAAACATTTAGAAACTGCACTGCACTGCCGTCGCTGCAGTCCATCACCACCCTACGCCGTGGCGGTGAGAGTGGGTGACTGCGTGGTATGCAACGTGGCTGCACTTTATATCGCATATCGTTTCAAGTCATGCGCAGATTTTTTATGGGAAACAACTCAATAAATGCGAAAAAATAAGGAAATAAATTCGCTAAAAACGTAGACAAAACACAAAGAAACTGAAAAACACTTTGAAAAAAAGACAAAAATTTTCCAGCATTTTCATTTGCTGATTTGAAGCAGAAGAAAAACAACAAACGAAAAATAGCATGAATAGCACACGAATGAGATACGTAACTCCCTAAAAAAAAATGAGGGTACCTCTTTTTTAACATTATTAGAATGAATTGGGTTTTACCCAGAGCTCAGTTAAAATGGAGTTCAATGTGGATGTCATCGAGGGTGGGTGGCTCAGTGGGTGCATAGGGGGGGGGGGGGGAGTTTTTCACTTATTTCCTGGAAAAACTAACAAAGCTCCGGGTGTTGCATTAATTAGTTATGGCAGACGATTTTGTGGTTTTCTTAGAGCTCAATGCTGTTTGATGATGTACAACGAATGAACGTACATACAGAGCTCCTCTGTAGTGTATGCAACACTGTTGTAGTAAACGATGAAAGCTTTTCAGTGTAGTGTTTTTTTTTATTGCAACATTTTGTTGCTGCTGTTCGAGTTCATTTCAATGTGTGGTAGGGAAGGGGATAGCAACGAATTGTGCTCAGAGATAGATATATTTGAAGTTTTGTTTATAATAGAGTTCTTCTTTAGCTGCATTCTTTGTTTTTTACTATTCGTGCAAATAATGGTTTGTTGCCGAATTTAGTTTTAGTTATTTGCTTCTTATTTTGTTAGTCTGTTTTCAAGAACTAAGGGTCATTAAAAGCTTTCAATTTCAGTTTAGTTGTTTTTCTGTGTTAATCTGCGGAACAAACTATATCTTGACCAAATTTCGCTGGTGTTGTAGCTTTTAGCCAATTTTAGTTTTGTATTTAATTTTAACGAAGTTTTAATGGCTGCTACTAAGGGGGGGAACAAAAAACGCTTTCAACGATTTCATCTCTGGGCGAATTACGCTGTTTTTTGTTTCTAATTAAAATCCTTTTAGAAAAATATCAAATTTTCAACACATGCAAATCGTAGTGTAGGAACTTAACTCGTCCTTGTTGCACACATAAACTTATAACACACACACACAAACTGGTAGAGATTCATTCTCATACACATACACGGCTGAGTGACTTTCAATTAGTTTTTGCCACAGCACATAACAGAAATACTTTGTTGTTGTTGCTGATATTGCTGCCGCTTGGTGGGCTTAAGCATGAGGAATTTTATAAATTAACATTTATTTTAAAGGATTAAACTCAATAGACACTTATAAAATTATAACAAACAACATCAAACCTATGCCGGCGATAGGGTCGTTGCATTGGTATGATAATTAGTGTGTTATATATAGGGATAAGGGCTGCAGACTAATGCAGAGGAAACTGTTGATAGTAAATAATTATTGGTATACTTAAATACTTACTTAATTTCCTTTTACACCCCATGAATGTGGTATGGGATTGCTTCTCGCGTTGTTGTAAATTAACCCGCTTTTAAGATTCACAGCAAACGGCACCTACTGTTTATCGACGAATGCGAACGTCACTGTTTGAGAAGCTTTTACTAGACATGTCGATTGACTTGACACTTATACTGCTATCGACAACATCAAGGGGGCCGGCAATGAAAGAAAAATGTAGATTACTGAAGGCGGGAGTCAAACCCGGGATCTCCCGAATGTTAGTCGCGTGTTCTAACTACTCTGCCACGGCCGGTCTGGTATTTTATCAGTTAAAAGCAACATCACACAAAGTCTGAAGATTTGCGATACTATAGTTCTTCTTTTTCTTATTTAACAGTAACAACAGAATCATTCTTCAGTTGCTGCACATAGAAAACAATTCGTCTCTTTCGCTCCGTAGATAATTCGTCCAACCGAGTTAAGAACATCTGTTTGACCTGGTCCATCCAACGAAGTTTTAGGTGATTCCTTCTGCTCCGCCCATGGAGTTTACTGCCAAAGACTTTTCGAGCTGACACCAGCAAGCGCATTCGATCCATTTGACTACGTCGATGACGCTATACATCTCATGGTTCTACGACAGCAGGTAGGATCTGTGTCTGGTAGAGTTTCATAATTGTTCGTTGAGCGAGGGCTTTGTGTCTGGATTTCCAGGCAAATAACTTGGTTTTGACTTCGTTTACCACCGGGCCCACTTCTACCGAATGCTTCTCAATGCTTGAAAAGGCCGCAGTAACATCCTCCAGTCCCAGCCAATGATATCTATATCATGGGCATACACGAGCAGTATATGATGGTACCAGTTCGATATGATTTGCAGTTGATTCTAGGTTGTCAGTCCTTTGTCGAAGCAAATATTGCTCCGGGTCGTTTCGGGAATAAGTAGATCCGACTGTCGTAGATGTGTCCACTACTTCACTGAAGATTTCGTGTCGGTGAGTGTCATTCCGCAAAGACGTATCAGCTTTGCAGGGATACCAAACTCAGTCAAAGAATCTGATAGTTCCTGTCGTGTCGAATTTAGCCTTGTCAGTAGTAAACAGATGGTAGGTGTGGGTCAGCATTTCCATGATTTGTCGTAAAGGAAATATCTGGTCGGTCGGAGATTCATGAGGTCTAAAGTCACACTGATAAGGTTCAATCCAATTAGGTTGGCTAAGATGGGCTTTAGACATCCACATGACACACTAGACAGAACCTTGTATGTTATATGTAAAATGCTGATCCTGCGATAGTTGGTGCACACACTTAAATAGTTTTTCTTAATGATTGGGCATGCATTCCTGTAGTCAAATCGTCTTTATGAGCTGGTGCATTCACGTTGCCAGGTCATCACTACCGGCCTTGAAAAGCTCTACCCGCAGTTCATTGGCTCCTTCAGCTTTGTTTGTTTTAAGCCGTGCAATTGCCTTGCTGATCTTGTTTTGGATCGGTGGAGGACAATGCACTCAGTCTTCGTTAATTAGCGTAACTTATTCTTTTATGCTGCCTTAGGGTACGAGCATAGTATGAAAGAGTTCCTTCCATAAACGCAGCACACTCTGCGAGCCCGAGCCAGATTTCCATCTCTCTCCTTACAGGTCCCTGTTTCAAAGCCTTTGCTTTTCACCTTTGGTAGGGCATACACTTCTAATTAGTACTTTGCTTCGGAAATAAGTAGGTCCGACTGTCGTAGATGTATACATTAGGATGTTAAATAGATCGCCTGACAGATTATCGCCTTGTCTAAAGCCTCGCTTGGTAGGTCATATTTTTGCCTATATTTACTGAAGATTTCGTGTCGGTGAGTGTCATTCCGCAAAGACGTATCTGCTTCGCAGGGATATCAAAGGCCCAATCTAAACAGGTGGCTAAGATGGGATTTTGTCTTCGACATCACAAACTAGACAGAACCTTGTATGCAATGGGTCAAAGGCTGATTCTGCGATAGTTGGAGCACATACTTAAATAATTTTTAAGCACAGGCCATAACAAACTCAGATTCGAATCATCGAGCATGCATTCCTTTAGTCAAATTGTCTTTATAAGTTGGTGCATGCACGTTGCTAGGTCATCACTACCTGCCTTGAAAAGCCCTGCCCGCAGTTCATCGGCTCCTTCAGCTTTGTTGGTTTTAAGCCGTGCAATTGCCTTACGTATCTAGTTTTGGTTCGGTGGTGGACAATCTACTCCGTCATAGATAACACTATGTCACAAAATTTCAAAAGTTTCTGTATCCGGGACATTTAATAATATATTTTAATTTAAAATTCCACGCTGAATTCAAATCTGCTCTCAGATATGTGGAAAGTAGAACAGTTTTTGAGATATGGTAAAATTTCCATTTTTAGTGTTTTGAAAAAAGGTAGGTCTACTAAAATTTCATTTTCTCTGGTTTTTGTTCACCGATGTCACATAACTGTGACCAAAATAAAAGATAATAAAATTATTTCTTAAAAAAACAATAGTTGTTTAAAATCTAATCACAAATGACGAAGTTATGGCACTTCAAAGTTGGATTTTTGTAAAAATTTTAATGATTTTTCAAGTTTTCACTGCCTTTAATTAAGTTCTTATCCGTGTTTCCGTAAAATTTGCTTCTGTTTCAGACCATTACATGAAAGAATAATATGTTACAAAAATTTGTTGCCCTTGGTCATCAAAATCGGTTGAAAAATAAACGCTACATTCACAATTAAGTACACATACCTCTTCTTGAGAGTAGTAGTAATTGTTGTTTTGCTTGCTTTCCGAAAAATAACTCAACATTTTTTGTTAAACAAGTCACATAGGAATATCTAAAAAAAAATTGGGTTATTTCCCCAAATGCAGCAAATGCGGAATGATTTTTTATCGGATTTTGATGACCGAGGGCAAAAAATTTTTGCTACATATTATTCTATCATGCAATAGTTTGAAACCGGAGCAATTTTTACGGAAACACGGAAACAAACTTAATTAAAAGCAGCGAAAACTTGAAAAATTATAAAAATTTTAACAAAAATCCAACTTTGAAGTGCCATAACTTCGTCACTTGTGATTTGATTTTAAACAACTATTGTTTTTTTAAGAAATAATTTTATTATCTTTTATTTTGGTCACAGTTCGGTGACATCGGTGAACAAAAACCAGAGAAAATGGCATTTTAGTAGACCTACCTTTTTTCAAAACACTAAAAATGGAAATTTGACCATATCTCAAAAACTGTTCTACTTTCCAAATATCAGAGAGCAGATTTGAATTCAGCATTAAATATTACATAAGGATCAACCATTTAGAAGCCGGGATCAAAAATTTGTTGCATTGTGTAATTGGCGTAACTCCAGCATGAGAGACTGCCTTCGGGAACGAGCATAGTATGCAAGAGTTCCTTCCACACTCTGTGTCTGTACCAGATTTCGACATCTGCCCCTGCAGGTGGAGGTCTCTGTTTCAAAGCTTTTGCTTTTCACCTTTGGTAGGACATTCGTGGACCGGCTGTGGCATAGTGGTTAGAACACGCGACTACCATGCGGGAGATCGCTGGTTCATCTACAATTATCTTTCTTTGCCGGCCCCCTCTATCCTGTCGACAGGAACTTCGCAGTATAAGTGTCGAGTTAATCGGCTCGTCTAGCAAAAGATTCTCAAACATAAACAAGTAGGTGCCGTTTATTGTGAATCTAAAATAGAAAGCGTATTAATTCTCAACAACGCGAGAAGCTATCCCATACCTTATTAATGGGGTGTAATGGAAAATTAAGTTTTTTTTAAGGACATTCGGGCTGCACTTGATGCACTTCGGCACAACATGCGTTATCATTGCTGCAATTTTGCTTTGTATGCAGCATCAATTTCCTCAAACATTTAGCGAAATTCTTCATCGTACCAATACGGTTATTTTAACAGTGATCATAGAATTCACAATATACTGTTTAAAATAGGCATTGGCTATATGGGTAGTATGCAGATTTGCGATGTCTAGTTTCCTTTGCGTTTTGTTACGAGTTTGGTAATCGCGTGTCAACCTATCGAAAGCGGCCTTTATATGTATTTCATATGAGCATCGACAAACTTGGATAAATATCTATATTCATATCATACCAAATTTCTGCCTCGCCTAACACCGACCCCTTTCGCCAACAAGATTAAAACGGGCTCCCTTTGTTTTTGTCCAAACTCCACGTCCATAAACCCTTCCATTTAACGATATTTCTAAATACACAGCCAAGTGGATATTTATTTAAAATACCATAAATTCATGAAATTTCCCTTTAAACTTTCACGTGGACAGATTCAACATGCGTTCAACACAATTAAAACTCTAAACGCTCTTCATTTTCTAACACTGACCAAAAGGTCCTCGGTATGATGACTTAAAACTACCACTTTCCCTCGTGTTATGATAACAAAAATAAAAAAGGTCAACGAGACAAAGGCAAAGTTAACAATTTCCGTCATCTCATTTGTTTAGTATATAATATTGTGTTGCTTAAAGAGGACATCATATTTGAAATCAGCTAACACTTTATATAAGTGCTGACCATAGAAATCAACCCTTTATGGAATCTTTTCAACTGCAGCCACACATGTGTAAGGATGAAACAAGTGAACTCAACGCTTGACCAGTCGGACAATGAAGAAATTAGGTTTTTGTGCTCGCACTAAAGGGAGCAAAATCGGGCTATAAATTAAACTTGTTTATAAGATGTGCTTTGGGGATGGCGTCGCAGTGCCTTTTGTACATAAATCCTTAAGTAAACTATATATTTTGAAAATTTAAATTGAAAATAAGGGGGATGTGTAATTTTAGTCATGGATAGAACATTTTTATTGTAGACACAAAAAGAACTAACGACACCGCCCTTATCCGACATCTGATTGGCATAAATATTTGGTTTAACGTCCGGAGTCTTAAAGGATACTTATTAGAATATTCTAATTAGAATGACTTATTGACACGCTTTCTTTTGGTAGCCACCACCAAAGTTAATATACCATAGCGCCATCTACATTTGATATTTGAACCGGCAGAATTTTGATATCATATTATCATTTCTATATAGTGAAGAATTTTTGATATTTTTTCTATACAAATTGTCATTATTATTTAAATTCTCTTCCTTGTTTATAAAGTGACTTTTAGTTGTGAGTTTTGGTTTCGTTTTGTTCGCTCGTTATTATTGTTATTGGTCTCATCAGCGGTTGTTTAATGCGGTCATGTTGTTATCCGTAGGGTATTTAGTTAATTTTTTCTGAATGTGTTGTTCTTTTGTGTTTACCACTTGATTTATTTTCAAAATTGCTTAATTGCTGAATGTGAGTTTGAAATGCAGAGAATAGGCCCTCTGTATGTGAGAGAAGAAAAACGAGTGATCGTTGAAGCGCTTTAAAATATGCTGTACATAAATATTAACTGCAATTGTGAATTATCACTATACGACTGGGTTATTGTTTGCATTCCCATTCGATCACTCGGTTCTTGTCTATGATAAGCAATCATTTCATTAATACCATTTGTTGTCGTACGGAACAGCTAAACATCAAGTTTGAGAAGATGAAAATTATATGTTAAAAATAAAATTTTGTTTTTATTAAATTCTAATGGTAACTACAAGAAATCAGGAAGGATCTTTTTAACTTGTTTTGGCGTAGACAAAAACTGGAAAAATAAATGATATTAATGTGATATGTTAGAATATAAAAAATACCTTTGATGGCGGTATAAAATAATTTTCTAAATTCATCATTTTATAAAAAAAGATAATTTGATAATACAAAATAAAATTTGCAACCAAAGTAATGTGGCATTAGCTGAGTTCGTTAACATGCAAATTTGCAAAAATTCGTGCAATTTTTTGTAAATTTTTACTCCAAAAGTCAAGTCAATAAGAGCGAGAGAGCGTAAAATTTTGACTAATGTTTGCAAATATTGGTTGGATAATTTTTAACCAACCAAAATTTGCATTATAGAAGAGCTGTTAGCAATTTGAATTTTGAATTGTCCAACTTCAAAATGGGTTCCATTGTTTTATCGGGGTCTTTTGAGATGAAAATTATTTGTTCAAATTCAACAAAGGCATCGGCTCCTGTGCAAAAACATAAAAATTTAAATCAAATAAAAACACACCAGCTGTTTTCTTGCAAAACTTGCAAACTTTTACTGGATGTTGTTCGGCAACATTCGTAAACACGATTTGCCTCAAGGAATGCATGCCCGATGATTGTAATCTGAGTGCTCTATGTCCTGTGCCTAAGAAAGGCGATCCAAGTGTGCGTACCAACTATCGAGGGACCAGCCTTTTACGCATCGCATCCTGTCTAGTGCGTTATGTAAAAGACTAAAGCCCACTCTGCCGAACCTGATTGAATCTTATCAGTGTGGCTTTAGACCTGGTAAATCCACGACCGACCAGATATTCATACTACGACAAATCCTGGAGAAGACCCAAGAAATGCAGATCGACACCTACCATCTGTTCATCGGCTACAAAGCTGTATTCGACAGTCCGATACGACAGAAATTGTTAGATGCTATGGCTGAGTTTGGTATCCTCGCGAAGCTAATATGACTTTGCGGGATTACACTGACTGACACTAAGTCTTCCGTAAAAACTGGCAAAAATCTGACAGAGACATTTTCTATCAAGCGAGGTTTTACACAAGGCGATAGTCTGTCTTGCGATCTCTTTAACATCGTAATGGAGATGATCATGCGGAAGGCTGCAGTAAACAGGAATTGTACCATCTTCAACAAAAGTCAAATGCTACTCGCGTATGCCGATGATAGAGATATCATTGGCCGTGGATTGCGGGATGTTACTGCGGCTTTCTCGAGCATTGAAAAGCAGTCGGCAGAAGTGGGTCAGGTGATAAATTAGGACAAAACCATGTTATTTGTTTTAACGAACAATTAGACCACTCGTCTGGGACGCTGCGTTAACGTTGGCAACTATAACTTTGAAGTAGTAGACGATGTTGCGTACCTTGGCTCCGCCATATGGAATAATAATAATGTCAGCCCTGAAATCAAAAGACGAGTCCAACTCTACCAGACTCTGATCCTATCTTGGTCTACAGCGCAGGATTCTGGGTAATGACAAAAGCGAAGTCTTCGAGTGAAAAATACTTTGCAAAAAATTTGGACCCATCATCGTTAACGGCGAGTGTCGTCGTCGAATGAACCACGAGTTGTATGAGCTGTGCACCGATATCGACGTAGTCAAGCGCGTTGAAATTGAACGAATGCGCTGGCTTGGACACGTTGTACAAATGGATGAAAATGTTCCATACAAAGAGCAAAAGACCGAAGCGCTTGGAATTCTTTTCTACGTGCGGCTACTAAGGAAGAAAAAAAAGGGAGTGACTTCTTCTATGTGTCACACTTTTGGGTCGTATCAAATGATATATACGCTCCTAACCGTAGGGTGAGGGTAAAGGTAATATTATTAAAAAATTTCTTTGAAACACTACCAAATGAGCGTTTATAAGATTTCCTTGAATTCCAGCAGTAGTCTGCCATCATATGTGAATCCCACATTGCCTGATAAGGCTTTTCTATTGTCCGAAGACAATGATGGAATCTTTCTCTGGGCCCCTCCCTTAAATCTACAAGATTTTTTTTAAGTCGGTGTAAATTCGATGCAGGAAGTGGATTTGTACGCCCTCGTTGCACATAGCACTTGCAAGTTCAGTACAATATATTCAATAATGTCGTCAGATTTTCTTGCATATGAAATTATTTATAACAAAAAATAAAAAATTAACTCCAATTCTTGAATCCGACTTCAGTCTTTTAGTTGACAAAATTAGGATCTTTCACGACATTTAGTTCCATTTTAAGGCGTTATTTAAAATTAACAAAACAAATTTAAATAAATCATCAATTATTATTATTATGTTACAAATTCAAAGAATAAGTCGGTGCTCATTTCACCACGTCTAAACTTATCATACCAATCCTTGATGGTTGATTTTTCTGGGGCAGTGTCCGGAAACTCGTCATCAAACCAAGTTTTTGTTTCAACTGTATTTTTTTCCCTCACAATATTTTATGTCAAATTTATACACGCGTCTTTTGAAGGTTAGGGTTAATTAATATGGATTTAATTCTAGTACCGCCATCTATGTGTCAGGCCGGTGACTTTTCAATTGACCTGTTATTTAATTTTAATATTTATTAGTTTGGTCATTGAAATACAATTATTGTTAAATAAGAAATCAGGTAATAGTTGGTTTATTTTTAAGATAATATAGAGGTTTTAGTATTCAAAAATGTGTTCTAAATGTATGTATTTCCTATATTCTGACTATGATTATGCTGATTTAGCGGAACGGTAGCAACCAGACAAAGCCATGGCAGACACTCTCTTATGTTATTTTTGTACTTAGGATAGTAAGGCTATAATCTGTTTTCCTCAATGCCAGATGATACTACCCAGACTGGCAGGCCACTTGAAGCCGCCACACTGTCTAGCGATATTATGTGATCCCTCTTTGTCGTCCTCACAGGACCTCACACAATGTTTTTATAGGCGGTTTAGGATTTCCCTAGTTTGTTATTTTGTGTCATCTGCATTTGTTTATTAATGTGACGTTTAAACATATTTTCTTGACACTTGCTGCGCCTTCTTTTATGTCCTTTTCTTACTCATCGATGAGAAATGTCCGGTTGTTGGCGGTCAAGCGTGAGGTAATGAGATCGGGGCGGCAACGATTGATATGGATTCGATGGTGATTGTAAACATTATATGTTTATGATAGAAATGTTTCAAGTGCTACACAAAGAGAGTACAAGAGGGAGTTTTAGAGTTCTCAAACAAATCGCCCATTTATGTAAATTGAAGTTCTAGAGTTTTACATAAATTGATTTTAGGCATGACAACGTAAATTAGGCTGGGGGTTAGTTGGGTTAGCGGAAGTAATACTTGGCTGTAAATTGATTTGCGAGGGATAAATGGATTGCAGAAGGTGCTGTTTGATCTTACAAAAGGATTTGATTTCCGACTTCGAGTCTAAAATTGCTTTAAATGTTTTTTCTTACATGGGAATAGGGTAATGTCCTTAAAAGTATTTTTACAACACAAATGACAATTAAATCGTGCTTTCTGAAAGTTTTTGCAAATTACATCATCCAGATGTGTTTTTTTTATTATTTTGATACCGCACTAAAGTGGAACGGCTTAACAGACGTTATCGTCGTAAATTCGTTTCTTTTATTCCTCATGCAACACTTTTTAGGTATCCCTAAAAAGTCAACTAGTGATAAGTCTGAGATAGTAATAAGTCTGGCCACTAAATTTCACCTCTTTGAAACTGCATTCAATGGGTCTTGTCATTCCAATATTTGAAATTTTGCCAGTTTATATTCCCATTGAAACCGGCCGTGGCATAGTGGTTAGAACACGCGACTACCATGCGGAAGATCCGTGATTCGATTCTCGGCTCCAGTTATCCTCATTTTTTATTATTACCGGCTCCCTCGATGTTGGCGACAAATCTTCGAAGTATAAGTGTCGAGTCAATCGGCAGGTCTAGTAAAAAGCTTCTCAACCAGTGACGTTTGCATTCGTCTATAAACAAGTAGGTGCCGTTTGTTGTGAATTCAAAATAGAAAGCATGTTAATTCACAACAACACGAGAAGCATCCCATACCCCATTCATTGAGTGTAAAGTGGAATCAAGTTTTTAAGTAAGTATATGTTGCTAAAGCTAGTGAACATTTCTTACATTTCCTTAACAACCTAAAGCCTGTGAAAAAACTCTGATTGTCTATGTAGGAACAACTTCCTCTTCCTGGTTCCTTGTATCTAATTAATTATTTCTCTAGCATTTCAATGGCGTTCGAATACTCCAATACCATATTAGAAAGCACTCCAATCATTTCACTTAAAATAATAATAAACGCAAACACTTCAACCCAAATCAATCGTTACCGGCCAGATCTCATTACAACACGGTTGACCGCTAAAACCGGACATTTCGAAAGGACACAGGACCTAAAGTAAAAAAAATGCAACACTAGAAAGTGTCACGGAAATATGTTAAAAGTCACATTAATAAACAATCATAGACAGCTAAAATTAACAAACTAAGGGAAATCCTAAACCATAACGTGTGAGGTCCTGAACACAAGATGCTAAGGCAAGACAGCGGCACAGACAATGTGGCGGCCTTAAGTGGTTGTCTAGGCACAGTTAACCCAGTCGAAGACCACTTAAAGACGACAAACTGTCTGGAAAATAATAAAATCGAAGCAAAAGACAAACATACACACGCCCATGCATATCGATGACAATGGGGATGAATGATTTGATAGATATTTTTCTGCTTCGCTACAAATGCGAATGATGCGTTGGAATTTAAAAAACATTGGTGTGTGTGTCTAGTTGTTGTTGCTGCTGAGGTGTTACATTACCACTGGCTTCACAGGACCACATAAGTGGGCCTTCCTAAGGGTGTCCAACAAATAAAGTTGATTCGGAAGTCATGTGATCCGGCAACAAGGATGTAAGCCTTCAATTTGTATGCACATAAATTTTCAAACTCTAGGTTTCCTTATTCTTTGCGTTATTGCAGAGCAGCATGTAACTCCCTGTATGCAGACTTTTGAGTCTGGGCATAATTTATTTGGATTTACCAAGTTATTCCTGAAGGCAAAAAAATATTTGGAATATTTAAAATTCTTATTGTGTAAAAGTTAAAAGATACAAGCTACAGAAATTAAAGCAGAATTTTTGCAAATTCTTGGCTAAAAAGCAACAACTACAAAAAACGTGTCTGTTTGTCAGATTTGGCTTCACGGAACAAGGATTTTGTAAAATGTGAGGAAAAGCGCTAAAGTAATCGCATGTAATGAGTTACTTTTGCCTCATTATCGCTAACGCAAACATCGTTGATGTTTTTGCACTGTAAACACAGAGAACTGTAGTTTACGTTAACAATGTTTGGAAATCTCAAAGGCTATTAAAACTAGAAAACTTTCATTATACTTTATATTAGCGTTCCATGATTCATAATTCTGATTTTTTTTAAAAAACACATACGACTATCTATGTTTTAGGTGTTTTCGTATACTTTTAGGGCGTTTGGACTATCTGTGATTGGCCAGTGTGTTACAAAGGCTTCAAGAAGTAGAGTGCCAGAAGCTAAACTCAGTTACTCATCTGGCAGAAATGCGAGCGTAGATGTGGCAAATAGTTCAGTACAGCTCGATTTTGTTCGTGGCTGTCCGAAAGGGTCTATCTGTGGTCCATTTATAAGGAATCTCATGATGGATTCAATGCTATGGTCGCCATGTGATGTGCTTAGATTTCACGTATGCCGAAGATTAAATCATTTTAGTTGAGGATCGGTCACGCTCTGTGTGTAAGCAGCGGGTCTTGGGCATAATGGGTATTGTAGGTCAATGAACGGAATAAGTCGTTGTTGATGTCTCAGACGAAAAGACTAATATGGTTCTTTTGCATGGCAAATTGCCGCGTAGGCTGTAAGTCAGGCTGTTGAAAGGCAAGTTGATCGGTGCTGTCGGTCAGCTAAGGCGAGTGCATAAGATCGACTGGGGTCTTAGTAGAAGAACTGTCCGTACTGTTTATCAGGGACTATTTGTTGCTATGGCAGAATATGGATATTCTGTGTGGTACGCGGTAGTGAATACTACTTTCGGACACTGCACGCCCTCCCTTGTCAGAGAGTAATATGTAGCGGAGGCTCAGCAGGTTTTTATGGGCGCTGCCCCCAAACGTCGTGCGCCGTATTTCAAGTCCAGGAAAGGGTTTTTTTGTTTAGGGTTAGGTATATTGGGGAGAACCCTGACTTTAGTTTCAACAGGGCATGATTTACTCAATCCCTTTTTCGTGCACCTGCGGAGATCCTTCTGAAGGCCGATTGCACGTATTATGTATTCCTTGTATGATTAGGGTGGCAGCGAAATGTATTGACAGTTTTTTTGTGTGTAAATTTGAAAATGCCCGACAGAAATATTGTGCCACTTGATGTAAAAAATACATCACGAAGATGAGAGTAAGATCAGACAACTATTACTCGTGCGCCAAAGGGGTCAAAGGTCAGGTTCTTAGTAAATCCTATGTTTTTATACCATCACCCTAAGGGATGAGGGTATGAGTACAGTACTATTCAGTAAAATTTTGTGTAAGGTGTACGGTTATGAAGATATGAATCAGGAATGAATATGGACTATATAGGATCACCCCTTCTGGTACCTCCCATACAAAATGACCTTGTTTGGAAAATTAACATTTCTCCCATAACTTCTAAATCGGCACCTGGGAGATAATCAAATTTGGTCAGTTAATTTATCTTGTAAAAGGAGGCAAAGCCTCAGTAACCCTAACTTTTTGGCACACTCCTTCTGCCACCTCCCATATAAATAACCGATATTTCCCCTTTTACATACATATCATTTTTGTATGTACACTGAATTCAGACAAAATTTGCCAAGATAAGCGATCATTCAACGTTGATTTACGATAAAAACAGGCACGTTGGGTATTTTGATATTATTACTCGATTTTTAAAATGGGCGCAACAGTACATTTGTGTGCGAGGTATCAGAAGGGGCGTGGCCATGTAGCCCATTTTCAATACCCTAAGTAGTTTTAGGGAAATATTAACTTGTGCAAAGTTTCAAAACATTTGGTTTCGTCTTTCGAAAGTTATCACATACGGACGGACATGCCTCAAACGACTTAAAAAGTCATGAATCGAATTTTGTTCAAAGAAACTTATGGTCTAAAGTGACTTCCTTTATGTGTTACACTTTTGGGACGTATAAAATGATATATACCCCCCTACCAGTAGGGTAAGGGTATACAAATGAACGTACCCTATTTTCACCACCGACATCTCAGATACATTTTGTGAAAATCCTCGATGTAGACAGCAACTTCGCAGTATAGTGTCAAGTCAATAAGCATGTCTAGTAAAAACTTTTCAAACAGTGACGTTCGCATTTGTCGATAAACAAGTAGGTGCCGTTTGTTGTGCACCTAAATAGAAGGCGTGTTAATTCACAATAACGCGAGAAGCTATCGCATACCTCATTTATGGGGTGTAAATGGGAATTGAGTTTAGGTATACATAGCCTTGACTAGGTAGATCTTTCCGGTGTGGCTAAGGGTGCATGGTTGTTGGATCGGGTTGATCCCTGTTCTGCATAATGGCGGTTGCCACTAGCCGCAGGTGGTTAAAACTGGAAGTGGTTCGACTACTAGGTCTCACCAGATGCCTCTTTCTGTTGCCGTGGGTGATATGGAACACACACGAGTAAAGTTTATCTTGTTCAACAGAATTTTATTGATCTCACAGGGGTTTAAACTTGTATAGCCTAACAAATACATGGTTGCCGTTCACCGTCGTTGACCAATTTCGAACTTCCCCCGCTTCCACCGTAGAGGGCACTACTTCCATGCAATACAGTATCGACCGTTTCACCTGCTTGGGGTATTGATGTGAAAGCATTGGTATCCGCGATTATGTAAAAGTTCAATTCTGTTCAACTTTTGCGAAGAGCGACCAATCCTTCAGCTTCAGTCAGAAACTCCCGCCTGTGAGTGCAGTTGGTAGCGTGGGTATCGGGAGCCCCGGAAGGTGGCATCACGCGTTTTCTGATTGTTACCGAAATGGTTGGTAGAGTCTTGGAGTCAGAATAAGGAGTAGCATTGCAACCGGGCGCTACAGACCCATAGAGCGGCAAAGGTGGTGAGATAGGTCCCACCCTGGCCAAAGAGGTGTATTTTTCATACTGTCATGAACAATTTGTTATCTTCTGCCTGGAAGAAATAGCCGACATTTGCAGAAGCTTGCTCCCAAAATTGTTGATTCCTACCTTGCTTGATCTATCCCAGGGGGCGTTGACAATCGCGTTGAATTATGCCCAATTTGTTTAGCACACTATGGGTAAAGTTTTAATGGCAAGACTTATGTAAAACTCTCATGGACTCTACACGTAAGATGAGGGCTCGATTTGGATACTTATTATCCAAAAGATTAAATGTGGCTACGAATCGTTCCATAGTATTGCGCAATTGCTGCTTAGATAGACGCTTATGAACACCGTAAACTTGACTTGAAGTGTTCTTTAAGTTGTTTTTGTGTAAGTCATAGACAAGGTGTTTGCCAAAGTATATTTAACCTCCTTAAAACAATAATCAAAGTAAAAAATACTCCAAAAAAAATTGGGTGAAACCGTCATTGTAACTCAAAAAACTAATGCTGCATATCGATTCCACGTTTCCCAATTGGGGTAAAATCGTAAAGTCCGGTCTTGTCTTTTTTTCGACTACCACAGTGTTATTGGACAATCACATTTTCATTACTTTCAAAAATCGTTGATTCTGCAAAGTTTCCTTTGTTTGAAAATATTTCAAGAGATGCAAAAAAATTTCCCCAAACACGATTTGAGAAATTCGTGATTTAATCTTATTATTGCATGAGCGCTACATCTGGAGTAGTGATAGTGATCATAAAATATAGTTCAACTTCCTATGACATCCCATTTTAAATACATTAGTTTTCAGTAAAGATATCAATAATATAAAATAGGATATTAAATAAATGATTTAAAAAAAAATAATAAATTTCCAGTATTTATATTACAAAGTCATCTATATAATGCAAACGTAAGTTTATCTCCATTAAATATAATGGCAATATTAACAAACCATATTAACTAACCACTGTCCCGTATGAATGACTTCAAACGAACCGAAGTTAATTTCATGTTTTTTGCACAAAATAAATCGATTGGAAATTTTACTCAAAGAATGAGAGTTTAAATACATACATACATACATACATACATGACTATGTCTATGTTATGTACTTACATACGCATACAAAAGTCCTTATATCCGGTTTTAATTTTGTTAACATTCCGTTTTTTACCATACCCAAAAACAACAACATACAACAGCAGCATCGGCACAAAAAGGATTCGTAATCAATTCTAAGCAACCACATCACAGACATTCATATGAATACGACGAACTAAATGCAAATTGTGCTCAAAAAGGGAAAAGTTTAAAGAAGAAAAAAAGGGATTTATTTATTTTAAATGAAGTGTACAGAGAAGAGTACACGATGTACCACCGGAATGAGTGTGTGAGGCATGCAACGCATCCTGATTGCTATCTGTGCAACGTATGTTAGCTACTCCAAAGACAAACACATTATCTGCATATGAGGTAAGTAAGTGGATTTAATTTTCACTAGTCCTCTTTTGGCATCTAAGGACTGATCTAAAGATACGAATAGTAGAAATAAATTGCATGTTGTTGGTTGTTTTTTGTCGATGCTTAGACAAGAACAAAGGCGAATTAATGAAATAATTATCTGTACACATGAATACTTGACACATCATAGATAACGTTAAACTTTGTGATTATCGATACAAAGGTTGTGTGTGTGTGTGTGTGTAAAATCTAGAGTTAAAGTAATTTGTTGCAGGGTTGACAGTAACAAAAGATTTTTAGTCTATGAGAGAAGTTACAACGGTAGCACCTTTATCTGTCATTTGGTGAAGTGTTCGGGAAAATATTAGTATATTGTCTTTTATAGAAGCCGGCAGGTCTAATGTTTCCTTAAGTGTCATATGTTGTCCCTTCTGAAGCAGTAGACTGTGTGGAACCGGATACAATGTAAGGTGCAACATATCGTATATTATTGGAATAAATGTGAAAATTTATTGGAATTAATGTGAAATTTATTTATAGTTATGTTTGTTTTGTGTTTAAAAAAAAATATTCGACATAAATTTATAATTTTTTTTTTTTCGTTTCCATATATAGTAGGGTACATTTAATGGAGTGACAAAATTATAGGCAAATATCAAATTCCTTACCATAAAATTAATGTCTAATGGGGATCCAAAGGTTACTTGCAGTATCACATCTTTTGTTAACTTCTTTTTCTAATTTTGCTGCAATAACAGAAATCCATCCATCAGTAGTAGCGCGTAGAAAAGAATTCCTAGCGCTTTGGTGCGTTCCAAGCCTAGATAACAGCCGGGTCCATTCAACGAAATTTTAGTCGCTCCCTCCTGCGCCGCCAATGCACTGCTCGTCATTAAAATCAGCTCCCACACTATACCTGCTGATTCTTATGTGTAATGTCCCTAGTAAAAGGTGGGCGTTGGGGACTAATGGGGTTTATTTTTTACATAAGAATCAGCTGGTTTTTCGGGACGCCACAATAACTTATTAATATATTTGAAAATTTTCTACGCTTCCACTTATTAATTCTTAGCATTCCTCATCAGCACACTCTTTACTCGTATGGACATTATTACACATATGGACTGTAAATAATATTGATTGATTAACAGTTCTCGTCAATGACAATAATTTATGTTTCTCGTAGAGAAAAAGAGCGAGACAGCGATCGAAAAAAACAACAAACTAATGATTAATTAAAATGGCGTTTTCAAATGGTGGTAAATATTTGTAAATACAATTTTGTAATGGTGGGAAAACGAAATGGATGAATGAAACTCATAGAAATTGTCATATTATGATTAGTCTGGTGCTTGCATGTTTACTAAACATTGACCAACTAATGAACCGAGTAATTTGAGGTGGGGCCGTAAAATATAAATTGATACATGGCAACAGCAGCATATTGGACAAATATCGGATACTTAATTAGTGTAGTTAACGTATGAGATAGGGGCTATTTTAGATTGGGCATGAATATGTATAAAAGCAGTGGTTAAAAAAATTGCAATAATTTAGTTAAACATAGTGAATTTTATTTATATGAAAAACATCGAGATAGAAATTGTCTATGTTGCAATAATGATGTAATGACAAACTTCAGTATTCAAGAGTTGCAAAATTAGTATTCAAGATATAAGCAAGACAAGGTACCAGCAGACATAAATGGCGGAGGGTACATTACGTCTATACCACTGTTTTGAGTCCTGTACTTAGAAAGTATTTCCTAAAGATGCTTTGACGGTACTGTTTTAACTTTATGACATTCAGATTCTGTTTTATTTTTAATTAAAGAAAAACATACTATCAGGGCAATCGGTAATATGCAAATGCATGTTATTTTTAGAACGATATATTAAGAAATCGGTAAGGTATTTAAATGTTTTATGGTCCCACAAGTGTTTTGAGACCTATTAGTTAGAGCATATTTAAGCATATTTTACCCATAAAGTCATATTTCGGCATATTTTAGTTTGAGGAGCATATTTAAAAAAAAGACATCCTTTTTTAAGCATATTTCATGTTTTTTAGGGCATATTTTATGGTTTTCACATACATTTTTCGTTCGTAAAAGAAAGGAAGTCTTTGCAACTTTGCTTTTTTTCAAATGTAACAGCCAAATCTGCAAAGTTATTGCAGCAGATCGCAGATTTCCAATGTAGCATAAAGTCATACTTCGGTATATTTTAGTTTTAATAGCATATTTTTTAAAAATATATCATTTTTTAAGCATATTTCATGTTTTTTAGGGCATTTTTATGGTTTTCACATAAATTTTTCGTTCGTAAAAACAAGGAAGTCTTTGCAACATTGCTTTTTTCAAATGTAACAGCCAAATCTGCAAAGTTATTGCAGCAGATCGCAGATTTCAAGTTAAGCAGCATTTGAAAAGCGGCAAACATATTCAACTAAGTCATATAAGTGAAAATAAGCAAACAAAACAATTGTCTTTGCCAAAATGGTCAGCTAGACTCTCGAAAGAATCTGATTGTTAGGAAAAACTCTGCTGAGTTTTTGTGTTTGCTGGCATCCCATTTGACAAAATAAGAAACCAAAATATGAACACTATTTGAGGAATACACGGACTACTAATTGCCATCCGAAACAGTTCTTCGTACTAAACGTTAAAAAAATATATACAACAACTACAAACAAAACTAAAAAAATCAATTTTTTATGGGTCTCAATAGATGAAACTATAGATGCAACAGGCGGAAATAGAAGGCGTATTAAGTTCTGACAAGGAAATTGCAATTGAGAACATTTTACTACAGACAGTAGCCTTTGTAAAGGATTAATTACTTGATAATTGGTCGACTGTGTGACGACGCCATCAAAAATCTGGACGTCCACTGCAATAAGAATAATGTTTTGCTCTATGTGCTCTCTGCAGCGCCATACATGGTAAAGGCAGCCAAAGCTATATTTTTGTAAACCTGTATTTTTGAAAACCCCATGTAGAGTGGAACAAATGTTTCTAGATCTTGCATTACCTCCAGAACCTATAACTAAACGTTGAGGAACATGGCTGGAAACACTTAATTAATATCACGATATTTTAAAGGTCCTAAAGTGCATTAAACGATGAAGATGCTTAATCAATTAAAACTGCAAAGGATGTTTTAAAACACCCCCAAACTAAATCTGACTTGATTTGTATACTGTCACCCACGACTAGGAGGGTATATATCATTTGATACGACAAAAAAGTGTAACACATAGAAGGAGTTACTTTAGACCTTAGGTTTCTTTGAACCAAATTTGATTCATGACTTTTTAAGACTTTTGAGCCATGTCCGTCTGTCTGGCTGTCCGGCTGGTGCGCACGATAATTTTCGATAGACGCAATCAGATCTTTTCAAAACTACTTACGGCACTGCAAATGGGCTACATGACCCCACCCCTTCTGATACCTCCCATACAAATAAATCATTCCTCCCACTTTAGTAATCTAGTAATAATATCAATACACAAAATGGGATCGCACCCAAATTCTGTATTTAGTTAAGCTATAACAGGATCAAGATTTGGACAAAAAATTGAAAGTCTAGTCACGCGCCTTCTGGTACCTCCCGTACAAATGTACCTTTCCGTACACTTTAGAGAAGGAGTAGTAATATCAATAAATCCAACGTGATCGTACCCAAATTCTTTATTTAGTAAAATTATATTAGGATACAGTTTTGGTACCTCCCATACCCATCTGGTACCGCCCACTTTAGAAATCGATTAGTATTATTAATAGACCTAACGCGATCGTGCCCAAATTCTGTATTTAGTGAAGCTCAAGCAGGATAAAGTTTTTGAGAAAAAATCTGGAAGTCTAGACACGCCCCTTCTTGTACCTCCCATACAAATGTACCACTCCGCCAAATTTAGAAATCGAGTAATAATATTAACATAATAGAAAATTTTATGTTTTACTGAGGGTGATGGTATGTGTAAGTAGAGTTGCCCGACTGAAACTTTCTTACTGGTTATTGCTTTAGATTACGATTTTATTGCAAAACATATTAAAAATTCGCAAACATCAGCTCTAACGCTTATTGAGCAAGTTCGGGTGGTTAAAGACTCTTTTAAATTGATTGATAATCTAGCGGATTCTGATATTAATTTAATACTAAACAATTTTAATTAAATTAAAACAAAACCGTTGGCTTGGAAGTGCTGAAAAGTATTTGTAAAGAATTTTGTGGATCTACACCATCATTAACATAAAAATAAGATGTAAAGCAAATACTGCCCCTAAATTTGCTTCAACTATATCTGTGAATGTTGAAAGATTGTTCTCCATGTACAAAAACACTTTACGTTGTAACAGACAAAATTTTATATCGGACAATCTTAATTAAAATGTTCAACATCCAAAAACACTGTGATACTTAGGAAACCAAGTTTAAGATTTAGAATTCACGTGATCTTTTTTATGTGTTGAATTTTTCCTTAAATATCAATACAAAAATAGAAATATATCATAAAATGATAAATAGGTAGAATGATATAAGTTATGAAATGCAATTGTATACTATTTTTTATTTTATTTTATTTACTCAATATTTGTGTATGGAAATTTACCAAAAATACTTATAAAAACTGAATTTAAAATAAAATTGTGTGGTTTAAAAAGTTATTTGTTTTTATTTTTAATTTTTAAGCTGGTTTTTGACTTTACATAAAAATATTTATAATTCATATGAAAAAAATTGTGTGACTTTTTTAGAGAATATTTTTGGTGATTTTAAGGGCATATTGTAAGAGCATATTTTGTAATTTTTTGGGGATTATTTTAAGCGCATAAAACATGATGTTTAGTGCACATTTTCGATTGTACTACATATTATGTATAACACTAATGGCTTTTTTTAAACAGATATCGGTTTCATTCTATAAATATTAAAATTTTAAATATATTATTCAGTCATTTACTCTAAAACCGATTACTTCTACTTATAAAGATAATGAAAAATAACGAAATTTTTATTTTTTTTACTGTCATATATTCATGTTTTTTTCTAAACAAATTTACGTAAATGTAATTAACTAAAGTTCTTTCAACAAAACGTGAAATTATTTTTCATTTACTTTAGTGTCATTCATTAATCATGTCATAGTTTTTTTTTATTTCTTTACCCAAATATCTAAAACTTTAAAATCAGTTCCTTCACAAGGCTTGCATACGAGTACATATGATGGAGAACAGCATGATGAGCAGTATGAGTGGTAGCTGGGGTAACCACTGCCACCACCATCACTACAGCCACTACCCCCTCCCCATACTCAACCATTCAATGTCACAATTGATGTCGTATATAATTTGTCAAACTTTCACACATACGGCAAGTTTGTCAGACAGTTTAGATGAACCCGCATGTCCTCCCCGTTTGTATTTCTATGCTAGTGATTGTTGACGAGCTTGACTGCATATTCTAATGTTGTGCTGTAAGGATAACCCCTTTCCGTTAGAATATTAGATAAAAATGGGTAGTTTTAAAGTAAATCTTACTAATTTGTATAAGTTTACAATGACGATGAACTACAAACGTGCAGAGAATTTTATTAATTAACTTTGCCGTCACATGTGTTCATTGCCATGATGTATTGTTTATGCAGAACAAAATAAAATTTAATAAATATGTTGCTACTTATGCCCGAATTGAACGATTCACAATCTATAAATAGATTGTTTTTTTGTACTACTCGATGGTTTTTACTATTATATATGGGTTTTTTGCTGAAAATTGAGGCCCGCGATATCCGCGAAATTCGGTTTTAGTAAGACGGAGCTACGGCACACAAACCCGCAATACAATGGCTTTATTATGACATCATTTTAGTTGGCACTCCATTTCTCCTATCGCACCTTCAACTGACAACCTAAATCGTGGATTTTATTGTAAGCTATTATATGATAACAACATTCTTTGCCAATAAGCCAGCTGCGACTTAAGACTTGGAAATAGAGTTTTCAATACCGTATACGACCGATTTTTTTTCTCAGAAAATGTTATCTTCGAATACCCGGTCTAAACGGAAAGTGCTTCCACACAGCATTGCCAGGATAGAAAATCTCGCAGAAGGCGTCCTTAAGCAATACTAAAATTTGTTTGAAAAATGCTGCAAATAACACTTTCCTTTCCTCTAAATATGGGTGCGAAGCCGTCGTTGGTTTAATTATCTTGTAATAGTAGGCAAAACCAGGAAACCCGAAACAATAGCAATACCTCTTCTTTGTAGCTTCATTTAATTCAGACAAATTTTAGCTACGATAAACACATATATAATTCCTCCACAGGAATGAATATGGACTGTATCGACCTATCCCTTTTGGGTCATCCCATACAAAATGACCTATTTTTTGAAAGTAAATATTTCTCTCATAACTTCCAATCGGACAACCGTAACAAAACCGAAAAACCTTAAAAACCGTAACAAATACAAATGACCGAAATCACCCCCATAGTTCTACATTCACATGTTTTTTTCTACACTGGATTTACTGACACTTTGAAATAAAAAGTAAACGTTTTTTAAACGTTGACTTACGGACACGTTCTGGTGCCCCTACTGGTACCTTCTATGGAAATTAGACAATTTCCCGAAAATTTATATGTCCAATCAATTTTTAACTAAATTTCAGAACACCAAATTTTTTTTGTTCCTTGCACCCTTATGATGTATAGAGCTAAAATTTGCTATACAAGATTTCTATACTTCAAGTGACTCCACTTGCCATACAAACTCCCCTCTTTGGGGGTTATCGATAGGAGTAGCTTTTGTTCGATCTTGCTCGCCTTACAACTTGATCTGTGGTTGAGGAATAGAACCTTACATACCAAATTTTAGATCGTTGGCTCTTAAGCTGGGTCTGTGATAGTGTGGACAGACAGACGGACTCCCCCAAAAAGGGTGGGTGAGTCCATCTGTATGGCAAGTGGCACCGTATATCCATATCTTCCAATTCGGGCCATAAGAAGTTCGTTATCGTCTCACGATAGCGAACACCATTAACAGTAACTGCCTGACTAACCTCATTTTGGAAAAACTACGAACAGCAGCAATATTTTCTGCGGTACGAGCTGTGCTGCATTTTTTATGTTTATTTATTTTTTATCATATTTACCTTTACTTTTCAATCATTTGAAGGGAAACTCAATAGTTAAGGTTATAGCAAGTTAGTTTCTGTGCTGCTTAGCATATTTCTGCGTCCCCACAGGCAATATTCGAATACTTTATATACATTTTGCATACAACATAAATTTCTTCTTCTGATGGTAGCAACATCTTCTGTTACATCTGCGCTTTAGTCATATAACTGTACAGGATATTTGTGTCCCTAAACATACACGCTCCTCTTCTGCAACATAACTAAATCTTCGGGATTAACTCATGATCTCTTACTCGTGCTCCCCCCGCACGTTCTTGCCATAGATCGTGGCATTGCCTTAAGGTTAAATTATTAATGATCCTTTAAAGACACTCGCAGCTCCCTTATGCTATTCCCCTTCCTATCCAAGGATAATAAATCAATTATCGAGCTAACAACACAAATGGCGGAAGAGCCCAATAAGGGACGAAGATTAATTGAGTAAAACTATTTATTGTTTACAGTTCCGGATCATTGTGCGTTAAATGATCAATTTCTACAGCGAGCGCAGCCAATGAACGCAAACGCATTTGTCAGTCACTCGCAATCATCACTGACAAATTCATCAAAATATCATAGAATTATGAAAGAAACTTAGATACATTTTGTGTGTGTGTGTGTGCGTGCTGCTTCAATGTTGCATGCTACATTTTGGCGCGGGTTCAATTATCACCAGAGTGACGTGTGTTGGGTAATATTGACATATTGCTCAATAATAATGCTTATATTTTGGCAGTTTATTATCCTTTTTTTGGGGGGGGAAGAAAGAATTTTTATAATCCTTTTTTAACGTCTACTTGATACTTCTTTAAAAAGACGTTTAAACTCGTGCTGGGGTCTTTATTCGTTAGCACGTTAGAATTTTTGTAACTAACAGTTATCCTTTTCTTAGATCTTATCCCTTTTAGGACTTTATGTTTTTTATGGTATAGTCTCAAAACAAAACAAATGTTATTTTGATATTTTATTATCCTTAAACGCCTGCTGTCATGGTGTTTTGCTGTTGAAGTATTCCTTTCCTTTTCATCTCTGCTTATATATATTTGAGTTTAGCTTAGTTTAAGCCGCCTTTTGTTAACAATTAGTTAATTGATGTACAATAAAACAACATCAAAAAAAATATCCTACACAAACACCAACATACCACCAACACCACACACGTTGCAAGCCACTGTAGAGTTGTGGGCATTCGATTGCAGTTCGTTTTATAATCTCCGTTAGAAAATCCATATTGGTCGACATGTGTTTCTTAAACGTATGGAGATTATCTTCATACATATAAGTGTAGTTAACGAACGTATGAGGTAGTATTTAGTTTATCTGTTTAAAGATGAAATCTGAAATTTTTCAAGCACGTTTAAACGTTTGTGGATAAGAGATTTGTGATCTGGAAAACTAAAAGTATGTATAGGAAGGGTTTGCATCATCTATCAATTAGAGTTAAAGATTTTAATATCTAACTTAAATTTAAATATTGACCACTGTTGTACTCTTCAGCTTGGAATCTCTTTATCGAAGTCGTTGATGTTACCATCAATTTGTATGGGAGTAGAATTTGTTAGATCTTGGTGATCTTAGATGTTAACTTCCGCTTTAAGCTCGATACCTCTTCAACTACGACTGTAATCGAGGGACAGATAGGCCGACACTTCCAAAAAGAGGCAATTTGAATGAAAGGTGGGAATAGTTTTTAACCGATCTTGCTCATCTTAGATCTTAACCTCCGCTAATAGAATTAAAACTTGCTTACAAAATTTTAGTTTGATATCTCTTAAACTATGGCTGTAATCGCGGGGACAGACAGACATCTTTAAATCGACTCAGAATTCGACGCTGATCTTTTATACTTATATATTATCATACCTACCACGAATCCTTATTGGGGGTTACAACATTAATATAACCTTCACTCTGTTTGTGTGCGTGGTGAAGGGAAACAATTTTCGATTCTGTACTAACATTAGTTTTAAAATTAAGTAACTGCTTAGTATAATGAACATTAGTTGTTCTCCACCCCTTTATAACTTAAAAATCACCTTCCTTAAGTAAAATTATTAGCAACATCACCTTCTGTCACAAACAATATTAGTAATAAGCATCATGCGACCTGATGCAAACGTCAATGGTACCAAACACGACAACAACATCTCTCACCCAACTTCTATAATGTATTCCAATTCAGTTAAAATACCATACCTGCCATTTCTCGGCTCATAATTGTACTGCACGAAATCCAAAGATACACAACCAACCAAAGACATATTCGCCGAAAAAAAATTATATACATTTATGAAACAAAAGCCACATAATACCACCCAAAAATGAACACGACAAATGGAAAAACATCACACCATCCGGTGCGTAACGGTAAACAGGAAAGTAACCCCAACCAACGATGCCACCCATCACCACTAACCATCCCCACCCTACACCAACACCAACCATCATGCGCCCTCAATCATTTTTGTCACCCACTTTATTATGAGCTGAGCCATAGGCATAACACGAATTCATAATGATGGAAACAATAACAAACACAACCGCAGTCACCCACCATGTTTGTTTTTGTAAAGAACAACATTGGCTTCCTCGCAGCAACAGCTACAACAACAACAACTCCATCGCCATACCATTACAAAGGAAAAGTCCATTTTCCTCCTTCAAAATGTTTCGTGACGCTTGAAAGCGCCCACAACTCTTTTTTCCAACCCTTTGCTTACTTTTCAATTAAATTCATAAGCTTTTTAACGGAATACTGACAGATGGTAATGTTTAAAAGTCCAAAAAGCCATTTTCATGTCAGTGGAATATCAAAGATGGCGTTAGTGTAGCGTTCACATTCGTTTTTTATGTTTTCTCCCCGTTTTTTTGTTGAAAACGCTAAAAATAAAAGACTTAACACTAAAAGAGGGGAAAACACACGAACGACCACTTTTTTGGTCTTCGTTGGTGTGGCGCATAAAAATAAAAGACGAAAGCGACCACACATTCGCAGGGTAACAGATACAGAAACACACACACACTGATGGGGGGACAACACACGGATTCACACATGAATTCATGGCTCCCACACGTACGAATGTAATGTATTCACATACGCTCACGTTCGAAAAGCCTCTGAGAGTGCAAGAGTTACAAGTGTGAGAGTGACATTTTTTTCTCTCTACTATGCTCGGAGAATACAAGTCGTAAGTGCTTGAAATGTATATGAGATGTTGTTGTTTATCATAATTTGAGATTAGCGACACATTATTGTGCTAGAGAAATTGAGGACGATACAGGATAGATTTTTGCTACTGCATTAAACATTATCAGAGGACTTCTTCTGCTTCTATGACAGGTCAAATTTTGAAGTATACTTCCCAGATCTACATAATGAAATAAGTGAGACTGCAGGGGTAAAAAGGGAGTGACAGCGCCCCATAAAATTCGAATTTTGAAATGGCTGTAACAACATAGTTAGCAATGGGGCGTGACACCACCCACACAAACCAAAATTTGAATCGGTAATAACTCACGAGCCATAAAAGGTATCATATGACTGACAGATCAATTCCCAACCCAAACGGCTAAAGCTAAAGCCTTGAAATTAAGCATTACGGTTCCTTCTGTGATGAATTAAGGGCTAAAAATGTCAGTAAAGGGATACAACTCGTACTATCGCCCAGACCCAACGGCTAAAGGCAGAATCGCGAAAATAGGGCTGAGTGTTTATGTTATGCAATAGTTGTGCAATATCGGTTCCTACTTTTACAACGAAAACACTTAACAAGTAAGGTAGTTATCATCGGCTATGCCTTCGCTTAGAAAATTGAAGCTTACATACCAAATTTCAGCTCGATAGCTTGTAATAGGTCGATAACCCTTTTGGGTAATTAAGTAATTAATGGCACGCATGTAACTTGTGTCATGGACGTGTGTGTCATTCGTGAGCTAATATTGGCTCGGATCATTACCTGATTGCAGCCAAGTTGCGTACAAGATTGAGCAGAGCGAACAACCGTGATAGAATATGAAAAACGGCGCTCAGACGAATCCTGCTACGATGAAGAACGTCACTTAGCGTCTGGGAAACTGAATGGCAACGCTACAGCCAATTTTAACCCGAGCTGTTAGGGAACGGCACAAGGAGAGAGTAAAACAGGCGAGCCATCTAGCTATTTAAGCGAAAAAAACGTCAGATGACGGAACAGGAGAACGAGGATATTGATCGTTACAGGGCCTGTAAGGACACGGATGGAAAACTGGTTACAAATACGTAGAGCAGTTTCCAGAAGAGGGCGCACGTGAAGAGCAATATCGCGGCTAAAAAATTATAAAGCAGCCGGTGCCGATGGACTTCCGTCAGAGCTCTTCAAGGCCGGATTCGAGGAGCTGATAACGAGCATGCACTAGATCCTACGCACGACTAGGCTTAATGAGTACAATCCCGATGACTGGAATCTAGACGTATTATGTCCTATGCTGAAAAATGGTGATCCAAGTGTGTGCTCCAACTACCGTGGGATCAGCTTTAACCCATCGCATATAAGGTCCTGTCGAGTGTGCTATGTGAAATACTAAAGCATGTGTTATTCAACTTGATCGGGCATTATCCGGTCAGTTAAATCAACAACTGATCAGATATTCACATTACGACAAGTTCTGGAAAAGACCCAAGAGAAACAGATCGATATGTACCATCTCTTCGTCGACTATAAAGCTGCCTTCGAAATCCCGATACCGCAGAGATTACTTGAAGCCATGGTTGAGTTTGGTATTCCAGCGAAGCTGATACGCCTTTGCGGAATGACGCTGACTGACACGAAATCTTCAGTGAAGATTGGTAAGGACCTTACGAAGCCATTCTGTACCAAACGGGGCCATAGTGTGACATCTTCAACATAGTGATGGTTATAATAATGGGGAAAGCCACAGTAAACGCGAGTGGCAAGATATTTATCAAAGGCCACTTGCTACTCGCGTACGCTGATGCCGTTAAAATCATCGGTCGAAAACTGCGGTATGTGACTGCAGCCTTCTCAGGTATACAGAAGGAATCAGCGAAGAGGGGTCAAATGGTGAACGAGGACAAAACGAAGTTATTATTTTCAACGAACAAAGAATCTACTCGTTTGGGAAACTGCGTGAACGTTGACAACTATAAATTCCAGGTATTAGATAATATTATCTACCCTGGCTCCACCATCATCAAAACAAATAATGTCAGATATTCATGGAGAATATCGACGTCGAATGAATCATGGGCTGTACACTGACATTGACGTGATCAAACGCTATAAGGTACAGCGGTTACGTTGGCTAGGTCATATTATACGCATGGACAAAAATGCTCCAGCTCGAAAAATCTTCGACAATGAACTCGATGGACGGCGCAGAAGAGGGCAACAAAAACTCCGGCGAAAGACCTAGTTACTGAGAACCTTGCAGAACTTGCTGTGACTAACTGAAGAAGAAGCGCAGAAGATCGAAGAGCTTACAATATTTTTCTACGTGCGGTATATAATCTAATAGGATTGCAAAGAAGTGTCAGCTAAGTAAGTAAGTCAGCCCTTTTTGAAACACCCCAAACATTAGGAGTTAGTATGGAAGGTGGGAGTAGTTTTTGTCTGATCTTGCTCATCATAGAACTTAAACTCCGCTTAAAGAATATAAATATGCATATCAAATTTTAGCTCGATAACTTTTAAACTACGGCTGCGATTGCGGGAACAGGAAGTTGTTCTCGTTCGATCTTGCACATCCCGGTTCTTAACCTCCGCTTAGAGAATAGAAACTTGCACACCATATTTCACCTCGATAGCTCTTAAACTACTCCTGTAATAGCGGGGACAGACAGACTGATATTCCCAAAAAGTGGAAGTGTGTCTCCGCGTAGAGAAATAGTTCTTAAACTACTGCTTCAATCGTGGTGACAAACGTTAACTACGGCTGTAATGGCTTGGAAAGACAGACGGATATCGTTAAAAAGTGGGAGTTTGTATGGGAGGTGGAAGTAGTTTTTGACCAATTTTGCTAGAACCTAATCTCCGCTTGGAGAATATAAGCTTGCGTACCAAATTTCAGCTCGACAGCTGTTAAAAAACGGCTGTAATCACAGGGATAGACCCCACAAAAATGGACAGTTTGTATGGGAGGTGGAAGTAGTTTTTGATCAATCTTGCTCGTCCTAAACAATAACCTTCCATACTAAATGTTAGCTCGAAAGCTCTTAAACTACGGCTGTAATCGTAGGGGCAGACCGCAAAAAGTGGGAGTTTGTAAGGGAGGTGCGAATAGTTTTCGACCGATCGGTCTCATCTTAGAACTTAACCTCCGCTTTGACGATAGACGCTTTAATTCAAATCGCAGCTCGATATCTCTTAAACTACGCCTGTAACCGGATGGACAGACAGACAGGCAGACGGACATATTCAAACCGACTAAAGACATCCAAGTAATGGATAATTTTTAATTTTTCTCATTTTTTTATGTTTTTTTTGCGATTTACATCACCAAAGTATCTGAATACCTAAAATAATAATTCAAATTTTTGGTGTTATGTAGGTGGATTTAAGAAAATTCATTTTTGTGACCTTTTCACTAAATAATACAGCGTATATCTTGTATATATATATGTCATTTTCATATAAGGGACAATATTCCAACAACAATTGTATATATCCAACCAAATTTACTTGAAATCGTTTCAAAAATATCACAAAAAATGGAAACTTTTATAAATATAATGCATGTTGTTAGCAATGCTACAATTTCTAAGCTACCTATGTTATATCAAAAGGTAAACACTTCAAGTTATATTATTAGTAAGGTACAATTTTTCTATTTCCCCACCTATAACAAGAGCCTTCTTCTGAATTCTACCCCCAATAGTACAACTGCCCTCGTAAACAATTGATGTTTCTATTCTAGTTGTCGGAAGCTCCACACACGTAAATGTACTACACACATATATGTATATGTGTGTATGCAAATATGCATATGTGTGGTGAGCTCGTTTGTGCGTTTTGTGTCTGTTTCGGTTAGCCCCATATTTAAAATAAGAACACCAACAACAACAACTACAACACAAAATCAAAGTGAGTTTATATCTGTGTGTATTTGTGTGTAGTCTTTTGTACCATCACTATCTCTGCGCTCATCTGGGTGGGTGGGGTTTTTTTCGAGAGCTTTTCACATCGACACTCATCTCATTCTTTGCCGTGTATTGTGTGTGATTGCTTTCATTTTTTTACACGCAAAATGGCAATTTGGTAATGGAAAAATGTCACAATGACAAAAAAAAAGAACAACCAGCTACGAGTAACCCGACCAGTTGAAAGTATTATTTTTATTAGAAAGCTGAGTGTCTGGCGTTTGGTTAGCGACGCTGGAGTATGTGTGAGTGACTGACTGTGTAAGGGTGCGTGTATTTGACTGTGAGATTGTGCTACTGTCATTCTATTGTTAAGGTGCGTGTGTGTGGTGATTTTTGTGGGTAGTATTTCTGGCCAATTTTCGGGTATCGTTATTGCGGTCATGATTTTATTCAACCAAATGTGTGCGGGAAAAGTTGCGACATGCTAGCGCTATGTTTTGCATATGAAGAGTCAAATTGAAAAGAAAAGAATCCATGAGGTTACTAAAGATGGAAATTTAAGGATATAATCAATTTTAGGATAGTTTTTAAATAAACAAGATTTGGAAAAATTGTAATCAAGATGTGATTATATGTTGCTGAAATGAGTTTTTAAAATTTGGAATAAGAGTAAAGGAAAAATCTTAGTTTGTTGTACACGTGGATAAAGTCTTTTGGTTTTATGTATTTGTTCATATAGAATCTATATCACATTTAAATATGTCCTTAAGGGATACTAAACAACTCGATGGTTGTTACATTCACTAAAATCGTTCTGAATTATTTAAAGTGGTAATATTTTGGATTATGGCTGAAAAGAAATCTTATTGAAATGTTTGCTTTAAAAACAAACAATATTGTTCGGGTGACATTTACGGTGAATTTATATTGTTGACTTTTGTCAAAAGTATAAATAGCCAGTATCCTTGGATCTCTGATGGTTCCATTCAAACGGACATCCTTTTAATAACAATAATGACAACAGTCAAGTAGACTAAAAGTGTTTTCATTGAAAACCATTTGTTTACTTTATTCTAGCTAAGAAATCACTTTTGACCACTCTATTAAGCCTTAGACCACACATAACGATGACGTTGCAAAATATAGTAATGATTTTGACAGAAAACTAGAAAAACTCTTGAATAGCAGAAGTATGTATTGTCTAAAGTGACGACATAATTAGTTAAAACCAATATTCACAAACAAATAGACTAAATTTCGTTCGCCCACACACAGAAACTTCATTCAATTATGTTACAAACAAAACCAATGTTTAGTCAATTGGCCTAGGATGCATACCATTGAGTGGCAGAGGACAAAAGAACAACGAAAACCAGCTGAGCAATTGTGGTCTTAAGAGAGCTGCAAAAAGACAATAATTATAAAGAGGTGTTTGTTTTAAAATTCTGTAGTAAAAACTGATTTTTATTGTTGTTTTGGATTAGTTTTTAGTTTTCTTAATAAACGTAATATTTGGCGTTGTAGGCGAACAACATTATATTTATAACCAAAAGAAGTATGCATGACTTTTTTTGGGTTGAATTGAGTAAACATTTGTTATTTTATGATATGTTTTCTAACACAAACAGTTGTAGGAAAAAATTGCATACATTTTTTGCAATTTAACGGAAAAAATTGATAGGGCTTCCTTCGTTTAGTATAATAAGTTAAGTACAATAATATCCTGAAATTTTAACAAGTTTAACAGTGCAACGACAGACTTATTCTATGATGTAATGTTTCCAACTGACCTTACCTTTTAAATTCTACAGAGAACCTACTTACCACATGTCTTGAGTCAGTATTGAAGCCAAGGGTGGGTCCAAGGTAGCGCAGGGCCCCTTTAAAATAATCACAAGTCGAAGCAAATAATAACATATTTAGGCATTTTGTAAATTCATTTCATACTTAACATAATTTCGAATCCGAACGTCAACTGCTTGAGAAGTTTAACTAGACTCAACTACAGCGAAGTTTCTGTCTGCAACATCGAGAGGACCTTTAACGAATGTAATATAAATGACTGAAACAGGAATCGAATCCTGGTCTGCTAGTTTACTGCAAAAAAATCGAGCGCCGACACTATACCTGCCGTTTCTTATGTAAAATTATCTTGAATTCGAACATCACCCCCATTTTTATTCATCACACTCCGCTTTCTCGGGACAAATTTGTAAGATTTAGAAAGTAACACAATTTAACCAATCTTTATAAAACATCAAGTGGGCATTAAGATGGGTCGCACTTCATATAGATATAAAAAGTTTTGCCGGTCACCCCCTAGAATGAAAGATAATTTAAAAACGAATTAAAAAAAAATTTTTATTTTTTTTTGCCACGCCCCTTGACCCCGCGCATTGGGTTTTTTGTTTCCTGTGTCTCCATTTATAGTCCGATCGTAATGTGTGACATATCAATGTTTTTGGACTGACAACAGCTACATTTTCTTCTCTGATCACTTTTGACTTCGACGTCAAGTTCTAGAAGTTTCTACCGGAATCTCGGTTTTTACCCCCCTAAGTCAAATTTTTTTTGCAACGATAAAAAAGTTTTTTAAACTCCATGATATTTTTTCTTTTACTGTATATATTTTTATTCATAAACAAAAAAGTTACAGAGGTTTAAAAAACGGCTCCACGAAAAGCCCCCCAATGAAATAACTCCCAAACGAGAAATGAAATATTCCCCAAATTTTTTTCATACATTTTTGGGTGTTATTTCATATGAAATAACTCCCAATTTTTTTGGGCCGTTTTTCATTTTTCTTTGGGAATTATTTCATTTCTCATTTGGGGTTTTCAAATTATGAAATAATCTCCAATGAAATAACACCCAACCAATTTTTTAAATTTGGGGATTGTTTCATATCGTGCATAATTTGGGTGTTAGTTCATTTTTTATTCGGGGGTTATTTCATTTTTAAACCTGTTGGTTTTTAGGGGTTATAATTATATAATTATATAAAAAGAGGCCTTTTACAAGAAAACTTTTAGCCTGTGGATATATATCAATATCTTTTGAATGTTTACAGTTATTTCCATTTGTGTTCTTATTGACGGATAGAAAATCAACAAAATGCAAAATTCGATTAGTACACACTAAGAATGGAATTTTTTTTAAATTTGTAATAGTTCTTTAAAAGGTAGAATTCAATAAAAGCAGATAGTTTGATTTGCTTGTGAACACTGGAGGTGGTTGTGTAAGGGCCAAACGTAAAAGGCAAATTGTCTTCCGAACTGCAAAAATAGAGCAGGGCTACAACGATCTACGATCCACACGATTCAATTTAATAATTTTGCGACTTTGCTGTTGGTCTATATTGACTTCATGAAATCCTTGATGAAACTGACTCCTTTATGAATTTTGGGCATAATTTCATTTTTGTCGCTGATGGGGCTTATTTCATTTTCATCGTTGGGTGTTATTTCATATGAAATAACTCCCAAATATTGGGGGTTGTTTCGTTTTCGCTTTGGGGTTTATTTCATTTATTTTTCGATGTTATTTCATTAACTGTTTTTGGGTGCTATTTCCAATTTTTTGGGGTTTATTTCATTGGGGGTTATTTCCTGGGCGTTATTTCATTGGGGGGGCTTTTCGTGGAGCCTAAAAAACAATATACGACCACGCCAACATTTGTAAACACTGAGCTTTGATTTTTTTTAAACCTCTGTAACTTTTTATGAATAAAAATATATACTGTAAAAGAGAAAATATCATGGAATTTAAAAAACTTTTTTATCGTTACAAAAAAATTTGACTTAGGGGGGAGGGTTGTAAAAACCGAGATTCCGGTAGAAACTTCTAGAATTTGACGTCGGAGTCAAAAGTGATCAGAGAAGAAAATGTAGCTGTTGTCAGTCCAAGAACATTGATATGTCACACATTACGATCGGACTGTAAATGGAGACACAGGAAACAAAAAACCCAATGCGCGGGGTCAAGGGGCGTGGCAAAAAAAAAATAAAAAAAAAATTTTGAATTCGTTTTTAAATTATCTTTCATTCTAGGGGGTGAAAGGCACAACTTTTATTATCGACCCACCCTAGTGGGCATGGTCCCGCCCATAGGGACTCAATTTTTCAAATTGCAGTATCTAAAAGACTTTTATGTCAATGGTCATTTCAGATCAGTATACATAAAATAAATGGGACTGGATCGAGGTGTGTGGTCTAGTCCACACGGCCCCATTATCAAAGTGCAGTTGCATTTGATAGTAATATGCATGATCAAGTAAGAAATTGGTGGGATTAGATAAGTAGGTGTAGCCGTTGGCATACTAAATATTCGTTCAGCGGTAGCATATGTGAGAAGGCGCAATGCTGAGCAACCTAAATGGCAAGCTACCCCCTATCCGTCTTAGGTAGAAATTACTGAAGCCTCAGCAAAGGTTATTAGAACCATAATTCCAGGATATGAGATGGTGCCTCTATTCAATTGGAGGATGTTCTTGACAAATACAAGGCTGACATCACCGCCAAACCGGAAATTCGATGAACAGGATGCATACGACGAATTTGGATGTGGATTCATAGTCGACAATAGGCGAGGTCCTGCGTAAACCCCCATTGATCTTCATATCTGTAATGGCTCGTTAAATATGACCGATTGAAATTTCGGGTTGTGTGGGCGGTGCCACGCCCCTTTGTCTAATTATGGTTTCATGTAGCCTATCATATAGCCCCTACGTATAGTGCTACACAGTGAAAATTTCATTTCAATCGGTTCATTTATTTCGCCTAGATAACAATTTTTTCAAAAGGGGCGGAACCCACCATTTAACAGTGAGACATAATCCTCTTTGTATCCGTAAAATATGTACAAATCTCATCTTCATACCTCTAATGTCTCTTGAGATAAGTGCAACGGTGCCACGCCTATTTTACCCCATTTCAGTCCAAATTTCCAGAAATCCCGTCTTAAAGCGGGCCTACGTCATAAAAGGAAAATACATTCCACATTTCATGGGCTTAGCTTTATCCTAGCTTTGGGCTGGGGAGTGATCAGTCAGTCACCAATGCATTCGACAGAAACTATTCGATGCTATAGCTGAGTTAAGTATCCCCGCAAAGCTCGATTCTGCGGGATGACACTGACCGACACGAAGTCGTCAGTGAAAATATGCAAAAATCTACCAAGCAAAGCACCAGACAAGGCGACCGCCTATCATTCGATCTCTTTAATATCATAATGGAGGAGATCATGCGGAAGGCTGCAGAAAACACGACTCTTTACAATCTTTAATAAGACACAAATTGCTCGCGTGTGCCGGTTATATAGATATCATAGTCCGATGACTTTGGCATGTTACTACGGTCTTTTTAAGCATTGAGATGCAATCGGCAGAAGTGGATCTGGTGATAAATGAGCACAAAACCAAGTTATTTGTTTTAACGAACATAAGGTCTACTTATTTTGGGACGCTGCGTGAACGTTGACAACTTTGAAGTGGTATATGATTTGTCTACTTTGGCTCCACTGAAAACAAAATGAATAATGTCAGCCTAGAAATCAAGAAACGCATACTGATCGCACACCGCCACTACTATGTGATAGGCAATCGATTTAATGACAAAATCCTCTCTCAACGAATAGAGGTCCAACTCTACCAGACCCCGATCCTACCTGTCGTGCTCTATAGTGCAGAATTCTCTATTGTAGGAGTCTTTGAGAGAAAAATGTTTAGGAAAATACTTAAACTCATCATCGTTAACGGCGAGCAACGTCGTCGGATAAACCATGAGCTGTATAACGAAATCGACATAGTCAAGCGCCTTCAAATAGACCCAATACCTTATCCGAATGGATGAAAATACTCCAGATCAACAAGTTTTCGGCAATAAACTCGAAGAGCGGCGTAGGAGGGTACGACCAAAACTACGTTGCATGGACCAGGTGCAAGAGCTGTTATCGAAACTTAATTTGACGCTATCTATGGAGAATTCTAATATCATTTACGCAATTACTGCGAATTCGATTTTATCATCCGGGAAATTATCCGTCAAGGAAAATCAAAACCCTTGTCTTATAAATATATCGTCGGTATCCTACAAAATACTATTAAGTCCATTTTTTGTGTTTTTGAGTTATTAATGATTTATAGTTTATGGCCGCTTGTGTTTTTGTATAATAACTACAAAAATACTTTGAATCGACATGTGATTTTTTTACAGGGCGTATACACTGGGACTCTTTCGCATCATTAAAAAAGGTCCATTTCACACAAAAGTGGACTTGAGACCTTTTTACAATATACCGACGATATATATACATATATATATACAAATACATATATGTAGTTCTTTACGACCCAAGGTTATCGCTGCATCTTTATATTCCCACATACCGTACAATGATAATGAATTTATTTCCCTTACAACGACCCCAATTTTTCTCAACTTAACATACTTTCTGCCATACATTACACTTACTCATTTCATTTGTCTGTGTGCTATCAAATATCCACCAAAATGTGTTAGATTTAGAACATGTCTAAAGTTATACCAACTATCATGCCACCGCGTGGCACCACGACGTTAATGTTGTAAAACAAACTTTATCGCTGTTGTTGTTCTAGTTGGTTGGGAAGTGTTTTATTAAAAGGATTGAACCCGAAAATTTACACAATGCACTTAAGTCTGTCTGTTCGTCTGTCTCTTGGTGTTTTGGCTGTTTATAAGCCATGCAACTGTTATAAGTTTTGTGTGTGTGTATGTGTGTAACGTATCTACGTGAGTCGTGTGCGAATGTGTGCACATGAGCATGTGATATAGCCTGAAAATGACTAAAACGTCAAGCGTTAAAACAGCGTTAATGTTTGACACAAAGCTGCATGTTTGGTGCTTTTTGATCCCTGCACTCTATGAAAATCTGCCACCTCCCCGCGGACTGATGTGACCCTACTCGGTTTGTAGTCATATAAAATGCATAGTTTCACACACACACACACACACACACATGCACACATACTTACCAAAGTTGGTGGTGGCGTTAAACTACGTGAAAGTTAGTGTGAATGTGGATGACGTTTGGTCGGAATGTTGGTTTGTATTTTGCTATTTGACTTCATTGCTGTACACTCTGGCAACCCGCTCAACCGGAAATTGGAGGTGTGCGGCAAAACACGACGTGACGTGACATTTCCTCTTCGTCAAAATGTCAAAAGTCTGCAACAGCAATAGCAACAATGACGCCAGTGCACCGTCAGCCGTAGCGGCACAACACAGCATGTACTTACATGCCGCGTAAAAGCGCGAAAATTTGCAACACCATTAAATGCGAATACCAGACTTGGCACGACACAAAACCCAACCCGGTGACCCCATCATGCCCTCCCTGTCACACTGTGTAATGCGTAACATATGCAAGCGTTCACAATGCATCAAAGTAGCAGCTCTCGAATGTGTTGTGCATTTGAAGTTTAAGCAATGTGCAACGTGCCCAACAGAAATGTTTAAACAATTTCGTTTAAGTCAATTTCTTGGTAGCCGACATTAAATTGCTGACAATCCATCGAAGTGTTCAAGCGTAGGGTTGATTCCAAAGCGTATTATCTTTCTCAAGCCCATTAACTAATTAAGCAATTATGTTGTCACCATATTTAACATTTTCTCTCGCTCTCTCTCTGTGTGGTGTGTCTTTTATTGACCCGAAATGCCCGACCGGCCTATGAGACGCACCCCTTTTTGTGATCATGTGATCATTTTTTTACTTCCTTTTTTATGTCTTGCACCAAATGTTGTGTTATTTGCCGTTTGTCTGTCTGGTGTCTCCTATGCTTGCTTGTCGATTAAACGGTTGCGGTTGACCAATTTTTGATGTTGCAACATTGCACTAACGGTGCATCATATGATATTGGTATACCTACTATTTTAAAGACCATAAAAATGTTGTATTTTATTTTATTTATCTTAATTGTAGCCCACCCTCGCCTGTAACTTATCGTGTAGTTACAGTTTAAATGAGTAATAAAAAAAGTTATGTTGATATTCATTTAATGGTTGTCACATGTTGTAATGATGCATAACAATCGATCGAAGTGTTGCACATAGAGTGAGAATGAGTGCAGCATACTAGAAATTCGGAGGAGCCAGATGAAGATGAAGTTTATTCGTTACCTTATTAAAAAAGCTATTGTGGTGCGACTTCCTTTTGGATAGATTAAAATGTGACAAAACATGAATCCAGTGTTTTCATTATACGAAAGTAAGGTGGGCGGCATATTTATTTAACGTAAACGGAATCTTAGAAAGTTGAAATAAAATTTCCACAAACAAATTTAGATTTTTTTTTAACTAAGTAAACAATTTTAATTTATTTTTTTATAATAAACTGCAATTTAAGAATTACCACTTATCTGTTTTTTAACGTACTTAATATTTGTTGTGATAACACGGAAATAAACGAAGATGATTCCTAGGGGAATTATCCTAAGCACCTCGGTATATGCAACTGCCAGTCTCATTGCGCGCCTTCCAATCATGGGCAATTGATGGACACAAGGGCTCCACGAAAAGCCCCCCAATGAAATAACGCCCAAACGAGAAATGAAATATTCCCCAAATTTTTTTCATACATTTTTGGGTGTTATTTCATATGAAATAACTCCCAATTTTATTGGGCCATTTTTCATTTTTCTTTGGGAACTATTTCATTCTTCATTTGGGGTTTTCAAATTATGAAATAATCTCCAATGAAATATCACCCAACAAATTTTTTAAATTTGGGGATTGTTTCATATCGTGTATAATTTGGGTGTTATTTCATTTTTTATTCGGGGGTTGTTTCATTTTAAAGTTGTTGGCTTTAAGGGGTTATAATTATATAAAAATAGGCCTTTTACAAGAAAACTTTTAGCCTGTGAATATATGACAATATCTTTTGAATATTTACAGATATTTCCATTTGTGTTCATACTGACGGATAGAAAATCAACAATATGCAAAATTCGATTAGTACACACTAAGAATGTAATTATTTTGTTAATTTGTAAGAGTTCTTCAAAAGGATTTATTCAATAAAAGCAGAGAGTTTGATTCGCTTGTGAACACTGGAGGTTGTTGAGTAAAGGCCAAACGTAAAAGGCAAATTGTCTTTCGAACTGCAAAAATAGAGCAGGACTACAACGATCTAAGATCCACACGATTCATTTCAATAATTTTGCGACTTTGCTGATGGTCTATATTGACTTCATGAAATCCTTGGTGAAACTGACTTTTATGAATTTTGGGCATAATTTCATTTTTGTTGCTGATGGGGTTTATTTCATTGGGGGTTATTTCATTTTCATCATTGGTTGTTATTTCATATGAAATAACTCCCAAATATTGGGCGTTGTTTCGTTTTCGCTTTGGGGTTTATTTCATTTATTTTTAGATGTTATTTCATTTACTGTTTTTGGGTGTTATTTCCAATTTTTTGGGGTTTATTTCATTGGGGGTTATTTCCTGGGCGTTATTTCATTGGGGGGCTTTTCGTGGAGCCGGACACAAGAATTGAAACATCATGTCTTGGTAGCGACAGCATTGCGTAAAATCCCTTCAAATCTAATTAAGGACCCGGCACTCATATAAGTTGAGCGGAGTAAAGCTTAGCAATCTTGGGAGAGATCTGCGATTAGTTCAGAAAAACAGAATCCACAGATATTATACCAGCTTGACTGTTGGGGAAATTTTATATCTCTCTGTGTTGAGATATAAAGTTCCAGTCATTCTGGTACTTCATAACTGGGCAAATTTTCAGCTTGGTATACACTACACTGATCTGGCAGTCTTCGAGCTATATGTAGCCCTAGGGATTTTAGTATACCCCAAAGCCTACTTGACTATTTCACTTAAAGTAGTCAGTATACAAGTCGACATACAGTCTTGTACCTAGAGTTATTCATTTCTATCTACTACAAGTACAAACACTGATTAAGCCAAATTAAATTCAACGATGTCTGCTGTGTCAGGCCCTTGCCTAGTGTAATACAGATTGTGGATTTCTGAAAAGCTTTCCAACAGGCGATTAGTTTACATTACGACGCTTTAAGCCCCATTGCTGTTTTGGCCTCGTCTTTATATTTTGTTTCATATTCAGCTTCTTAATCCATGTTATTCCGTGGCCTGTTGGTTAGAACATCCGATTATCATGCGGGATATTCATGGTTCGATTCCTGTCTCCAGTCACTCACATTTTCTTTCATCGGCGGCCGTATCGATGGTGTCAACATCAGCTTGGCAGTATGGAGTCGACACGTTCGGCCTGTCTAGAAAAAGTTTCTTAAACGGCAGACGTTCACATTCGTAGTTTGGTCATGTTTGGATTTCCTTCAAGACAGTGAGAAGGGTTCTTCGAAGAATGCATCTAAGTGTACTATGAAACTTCCTCATAACTGCTATGGCAATTGTCTGAAAATGCGACAACCCAGTGGTAAATGAAACAAAGTACCTATTCAGTAATCCATGACATCAGTATGACATTGTAAGCGAGCGATCTAAGTGGTTAGAAGGTCATGCGTGTGTAATGTAAAAAATATCGTTCACTCATTTTAACTCCATTTGGAATGGCACCTACTGACATCGTAACTTACTTCGTAATCAAGCGTGTTATTAAGCTCTATAAAAAACTCCGCTAATAACGTAGTTGCAACTGATATGGCACTTAGTGATATAGTTGCTTACTTTGTAAGCGAGAGCGCACCGATTAAGCAGTCTATGATACTCTAAATGTTAAATTTAAGCAGGTATATAAGCGAGAGATTAATTGATTGCTACTAAATATAGCTGACATCAGCGATTTAGTAGTGTGTATTTGTAACCGCTGGGAACTTTGACACCAACCTTCTCTTTGGAGAACCGACAATGTTTGATGACCCTAATATGGCCCTTATACATCATCATAATACTGACGTCCACTCCTAGGTTAGATAGTGCCAATGCTATTCCACCGGGAATAACGTTAATGTACGCACCATCTGTTGAACCCACCTGCTGGGTCTTTGTCTACATTGCAGGGATACATGTTGGGCCGATATAAAGCACCTTAAGCTGCGGACTCAGCGTATAACTCAGCGCTTGTAGTTAACCCTATAAGATGATGTTCAGTCAGGGTGACTTAAAAGGTTTAAAGCTTTTATTTGCTACTTTGGATTCGGTTACAGATCCTCTGGCAACAGCCGAAGACGCATACAAAACGCGCGCTGTCAGAGATTATTCCTTCGGGACATAAAGATTCCGGTATCCAGTTCTAGTTCATAGGTCTGACGTTGATAAAGCTATTACCATAATAACCAATTTATTGGCCTACATTGAACGTTAAAACCATAAAGCTGATATCCAGCAGAGTCATTAAAAACTGGACATTTCAGATTTGTGCCACCATGCGAAGCTGTGGGGGCATTTGCTATATTCTAATGCATAATGCATAAAAACTAATTCGTTTATATCTCACATGCAAATAGTTTTAGTTTTACTTCAATATCGACCCTTCCTCGATTTATTTTAAACTAACATTCAATTTGGATGCAGAACTTAGTCTGCGTAAAGCAGATTGCCATGGCTCCAAGTAGATCAAAATTTACAAATTCGTACAGCCCACAGATAAGCCTTAAAATTGCAACATTTTGATATAAACCGACATCGACGTCATCATGTAAATCATTATTTTCTTCATCCGCCTTTATTCTTTAGCCAAAAGCTATAAAAATTTTCGGCACAACAAGCAAACAGCCAAAAACCACATTAAAAGATTTATGGATTCATAACCTCATGATGAATTTTATAGAAATTTTTTTGTTTAATTATTTAATATTTTTTATTAGCCCGCTTCAGAGCATTTGATGCAATAAATCACATTGGCCAAAAAGGCATTTACGGCCAACCAAACATTGTATGGCCACTACGGAAACTGTTCTTCCTTCTTCTGCTTCTCGAGGGCCATAAATTTTACAATCAAACTGAAAAACTCACAAGTGTTAATTAAGTGGCGGCACCAGAGCCAACTTCAACTGAAGGCAACATTAATTTTAAGTTTACCGTTTACTTGAAATTCTTGCGTCCTCGTTTTTGGGTGAAAAAGTGGAGAAAAGTGTCTTAAAACAATTGTACGCACCACAGTGATAATGATAATTTTAGCACTTTGTTTGTAAAAGAATAGGTTTGCTACGCTCTAGACAAGGCACTATGAGGATGTACATAGTCCCATGGCGCTGAGTTTTAATGAGCACCAACCGCCGTTGGGTGCAGTTTAATACAACGGGTAGTAGTCCAGGCAGTCTAGTGTCTAGAGTTTGAGTAATCTTATGCAGCAAAGCAGTTCTTTTACTTTTAATTCGTTTCGCGGTGAATGTGGCTTTTCAACCATTACCTCAAAGGAAACAACGACGACATTTCTATTAAGACTGCCCCCCGGTCCTTGCTCCTTTTGGCGTTAATAAGATACAAAGACTTTTAATTGCTTAATTATGCAAAACAGTTCACAATGAAAAACAATTGTTTTTCTTTACACCAACGAACCAGCGAAAAAAAGAGTGAATCAACATTTACGCTTTAGGGAGCCGGCAGACAGCGGCCATTGTACTTTTGCGCTCAGTCAAAGTAATCATTGGCATGAATGTTAATGATTGTTGCGTTGCCGTCGCTTTCTGTTGGGTTTTCAATTAAAAATTTCTCAAGTAGGTGGGTAGGAAAATCTCTGACATTTTTTTACTTTTCCTCCAATTTAACGCTTTGTTTTTATTTTTATTTGGGGGATTTTGTCGCCATTGACGTCAACGCCAGCAATTCATGTTTTGGTTACCCTCAAAAATGCGAATGAACAGATTTTTCATTTTATCTCTTAAAAATGTTTAATAATTTTTCTTTTTTTCTTTTTGTTGGTCAAGAACACAAATCTTATTTGTTGTCCTTGCGTTGGCCGCGTGGTTGGGCGGGCCGATTATACTTTGATGCCGGGGTTTTTTCCTTTCCAGTGATTTAAATTATTGCCACTTTCAATGTTGTGGTACAAAAACACATTAAAGTGTTTTATTTAGTGCGCGTTGTGTGTTGGCACAGAATTTAGTTGCGTGGCGTGTTTTGGCAAGCCACAAAATCCAAATGAAATTTATTAAATCGTTTTGCAGAAAAGAAAACTATAATCTTATCGGACATCTATGAATTGGATGAGCCAATGAATTACTTAAGGCGAAACATTCAATGATTTATGGTGATGATGAAAGTGTACATATACATTTTGGAAAAATTTATAGTCAACTGGTGACTATATCTAAATCTGAACCGATTTCTCTCAATTTTAGTATAGATTGTCTCTGACCCAAAATTCGAAGATGTGCCAAATTTCATGAGGATCGGAAGCAAAGTGCGACTTTTAAAGCTGTAAGAATATAAATCGGTTGAATCATATATAGAGGCTATATGTGAATCGAACCCGATATGGCTGGCTTTTAACAAATGTACTTCGGGGCCAATTAGAATGCCATGTGCCACATTTCGTAAAGATAAGTCGTAAAATATGACCTCAAGAGGAGTATTTAGTCAAATCGGGGAACATATATATGGGGACAATATCAAAATCTGAACCGATTTCTCTCAATTTTAGTATAGATTGTCTCTGGCCCAAACAACGAAGTGAAGCAAAATTTCGATTAGTACTTCGAGAACAAAATCACAAAAAACAAAAGTCTGTAATCTACCACTTTTCCCGCCCTTTTCTTTTAGGCGTGGCATTTCCATTTTTACAGCACATTACCATTGAAGTCTCAAGATTTATCAGTTAAAGTTTCAAATTGATATCTGCTGTAGTTCAAAAGTAATGATTTTTGGAACGTGTTTTCCCAAAATGAGCCACTCTGCGACATTGTTTGATCGTAATGCCCAGAGACGTTTAATTTTAGAGTGCAATAAGTCCTGGTTAGATATAGTGTTGGGCCACCAAATTCCCAGAATTTTCCGCAGACAGACTCCATTTGTAAACAATGAGCTTTGGCCGTTAGCGACGTCAAATTGATTTTTTAAAACCTCTGTAATTTTTTTGTTTATGAATAAAAATATATACGGTAAAAGAGAAAATATCATGGAATTTAAAAAACTTTTTTATCGTTGCAAAAAAAATTTTACTTAGGGGGGTAAAAACCGAGATTCCGGTAGAAACTTCTAGAACTTGACGTCGTAGTCAAAAGTGATCAGAGAAGAAAATATAGCTGTTGTCAGTCCAAGAACATTGATATGTCACACATTACGATCGGACTATAAATGGAGACACAGGAAACAAAAACCCAATGCGCGGGGTCAAGGGGCGTGGCAAAAATAATAAAAATTTTTTTTGAATTCGTTTTTAAATTATCTTACATTCTAGGGGGTGACCGGCAAAACTTTTTTTATTTTTGTGAAGTGCGACCCACCTTACTGTGCAGGTCCCATGGCAAACCTTTTTTTTTCGGTTAAGGTTGCGTTTAGCACTTCGTCAAGCCCAATTAAGAAGAGGAATGTTGAGATAAGGCAGCCCTGTTTGATCCCAAAACTTGTTGAAATTGGTGAAAACAACTGGTTGTTGTGTAGAACCCAGATTTTGAATCCATCGTAGAGTGCTTTAATTATATTTATCAATTTTGTTATTACGTTTCTAGCCAGTAGGGATCTCCATATGGATTCTCTGCATATACTGTTGAAGGCTGTGTTGAAGTCCACAAAACAGACATATAGATTGGACTGCAATCCTTTGACTTGCTCAAAGATTACACGGATCGAGACGATGTGATTCGAGCAAGAGCGATTGGAGCGAAAACCAGCTTGCTCTCTGCGGAGATTTGATTCCAGCTTGTCTTGAATTCTGCTGAGTAACATTTTTGCTTAAATTTTGGAAAGAGAGCTTAGTAGCCTAATGCGTGTAGTTCTTACATTGATATAGAATCTATATTGTAGATCATCCTTTTTTTCCGGGTCCCAACCAGCCAGCCCCCTGGGATTTTTTCTTCCTTCCAGATAGCTACAAAAGGGGGGCCGTTAAAGTCAGCCTTCCAAGTTTCGACGGGGATGTCGGGGGGATGACGGAGATACCCTTAACCATTGGTAAAAATAGTGATACAAATATTAGGGGCATTCACGATCATAACTATTTGGTCAAGAATTACAAATACTCCTGACACTTACGGCCCTATTCTAATAATTTGGTTACAAAAATTTGTCACTGTAAATTTGTTACAATTTTGAAACCAATTCTTGTTACGAGTATTCTGGTAATTTAGTAACAAGGAAAAGTTCACCTTGTGGTGAAATATAAATTATTGACAATTCTCAGCTAATTTTTGAATTTAAAAAACAAAAAATGAAAACACAATACAGAGAAAAGTAAACATATTTTTAATTTTTAGATATTTATACACATTTGACTGAGCTTAAGAAGACGACACAAACCCCAGTTAAGTGGACAGTCGAAAATGTTGGACAAATACTGTGTCATGGAGAATTGGTCACAGCCGTCCCACAGGTTTCATGGCGGTTGTTCCCTTGAAGTATATAAGCTTGCATATCAAACTTCAACTCTATATATTACCTAAACTACGGCAGCAATCGCGGGGGCAAATAGACTAACACCCCAAAAAAGGAGGAGTTTGTATGTGAGTAAGAAGTGGTATTTGTCCTAAAAAGGAACCTCCGCATAGAGGATAAAACCAAATTTCAGCTCTATAGGGGTAGACGGACAACCCCCAAAAAAGGACTTTGTATAGGTTTAGACCAATCTTGCTCATCTTAGAATTAAGCCTCGGCTTATAGTATAGAAGCTTACATTAAAAATTCCAGCACGATATTTCCTAAAATACTGCTGTATTCGCGGGGGCTGATAGACGGACATCCCCAAAAGTGGGAGTTGGTACAGAAGGTGAAGTAGTTTTTTCCGATCTTGCTCATCTTAATAAGTAACCTGCGCTTAGAGGACAGAAGCTTTCATACGAAATTTCATCTCTATGGCTTCTTAACTATGGCTGTAATCGCAGGTATAGACCCCCAAAAAGTGACAATTTGTATGGGAGTAGGTTTTGATATCTATCTTGCTCATCATAGAACTTAGTCTCCGCTTTTAGGATGGAAGGTTGCTTAGCAAATGTCAGCACGATATCCCTTAAAGACTGGACCGACCCTCAAAAAGGGACAATTTATATGGGAGAAGGTTTTGACCGATCTAACTCATCTTAGAGCTTAGACTCCTCTTAGAGGATAGAAGCTTGCATACCAAATTTCAGCTCTATAGGAGTAAAGATAGATGGGCACCCCCAAAAAGGGCAGTTTATATAGGAGAAGCTTTCGTACAAAAACAAACGGTCACTTTTATATAGACTCATTATGGGCGTTAAAAATGGAATAACAACATATTCCCTTTACTCCGTTTGTGCGCGTGTTGAAGTTTATAAAGTTGGTGTCGTACCGAGAACAGGGCGGGTATCGAGGAAAACATGGAGGTGATATTCAGATTCAGGAGGTTATTTTACATAAGAATCAGCGCTATTCTCGGGACGACATCCCTCTACAGATTCAGTTAATTACATCAATTGTATAGCGGTACAGCGTCCGGAAAATCGGTACGTGGACAGTAAGAGTGTGATATTTGGAGTCAGGAAAATCAGCAGGAATAGTGTAGGGGCCAATTGTGATGCCGAGCAGTATAATAAGGTGGTAAGTAGGAAGGTAGGGACTTTTGAAAGGAAATAAAACTAGTTAAGCTTTAAAAAACCATTCTGATGGGTGATGGGTTTATGGTCACAGTTATATACCCTGAAATGGAAAGTCAGATGAACTGGCTAGTAGAACGGTACGGTAATGATATGAGCACTAATTTCTTAATATTCTGGGTTAATAGGAAAATAGGCATCGGTTGGAACAGATCCATTCTGGCAATACGGCAACAAGTAGTGTGACTTTGGGCAATCTGACCTATATGTCAAAGGTATGTTCAAACAGCGAAAATGGAAAAAGGTGGTATTCGTCAAAAACAACATCAAATTAAAAAAAACAACATCAGTATTCCGACTATTTTTTTTGATATATTGTGATCCTACGATTACAAAAAAAATTTATTTTATTTTCTATGGTTGTTATATTTAAATAAAAATTTTTATTTTTATTCATAGATTTTAGTATAAATTTCTACCGAAAATTTCTAAATTTTATTACTTCAGGCCTATCGAGGAAAGAAAGTTCGTTTAAGCACTTAGGTCGTAAGGTCAAATCTGTTTTGAATAAAAAAAATCCTTTTGCAAGAAAATCTATGGATAAATTTTGAAAAGTGTCAAAATTACTCCAATGTGTTCTCAAGTTGACAAGAAATGTTGTCAAAATGACACCACTGCGATCTTAACATGACCACTAACGGTATTAAAATGACATGGAGGCGTTGCCTACTTAAATACTGCAATGCGCTCTTGACTTGATAATGAAAGTTTTCAAAATGACGCCAATGACGTCTTAACTTGACCACAAATGTTACCAAAGCAATATAAACGCGTTGCCAAGTTGTCCACGGATGTTGTCAACTTGACAACAAATTTTGAGACAAATGGTCTCAAAATGATCACGAATGATATCAAAATGACACTTAGAGCACAATCCAAAATTTGTTTTCATTTGTTTGCATAGTGTAGGTATTATTTTTTTAATGATGCTCGAAATTTTTAACGCCACGACAAAGTATTGAGATAAAAATTTGTTAGCTTATGTTCCGAATTGTAGCATTAGCTTAATTTTTATATAACTTTCCTCGGACACAACAGCGAAAAAAACCATTGATAGGCCAAAAAAAATCTTCCCAGCAGTTCAAATCTTCGAAGGTAAACAAAATGTCAGTTCCATCTCGATTTCATTACTTTAAAAGCGCAGTCAAACCCATTAACACTTTAACCCAAAGCGTTATCATTTCGGGGTTTTTTACTCATTGTACCTAAGCGTTTTTTGTTTTACCCATCCATACACTACGTCCCCATCAAGCTAGACAATTAAAAATCTGCTCTGTTGTTTTGTTTTAGCAGAATGAAGACAAAGGAAAGCTTTTAACCAAACACATTATTGTTAATGGTTAACAATCCTTTGCTGCCACTTCTTTCTGTTCGTCCTGTTGGTGGCGTTAATGTCAAATGAGGGTGATGATTAATATGCCAGAATTACCACTAAATCCAAATAAGACGAAACGAAACGTTACAAAACTTGTAATGAAATGCGAAGAGACGAGATAAGGGTAAGGATTTGTAAAGCTCTAAGTGTGAGGTATACTAAGAGAGATAAATTAACACAGCATCTTGGAGATTAACAAATGTTTTGTGAATAAATTAAGATTTAAGGGATAGAAAGTTTAACCCTTTGATGGGTGGCAAAACCTTTAACTTAATTGAGGCAGTGTAAGACGTTTTCATTCATTGAAACAACTTTGCAACATATTGTAGTCTCTTTGCAAATTTCGTAGTATATGTTAAAGGGTTAATATCACTTGTAGTAAGCTACAGCACTAGGTTTAATTAATATTTTTTTTTTTTATCATACCTACGGAAAAAACTGCCTGGCTTAAAATTGTTTCCCCTCGTCAAAGGGTTGTTTTGAATTAAGGTCAAAATAATTTCTTTACTTTTCCCATTCAGTTGTGGGGAAGGCAATGACATTTTCACTACCAAACAAAGAAGATTTTTTTTGCTTGCCTAATTTCTAATCATAACAGACAGTGTATATGTGGTCTAGGATTATTTGGGGCTAAAGTTAAACAAACTTTATGCAGGCAGCAATCACACAACCAGCATCATCCCTCCTTTTCATATAGGACATGTTTACGGCAAATTGTACTTTGATGTCGTTTCAGCAACCTATAGTGCACCTTGCGGTATTAAGGATTAGTGCATTATCAAAATCATGTGTCACAAAATACTCTCCGCCACGAATGCACACACACATACGATTTTGGCTGGGAATCACTGCCTGTCGGAGAGCGACAAAGATTGTTTAGTTTAAGCCGAGTTTGTTTTGTTTTCGTCGAACCAAATCGCCTTAAGACATTTAAGTTAAGCAAATAGCATTAGAAGGATCTGCTGTACTTTAATCCGTAATCAATCTCAACTTGTCTTTTTTGGTGACACCGACAAACGTTGACGTTTTGCAAAGGATGCGTAGGATATTGCTGCAGGTTTTTCTCCCATGACATGTGAGAGAGCGCATGATGATGGGACAAAAGAAATGAGCACACTAATGGTATCACTTACATTAAGCCATAGTGTGTCATTGTGACATCATCATCATCGTCATCGGTATTGTTATAGATAAAGATATCATCACAAGGCGAACAGTGGGACAAGTTGTGGGAAAATGTTAAGACAATCGGGATATAAAGAGAATCGCATTATTGACAACTGTTTGTTTAAAATAAAAATATTAGAAAAATATTGTCAAGAAAACGATTTTTTCACTCATTCATGAAGAGCTATCAAAAATCCTTATTTTAAAATTGTCATATACAGAAACAATATAAAGTTGATATATTGATGGTCAGGCGGCAGTTAGGCCTCTATGGAGGCAAACCAAAACCATCAGGCAGTGATGGGTTTCTGGTCACAGTGATGTATCTGGGAATGGAAATTCAGAAGAACTGGCCAGTAGAACATCGGCCTTGGATACGCGATGCGGTACGGATAAGGTAACTGATTGTCAATATAATTTATTAATAGGGAAATGGGCATGGACTAGAACAGATCCAGGTGTGAAAATGCCGAAATGGATGTAATGTCTTATCTCATATTTGACATAGACCAAATGTCAAAATCACGTTCAAACTGCTGATAATGATAGAGAGATATTCGTCTATTCGGCAGCATCATCACAGAACAATGTGAAGTTAAATCTCTTATGCAAAAGCTAAGACCGGCCTAAAGGAAATAATAGAAATAATAGGTGTCATGGAAATAATAGAATTTCCAGATTTTCGCTGATATGTTGGTGTTTTGAGTTGCTACGTTAAGACAAGAAGAAATTTCCAAATTTAGCTGAACCGCATTTTAGTTGATTTTTGTTAATGGATCAGGCTGTCTTATGGGTCATCATCGAAATATACATATGTTTTCTGCAACGATAAACAGAACAATAAAGTTATTCAATGAAATGCATGTTATAAATGTGCAATCTCATGATATAAACATCGTTGCTAATAGTTACTGCCACCTCCTCACACATATAAAATAAATTCTACAGATCAATCGCGTCCGGTGGCATGCATTCTAATTTTATTATAGACAGTCTGACATTTTGTCATAGAAAGACGCACACCGCATCACTTCTCCCACCTCCCCAGCGGCGGTTTTTGAGAGACCTTCTTTATATAATGCATGCAGTAGTCCTTATTTGGGAATAACATTTCAAATAAGGAATGTAGAACGCATGATTTTTCATCAGATTTAGGCATTTTATGACAGACCTGCCAAAGCCCTTTGAATAAAATGCAGAGGGATTTCATACACATCCCCTCTCGCTTCCAAATAACAGAGGTATTGCATGCCATCTAAATGGAAAGAATTGTTAAGGCCTGCCAAAGGCCTTTGAAAATAATGCATAGGGATTTCATATACATATCCTTTCGCTTCCTAATAAAAGAGGTATCGATGTCTTCCAAATGGAAGAAATTGTTAAGGAAGGTGTTCATGTATTTTTTTAAACAGTGTATCATTAGTTTCAACCACACAATTTGAATGCATCTTCATAGGCTAGACAGTAGCATGACTGACTAACAATCACGAGGTAGTGGGTTCAAACTCCAGCAATGATTACTGTCTTTGAAAAAAAAAAAATTTTAGAGAAAAATAAATAGAAGTGAGAAATATCTAAAAATAACCGGTGCGAGCACAAAAAAACTAATTAATTTGAGGGTGCACTGTATAGTTTTTGTTTAATTTGCAAGTCATTATTTTTTCATGTGTATGCAGGCCTTCCATAATGCCTTCTTATAGAAAGCTTCTATAAGGCCCTTTATAGAAAGTTTGCACGAGGCTTTCTTATAGAAAGCATCCATAAGGCCTTCTTATGGAAACCGGCGACGGAAGGCCTTCTTTTCCAATGTCACGCAATGTAAAAACAGAAAGGAAGAAATAAGGTCAAGGAAGGCACACGGGATCCAAAAGAAGCCCTTCAAACTCATGAACGAAGGCCTTCCTTCTCATGATTTTCGCCGCTGGGTCGTTTTGTGGATGTCCGTCTATCTGTTCCCGCGATTAAAGGGTAGTTTAAGAGTTGTCGAGCTAAAATTTGCGATAAAAGTTCCTATCCTCTAATCGGAGGTTAATTTCTAAGAAATTTTATACGCGAACTTACATCCTCTAAGCGGAATAGCAAAATCTACTCTCACATCCCATCAAACACCCCCTTTTTGGGGGTGTCGGTCTATCTGTCGTTGTTTAAGAGATATCAAACTGATATTTGGTATACAAGCTTCTATCCACTAAACGGAGGTTAAGATCTAATATGAACAAAATCAGACAAAATCTATTCACACTTCTCATCAAACACCCCTTTTTGGGGTTCCCCGTCTATCTGTCCACGCGATGATAGCAGTAGTTTAAGAGATATCTGACTAAATGTTGGTATGCCAGGTTCTATTCTCAAAGCGGAGGTTATGTTCTAAATTGAGCAATATCGGACAAAAACTTCTCCCACATCCCATACAAACTTTGTGGGGGTGCCCGTTTGTCTTTCCTTACGATTACAACCTGTCAACCTGAAATATGGTATACAAACTTCAATTCTCTAAGCGGAGGTTAAGTTATAAGATGATCAAAATCGAACAAAAACTGCACCCATCTCTCATATAAAATAACTCCATTTTGGGGGTTTAAAATTCATAACAATATGCTTGGTAGTAAAAAAAGATGTGATCGGCTAAAAGACTGTTTGTGTTGTATTGTGAGTAAACGCGGCACCCATCATAATATATTTATATTTTCGATCAATATGCGATGTATAGAACTTTTTGAATTGCCTATCATTTCAGCTAGCTTACGCACCTTCAGCCGCCGATCATCCAATATCATTTTGTGAATTTTGTAACCGTGGACACTAGATGGGCCGAACTTGAATGTTGGTACGTGCACGCCCCAATTTTATAGTTTGTCCAAAGACATTTTGAAGACATCAAAACTTTCACCTTCTTCAAAACCTGTCACCCACTATTTGATAGTCTTAAACAAAAAGTAGACTTCCCCATCTAGTCTACATTTATTATTGAATGGACTGAGACTCAGCTGAAAGTTTTGAATTACATCACAAAATTACTGATGGAAATTACTTACAATGGCTCCAAAATAAAATATTAAACAATACAGCGTGAAATTTAAAACAAATTTAAAACACAAGTTTACTTCTTTTCACCAAAGTATTTTTAACTACTGCCGCCATCTATATGTCAATATCAGTTATTTTTTGAGATAAGTTAGAAGATAAGTTTCAAAATATTGACTTTACTTGTGACCTTTTTTTATGTATTAAATAAAACCACATTACAACAATTTGCTCTCCTAAATATTTTTCTTAACTTACTCCTTGCTGTCCCACTGTACATCTCTCCTTCGTTCTTCAGCCAAATATGCGCAATATTTCTCATATCCTAAATGCATCACATCATTCTAAGCAACGCAAACAGATATGAATGAACTACGTTCGATAACCTTTGGCTTTTCGAAACATTGTCATCAATGTGTGTCCTTTTTCCAGCCATCTTATCTTAAATGCCTTAAGAGGATGAGTCTCTAATGCCAACGAACACCGACGATTAGCGCTATTGCACAGGACAAAGAAAATGTCATGCAAAAAAAAACTATACACCCAAAATACACCTTGCCAAAAATGATCTTGATTGCGATGGGAAATTATTTTTTTTTGTTAAGAAATATATTTTTGTTTTCCTTAGGCCATACATTCCGAAATATGTGTATGATGATGTACAGATCACATACTCATGTGAAGATAACACAGTGTCCTTTGTCATACATTGTTGATTTTTTAAGTATTTTAATCGTATGATGTATCACTTTTGTGTTGTGTTCCTTTGCTAGAGCCACAGTAAAACAAAGAGTAAAATCTGCTTAAAACATTGACAGTGCTGCTACTGTTTGTCAATGTTTCCGCTTACTAAACTATCCTTATGAACGATGGTTATGTTAGTTCCTTTCAGACGACATCGACCAGCTATTTGTCATCGGTTATGATGTGTTCGTTATTTGGTTTCCTTTGTAGTTGATAGTTGCTTTACATGTAAGGTTGTTGCTTTATTGAAATTTTCTTTGGTTTTTATGGTCCGTTATGATTTTTGTGTGGAGTATAAGCGTTATTATGTTTTGTGTTCGTAAATAGATGTAATCTGTGTTTTGTTTCTTTTTGTGAATGAAATTATTCAATTATGACAGATCATTTTGTAAATTCAATTTACAAAGTCAATGGTTTTGAGGTATTTTTTAACTTATGTGATATTATTTCATTGTTGAGCACAATACTCGCATTTAACTGAGAAACCATGAGAAAATTTGATGTTTAACAAACATTTTAATTTAATTTGCTAAGATGAATATTTTGATGCAATACTTTCCCACACTGCACAGTGGTTCCTTTTTGATTTTTTTTGGAATTAATTCTGTAACTTTTGAACGGATAATGCTATCTTGATGAAATTTAAAATAGTTAAAGCTGAGGTGTTTTCGAGATGATTTGGAAATATTCGGCTCCCGAGGTGGTGAGGGGGCCACTGCGTGGCCCTCCAAAGTTGGTCACCTCGGGTGTTTCAAAATTTCAAATGCTTGAGCAATGTGCATTTATGAACCGATTTAAAAGATTTTTTGCATTTAGATAGTGCTTCAAAAAACCTTCAAAAAACATGCTTACATGCACATGTTATCTCATTTAGGTCAAGAGATATTTGAGAAAATAAATTTAGTATTTTTAAGGGTGTGAGCTCAGTTTTCCTTGATTTTAAAGATATTTATATCGTTAGTTAGCTTATAAAATTCTGAATGAAATTGCTGAAAAAATAATTCAAATATTTTGTTCCAATCAAAAGTTATAAGCATCGCAAGTAAAAGTTTCCAAAAAAGGAATATTTTTACTGTTTTTTTGCAAAAAGGCGACTACATTCTTTCGTTTGTAAAAAAAATATTTCTTCCGGGAAGTGGCAATTTCTTTATTATTCCTCATAGAAATGTTGATGCAGATACATTTAATGCTAAATTTGAATCAGTTCAGCAAAATGGTTCCCCGGCAAGGGAAGTCAAAAATACCCCATTTTTGAAAAAAAAAAATTTTTGTTTTTAAAAATTCTCAAATCGCAAAGCGCCAACGAGAAAGCTCATTATATATTTTTTTGACCACATATGTGGACTAGTTAACCGTAACGTATTTCAACATCCCTGCCATAAACAAAGACAGTGTGGCCATTTTAGTAAAAAAATCGGAATTTTGGAACATATTTTCCCCGTTTTGGGAATTTGGGTATTTTGTTGTAAGATATGGCAACATATTGTTATTCGTTTGTTTAAGGGCAATTTTATGTACATTATTCCAAAATTTCGTTAAGATATTTCAGTCCGTTTGGATTTTACACTATTTTTCATATAAGATATTATTTCTCCAAAAAATACGTATTGACCAAATTTTATATTTGACTCAGAATTATGTCCAAAATAAAATGTGCTTTTAATAAATTATTAAACTTTATGTCATTCCCTTTCCATTGATATGCAATACTTGTATGTCAAGAGTTTATTTATTCTTTATAATTATAATCAAACTTCACTACCTCCGTAATAAAAGTATATATCGTGAAACACACATATATATGGGGGCTATATCTAAATCTGAACCGATATGCTTAGTTTTGTTACCACATCATAATAGTGTAAAAAAACTAAGATGTGCAAAGTTTTGTTAACACCAGAACAAAAATGTGGTTTTTGGCTACAATAATGTATAAAAGGTTATGCTAATTTGTATGGGAGGTACCAGAAGGGGCGGGGCAGGCGGACCCATTATTTCAGTATATACTACACGCTGTCAAATAATAATACCATCCCAATTTTAGCTTCGTAGAGAAGTTAGTGACAATATAGTGGTTTTAGTGAAATAGGTAATTTTGTATGGGAGGTACTTGAGGGGGCGTGGCTATTTCGCCCATTTTCCAACCAACATCGCGACTAGTGAATTTTATGCCACTGGTAAATTTCTATTGAAATTCATTAATTTATTAAAAGCACATTTTATTTTGAACATAATTCTGAGTCAAATATAAAATTTGGTCAAAACGTATTTTTTGGAGAAATAATATCTTATATGAAAAATAGTGTAAAATCCAAACGGAATGAAATATCTTAACGAAATTTTGGAATAATGTACATAAAATTGTCCTTAAAAAAACGAATAACAATATGTTGCCATATCTTACAACAAAATACCCAAATTCCCAAAACGGGGAAAATATGTTCCAAAATTCCGAATTTTTTACTAAAATGGCCACACTGTCTTTGTTTATGGCAGGGATGTTGAAATACGTTACGGTTAACTAGTCCACATATGTGGTCAAAAAAATATATAATGAGCTTTCTCGTTGGCGCTTTGCGATTTGAGAATTTTTAAAAAAAAAATTTTTTTTTTTCAAAAATGGGGTATTTTTGACTTCCCTTGCCGGGGAACCATTTTGCTGAACTGATTCAAATTTAGCATTAAATGCATCTGCATCAACATTTCTATGAGGAATAATAAAGAAATTGCCACTTCCCGGAAGAAATATTTTTTTTACAAACAAAAGAATGTAGTCGCCTTTTTGCAAAAAAACAGTAAAAATATGACTTTTTTTGGAAACTTTTACTTGCGATGCTTATAACTTTTGATTGGAACAAAACATTTGAATTATTTTTTCAGCAATTTCATTCAGAATTTTATAAGCTAACTAACGATATAAATATCTTTAAAATCAAGGAAAAACTGAGCTCACACCCTTAAAAATACTAAATCAACCTCGTCCAAAAATGACACAACTTTTTTTATTTTCTCAAATATCTCTTGACCTAAATGAGATAACATGTGCATGTAAGCAAGTTTTTTGAAGGTTTTTCGAAGCACTATCTAAATGCATCGGTTCATAAATGCACATTCCTCAAGCATTTGAAATTTTGAAACACCAGAGGTGACCAACTTTGGAGGGCCACGCAGTGGCCCCCACACCACCTCGGGAGCCGAATATTTCCAAATCATCTCGAAAACACCTCAGCTTTAACTATTTTAAATTTCATCAAGATAGCATTATCCGTTCAAAAGTTACAGAATTAATTCCAAAAAAAACCAAAAAGGAACCACTGTGCACTGTGTTTCACTGGGAGGGCTGTATTGTATTGTATATTGAACAAAAAACGTTTATGGTAAACAAAGTATATTTCTTAACCATGTTAAGAGACTAAGCTGATATCTTGCCAATATGTTGTCTAAAAGGCCAACATTTTATTTAAAAGTTATGATTTGAAAAGTGGAATATTTAGTTCGATCTTTAAGTTTGGTGGTATTTTAAACGTATTGGTTATTATTTAATGAAAAATCTTGTTGTTATTATTAATTTGTAGCATAATGCATCTTATTTGTTTTATTCTTGGCAATTTTTTAACTGTTTTCTCAAAACGAATATAAGAGTACATCAGTGATAGTCATCCCATAGCCTCGCGAGGCCGTTAATAATCGTCTTTTTCATATACACACGATCGGCAATTCACACATACGCTATGTCCGATTTGAAGTAGTCTGTCTATGTTTGAGTTTTGCAACGCCACACACACTTATTTCACATACACAAACAAAAGATATTTGAGTGTACGTGCGTTCGAATTTGCCTGACACTGGACTTCATAATTTCCTTCTTTCCCTTTTCCATAATTATTATAAGCTAATAAATTTATTGGCTCATAAAGTAGCCTTCTTTACCTTACCTAATGCTAATGTAATGTTACTCTAAGATCCACATTACATATAAGCCCTCCGAAAATCTTCGCATAACTAAACACAGCATTTCTCCAGATCTTCTCAAAGTTGAATCCTTTTGATTTATCTTTCGTACTTCAAACATTTTATAGCATTTTCTACATAAGTCCACAAAATGCACTTGAAAATCATGAAAATCACTAAATGTGACAGAATTAAAACATAAAAGCCAAAACATTAAATGACAACTTTCCAAACAAAACGCCATCAGTCTTAAGAAGAATGCAAACAAACAAATTTCCTCGACACACAGCAGGAAGACTAACTCTATGAAAAATTAATTGCCTTAATTTTTCAAAACTACACAACTCGTAAAGACACACGACACACTCGACTCCCCCTCATTGGAACAGAGAAAATTCAAAAATGCATCATGCTCCACTTAAAAGTAATTTAGCGCACAGAGCAAGCGGCACAAGATGAAAACCCAATTTTAACTCGCGATACTAAACACACAGGCACACACTCGCTCACGCACTTACTTACCCATTCTAGGTCCCGCACTCAGTTATACGCACCGTTCCCAAAGTATCAAAAAGTATTATTGATTTATACGATTGTCTAACAATAATGATATCCAAGAGATGGAATGAATAGAAAGGGGCGCGTGTCAAACGTTTTCGTTTAGGAAAATCTAAAAATCACGGCTTTACATCTTTTGCGGAAGGGGGAAGGGGAGCGCCGAGCGTGTGTGACAAACGTTCATACACACACACACACACACTACTGGCAACAGATGTAAATTATTGAGGCCCACCATTAATATTTAAAGCTAAAAGTCACGTACGGATTTGCAGCTAGAACATGGAAACAACACAAATATAATAGAAAGAAGTTCGGTAAAGATATCCGAGAGCAATTCCTAAATGCACAACAAGAATGCTATAAAAATATCACAAAGTCATAAGAGGAATATTTATGTGTTCAAAGATTGAAAGTTAAACAAGGTGCTAATCTTTTATTAAATAGGAGACATCAGTCATTTACAATATATGGTAATTTTTTAGGGGGAGAAATCTTAGAAGATGTCGTAGGGATCAAGTATTTATAACAGAAGGATTATAAGATACGCTTAGAATTTAGTCCCTTGAAGCTTCAAAGAAGGGTACGCACATTGTAGAGATAAGTAAACAAATTATCAAACTAAATTTAAGTAGGTATCTTCTTTATTTACTTATTTTCCCTTTTAATTTTCACGCTTCTATTTTTAGAGTCACACTTTGCTGTAGACAACATCCAGGAGGCCACCGATCAACAAATTGTATATGTAGTAGCTTTTGGAAAGGTTAAATTAATATTCAGAAACGAAAAATTTAAACAAATGGACTAGCAACTGTATTATCGATTTTGTACTCAGAGAAGTGTGATCACTATGCCGCTTAGCTTTTACACTATGCTGTTACACAATCTCTCATTCTCTAAAGCAGGTAAATTTGTATGGGTGCCGTTGGGGATGTAAAAAGAATCTTGCATCTTAAGCCGACTCACAACCACTTTCTGGTGACACCTGGGCAACGTTGTTCGTGATATTTTTTTATCATGTATACAGCTGATAGTGAGCGACGAACCCAGATGGTTGGGTTAGCCACCCGCCTTCAGGTCCTTTACACTCAAAAAAAATAATCAAGTATTCCGTACTTAAATCATTCCCAAGCGGCGTCAAAAGTACGGTAAGTACGGATTTTCTTAAATCCAGTACATACTGCTTGATCCCAGAACGGAAAAACCTAGCCCGGAATTCTTATTTGTAGATGTCATGAATCCTTGATTTGTATGTATAAAATTCTTAATAGAAAATGACATTAACCCTGCTGGGGCTTGATTTTTACGTATAGTATTCCTAATTATAGATGACATTAAGCAAGATGAGACTCTCTATAGAGAAGGTGCCACTATCCGACTAGCGGATGTACTCAAAAATATAAGGCTGACATCACAGCCATCCAGAAGATGAGATGGACAGGACAAGGATGCTCGCGACTTACAAATTGCGACATCTATTACAGCTGCCATGCCGAAAAGCATGAATTTGAATATGGATTTGTAGTTAGCGAGAGACTCAGACATCTTGTCTCCCGATTCAATCGTGCTAGTGATCGAATAGCCGCAATTCGCATCAAGGCTAAATATTTCTACATCACGCTGATTTGTGGTCATGCCACGACGGAAGATAAAGACGATGAGATTAAAGATGCATTTTACGAGCGCCTAGAGGAAACATACGACCGCTGCCCTAGCCACGACATTAAAATTGTTCTGGGAAACTTTAATGCAAAAATAGGAAGGGAAGATGTTCTAGGTCCATCGATCTGTAAATTCAGCATACATAAGTCAGACAACGGCTGGTTAGCAGGAAGGAACATGGTAGTGAGTGGAACCAGATTCCAGCAGAAAAATATCCTAAAGGCAACTTAACTATCCCCAGATCAAAGCAGCAAAAATCAAATTGATTGTGTGATAATTGATGGCAGGCATGCATCTAGTGTCATGGACGTGCGTGTAATCCGTGGTGCTAATATTGGCTTGGATCATTACCTGGTTGCAGCTAAGGTGCGTACAAGATTAAGCAGAGCGAAAAATGCACGTAACCAAACACAAAGAAAGCTTGACATTGCAAAGCTGCAAACCCCAGAGATAGCCACTGCCTACTCCAACCAGCTCTCACAAATACCACGACACAACGCCCCTACTTCTGACGTTCCCGAAACACAGTGCCAGCATATTGCGCATTCCATGGCAACCGCGCCAACAACTGTGCTGGGATATGAAAAACGGCGCTCAGATAAATCCTGGTACGATGAAGAATTTCGCATAGCGTCTGATTCTGCTTATAGGACAACGCTACAGGCAATTGTAACCCGTGCTGTTAGGGAACGGCACAGGGAGAAAGTAAAACAGGCGAAACAGCTATTTAGGCGAAACAAAACGTAATATGAATCGCGGGAGAACGAGGATATAGAGCGATACAGGGATAGAGGTGAGGCCCGACAATTTTACCAGAAAGTTAGGGCAAAAGGCTACGGTAATGGGCTCCCCTCCTGTAAGGACAAGGATTGAAATCTGGTCACAGATACGCAGAGTGTGCTGCATATATGCAGAGAACACTTCCAGCAACTGCTGGTACAAGAAGGAAGCGCACGTGAGGGTTTCTCGCCACCAAGTCAAGCCGAGGTGAGAAGAGCAATATCGAGGCTGAAATACAATGAAGCAGCCGGTGCCAACGGTCTTCCGGCAAAGCTATTCAAGTCCGGTGGCGAGGAGCTGATAACGAGCATGCACCGGCTCCTGCGCATGGCTTGGCTTAAAGAGTGCATGCTCGATGATTGGAATCTTAACGTTTTATGTCCTGTTCTGAAGAAAGGTGGTCCAAGTGTGTGCTCCAATTACTGCGGTCTTTTACCCAACAAATATTAGTTTCTGTAGAGAATGCTGAAAGGCTAAAGCCAGTGTTATCCAACCTGATCGGCCTTATCAGTGTGGCTTTAGAACTGGTAAATCAGCAATTGACCAGATATTCACACTTCGGCAAACCTTCGGCAAAAATGCAAAAGGCCCAAGAGAAACAGTTCGACACGTACCATTTTTTCGTCGACTATGAAGCTGACTTTGACAACCCGATACTGCATTAATTACTCGAAGCCATGGCTAAGTTTGGTATTACAGCGAAGCTGATATGCCTTTGCAGTACGGCGCTGACTAACACGAAGTCTTTCAGTTAATATTGGCAAGGACCTTACGATGGGGCCTAAAGCAAAGCGACGGCCTATCGTGTGAACTCTTTTAAATAGTGATGTAAATGATAATAAGGAAAGCTGCAGTAAACACGAGGGGCACGATATTCAACAAAAGCCACATGCCGCTGCTGAAGTAGTAGACATCATCGGTCGAAAACTGCGGGATGTGACTGCAGCCTTCTCAAGTATACATAAAATGGGTCTAATGGTGACCGAGGACAAAACGAACAAAGAGTCTTCTCGTTTGGGAAACTGCGTAAACGTTGACAGTTACAATTTCGAGGTGGTAGATAATTTTATGTACAGAGCCTTCACCATCAACAAAACAAACAATTTCAGCCTCGAAATCAGGCGAAGAATCCTGCTTGCTAATAAACTTTACTACGGTCCAAGCAAGCGATTTATAGACAGAGCCCTCTTTCGACGAACAAAAATCCAGCTATACCAGATACTGGTTCTACTTGTCTTGATGTGTGGTTTAGAATTCTGGTTTATGACACAAGCGGATGAATCTGTTCTGGCAGTATGCGAGAGGAAAAATACTCCGTAAAATATACGGGCCCATCATCGTTAACGGAGAATGTCGATGCATTATGATTCAGCGGTTGCGTTGAATAGGTCATGTTGTACGAATTGACGATGAACTCGAAGGACGGCGCAGAAGAGGACGACCAAAACTCCGTTGGAAAGACCAGGTTACGGATAACCTTGCAGAAGTTGGTGTGAGTAACTGGAGAAGAAGCGCAGAAAATCGAAGCGCTTATAATATTTTTCTACTTTGCGTTTTTTTAATCCAATGGTATTGCAAAGAAGTGCCAGCTAAATAAGTAAGTGAATTGGATCGAAAAGATGCCACAGAGAGAATACCGCTCAAAAGAAATCAGGATGGTTGTATCAATCTCAAAACTGGACGAAGATGCCATATGTACAAAATGGCTACATTTATCGAACAACAAACAAATCAACTCCACCCCCTCTCTTTACAAAAAAATAATTCTATATTAACAACCACGGTGCCGACTTGTCTACCAAATCGTACATAACCAAGCCAACCTTTTAATAAAGTGAACTTCTTTTAACCAAAGTGAAAACAAAAAAAGTCAATGATGATTTCCATTCAATTGACTTGTTTTATACAATATTGTGTAAACAATCCAAGGAACACAACAAAGAAGAGCCTCAAAAAAACTACCAAAGACAAAGTGAACATCTACCAGAAATCCTGGCAAAACTCACAATTAATTGTTTCAAATGGTCAGCAGAAATTCCAGTTAAGGCCAAGAGACAATATAGAGAGAAAACAAAGACTAAAAAAAAAGCCAAAGAACATCACCATCGATTAAGATGTCATGCAATGTCATACAATTGTCTCTCAATCTCCCAATTCTAAAGAATCACACCCTTAACACAGACTTCGTTGGACAAAACCAAAGTCGAGTGAATGGTTGGGAGTTTGCTACGATTTAAGGATATATTTGTAACGTTGGTCACTGCTACTAAAAGGACATGTTTTTTTTTGTTAAAATCTGTGTTTATTGTTCCAAGTGTAGATTTGGTAAAAAGTATTGTCCAACACAAAAAAGGAGGCGGTACCAATTGATCATTGATTTGAATAGAAAAATCAGAAGAAAATAAAAACGATATCACAATTAAAATTAGTACACATACAGTAGAGGATATTTTAGATGAAACCTATTGTTTTTTGCAAAAGTGTCAACGTATACATTGTAAGGATTGAAAATTTGTTAAAAGGCGTTTTCTGTTTAAAAAATATTGGTACGATTTTCTTTTCAGTTAGCCTCAAAAAGGAGGCGGTAACCGTATTTGATTTCATTTATAGAGAAATGGTACAATTTGTTTTCAAATATTCATAGGAATCATATGACAAAACATTATTGTATTTTCTGTAAATATTGTTTAAATTATGGGTTTGTGTGTTGTTGGTTTATGAAATCGAATGTTATGTAATTCTTTTGTACTACAATTCTTAGTAGACATTCGGACGTCTGTTGGATTTTTAAGGGGGATTCGATGAACAGTAGTGCATTTCTTTATTTTTTATGAAATACGTGATATAAATATAAAATTTGTATGTGTTTGTTTAAATTACACTGATTTTCGTAATACACAACAATAATTTTCAGGCTCTATACCAAGCTAGGCATTTTCATAATGAAATACCAAATAACATTTACCACAATTTGATCTATATATACATTAAATCGAAATGATTCTACTATAATTTATCTGGTTTTAGTTTAGAAATTGACCGCAGTCGCTTTGAAATTCAAATTTGAGCTGTCAGGATATTGAACATCCTTCTCCTTACAGACAAAGCCACTAAGTCCAAAATATTCAGTACAGAATACAAAACCAACTGTACTTAAGTAAACTTGTGAAGATCCTCGGCCCACAACTTACCCTAAACAAAAAAATGCCTCGAATGTTCCACCAAATATTTATACGTTCATCATACTTATGTTGTTCACACAACTATCCTGTAACGGTTGCCCGAAGTAATACAGCGGCCTAGATGAAAAATCCAAAAGAAACAAATTGTATTCCCATCACAAAAATGGGAATTACTTCCCATAAGACAAACAACAAATCACCATTTTAATTGCAACAGATTTTAGATCTCTTCACTTCTTTTTTAATAATGTCAACAACAACAACAGCGACAGCAATAACAATAGTAATACGAAATCATGTCTCACGCCAATCATTTGCGTTGATATGCGTCTCACCGTTGCCGGGGCGCAATATGTATTGTTATCGCGATAATCTCATGAATAGTGATGAATACTCGAAAGTAGATACTTTTTGATGGCCCTACATAACAGCAACAACAATAAAACTTTATAAAGGACGAACAGCAACAAAGAGCGGCCATTGCAGTTTTTGTGAAACTTATGCAAGGCGGAAGTAAGTATTGCCACACACAATCTCACTCAAGGATTTACCAACCAGAAAAACCCTCCACAAATCAGAAAAGATACTTGAAATTTTGATAACGTCACAACAACAACACCAACAGTAACTAAATAGATACAATGGTGGTGGTGGCAGCAGTACTAAATTGTTGGGCCGTAGTAGTGGTGGCATTGGCGGTACCACTGGAGTACCGCTGCGTTAACAAGGATAATGATAGCGGTGGTGTCATCCTCCCAAAACAATAACAAACAAGAAGCGATCATAATGTATCAACATGGACAATACGCACACGCCCATACTTACACTCGAGCTGAAATTTAAAGGGACATGATATGGTATTTTTATATGTCAGTTGGGGTATAAATACAAAACAGACGTCGAATATTATTTAGATAAGAGACAACAACACCGGCACAGCCCATTAATAATATATAGATTTTTGAAACTAAGGGTGTCCATGTAAAAACGCAATCGCTGTATATGCCTTTGGGAAAATACAAAAACACGCAAAAACGCAAAGTTTTGTATGGAATAATGGAAATTGAGAATATGAGAAACAGAAATACGAAGTTCAAAATATATGCAGCTCTCTTTCGGCTGGAATTTTACATTCCAAACTATTCGGAATTGCCAAGCTGAAATAAACTTAATACGGCTATTATGTGGTAGTCGATATCAGATTAAATCTTAACTACAGGCTTGATTTACTTGCTAAAAATTGATACAATAGTATTTTCTATATCGTACAATTTAGGCAACATCTAAACTTATATAAATGTGAGAACCTTCAAAAAGTAAGAAAAATAAATAAAAAAAGACTTATTTGTATGAATGATTAAAAAGTTTAATTGGTCGTAAAACCAAAGCATCGTGACTATCAAATACCTTTGGCTGAAGATGAGCAATTTTACCGCGGAATTTAAATATTTTATAATCAATTTTCTTTTCCAATTTAAATAAGTAAAAATCATTAAAAAAAATGTTCTTGTAAAAATTTTGAATATCATACTGAATCAAAACCATTACGATCAAAAAATGTCCAAGTTTATTATTTATTTTTATAAAGGCGTTCAACATTTAATCTTTACAAACTTATACCGAAAAGCGAACACAATTTAAAACTAAAAATTTAATCACAAGTTCATCATAGGCAAATCTCTAGTCTTTAGAATATTAGTAATGGGCTAAGTAGTCAGTAACGATGTGTAAAAAATAAAGTCCCTTTACTTCAGAATATATTGAAAAACGTTAAGTTGTGTGTATTCATTATTGTTATATGCTTAAAAGTATAGGTAATGAGAAAAAAGTGCACTCACCTTCTGTTACTTGCTATAAGCCCGGGAAGTTGTATTCATCAATGTGAAAGAGTATTCTGAAAAGAAATAAGAAAAGAGTAAGTAGATATTTAAAAAAAAAAAAATGTTTTTTCAAAAATGCATTTACAAAGTTCGTTGGACAATTATGCCTGTTAGAATAACAATGGTCTAGGTTATACCTTATTAGTTTCGAGATATCTAAAGGTATGATTTCAGTCTAAAGCACACAATTTTTCCACTAAAGTATAAATTATTTATTTTAAAATATTCTGTCATTGTCTCAAATTTGTATAAAAAAATCTTAAACAAGGCGCGTTTTGTTAAAAAAAATTAATAATACTGGAAGTACAATTTGAACTTTCGAGTTGGGATGAGTTGGAAATCATACAGTAAATCGACCTAAAAAGAGACGCCTATCATTGTTAGAGTTCAGTATCGACAAATAAACAATAAATAATGTTATTTCAAAAGGTTTTACGAAACTTTTTTCTATATATAGTATTAAATTAGCTTTCGAGACCACATTTTTAATATCTAGAGATTTTTAGTACTCATGGTACATACGATGAAAATATATCAACATTTTTAGAATACCGGATCCCAAACCCACATCTTAGAGCCGATGTTAAATCTTTATAGTCGTTTTCTATCTTACCCTAATGGCTATGACAGTTTTAAAAACCCAATTCCAAAACACGGAATCGGGTTATGCACAAAATTTTTGTAAATGTACCTGAACTATTTAAAGTTTAAGTCACCACTATAAACTGTCACTGAATATTGTCTGACTTAGACCACACTCATACGAACAATGAAGGCAATTCTGTGGTACATAAAACGAAGAATGCATATGTAGCGGTACATTTTCTAAAAATACGAAACACTGACTCCTGAAAGTTGAAGATCTTATTTATTGACTTAGACCATTGTCATTCTAGATGGCAAAATTAACGTGGAGCAAAACAGAGTTGCCAATATTTTATTTTATTAATTCTTTTAAGTTTTTCATCTCTCACCAACTGAATTGGTCTTAGTTACTAAATAACGGAATTTAATTTTGAATTGAGTATTCGTCATTCAAGTTAATGCGATATAAATATTTCAAACTTAAATTTCCTTTACACCCAAGGAATGAGGTATGTGATAGCTTCTCGCGTTGTTGTGAATTAACACGCTTTCTATTTTAGATTCACAACAAACGGCACCTACTTGTTTATCGACGGTTGCGAACATCACTGTTTGAGAAACTTTTACCAGACATGCCGATTGACTCGATACTTGTACTGCGAAGTTGTTGTCGACAACATCGAGGGGATTGGTAGTTTAAGAAAAATGTAGACGACTGAAGAGGAGAATCGAACCACGGACCTCCCACATGGCATTCGCGTGTTCTAGCCAATAAGCCACGGCCGGTCTTAATGCGATATAAGACTTCAAAAATAATAAATTTTTAAAAAATTCTAGAACTCATGTTGAAAGTTATTTTGTCACTAATTTTTTCATGGACCGAAGCCACTATACATATCATAATTTATTTTGCCTATTGTTCCATTCAAACATAAAACAAATTCTCGCTATTCAACCTTTATCCGTATGGTCTAGATGATGGCACTAATTTTATTTTTGTTTGGTCTCGGCCGTTGTAAAGGGTTTTCCAATACGAGGTGTTATTTTGGTATTCAAAGAAAAATGAATTTTTTTTAGATAAATGATTGGATGTTTATTTCATAATAAAGAGGAAGGTATGCCGTTAATAATGAAAAACAACATCTCCTTAACGAAATCGCCTTCGATAGCCTCACGAATTTTATCTTTGAGGTTTTGAATTGACGCTGGGCTGTTGGCGTAGACCTTATCTTTCACGTGGCCACAAAGGAAGAAGTCGCAAGGTGTTAAATCACAAGATCTCGGTGGTCAATTGTGATCACCTCTTCGAAATATAACACGGTCTGGAAACTATTATCGTAAAAGATCAATGGATTCGTTGCTTGTGTGGCACGTAGCGCCGTCTTGTTGAAAGTAAACTTTGTCCAGATCAATACCATCCAACTCAAACCATAAAAAATTATTAATCATATCTCGATAGCGCAATCTATTCACCGTAACTGTTGATCCAACCTCATTTTCGAAAAAGTTAGGTCCAATGACCCCGCCGGACCATAATGCAACTACTACATGTAGAAACAATAATGTGATATATATACTAGATGTCCACAAAATCAATTCTCATCTTAATTTTTCTTTCATTGCCGGCCCCCTCGATTTTTTTGACGGAAACTTCGTAGTGTAGTATCGAGTCAATCGGCATTTCTAGTAATAACTTCTCAAACAGTGACGTTCGCATACATCGATATACAAGCAGGTGCCGTTTGTTGTAAATCTAATTCACAACAACGCGAGACGCTATACCATACCACATTCATGGGGTGTAAATGGAAATTTAGTTTTTTTTTAAGAACGCAAAAGACGAAATGACATTGGCACATCATGTAGCGAACAAATCGATATTTTTTTAACAGTTTTCGCAAAAATCATCTTAGTATCAGCCATAAAGAAAAACAAAACGTTCTAAAAACTAGTTCCGCACAAAAAAGACTACAATGTAAATTAATATTGAGAGTTATCAACATATTATTTATACCGTCATCCTACAGGTAGGAGGGTATATATCTTTTGATACGACCCAAAAGTGTAACACATAGAAGGAGTCCACTTAGACCCTAAGTTTCTTTAAACCAAATTTAATTCATGACTTTTTAAGTCGTAACTTAACTTAAGTGGTTAAGTTATTCATGCATTTTGAGGAACGCTACTTTCATATCCCATACTAAAAAAGCCGGGAGAACTTTGCATTCAAACACGAAAAACTTCTAACACAGTTGTTGACTTTACATTTCCAGATCAAACACTGAATGGAATTTTTCAACCACCGTTTAACATACTGATCATCAAATAATTTGTTTTATTTGCTAGAAACACATCAGAGAATAACGGCACTTAAAAAAGAGAAGAGAAGAGTAAAAAAAATATGAAAATGAATATGTCTGTTTATTTTACTATCCCCTAGTAATGCGCATGGGAGTCAATTGACGCAACGCTCGCTTACTTTGGGTTAATGAAATAAGTATATACGCAGTTAAACGAAATCGTTAATGATGTATACTATTGTAGTTTTGCCGAACAAGCGGGAACATTTGTATAGAATAACTTTCAGTCACTGATTATTAACATGATGTTTGTTTATTTTGTTAGCTGACTCAAATATTTTATTGAGAGTGAAGTGTTAGGCCGCTTAGCTGAATTTTATTGTTTAATTATAACGCCATTTTATTTAATTAGTTTAAGTTTTACTCGCTTAAAAATGTGTTACATTTCGTATTACCCACGGCGTTGTAAAACAGTTAAAGATATATAATTATAGATATTTTATCCAAAATATTAAAATATAATATGTCTTATGTACAAAAAAAGTGGTAATAAGGTTTTTGGTTACAGCCACTTCACTACATAATTAGTGGCTCTACTACGAATTTTTAAAGTTTTTATAAAAAAAAGTGTGGTTGAACCAATATTTATTTACTAAAATTAAAGGTTATCTTTCTCTTTCTTCGGTAAAAACAAAACTGAGAAATAAGAACTAAATTGCAATTGTTGGGTAATAAGTTTTTAAAAATTGTTTTTAAAATATTTTCTAAATATTGAATTACATCAAAGGTAATGTAAGGTAATTCAGGAGAAACATAAAAAATAATATATAAGTACTTCTGATTTTCGCATTATCAACATACTTCGCAACTCTCTTTTTTTACCCTTGATTTTTTATTACATTCCTACAAAAAACAAGACCACACACTTCAAATACTGCACCTGATCGTTGGGTAAATCATATGAATTGAATGACTTTTAATATGACTAAATTAATGAGCATTTTCTTAAGAATTATACTAAAATTCCAAATAAGAAACACAAATTGTAATGTTTTATGAACTGTTTGAAAATCATTAAAACTGATGACTTTTACGATTTTTCAATAAACTCACATTTGTCAATTGCAAAATACAATTGTCACTCAAACTTCAATGATCACTTGTTTTTTCGTGATATGTCTAAGATTGATTTCTGGTTTTTTACCCAGAATCTAGACTGCAGTGTCATTTGCCAAATATTTGCTGTACAAAAACAACGAAATAACACAAAGCCAGACAAAATGTCTGCTGAATTTCTTTTTGTTACCGATTACTGATAAATACATCAATTTCATTCAGTGCTGTTGTTTGTTACCTATGATACTATAACTCTGTCTTTATACTTATAATGGTAGCGTAGCTGTGCGTTGCGTTATGTTTGTGATCTATAAAATTGTTCATGTTGACATCTTTTTTTGTGTTGATTCTCCCCGCCACCAGGATCAGTTCGTTCTGTTGGCATTTCAATCATGAATAGGAAAACTCCCTTACACTGCCTTGCCAGACATAAAGGAGTCTTATTGTCTTTCATTTGACTGGCTTCCATTGTGTGTTATCCTTTTGTCACACAATCACACAGTCCTTTCTACTTTTGTTCTCAAGGAGTTTATTGAAATGTGTATTTAATGTCTCTCGCTCTCTCTCACTGTCTATGCTGATCAAAAGTCAATGGATTGTCATTTCTTTACGCTCCGCTTTCTTAATGTTGGCACAAAATAAATGACAGTTTCTGTTGGCTTTTGTGTTAGCGTTGTATTTATGCCTTTCTAAGGGTTAGCGTTTGCATTGTTTGCACTTTATTTATTTAGCATTGATTTATAGTTTTTTATCAAAATATTTGAGTCGTTATGTGTAATAACCTTAACGTTTTTATAGTGGTAGAGGGATCATTACACAGGATTATGTTGTTCGAACAAAAAGAAATATGGAAACATCAAGAGGAGTGTGGAAGGGCCTAAGGCAGATGTTTGTCACGAGGAGGCATATGTGATATGGCAGTGGAACAAGGTGTTGGAAGAAAATATAGAGTTTGAAATTAACTTTTAACTTATATTGACGTTAATGATAATATCTATAAATTATACGTTGTATCGACGTTAATATTGCCCCTTATGACATCAATTGAATACACTTTATGTTATCACAAGTTGATGCTATACTCATGATATCATTTCCATTTCCTATTTTATCCCAATAAATTTCATATATACAGAGCGCCACAACAAAAATTCCAGACGACCACCATTCTCCTACGCCTACCACCATATTCATATTGCGTTTTTTGGTGTTTCCCACAGAAATGGCCTTTTATTAATGGTCCGGCCGTCCGTCCGTCCATGCTACCCGCCTTTACGATGTGTAAATATGCCAAACGAAAGAGTCTCATCATAAAAATCATGGAAAATTATATAAACAAATTAAACCAGCAGTACATGCCCAATTGCCGGGCCTGGGAATCATAACAAACGATATATTGTAAAGAAAATGCTTTAAATGTTTTGCCAATAAAAAATAGTTTATAATAAAAGCAGCTACTTGCGTAAACACTGTGTGTGGATAACAAGGAACAAAAAAAGCAACGAAAACGCGACGATGATTTAATTATTTTGATAGGAACTAAAGAGAGGCGCCAGTGGCTAAACAAACGCCTTTTAATAACCCCCACCAAATGTAGGGGAGGGCACAGCGACTGGGAAAACAAGGCAGGGTCGTAAAAGCATGCAGCATCTGGTAGAAACCATAAAAGCCTCCAATAAATGGGCAAATGGTGGCTAAGATTGAAATCTTCAAACGCCAGAAAAGTTTATTTTAAAACAATACACACATGAGGGCACAGTGGTTTTGGAGGTGATTGCTGGCAAACTAAGGATCAGGTACTAACTACTACTAATTTCTATGTGAAATCTTCAGTCTAGCATGTGGAGATCTTGAGATATTTAGTTTAAAATAATATTTCAATTTGGTTATTGTTAGTGATGGAACGTGAAACTTGCATCTTCAGCCGACGTGGTGGCACCTGGGCAACGTTGTGTCGTGATAGTTTTTATCACAAAGTAAGCGACGAAACTTAATGGTTGGGCGCGCCACCTGCCTTTATGTCCTATACTGGCTACGGCAGCACGAAGAACAAAAAGTAACAATCGGAAACCCCCAAATATTGACGACCCCCACAAAAATTATAAGGACAATGCTTTAAGGAAATGCACCTCAAACGGACTCTCTACAGAAAAGGTGTCAATATCCAACTGGCGGATGTCCTTAAAACATACAAGGTTGACATCACCGCCATCCAGGAGATGAAATGGATAGTTCAGGGATACTCGCAACATAAAAATTTTGACATCTATTACAGCTACCATGCGGTAAAGCACGAATCTCAGCATCTATGCGAAATATTTCTACATGACGCTGATTTGTACTCATGCCCCGTCGGAACATAAATACAAAGTGTTTAAAACAGGCATCACATAGCCTTGCGAGGCCGGCTTTTTTCGCACAGACACTTTATTCACATGAACTCGAAAGTTTTGTTTCAAACCAGTCAGTCTCTGTCTAAATGTTATGACAGCAACACCACACACGCTTGTTTCGCATTCAGCACGAAATCAGACACAAGTTCGGACAGAGAAACAATATTTAAGGATTTTTGGGAGAGTATGAGAGCAAAATTATTAAGAGACCACAACATTTTCACCGCGTACAATTCGACACCGCTGACGCTACTTGCTTGTCCGCGTTCAGTAATGCCTACCACTGAAGTAAAGACACATTCTACGAGGGCCTAGAGGAAAAATACGACCGCTGCCTATGCCACGACATTAAAATTGTTCTGGGAAATTTTAATGCAAAAATTAGAAGGGAAGATGTTTTAGGACCGCCTGCATACCAACGCGTCCAACAACGGGTTCAGGCAGGTTGCCTTCGCAGTGGCAAGAAACATGGTAGTGAGTGGATGATTAAAAAACCCACATGGTTACTTGGCGGTAACCCCAACAAAATACCAAAAATCTAAGTAAGCATGTGTAATCATGCATCACATAGCCTCGGGAGGCCGGAATTAATCGTATTTTTCATACGGACCCAATCGACAATTCTATTCTCGCACGCTTGCTTGACATTCGAATGCACAAACACATAATATTTGTAAGTGCGTGCGAGCGATTTTGCCTGACACTAATCTAGTGTCCTAGACGTGCGCGCTATCCGTGGTGCTAATATTGGCTCGGATCATTACTTGATTAAAGCTAAGCTAAGCACAAGATTCATCAGAGAACAAAAAGCAAAGAAAGCAAGACATCGCCCCCAGCGATAGCCACTACCTACTTCAAACCGTTGTCCCAGCTACCATGACGCAACGCCTCTACTTCTGATGTTCCCGTGGCAGCATAAAGTTATCCCCAGGGCAACTTAGCGTTATCCCGAACAAAACACCAATGAGCCTGTGATCGGCATCTCATAGCCTCGAGTGGCCGAATTTAATTATCTTTTTTTATTTATTTTTTTTTTTAAAGCAGTTGGTCTATGGACAGTCTCTACTTGAGTGTTGAGAGAGCAACACCTCGCACACTTGCTTCAGATTCTCATACATAAACACATAATATTTGTAAGTGCGTGCGTGCTGTTTTTCCTGACACTGATCTAGCGTTATGGTCGTGAGCGTTATACGTGGTGCTAACATTGGCTCGAATAATTACCTTGTTGCAGCTAATGTGAGCAAAAGATCAGGGAGCAAAAAGGAAAGAAAGCTGGACATCACAAAGCTGCAAGCTCCAGAAATAGCCACTGCCTACTTCAACCAGCTCTCCTAACTACTACGACAAAACGTTATGTAGATGGCTGAGACAGGATAGGATAGTCGTATGTTCTAATCATCATATCACGGCCGGCCCCGAGGCGAATCAGCTTTTTTAGAGAAAAATCGTCGTATGAAGAAGCGGGAGAGCGAGAATATAGAGAGGTTCTGGGATAGAGGCGAAGCCCTAAAACTCTACCAGAAAGTCAAAGTAAATGTTACACTACAGGACTCCCCTCCTGTAAGGACAATGATAGAAACCTGGTTAGATATACGCAGAGTGTGCTGCATATATGAAGATATCACTTAAACCAATTGCTAGTGCTGGAAGGCAGAACACGTGAAGGTATAACGTATCACTTGTCGACGACGGCTTAGATTGCCCACAACCACGCCAAACCGAGGTAAGAAGAGCAATCTCGCGAGAGAAAAATGATAAAGCAGCAGGTGCCGACGGACTTCCGGCAGAGCCGTTGAAGTTCGGCGGTAATGAGCTGATAACGAGTATGCGCCAGCTCCTACGCATGGTTTGGCTTAACTAGTGCATGCCCGATGATTGGATTCTAAGCGTATTATGTCCTATGCTGAAAAAGTGATCCAAGTGTGTGCTTCAACTACAGCGGGATTAGCCTTTTACCCATTGCATATATGGTCCTGTCGAGAGTGTTATGTGAGAGTCTAAAGCCAGTGATATCCAACCTGCTCGGACGTTATCAATGTGACTTTAAACTTATTAAATATACAACTGACCACATACTCACACTTCTGAAAATGATCCTAGAAAAACGGATAATCACATGTCATTTCTTCTCGGCTGAATTCAGTAGTCCTGTGAAGCTGATACGCCTTTGCGGAATGACGCTGGCCTGTTCATAGTCTTTAGTGAATATTGTCAAGGACCTTACTAAGCCATTTAATGTCATGCGGGTCCTAAGACAAGGCAACAGCCTATCGTGGGATCTCTTCAACATCCATCAGTATGTTGATAAAGTAATAATGAGTAAAGTTGCAGTTGCGGTGAACAATTGCAAAATGAAGTTATAAGTTGCTAAGAACAAAGAATCTACTTGTTTGGGACGCTGTATAAACGTTAACAACTACAATTTCAAAGTAGTAGATGATTTCATATACCCCTGCTCCACCATCAATAGAACAAATAACGTCAACCTTGAAATCTTGCTAACAGATGCTATTACGGACTTAGCAAGAGATTTAATGGCAAAGCCATCTCTCTAGGAACAAAAATCCAGCTACGGCAGATACTGCCTCCACTTGTCTCGATGTATGGCGCAGAATTTTGAGTAACGACACAAGCGGATTAATAAGTTCTGACAGAATTCGAGAGGATAATACTCCGTAATATATGTGGACCCATCATTGTTAACGTAGAGTATCGACGTCATATGAATCATGAGCTGTACGAGCTATATACCTACATTGACATGGTCAAAGCAGAAGGCTACCAAAACTCAGTTGGAACGACCAGATTACTGAGAACCTTGCAGAAATTGATGTGACGAAATGGAGAAGAAATGCAGGAGATCAAAGCACATTTAACAATTTCCTACGTGCTGTATATAATCAAAATCTACGATTGTAAGTAAATGCCAGCTAAGTAAATAAGTAAGACTGAAAGCTTACCAAAAGAAAATATATAAAAATACGAACAAACTGTATCCAAAACACCACTGTGCGCTGTGCAACTCTTTTCGCCTACAGCACTCGTAACAATCTTAATATGCCGAATTTTTTTTTTTGTTCTATCGGCAAGCGAGTGTATTTTCATTCGCTAATACAAGATTTATGGCCTAGTTTAAAGTATTCAATTCAATACAATACAATTCAATTCGTTTCAATTTGTTTTTCTGGAACAAAACTAAATGATAGAGATATAAAAATAACCCGTTCCTCTGGCGTTCGTCCCATACGACTCTCTCTCTGTGTGATGGGGTGCATTGGGTGGGTTGAGCGATAGAGTTAAATGTGTGATCAACTCTAAAGATTGCCATCAATTTTCTTTAATGGCATCAAACGTATGCATGTATGTATTCTACATATACATTTAAGACATACATCGTAGGAGAGTTGATGTCGTCGTATGTCTTTAGATTTCATTGGGGTTATAAATCTCTTTTTGTGGCGCACAAAGAATATTGTCTTTGGCTGTATAACATTGCAAGTCAATGTTTAAGATGTTACTTGAATTGTCATCTCTAAAGTGGATTCATTGGGGTAATACTCGAGATACTGAAATAACAGAAGAGAAAAAAAACAACAGATTTGCTTTCAATTCTTTTGCTACTGTGGGTGAATAAAATATGCAGAAAATATTTGGGATTCCAGTGATATTACCAGAAAAATTACCTACACTTGTTGGTATTGGATGTTGTTGTTGTTCCTGTTGACGTAGTAAAAGAAAACAAACCTAAATCATCATGTATTCTGTTTGAGTTTGTCGTGGTGTAGGTGTGTTTTAGTTTTTTTTTACTGGTGTACCCTACAAGGAGCAAAGGATGGAGGTCGTATAACACGAATCTAAATTTTGAAAATTCAGACCTTGTATTGGATTTTAACTGAAACATTAGATGACTTAAACAACATTATCGAAGTTTAAGTCAAACCATTTTCTGTGATCGCAAAACTCCTTTTGAAATTGATTTTAAAATCGATTATAAACAAATTTGTTTCTAAAAGCTACATTCAGCCTTCAGTTTTTCAGATGGATTTATATGGCCTTGTATTTCCCTCCCTTAGGCCGATAGTGGCCTGATGGTTAGAACTTTAATAAAATAAAAGAGGAATAGGATAGCTTCTCACGTTATTGTGAATTAATACGCTTTCTATTTTAGATTCACAACAAACGGCACCTACTTGTTTATCGACGAATGCGAACGTCACTGTTAGAGAAGCTTTTACTAGACATGCCGATTGACTCGACACTATGTTGCATAGTTGCTGTCGACAACATCGAGGAGCCCGGCAATGGAAGAAAAATGTAAATGACTGGAACTAGAAATCGAACTACGGATCTCCCGCATGGTAGTCGCGCGTTCTAACCACTACGCCAAGGACGGTCCCTTAGACCACGTGACTATAAAGTATTAGACGTTCACCTATGAAATGTGCAGGTCCGGTTGCATGGGTCTAAAAATAGAAGTGTGTTATCTTATCATACCTAGTCATTTATAAGGTAAGTATTTTTCCCACCTTGTTGATCGATCAATGATCTGTGGCTGTAGAGTACTAACTACTTTCGTTACTGTTACTCTCCGTTTCCCTGGTTTTCCTGCTTAACATTTATGTTTATTGTTTGTATAACATATTTTTTCTTGCTTTTCAGTTTTTCTTTTGCTTCTTTTATGTAAATTTGTTTATTTAAACGTTTCGGTGATGTTTGTAGAAATATCTCCTCCCCACTCGCAGTCTTATGCTCTGTACCTTTTTTTATTAACGACAAGAAGACGCATTCACGTTCCACTTCCTTATCTTTAATGTCCTATCTGGTTGGTTGTGGGTGTTGTCGGTTGCTGTCACTGTGAGCCACGGGACTGATTGAAATTCGCGGATAACCTGAAATGGATTTTTCTTTTCCACAATTGCTATGGTGGCAATTTTCTCAAACAAATGTCGAAGCGGGGAGCAACCAAACAAGGCAAGCAACGCGAAGCAAAGCTTCACAAAGAGAATACATTTAAGAAGACATTTAAAATGAAAACATCATTTCAGCCAATTCAGTGCAGATTGGTTTTGATTCATTCATACGCTATATGAGATGTTACGATATCTTATAATGTTAGGGCCATGAAAATTTTCACATGGTAGCAGTTAAAGCATCGGCAGCAATAACCCCAGTGGTTGTATGCCATGAAAGCAAGTTTTCTCAATACCGGCTGGGATTGTGGAGTACTTTAGTGGTAGCGGCGGTAGATGTTGTTAAATAAAGCTTTATTTTAATGTATTGTTTTCTAAGCAAATCGCGATATAAACTCAAGCGTATATGTTTCGCTAAAAAGTCATAACAGGGAGCAGGGAGGTCGGTCCCTATCATCAATTCTATTATCTTTGCATGTGGGTGGTTTTTATATCCCCATGACGTATGTTCTATGTGTTATTGGTGAAATGATACATCATCGAGCCATAGGATATATAAAATTTATGTCCTAGTAGATATGCGAATGGAAGTGTATGCGATTGAAATGACTTAGAGGTTTTTATTAGCTAATCAAATCTCAGCGGTAAATGTGCAAGTAAAGTTTTACTAAGATGTGTGCAATAATTTCAGTTAAAGTAAACAAAGTGGCTGGAAATTAAAAGTAAGCTTTAAGATTTTAAATGTTGCAATTTTCCATAAAAAGTACTGGTGCTGCAGTTACAAACAAGAAAATTTGAGATTCTGTGATACCATTTTATGTCATAAGCTAATTTACTTATTTAGTTGGCACTTTAGCCAACGCACCTGCTGCACCTTAATGCATCTGACCACTTCAATGTCAGTGTACAGCTCGTACAGCTCATGATTCATACGACGCCGATACTCTCCGTTAACGAAGATGGGCCCTTATATTTTACGGATTATTTGTCTCTCGAATGCTGACAGTGTGTCATAACCCAGGATTATGAACCGTACATCAAGACAGGTAGAACCAGTATCTGGTATAGTTGGATTTTTGTTCGTCGAAAGAGGCCTCTGTCATATTATCACTTAACAGGATTTTTCTTCGGATTCCAAAGCTGACGCTATTTGTTTTATTGGTGGCGGAAAATACTTACTTACTTACTTGGGACTTTGTTCAGAGGTGGAAAGTTACTGATTGTTACTCACTTGGGAGTGACCAGAATCGATTCCTTTGTGGCACTGTCCAAGCAGCTAACTACTTCCGGTCTTAGACCAAGTATTCCCCGGGCAATGACTTCAAAGCAACCGCTTAGAAGTTAGCTAAAGTTAGAAGGCATTACAACCATGTATCCTGAATGGTCAAAGAGACGTCTCAGGAAAGTAGGCTTGAACCGCTGAAGCATGGTTGCATCGTGGGATTGGACGTGCAGATGGCAGCCGTATTACCAATCTAGGAGACGAGGGTTAGCAACCCACATCTACCGAAAACTAAATAGCGAAAATCCATAGCGTCTGTTCCATATTGGGCGGCTTCCTGGTCAGCGTCTGCCTCAGAATGAGCGGCTTAAATGTTTCCTGGCAGTAGGAATAAAATGCAGAACCTGGTGGGCTGGGCTTGCCACCCGCCACCAGTATAATGGCAGTGAATAAAATGAGAAATAAGAGAAAAAGAAACCCCCAAAATGTTGACGACCACCGCAAACGTTTTAAGGACCATGATTTGAGAATATGCACTTGGAATGTTAGAACTCTTTACCGACCAGGTGCCTCTATTCAACTGGCGGATGTCCTCGAAGAGTATAAGGCTGACATTACTGCTATACAGGAAATTCGGTGGACTGGATATGGATGCTCGCGGATGAGAATGTGTGACGTGTACTACAGCTGCCACGCGGAAAAGCATGAGTTTGGTTGTGGATTTGTGGTCGGCAAGAGACTACGACACCTGGTCTCAAGGTTTACTCCTGTCAGTGAACGAATCGCCACCATAAGACTAAAGGCAAAATTTTTCTACATCACCCTGATATGTGCTCATGCTCCGACGGAGGAGAAAAGTGACGAGGTCAAAGACGAATTCTACGCCCAACTTGAAGAAACATATGACCGTAGCCCGGGCCATGATGTTTAAATCGTGCTGGGAGATTTTAATGCCAAAATAGGCCGGGAGAATGTCTTTAGCCCAACAGTCGGAAAATTTAGTCTGCATACTGACACATCGCCAAACGGAATCAGACTGATTGATTTCTCTGCAGCAAGGAATATGGTACTTAGCAGCACACGATTTGACCACAAAAACATTCACAAAGCAACGTGGATATCTCCCGATCAAGTAACGAGAAACCAAATTGATCACGTGGTAATCGATGGAAGGCACGCGTCAAGTGTCTTAGACGTACGAGTGATCAGAGGTGCGAACATCAACTCGGATCACCACCTCACTGCAGTGAAGGTGCGTACTAGGCTAAGCAGAGCGAAAACCCTGCGCAACCAGGCACAGAGAAAGCTGGACATCGCTAAACTGCAGACCGCGGAGATAGCCAACGCCTATTCTGACCAACTCACTCAACTACTTCTTGATGCTCCAACTCCCGAAAATACTAGCGCGCAATGGCAACATATTGCCCACTCGATGGAAAGGACTGCGCGGTCCGTACTAGGGTATGTGAAGCCCTTTAACGATAATGCCTGGTACGATGACCAATGCCGCGATGCCACCCGGGAACAAAATGCTGCATACAGGGCCAAACTGCAGCCAATGCCAACGCGAGCTGTTCATGAAAAGTATAGGGAGAAGAGGCGGGAGGCGACTCGACTCTTCAGGCGAAAAAAACGAGAGCTTAAGGAGCGGAATAATGTGTGTATTGAAGATTACAGGAACAGAGGTGAAGCCCGAAAATTCTATCAGAAGATAAAAGCAAAGGTACATGGAACAGGTCTTCCCTCCTGTAAAGACAAGGATGGTCATCTCGTTACTGACTCCGAGAGCGTACTGAGAATATATAAAGAGCACTTCTGCAGCCTGTTGATGTGTGAAAACATGACGGAAGACGACTGTGCACCAATCCGAGAGGATAACATCGAGTGTCCACCTCCGAGCCAAGCTGAGATAACAACTGCCATATCCCGCCTAAAGAACAACAAGGCCGCTGGGGCTGATGGTCTTCCAGCTGAGTTGTTTAAGGCGGGTGGAGATGAGCTTGTTTTAAGCATGCAACAGCTCATAGAGAACATTTGGCTTCAGGAGAGCATGCCAGAGGATTGGAATCTCAGTGTGCTATGTCCAATCTACAAAAAAGGTGACCGTAGTGAGTGTAAAAACTATCGTGGAATTAGCCTCTTACCGATTGCGTATAAGGTCCTGTCTAGCATACTGTGTGAACGTCTAAAGCCAATTGTGGAAAACCTGATTGGACCTTATCAGTGCGGCTTTAGACCAGGCAAATCCACGACGGATCAGATATTTACACTACGGCAGATTCTTGAGAAAACCCATGAGAAGCAAATCGACACTTACCACCTCTTTGTCGATTACAAAGCTGCCTTCGATAGTCCCATCAGGCATCGACTATACGAAGCCATGTCTGAGTTCGGTATTCCTGCGAAGATAATTCGTCTCTGCCGGTGTACCCTTACGAATACCAAATCCTCTGTTCGGATTGGCAAGGATCTATCTGCACCATTCGGTACGACGAGAGGTCTTAGACAGGGTGACGGTTTGTCATGCATGCTGTTCAACATAGTGATGGAGAAAGTGTTAAGGAAAGCAGCGGTTAACATGTCTGGCACCATATTTAATAAGAGCCACATGCTGCTCGCATATGCGGATGATATCGACATTATCGGTCGAACGATGCGAGAGGTAACAGCTGTTTTCTCATCAGTTGAAAGGGAGTCAGCGAAAATGGGTTTGGCAGTGAATGAGGACAAGACGAAGTTAATGGTATCATCGAACAAAGTGTCCACCCGTTGGGGACGCAGCGTGAACGTTGAAAACTATTGCTTTGAGGTAGTGGAAGAATTTATCTACCTTGGATCCGCCATGAACAAGAACAACAGTGTCAGCCTCGAAATAAAACGGAGAATAGTGCTTGCTAACAGGTGTTTCTTTGGACTACGCGAGCACTTTATAAACACCACCCTATCTCGAACTACCAAAGTCCAGCTGTACCAGGTACTAATTTTACCGGTCCTGTTGTACGCCTCCGAATCTTGGGTGCTTACACAGGCAGATGCAGCTCATCTGGCGGTGTTTGAGAGAAAAATACTCCGCAAAATATATGGACCCATTTGCGTAAACGGCGAGTTTAGGATTCGGATGAACCATGAGCTGTACGAGTTATACCACGATATTGATGTCGTCAAGCGGATCAAAGTGCAACGATTACGCTGGCTAGGCCATGTCGTGAGAATGGATGAGGAAACTCCAGCGCGAAAGGTATTCTATCAAGACCTCGAAGGACGGCGCAAAAGAGGGAGACCGCGACTACGTTGGAAGGACCAGGTGGAGGAATCACTGACGCTGCTTGGTAGGACTGACTGGAGACGGTGCGCACAAGATCGAAGCGAATGGAAATCTTTGATCATTTCGGCTTCTGACTTAGGCACTAAGATATAAATATATATGTGTCAAGTTGTTTTAAAGGCTAATAATAATAACTTACTTAGCTGGCACTTATTATATTTATTTTCCGTCACACCAAGTTCTGTAAGGTTCTCAGTAACCTGTTCTTTCCAACGGTCGCAATCTTCTACGCCGTCCATCGGGTTTATTGTCGAAGACTTTTAGAGCTGGAGCATTTACGTCCACGATGATGGGCCCAAACATTTTAAGTATTATTTGTCTGTCGAATACTGCCCGAACCGATTCATCCGCTTGTGTCATAACCCAGGATTCAAAACCGTACATTAAGACAGGTAGAACCAGTATCTGGTTTAGCGGGGTTTTTGTTCGTCAAAAGAGGGCTCTGTCATTGAATCGCTTGCTTAGTCCGTAGTAGCATTTATTAGCAAGTATAATTCTCCGGATTTTGAGGCTGACATTATTTGTTTTGTTGATGGCGGAGCGGAGGTAGATACAATTATCTACCACCTCGATATTATAGTTTTCAACGTTCACGCAGTTTTCCAAACGAGTAGAATCTTTGTTTGTTAAAACTAATAACATCGTTTTGTCCTCGTTCACCGTTAGAACCATTTTCACTGATTCCTTCTGTATACTTGAGAAGGCTGCAGTCACATCTCGCTTTTTCGACCGATGATGTTTACGTTATCAGCATACGCGAGTAACATGTTGCTTTTGTTAACTATCGTGCCACTCATGTTTACCGCAGCTTTCCTTGTAATCTCCTCCATCACTATGCTGAAGTGGCACACGATAGGCTGTCGCATTGACTGAAGACTTCGTGTCAGTCAGCGCCATACCGCTGAGTTCGCTGGAATACCAAACTTAGCCATGGCTTCGAGTAATTTCTGTGGTTTCGGGCTGTCGAAGTCACTTTATAGTCAACGAAAAGATGGTACGTGTCGAACTGTTTCTCTTAGGTATTTTCAAGGATTTGCCGCAGAGTGAATGTCTGGTCAGTTGTTGATTTATCAAGTCTAAAGCCGCAATGATAAGACCGATCTGGTGGGATAACACTGGTTATAGTCTTTCACATAGCACACTTGACAGGACTTTATATGGGAAGAGTAAATGCTAATACCGCGATGTATGGAGGACACCCTTTGATAACCTTTGTTTTAGCACCGGACATAATGCCCTTAGATTCCAATCATCGGGCATGCACTCGTTAATCCATACGGTGCATAGGAAAATGGTTATGCTTTTTATTAGCTCATCGCCGCCTGACTTTGAAAACTCTGCCGGAATTCCATTGACACCGGCTGCTTTATTATTATTCAGCCGCGTATAGCTCTTTTTACCTCAGTTTGACGTAGTGGTGGGCAATCTAAGCTCGACAATTGGCGTGATACCTTCACGTGAGCAACCTTCTGAAACCAGCAGTTGCTGCAAGTGTTTTCTCGATATATGCAGCACACTCTGCGTATCTGTAACCAGATTTTCATCTTTGCCCTTACAGGAGGGGAGCCCATTACCGCAGCCAATTTTTTTTCTTTCTCGTTAAAATTTCGGGCCTCACATGTATAACGGTATCGCTCCTCGTCCTCCCGTACAAGGATTCGTCTGAGCGCCGTTTTTAATATCCTAGCACGGTTGATGCGGCTGTTGCTATGAAAACGGGATATACTGCCCCTGTTTTGGGGACGTCAGATGTAGAGTCATTGTGTCGTAGTGGTTGGGAGAGATGATTGGAATAGCCAGTGGCTATTTCTGGCGTTTGCAGCTTCGCGATGGTCAGCTTTCTTTGTGTTTGGTTACGTGGACATTTATTTAGTGTCCACGATTCCATCGATTACCACATGATTAATTCGATCTTTGCTGTGTTGATCGGGGGAAATACCAAGTTTTCTGTGATTATCTTGTGATGGAATCTGGTTCCACTCACTAATTTGTTCCTTCCCGCCACAAAGCTAACCATTATAAACCCGTTGTCTGATGTGTCGGTATGCAGGCTGAGTTTACCGATCGAAAGACCAAAAACATATTTTATACTATATAGAACATTATAACCTCCCAGTACAATTTGAATGTGCTCTAGGCGCACGTAGAATGCATATTAAGCAAATCAAATACATATTTGTACAAATCAGCGTCATTACGTAATATTTCACCTTAATGCTGATTGTGTTTATTCGATCACTAACAGGCTTTAACCGCTAATCAAGTTTTCGAGTCCCTGACCAAATACAAATCCGCTTTCAAATTTGTGCTTTTTCGCATGACAGCTGTAATAGATGTCGCAATGGTTACGTATCTTTATCCTGGATGGCGGTGATATCAGCCTGGTACTTTTTGACGACATCCGCCAAGTCGGATAGTGCACCTTTTCAATAAAGTGTCCAATTGTTCCAGGTGCATATCCTTAAATCATTGTCCTTATAACGTTTGTGGAGGTCATTAAAATTTGGGAATATCACAAACAACGTTGCCACCATTAAGTATATTGTGAGTCGGCTTGGGATGCAAGATTCACTTTTCATCCCAAACGGAACCCATAAATACCATAGTAAAAGAGGTAAATCTACTGTAATATTAGGCCCTCTAGGAATTGTAAGACTAAACACATTTCCTTGGTCATTTTTTGGTTTTATGGTGTTGACCTAAGTTTGGAGTATATCGAGGTTCAAGAACAGCAGTCACCAATTTTGAAAACACGCTAGTCTCGAACATTCCCCATTGCAAGAAATAAGATCGTAAAAACATAGCCGTTATTGTTATTTCGCCAAAAATACGTTTTAAATCCTTATTTAATTTAAGTTTACAGAACATAATAGAACCATATTTCAAAATTTCTCATACTAACATTTAATGCCTTTGCAACTAAAGTAATTTCCTTTAACTGTGATCCATCCCTCCCTCCCTCACACAGTGTCAACCAATTCATTTATTTGGGTTAACCAAAAGGATCCCAAAAAATAAACCAATATTTGAATATAAATTGCCTCAAATGCGTACATAAATTTCAAAAGGATTTTGTGACGCTTCGATTTTATCGCTCAATACAAAAGATTGAGACATAGACGCACATACTCCAGTGTAGACATATCTACATATATGTCTTATAAATAAAGATAAACAGCTGCCAATTACCCCAATCGAAATCTACCGAAATCTATACCAAAATGATGGGGTTACCACCACTGGAATTGGTAAATTCGTTCTGGTTGCTCAATCGAAGGAATTTTCTCGGCACACTGCATAATGTGTAGCAAATTGCGAATGTCCTTGTGCGTATGAATACGTATTGAATTCATTGCTAAGCCGTAGTATGCGAATCACTGTGTGTGTTGTAATTTTATATGAGGCATATAAAATCTGTGCACAAAAAATATATCCTCCTAAACGGAAGCGTATCCAAAACCATTAAATTTCAAATGAAATCTTTGTGTTCAATGATATTGCTCTTTTTATTTACGCCGTCTTGCTTTTAAAGAAGAAAAAAAGGATAATGGGCGAAAAAAGGCTAAAGACAAATTTGCAATAAATTCGTTCTGCTCTATAATTAAGAAATCAAAAACGATTTGTAAGATTGAATGGAAATTATTTTGCAACTTAACGTGGGAATTTATGGAGATATTGAATTTGGACAGAATTGGAAAGCTGTTGGCGCCTGATGCACAAGACCGAATGTGTTTGGCATTGGGAATATTTGCAATAGAGGTGGATTTAATGTGGATTTAATTTAGTAGATGATAAAGTAGAGTTCTTAAGACTGAAAAATTACGTGTCTTCAGACGCAAGGTATGTTGTTTAAGTCTGAGCGGATACAAAGCCAGGGCGTCGAGAGTGTGATGCATGTTGAAGCTTCTGATCGGTTTAACTTGCCAACCCAGAGTGATCCTTGCTAATTGCACTTCAAGTCTACTTACAGAGCTCCGTCTTTGTGGTATACTGCGAACGGAGTCCCTTTACGTGGTGAAGCCTGGAATCGTGCTTTTGACACCCGTCAGAGCAGTGAGAGACAAAACGTAAAACCCAGGCACTTCGGAAACCCAGAGTGAACGGTACGGCTGTAATAAAATCCTGGCAGGTGACAAAAACTACGACATGGTTCGTTGGGCTTGCAACTATAGTGGCAATGCGAATAATCACGAGTTTGGATGTGGATTTGTGGTTGGTAAGAGATTGAGACACCTAGTCTCACGGTTTAAAACGGTGTGTGAACGAATAGCCACCATAAGGGTCAAAACAAAGCTTTTCCACATAAAATTTATATGTGCTCATGCTCCGACAGAAGAGAAAAGCTGTAAGGACAATAACGAGTTTTACGAGAGCCTAGAAAATGTATATAACCGTAGCCCGAGCGATGATATCAAAATTGTACTAATGCTAAAATAGACAGGGAGACCGCATTTGAGCCTACAATCGGAAAATTCAGTCTGCACACCGAAACGTCGAACAATGATATCAGACTGATTGATATCTCTGCGGCAAGAAAATGGTAATTAGCAGCACTAGATTTGACAATGAAAATATTCATAAGGCAACATGGTTATCTCCAGATCAATTGACGAGGAATCAGATATATCACGTGGTAGTCGATGGAAGGCACGCATCGGGTGTTCTGGACGTACAAGTGATCAGGGGTGCGAACTTTGACTCCCATCACTTTCTTACCGCAGTTAAAGTACGCACAAGGCTAACCTTGACGAAAAATTTACGTAACCAGGCACAACGAAAGCTGGACATCGGTAAACTGCGGACCACTGCAACTGTTACGGAATTCTCCAACCCCTGATAATATAATCTCGCAGTGGCAGTGATGAATGTCGCAATGCCACGAGAGAGACGGATGCTGCATACAGAGCGAAACTGCAGCCAATGGCAACGCAAGCTGTTCGTGAACGGCACAGGGAGAAGAGACGAGAAAAAGGAGCTGAAGAAGAGGCAAGATGAGTGCACAGAGCTGCTCCGAAGTAGAGGGGAAGCCCTAAAATTCTACTAGAGAGTTAAGGCGAGAATGCGTGGAACAGGGTTGCCCTCCTGCAAAGACAGCGGTGGTCAGCTAGTGACGGACCCGGATAACGTTCTGAAAATATGGAGAAATCATTTCAGAAATTTACTGGATACGAATACCACTCTAGAAGACCCTACTCCAATCCATGACGATGGTATTAACTGTCCACCTCCGAGCCAGAGCGAGATACGTGTGGCAATCTCCCGCCTTAAAAACAACAAAGCTGCTGGAGCCGATGGACTCCCTGCTGAATTGTCAGTGCGGCTTTAGACCTGGCAAATCTACGACGGAACAAATATTAACTCTACGACAAATGCTGGAATAAACTCATCAAAAGCAGATCGACACTTACCACCTCTTTGTCTTACAAAGCTGCCTTCAACTATCCTATAAGGCATAGGATATATGCCTATCTGGGTTGGGTAATTCGACTTTGCAGATGTACCTTGGAAAACACCACATTCTCAGTTAAAATAGCTAAGGATCACTTTGAGGTCTCAGGCAGGGTGATACCTTGTCCTATATACTATTTAATATAGTTAGGGTGAAGCTGATGAGAACGACTGGTGTCAACATGTCTGGCACCATATTCCACAAGAGCCACAAACCACTAGTCTATGCCGATGATATAGACATCATAGGCCGAAAACTGCGGGATATTACTGGAGTTTTCTCATCACTAGAAAAGGAGTCAGCAAAAATGGGTTTAGCGGTCAACGAGGACAAAACAAAAATAATGATTTCAACGAACAAAGAGTCCTCGCGATGGGGACGCATTGACAATTATTGTTTTGAGGTAGTCGACGAGTTTACCTACCTCGGATCTTCCGTCAACAAGAAAAATAATGTCAGCCAAGAAATTAAACGGAGAATAGTGCTAGCCAATGGATGTTTCTACGGCCTTCGGCAGCACTTTAGTAACACCACCTTATCTCGGAATAATAAGAAATAGCTATACTAGGTGCTTATCTTACCTGTTCTGTTGTATGCTGCCGAATCATGGGTGCTTACTACAATGGACATACAAAACCTAGGAGTATTCGAGAGAAAAGTACCTTGAAAAATATATAGACCTATTTGTGTCAACGGCGAGTTTCGCCATCGGATGAACAATGAGTTGTATGAGCTTTACCACGACATTGACGTAGCTAAAAGAGTCAGAATCCAACGACTACGTTGGCTGGGACATGTTTTGCCAGGATGAATGTAAATGCTCTAGCGAGAATAGTGTTTGAAGGCGAACCTGTAGGACGGCGCACAGCAGGGAGACCCAAACTTCGTTGGAAGGACCTAGTGGTTGTCGACGTGTCACCATTTGGTAAGACTAACTGGAGAACGCACGCAGAAGACTGAAGCGTGTCGAATTCTTTAATACTTTCACATTCCCTTAGCAAAATTCCTGACGCTGAACATGCCCACAATATCGTTGCATGGTATGTGCTTCAGGGGCAAAAAGCAATACGAAATCTTATAGCAAGGGGCAAAGAACATTTATTATCGGGTAGGTACTCTTTAGCTCTTATTAGTGGTGGGGTCATTTCACTATACAAAAGTTCGTCCTTCAAGACGAACGAACAGAAACATTAAACAAACATTTTACAAAAAATATTTCTGCAGTATTATTTTCGGATGGTACGAAAGCACTAGTTCCTTCCAGCTGAAAGCCTATATATATACATTTATTACCGTTGTTCCAAAGTGGAGCATAGGGCCATAAAGCCCATACAACACTATAAACAATTTTATATTCTCAGAGCGCCACCGCTCTCTAATGCGCTGTCGTCCTTTAAAGCTACGCAACACACTTATGTTTTACACATCTTTTCGACAACTTCAAATATAACCCTTCGTTAAGGGTAATGCTGTTTAATTATCCAATTAGTTTTTGGTTCCACCATACCTTACACACACACATTCTTATCAAATATATATCCGCCTGACAATTTCCCTGTTAGGTTTTTTTTTTGGCAAACTTACAAAGTATTGCGAACAAAATGATATTTAAACCAAACACATGTCACAATATCGTGGCAATACGCAAGGGTCGCATTTAAAAGCAATCGCAATCCCTTATACTCCCACTCATTTTCCAATCAATTGACTTTCATGCTGCTGTCAATACGGTGACGTGACATGAAAGCTTAATATAAAATTCGCATAAAGACTTATTGCGTATTGAAAAAAAAAATATAGCGCAAAAAATTCCTACGAAAGAAAAAATCAACGCACATTGTGAACTTTGAACTGTTGTGTTAAACAAAACACTAGAGAAACAAAAAAAAAAAAATACACAGCACAACAGGCCACAAACATAGACACTGACATCAAAGTGAAAGTCCTTGGAGAAATCCTTTTTTGAAGTGACACATAATGATGATTGGAGGCGTCGTCGCGTACTGTGCGCGTGTTTGTTCATATGCCAATGTGTGCATGCAAATTGTCATGTTTTGTAATCGATAGCGGGGACTTTGTTTCGCTAGATTAGCCTCATCTGAGACATTACACAATATTTGCGTTGAATACAAAATCATCTATCTCCTCACTTTGTAAATTTAATGAGACATTGGTTGCTTATTACACATAGATATTAATGGTGGGGGAGGAAGCGTGGGTATCAATGTCTTATGAATGGGGATATGTTTTGTCATAGATAGATGTGACGATGTATTTGTATTGATTATATGTCGAGCAAGGTCATACACAATTCGTGGGAGCAGTATGAATGACTTGAATCATTTTCGCCAAAAAATAACTTGTTGGAAGCGTACGATGACAATATAGACATCATTGGTCGAATTCTGTGGAATGGTACTACAGCCTTCTCAAATATAAGAAGAAGTCTGCGAAAGTAACTTACATATGTGTTGGTCCATCTATTTTTATGAATGCCTTCCTGATAAAAACAGCTAAAAATATCTAACTACACCAATATGGCCCTCTTTGAAACATTTGTTTTGTTGGTATTTCTAAAGAATTCACTTCATTTAAAGTCCTCAATCCAGACACATAGATATTTACAGTTCTAGCACTTGATTGTGGCGAGCATCGATAAGTATAATAAAAATAGCTGGTAAATAGAAAAACAGATTTGATTTATGCAAACCAAAAGTCATAGTTTATTTAACAGAACTGTATAAGTTACGCACACAACGATTTTATTAAAAAATCCGTCAGAACTTCATCTCCACAGAGTCTATATCCGCACAAAATCGTTGTTATGGTCTAAGATGAACCCGAGAAATCATTTCCTATACTACTGAATACTTCAAATCGTACAAATTGGGCATTTGCCTCTAGACTATGACATAATAAACTTAACATTTTTTACTGCATGCGTTCTTTGCTGCTACAGCATTAAAGTATAAACAAATTATAAAATCTGTTCAAATGTGTGTTATCATGATTTCGAGTCATAAAACTCCAAACACAAATTCCTTAAATACCCCTAGACATATGAAAACAACTAGAAGGATTTAAATGGTACAACAACGTAATGTGTTTTTACTGCACACGTGTTTTTTCCGGGAGAAAAAATCGTAAAATTTTCGTAAAGTTTTTAAATTTCAAAACAAACATTGGCGGCCCAATTGGTGAATTGATAATATTAACAAATCGGTTTGGCGCCGTAAATAAATAAAAAACTTAGTAGATAATTGTGATATGCAAGGCAAAATCAAATGAACAGCACAACATGGAAGATTATTAATCATTAGTGGGTGAAGTAGATATAGAACACAATCAAAGTAATTTAATTATTTAGTTGCTAAAGTCAAAAGAAGACTGGTGAAATAATATAGCTGAAGGGCTAGTAGTAAAGAGCTTCATTCTTTAGTATGTATCAACGCTATAGAAATGCATTACACAAATTAACGTTTCGATTTAATTTAATTAATTAAAATGTGTGCAAGCACCGAGTCCTATCAGCATTATTAAAACAAGCTGTAAACCAATGAAGCTTCATATTCGTTATGACTATGTGTATATAGTTAAGTATGGGCGCTCATTTTTGCCAATTTAAAAATATTCGCAACGTTGTTGCAGGTCTCTTCTTTATGCAGCTATAAATCCGTGGTGCAACATATTAATACCTTATTCACACTTTATGAATTTCATGTAAATGTGTACAAATATGTGGTGGGGAAAATTGTGTAGGCCGGCTAATAAAAGGCCTATTCATATAAGTTATGCGATTTTGAAATTTGGCTTAGACGGCGAATAAATGTATGATATTGAAAGTGAATATTTGACTGAGAATTGGTATGACTGTCAATATGCCACAGAATCTGACGACATTCTCATTGTGCCCTTGGAAAATCACGGTAAATAAAAACAGTTGTCTAGTGAGCAAATGTTACTGCTTACTTAAAAAACTTAATTTCCCTTTGCACCCCATGAATGAGGTATGGGATAGCTTCTCGCGTTGTTGTGAATTAACACGCTTTCTATTTTTAGATTCACAACTAACGGCACCTACTTATTTATCGACGAATGCGAACGTCACTATTTTGAAAAGCTCTTACTAGACACGACGATTGAATCGACGCTTAATACTGCGAAGTTGCTGTCAAACAACATTCGAGGGGAGCCGACAATGAAAGACAATTTTATTTATTTTATTCTTTTTTAAGATGACTGGAGCCAGGTTTGAACCTGCGATCTCCCGCATGGTAGTCGCGTGTTCTAACCACTATGCCACGGCCGGTCCCATGTTACTGCTTATTGGGATTAAAAAAGAACAATTTCAGGACTTCTGAATATGCATGTGAGAATATTACATGTTAGAATATTCAAAAAAAATAAAATAAAAAATTAATACATAAATAAAAAGAATAGAGCATAACTTCAAAAAAACTAATGCAGTAACTGTGTATGTCTGCTGTACTTACCTAAGTTAAAAACAAACTTTTAAACATACCCGCCTGTGCAGTATTTTCGTGTCTATGTTTTAACTAAAGTATGCGAATATGTAAATGTCTTATTATTTTCATATGTTTACATTGGTTGTATTATTAAAGTAAAAAAAAGTAATATTTCTTCACATTTTTCAAGTTTTTATACTAGGTCACACCCGTTACATAGAGAGGTCACACCCATCACATTTTCTAAATAAATTGTTTTCTTAGAAAAATTGTTTTTGGAAAGCAATTGTGTATTAAAAATAATCCAAAACAGATTAAACAATTATCTTAATCAAAACAATTGTGCGCGTTATACCAGAAAAAATATTTCTTTAAAACTCTAATTTGTAAGGTCACACCCGTCACAGGCTTCTAATGGACATTTTGAGCAGGATTAATTTTATTACCTCGTGCACGACAGCGTCAATTTCGTGTTATAAGGCATCAATCGACATATGATTATTTGAGTAAAACTTTTACTGTCACCACGCCCCAGAGAAGGCGGTTTCAAAATTAAATTTGGGAATATTTATGTTTTAGAAGATCTGCCTGACTTATTAACATAGCCATTCACCGCAGACTGCCCTTCTTCATTGTTGACAAATCTTTTACATTCGATCCATTATTTCAAGTTTAGAAATATAAAAACAGTAAGAGCTGTTCGTGAACGGCGAAAAAGAAGGAGCTGAAGAAGAGGCAGGATGAGTGCACAGAGTTGCTCTGAAGTAAAGGGGAAGCCCGAAAATTCTACAAGAGAGTTAAGGCTAGAATGCATGGAACCATGTTTCCCTCCTGCAAAGACAGCGATGGTCAGCTACTGACGGACCGTAAAGGTATGGAGAGATCATTTCAGAAATTTACTGGATACGGACACCACTCCAGAAGACCCTGCTCCAATACATGACGATGGTATTTACTGTCCACCTCCGAGCCAGAGCGAGATAACTGTGGCAATCTCCCGCCTTAAAAACAACAAAGCTGCTGGAGCCGATAGACTCGCTGAAGAATTGTTTAAGGCTGACGGGTTGGAGCTGATTAGGAGCATGCATCAGCTCATGGAGAACATCTGGCTAAAGGAGAGCATGCCCGGTAATTGGAGTCTCAGTTTGTTGTCCCATACAGAAGAAAGGGGATCGTAGTGAATGTAAGAACTACCATGGAATAAGCCTATTACCAATTGCGTACAAGGTCCTTTCAAGGATATTGTGTGTACGTCTAAAGCCAATTGTTGAAAAACTAATTGGACCATATCACTGCGGCTTTACACCCGGTAAATCTACGGCGGATCAAATATTCACCTTACGACAAATCCTGGAAAAAACTCATGAAAAGCAGATCGACACATAACTACCACCTCTTTGTCGACTACAAAGCTGCCTTCGACTCTCCGATAAGGAATTGGCTATATGAGCCCATGTCTGAGTTTGGTATTTCTGCAAAGCTGATTCGACTTTGCAGATGTACCTTGGAAAACACCAAAGCCTCGGTTATGTTTGGTACAGATCAGTCTGAACCATTCAACACGAATAGTGGTCTCAAGCAGGGCGATATCCTGTCCTGTACACTATTTAATATAGTAATGGAGAAGGTGATGATAATGGCTGGTGTCAACATGTCGATGATATAGACATCATTGGCCGAAATCTGCGGGATGTTACTGCAGTTTTCTCATCACTAGAAAAGGAGTCAGCAAAAATGGGTTTAGCGGTCAACGAGGACAAAATAATGATTTCGACGAACAAAGAGTCCCCGCGATGGGGACGCACCGTGAACGTTGACAATTACTGTTTTGAGGTAGTCGATGAGTATACATCAGCTATGCCCACCGCTTGAGCTCGCCAGCGAAAACAGCTTCTTGTGCTTTTACATGTACACATAAAGAGCTTTGTGTTTTTACACATACACATTCAAATCAGAAACCGAATTTCAGTATTTCTTAAAATGTTTAATGATGTTTGGGAAAATAATTTTTTGTTTACGCAAAACAGTGTTGGCGAGCAAATCGCATACATTGACGTTGGGCATAGTTGGTTTACATACATCGGATCTTCCGTCAACAAGAAAAATAATGTCAGCCAATAAATTGAGCGGAGAATAGTGCTAGCCAACAGATGTTTCTACGGACTTCGGCAGCACTTAGTAACACATCCTTATCTCGGAATACTAAGAAACAGCTATACCAGGTGCTAATTTTACCTGTTCTGTTGTATGCTGCCGAATCATGGGTGCTTACCAAAACGGACATACAAAACCTGGGAGTATTCGAGAGAAAATTACTCCGAAAAATATATGGACCTATCTGGGGCGACGGCGAGTTTCGCCATCGGATGAACCATAAGCTGTAAGAGCTTTACCACGACATCGACGTAGCTATAAGAGTCAGAATCCAACGACACTAATGGCTGGGACATGTTGCCAGGATGGATGTAAATGCTCCAGCGAGAAAGGTGTTTGAAGGCGAACCTGAAGGACGGCGCAGAGCAGGGAGACCCAAGCTCCTGTAATGACGTTTTTCTGCATACAACAACAACTACAACAACATCTAACCATGATCAATTTAAATACAGTATATAAAAAAAAAAACAAACCTTTAATCAAGAAAATATTTAACGAATCTAAAAAAAAAAAAAAAAATATTGTGTTTCCTCTAGGGGTTGAACCAAGTACCCTCCGTTTCCTAGCTTAGATTTCCCACAGCTAAACTAACTTTTTCTAACAGAAACATACTCAGTGTTTGTTCTCTGTTAAACTTACTTAACCGATCTTTATGTCAAGAGGAATGTCTCCACATATAGCCGAGACATAAACCTACGCAGGTCTCTCTGGAAGTACTCTCATGTTGCTAGTTATTACTTTAGCTATTCCTGGCTTAATTATGTTCTAGTTTCATGCTCAGTATAAAGTAAATTCAACACTAAGCGGTACTACTTCCAACATATTCTCGTCAACAAAGAGTTAGCACTGCTATGAAATAAAACATTATTTTTTTTCTGTTTCGAAGCGACAACAAATAAGTACCAGTTTGTGCCGAGCTCTATAAAGGCAACAGTGCGCGTATAGCAGAAAAGAACATTACATTTTCTTATTATCACCAAAGTACAATTTTAAAATTAACTATTGAATTTCTTCGATTACCGCCAAAATTTTTAAGTGATTTAATTTCAATTGAGATTTGAATCAAATAAAAGTGGAAAAAAATCAACTTTTTGCAATCGTGTCAGCGATTTCGGTCACCTACCCATTGGGTAAGTGTGACACAAAATCTGCCGGACAACCACAAGGTCACAGGTAACTTCCATGTGTTAAATTGTGAAGACAAAGTACAATTTAAAACTTAAATATTATTAGATTTATACTCTGAACGGCTGCTAATGAGTTCACAATTCTTGGGAAGGAAAACCACAAATTTGAATTTATATTCAGAACTCTGGAGGAACATTAAGACCCATTTAGTATTACGCAACATTTTGAAAACCACATGGCACCTCAAAGAAGGCAAATCTAAATCGGCAATACCACAAGACGTGTATTTAAAATAAGGCAGACGCAGTATCGTATTTAAATAATTGAAATATAATATGATACCGACCACACATAACTAAAAAAGAGAAAAAAAACACAAGAATTACCAAAAAATCTTAATATACAAATGATGCAATATTGAATTATATTATTTTAATTTAATAAAATAAAAATATTTGAATTTATTTATAAACTAAAACTAAATACTGAACGATATTTGTGGTCTGTATCAATGAATTGAATACTTTTAAAATTAATTTTCTGAAATATCCTACACTTGCATGTTTAGATATTAAGTTCGCGAGGCTTATCAACATTCTGGATTATGAATACATATATTTACGGCTCTGAATAATCTTTCTGTTAATAACATACATCATAACAAATTCTCCTAACTGAAACAGCAACAACGTTGGAAAAGGTACCTCTTCAAACGATCAACACTTAACCGGTGAGTTCATGACATATATATAATAAGCTTATTGCATTAAATTAAAGAGAGTAAGAAACCGAATTAACAGATTGGGTATTACAGAGTACACAGTATGTGCTTATTAACATAATAGAATGTTGCTAGCAACCATGTTTTTGTTTTCTCTGTAAATTTTTTCTCCATCAATATTTTAAACTTAACATTTGCAACCAAAGCTAGAATGAATTGCAATGTTTAACTTCTTAAGTATTTGAAGTATGCAATTTTGAAATCTCAAATTATCCTAAGATCATTAACCAAACTATGTTAATAGCTTGAAATTAAATAAAACAAATATGTTTATTATGAATTTGTAAACCCAGAATGAAGCGTTTCCGTGATGTAGGTTAAACTTGGTGGTAACGTTGTATATGGGGCCCTAGATATGTAATATGGTCAATAGGGTTTTGGTATGGGTGGGTATAGAGACCGTGGATCTGAAAATAACATCTGTCAGATCAAATACTATATGTAGGCAATTGTTCAAGTTATAAATAAACTTCATTAACTTCTAAATTCATTATTAGACGAGACATTTAAAGGAGTCTTGACTTTTCTTGTAATGATTGAGATGTAATTTAAGTAAAACAAGAACCCCGCACCCCGACTGCAGCTACCTCCACAAAGACTCCTAGTTTTACATAAATTACATAGGTTTACCATAATTATCATCATCACTTTTCCCCAAATGTGTTTTGGATCATTACACTCCGTTGCAAGGACCAAGTGGTAGGCGACGTGCCATCTTCTGGTAGGACTAACTGGAGAACACACGCAGAAGAACGAAGCGTGTGAAATTCTTCATTACTTCAGGCCTCAAATTTATGAACCACGTTCGTAAGTTGTGAATGGCTACTTAAGTAAGTTAAGTAAGTCAGTAAAGCAGGATAAAGTTATGAAGGAAAAATCTGGAAGTCTAACCACGCCCCTTAGGGTACCTACTATACAAATTTACCACTGCGCCCACTTTAGAAATCGATCCAACACGATCGTGAATAAATTCTGTATTAAGTAAACCTATAGCAAGATAAAGTATCGAAGAGAAAAACTGGAAGTCCAGCCATGCCCCTTCTGGTTTCTCCCATACTCATGTAGACCCGCCCACTTTAGGAATAGATTAATATTATTAATACACTCAACGCGATCGTACCCAAATTCTGCATTTAGTAAACCCAAACCAGGATGAAGCTTTATAAGAAAAATCTGGAAGTCTAGCCGTGCCCCTTCTGGTGCCTCACAAGTGTACCATTCCGCCATCTTTAGAAATCGAGTAAATATATCAATACACTCAAATTTCTGTATTTAGTAAAGCTAAAGCATGACAAAGTTTTGGAGAAAAAAACTGGTAGTCTAACCAAGCCCCTTCTGGTGCCTCCCATACAAATATACCACGCCGCCCACTTTGGAAATCGAGTAATAATATCAATATACTAGAAAATTATATGTTTTACCGAGGGTGAGGATATATATTAAAGTGTTTTTTGTGTTCTGTCTATTAATATGGGTAGAAACAAAATATTGCTGTAGTCATACACTGCGTTTAAAGTTTATCCAAAGACAATTTCAGAACATAAAACATTTTTTGAATCCGGTTTTAATCCATCTGCATGGTTTTAACAGATGTTCACAGACGTCATGAGAAATTAACATCATATGGTCAAGAAAAATTCAAGTAAATAGTCAAAATTAACTTCTGGCTTCAAAGGGAACAACAATATGCTTATGTTTCGTTAGGACGCCAAAGGACGACACAATCAGGGAAATTAAAAATAAACTAAGGCCCGGGTACAGGTATTAAAAAAGATTTCTGTGATCTGAAATTGTCTTTGGAAAATTTTTCAACATCGCTTATGTCTGCATCAATATTTTTTTGTATAGCGACAGGAACAAATTACTGTATTTACATTGTTTGAAATTTAAAGAGTGTGCTTCCTTATTAACCGTTTAATTGGGGTACAATGTCTCCAACCTCATATCCAAGCAATATTCTGAACTGAATGATAATACATTTCTATACCCTTCTATAATTGCTAAAGGCACTGTAAACCCTTGAATTCACTGCTGGCCGCCAGTACTAACAATTCGTACACATAACTATGTTATTATGAATATGAAAATATATGTTATATCTATATATATATTTACTTGTATAAACAAATTTACATGTAAATGCCATAAATAGTTGGCGGATTTTTCACAACCACCTCTGATAATGTTGTTGGCGCTGATAATGTTTCTGATGCTACTGGTATGGAGACGCGTGCATATATTTTCGTAACATGTCTACGGTGGATGTGCTCGGATATCCTGGCTGTGGGCTACAGCTTGTAATGTCTCCAATAGTTGTGTATATAGATTAAAAATATAAAAATGTGTGAATATATCCGGGGATACCGATATATGTATGTTCCACTCAAGTTACCTTATTTAAAATGTGTTGTTTGTAATAAACACTAAATTGGAATTTAAGCATTTCGTTGTTGTTAGCGAGACAATGTAATATTGAACTTTTTTTTTATGTTGTCAACAAATTCTTTTCGAGGACAAAACAAAAAATTACTATATCGATAATCAAATAGTACTCTCGAATGAATGATGAGTTTACCTACCTCGGATCTTCCTTCAACAATAAAAATGTCAGCCAAAATTTAAGCGGAGAATAGTGCTCACCATGAAAATTTTTTTGGAACACTTTCGGAACACCAGCTAATCTCGGGATACTAAGAAACATCTATTTTAAGTGTTAATTGTATCCGTTCTGTCGCTGCCGAAACCTGGGAGTATTCGAGAGTTTTGGCAACGGATAAAACATATGTAAGTTGTATAAGCTTTACCACGACATCGACGTATATAAAAGAGTCAGAAACTACGATAGCTGAGACATGTTGCCAAGATGAATGCAAATGCTCCAGTGAGAAAGGTGACTGAACACGAACCTGAAGGACGACGCAGAGCAGGGAGACCTAAACTAGGATGAAAGGACCAAGTGGTTGGCGACGTGCCACCATCTTCGGACTAACTGGAGAACGCACGCAGAAGACCGAAGCGTTTAGGCCTCTAATTTATGAAACATGCTCGTAAGTTGTAATGGGACACTTAAGTCTTCTTCTTCTTAATTGGCAGCAGCAATAAAATTCATCTATAAGTAGCCGCGCGTAGAAATGAATTCCACGACGATACTCGACGTTGACGATAATGGGTCCAAATATTTTTCGAAGTTTTTTTCTCTCAAAGACTCCCAGAATAGATTGATCCGCTTGTGTCATTACCCAGGATTCTGAGGACCAGAGTATGGTAGAGTTGAATCATTGTTTTTTAAGAGAGCGCTTTGTCATTAAATCGCTTGCTTAGCGCATAGCAGCAGCGATTTGCGATCAATACTCGTCTCTTGATCCAGGCTGACATTATTATTTTTGTTTATGGCGGAGCCAAGGTAGACAAAATCATCTGCCACTTCAAAGTTATAGTTGTCAACGAACACGCAGCGTCCCAAACGAGTAAACTCTTTGCTCGTTGAAGCAAATAACTTGGTTTTGTCCTTATTAATCACCAGACCAACTTCTGCCGATTGCTTTTCAATGCTCGAAAAGGCCGCAGTAACATCCCGCAGTCCTCGTCCAATGATACCAATATCATCGGCATACACGAGCAGCATGTGGCTTTTGTTAAAGATGGTGCCAGTCGTGTTTACTGTTGCCTTCCGCATGATCATATCCATTATGATATTAAAGAGATCGCATGACAGACTATCGCCTCACTTCGTAGAAAATGGCTCTGTTAGATTTGTGTCCACTTTCACTAAAGACGACGTGTCAGTCAGTGTCATCCCGCAAAGTCGTCTAATAGTTTCTCTTGTATCTAACTGTCGAATGAACAGTCGATGAACAGATGGTAGGTGTCGATCTGCATTTCTTGGGTCTTCTTTAGGATTTGTCGTAGTGTGCATATCTGCACGGTCGTGGATTTGCCAGGTCTAAAACCACACTGCTAAGGTCCAATCAGGTGCGCCAAAATGGGCTTTAGTCTTTCACATAATACCTGCGATAGTTGGTAGACACACGTGGATCGCCTTTCTTAAGCACGGGACACTCAGATTCCAATCATCGGGCATTCACCCCCTGAGCCAAATCATGTTTATGAGCTGGTGCATGCATGTTGCCAGCTCATTGCCTCCGAATTTTAAAAGTTCTGCCGATAGTCCATCGGATCCGGCAGCTTTATTATTTCTTGCGATTGCCGTGCAGATCTCGTTTTGACTCGGTGGTAGACAAACTACTCCGTCGTCTATGATTGGAGTGATTTCGTCACTAGAGTGTCCGTGACAAGATTTCCGTCTTACAGGTGGGGATCCCTGTTTCAAAACCTTTAACCTTTTGGTAGAACTTTCGGGCCTCATCTCTATCCCTGTAGTTTTCGATATCCTGGCTCTCTCTTTTCTTCCATAGACGCTTTTTCCGCCTGAATAGGCGTGTCATCTCCCTCCTCTTCTCATTATAATGCTCCGTCAGTGCACGCGTTGCCAATGGCTACAGTTTTGCCCTGTATGCAGCATCCTTATGCATCCACATTAGTATTTGGTGGGGTTGGTTTGAAGTATTTAAGAAAGTTGGTTGGAGTAGGCATTGGCTATTTCGGTGGTATGCAGATTTGTGATGCCTACTTTTGCGTTTGGTTATGGGCGTTTTTAGCACTACTTAATCGCGTGCGTTCATTGGCTGCAACTAGATGGTGATCCGAATCAATATTTGCACGCGCACCTTGGTAATGCTTGAGACATGCCATCCACCATTTACCACGTGATCAATCTGATTTCTTGTATTTTGATCGGGAGATATCCAGGTTGCTTTATGGGGGAATCTGGTTCCTCTTTCAACCATGTTTCTTGCCGACGCAAAACTAACCAGTCTCAATCCGTTATCGGAGGTGTTGTTGTGTAGACTGAATTTTCCACTTAAGTAAGTAAGTAATTTTATTTTTTAAAGACAAACATTTTAAAATTATTAGCAATGTAGTGTTATTATTAAAATTTCTTCATATATAACTTTTTTAAAACAATAATTATTCGATTCGCCCTAATAGGCATAGTATTGCAAAACATTGTTGTTTTTTAGTGTACACTCGTATACAAATATTTGCTATTATCATTTTCCATACACATGGTATAATTGTAAGCATATCACTTCGTATGTACAATAATATACATCTATAGATTTTAAATACCGCCTTCAAGATTACATTATTATTATCCAAACACATCTAAACACACATTCTGTAAATGTATCTCTTTGGTGTTAAATAGACAAACAAATGTATCAATCGTTGTAGCCAAAGACAAACAATGCAATATTAAGGCGGCATTAGATAAGACATGAAAGAATACTAGGGCGGAAAGGTGCAAACGAAACATACGTAATTTGACGTTAATGTTACGCTAATAATAATCTGTCAGTTTCAATTAGATACGCAATGTTTGATGGCTTCTTAGGCAGGACGTTGATGATCTAGTTTTCTGCGTGTGTGTGTGTTTGTTTTTTGTATCTGTTTGTTTTTTGTTAACTATCACAAAAAGATCATATGAGTTCGATAAAAACACTTAAATGTCTTAGGCAACTTATGAGCGGAATCTCCAAAGATGATGAAATGAAAATTTGGTATTTTCCGGCAGGGGTTGATCCTTCTGGTCCTTATTATACTAATGTCCTTACACGTTGGCTACATATGTGTATATGTGTCCTTTGTGCAGCCACCGAGAGTTGGTCTGTGATCTTGGTTTGCCTGTGTGGGGTTTAAGTAGAGCACACACAGTACTCTGTGTTTGTTTCCTAAGTCTTTTGTTGTGCTAGCAAAGAGCGGCTTAAGGAAATTAAACACATGTGTCGATCTAAATCGACGATAACTGCCAACACATATTCCTCTATGGATGTGTACTTAATACATATATGATTTACTTTAAGGCACTGCCTGTTGAAAACCTTATAATTGCCATTGTTTTCTGGGTCAAATTAGGTTGCTGTGGGCTGGCCAGTTTTTGGGTTTTAATCGTAAGGATTTTGTTGAAAAACTACTGCGCTAAATGATGCAAAAATTTAAATGTTTTTTTTTTCTAGTTTCTTTGTTATTTCCAAAGATTAAAGCAAATAATGCCGCTGTGAAAGCATTTTCAAAAAAACTGCTCACGAGAGACTTGAGCTCGGAGAATATTTCCAGTTCAAACTCTCCGTGTAACTGTTTTGCTTAATCTTGGCAACTTCAACCCCAGGCATTGCCTTCAAAAGAGCAATCCCATTTAAAATTATTTGCATATCCCCGTCTCGTAATGACATAAGTGCTTAAGCAAATAGCATTCGGTGAATGACGCGTTTTATTCAAAATTTAAATCTGTTTTCATGTGTCATTCACTCGCTCGCCGTAAGCGTGTTAAGCTTTGTAGTTGATAAATATTTAAAGTAAACATTTGAGACCTATGCGCGACGATGCGTTCTATTTGCATTTGTTGGCATGCAGGCTAACCGTCAGATGGTTGGTTGTTGGTGGTTGGTGTGTGTTTTTCCGTTAACCCCAGTTAAAACCTGGTGACAGTTTTTGCCAGAGAGATTTGTAATATAAGATATAAGTATATTTGCGGCAGTGAACCAATTTTAGAGCTAACAGTTGTGTATTTTGAGGGGTTGTTGGCAATATGTAAGCTTTTGGACGATATAGCAAAGTTTTTTTTTAATTTTTAGCAAAATTTTCAATGTTTGGGAATGTTGTCTTACAGATTTTAGCAAAACTCAAGAGACATTTCGTTTGTAAAGGGTTTTCCAATAAGAGGTGTTATTTTGGTATTCAAAGAAAAATGTAATTTTTTGAGATAAATGATCGGATGTTTATTTCATAATAAAGAGGAAGGTATGCCGTTAACAATAAAGACAACATAAGCCAAATAGCCACAGGATCATATCCTTTTCATGAAATTTTCCATAACCAAATCGCAAACTGGCTGCCCTAAGTCCTCGATAGCCTCACGAACTTTATCTTAGAGGTATTGGAACGATGCTTGGCTGTTGGCGTAGACCTTATCTCTCACGTGGCAAGGTAGTAAATCACAAGATCTGGGTGGCCAATTGTGATCACCTCTTCGAGAGACACGGTCCGGAAACTTTTTCCGTAAAAGATCGATGGATTCGTTGCTTGTATGTCACGTAGCGCCGTCTTGTTGAAAGTTAACGTTGTCCAGATCAATACCATCCAACTCCGACCATACAAAATCATTAATCATCTCTCGATAGCGCAATCCACCGTAACTGTTGATCCAACCTCATTTTCGAAAAGGTAGGTCCAATGACAACGACGTGCACGGGTTTATTCTTCACAACACTAACTAGTCCCAACAGCTCGAATTTGTCCACCAATTTCTGTATTGCGGTCCGACAAGGTGCATCTTAAAAAAAACGTAATTTCCCTTTACACCCCATGAATGAGGTATGGGATAGCTTCTCGCGTTGTTGCTAATTAACACGCTTTGTATTTTTAGATTCACAACTAACGGCACCTACTTGTTTATCGACCAATGCGAACATCAGTGTTTGAGAAGCTCTTACTAGACATGCCGATTGACTCGACACTTATACTGCGAAGTTGCTGTTAACAACATTCGATGGGAGCCGACAATAAAAGAAAATGTGTCTTTTTTTATTAAGATGACTGGGGCTAGGAGTTGAACCTGTGATCTCCCGCATGGTAGTCACGTCTTCTAACCACTATGCCACGTCCGGTCCCCGACAAGGTGCTTCACGACGACCAAAAAATGCTTTAGCTTTGCGAACTATCAATAAACATACCGACAGTTTCGAAAATTAAGGACTTCTAGTTCTGTCGACTGTTATTTTTCCCTGATCAATATATTCGGAGTAATGTACCTAAAAAGATGTACTGAAAAATTATATTTTTTAGCCCAAATGTTCCATTTTTTTTTTTACAAATTTCAAATTATATCGTACACTGCAGAAAGTGCTCAGTTTAGCTCTTTGGTCGTAAACTCAGTTGTGTTATCCTAAAAAAAATCGATGAAGAAATTTTGATCGTATTCTCCCATCACTAAAGAATTTCCATTTTAGTTTGAGAGCCCAGCACACTCAATGGTTGTGTCAGGACCTTAAGCCAAAGCACCCGCATGAGTTCTAACCGCAAAATGTAAGCATTTCATAAAGTTCTAACCGCGATCTCTCCATTGTATATAGCATTGAAATCCGATTAAACACAAAAAATATCCAACATTTGCGGTTTGCCAGAAATTGCTTAAAAAAATACTAAAGCACATTTCCCAACAACCCCAAAACTAGCCAAATGTTAATGAAGTCTATTTGTTCCTTGAACAAATCTCGGCCATATGGTTGTAAATGCGATTTCGTTGTCATCTATTCTCAATTGTGTCGCACTTACCACATTGTTGATTTAAGGCGAAGCTTTAACGTTCAAACCGACAAACACCTGCTTAAACTCCCACAGAGGGTGGCGTTGTGAAAAACTTATGTTTGCCATCATTATCTATGATAATCCCATGATGGAATAATAAAATTGTGAAAAACTCCGCGTAATGCCAGACAAGAAGATTATTTGCTAACAATTAAAATGAGAGCATCAATATAGTGTAAATTTTCAATGTTTACAGCCGCAGAAAATTGAATCAAAACATTGGATAAATCCTAAGCACGCAGGACAATAATAACATTTATAGCGGCAAGCGTCGAATAAATCAGGAAACACAGACAATATGACTGCATAACCACAAGGACTCGTTTGTTGGCGTGGCCATGAATGTTTTGTAGTAAATGGGAGTGGGTTTAATGTAAGTTTGAAGAGCCAAATGTATTCTGTTACTAAAGAACAAACAAGGATGCAGTGTTAACATGTTCCTCGTATGTTGTAAGCTGACATACACACACAAATGTTGATATCGATTAAGTTTCGTGTGTAGCTTTCGAGGTTTTCACGTGTGTGGATGTTTGAGTTGCCCGAATTGTTATAAAGAAATTAAACGAACGCAATGTGGTAATGCCAAAATCGTGTTTATTGATACAAAAACAACAATCGCAATTATTGTTCTGTTAGTGGGGGCTTTGAAGGTTCAAGGTAAGGGCGTTCAACGATAGCTGTGAGAAGCTTATATATAAAATTGTAATCCAAAGAAAAATTCATACATACACATATATGAAAGCAAATAAAAACAATAGATAAAATTGGCAACTTACTTAATCGTAACTCAGAATATGCGAAATTAAATCCTGAATACTATTTATAAAGTCGGCTCTATGAATAATGCCCCAAATGCAAAATGCCCCAAAAAAAAAATTAAAAATGACCCAAAACTCAAGAACGAAATTTTCCCCAAAAATTGTGAAAAATACCCCACAAAATTTATGAAAAATACCCCAAAAAATATTCTTCTTAACAAATCTAGCATTTTTAAAAGACGTTATCAGTTTCTATACTCTCTCTTTAGCTTTATTAAAAGACGAATGCGGTGGGGGCACGGGGCGTACGCCCCCCCCCCCCCCCCATTTCTTTATCATCTGCACCATGCTTTTTAATTTTTTATTATTTGGAAAAAAATTGGGGTATTTTTCATATCTGCAAATTTGGGTCATTTTGCATATGAAAAATGACCCAAACAACAACTTGGACCATTACCTAGTGCTTGCCAAGATACACACGCGATAAAGTTGTGCTAAAATCGCACGTAACCAAACGCTAAGAAGCTACACATCACAAAGCTACATGCCACCGAAATAGGCAATTCCTACTTCAATCAACTCTCTCAATTACTCCAAACACACCCCCCAGATACTGATGTTCCCGACACCCAGTGGCAGCATATCGCGACTTCTATGACCACTGCCGCAACAATAGTACTGAGTTATGAAAAACCACTCTCAGACAAGCCCTGGTACGTTGGTGAATGTCGCCTAATGGCAATGGCAACGCGTGCTTGAAGCCCTATGCTCCACAAGGAGTTAAGCGGAAGAGAAGAAGAGGAAGAACGGTTGCTTCGAGGGAACGATATACTGAGTAGAGGAGAGAGATGAAACGCCTCTTCAGGCGGCAAAGCGTCTATGGAAGAAAAGTAAGAGGCAAGAAAAAAAAATTACTGGGACAGAGGTGAAGCCCGAAAATTGTACCAAAAAGGTAAAAAAAAACAAAGGTTATAAACAGGAATACCCACAAGCAAGGACATAGAATGCTGCAAATATGAAAGAGACACTTTCGTCCCATGCTCGTTCCGGAAGGCGATGTAAATGCCGTAATCACTTCACTGCTTGAGAAGCTCTTACTAGACATGCCGATTGACACTAATACTGCGAAGTTGCTGTCGACAACATTCGAGGGAAGCCGGCAATGAAAGAACATTTTTTCTTTTAAGCTGGCTGGAACCAGGAGTTGAACCTGTGATCTCCCACATGGTAGTCGCGTGTTCTAACCACTATGCCACGGCCGGTCCCAACAGGCACGGCAACTGCACGCCTTAAAAAAGAGATGCGTGTGCCAATGGACTGCTAGCAGAGCATTTAAAAATAGGCGGCTATGAGCTGGAAACGTGCATGCACCAGCTCTTAAACACGATTTGGCTAAAGGAATGCATGTCAGATAATTGGAATCTGAATTCGTTATGTCCTGAGTCTTAGAAAGGTGATCTAAGTGTGTGAACCAACTATAGCGGGATCATTATTTTACCCATCACATACAAGGTACTGTCTAGTTTGTTATGTGAAAGATTGAAGCCCAACCAAGCGAACCTGATTAAGCCATATTTGTGTGGCTTTAGAGCTGGTAAATCGACGACCGACCAGATATTCATACTGCGACAAATTATGGAAAAGACCCAAGAAATGCAGATTGACACTAACCCTCTGTTAATCGAACATTCAAGAAGCAATTCGTCAATTCAATTCGACAGAAACTATGAGATGCTATAGCTGAGTTTAGTTTTAGTTTTAATCATTGTTAACGGACTATTTTCCATAAGTTCAGTAAATAAGTATACTTATATACAAAATATATCAAGCAGTATAACAAACAGACAGCTTTACCATAATAGCACAAACATACAAACACTACTGGCCAACAAACCAACAAAAAAAAGCCACTTCAACTACTAAATACTTCCGTTTCAACAACATTTGGACACATGTGACCAACAAGAAATCCACTCAGTTCGAACACAAAGAAACCCCATTACTCGGTAACATTTGCACATAATTTACTACAGAAAATTTAAGCCAAGCCCCAAAGCACCCTTTTATACAGTTGTTAGCCACGTTAGCAACCTTAATACGTATGGATTCCTAAACATTCTACATACATATGGTACAAAAACACGCACATGCACACACACACTTCTACAAATACTATAGCCAAAGTGGCCAAATTTTTTGGCTAACCAAGTTCAAAGTTAAGTTTGGTATCCTGAGTTCTATCGTTTTTGTTGTTGTTTGTCCGATGAAAATGCTAAAAATTTGTACAACTTTGTAAGTTTAGCTCCGAGAACATGATTAAGGAACAAATGTGCCGGCCAGTTGTTCCAGTTGGCTGATGCCTATAATTTATGTGAAGTGATTTGGTCAAGCTAATGGATGGTTGAGAAAGGGGGGTTGTAATAGAAATCTGTGTGTGTGTGTGTTTTCCCCCCTTTGCTTGGGGAGTAAATTTGTTAACACTTTAGTTTGATTTAATGTCATTTGTTAGCAGTTTGTGGGTAAGGGGAGAGAGTTGAAGGATATAATTGAAACTGAAAAAAATTGGATGCTGCAAAGTAAAGGGACAGACTTGTGACAAATTTGTTTTTTAAAGTAAGAGATTGCTTAACTATTTTCGAAGATTTTTAGCAGACGTGTTCTAAATATGGTGTTTTCCAGAAGATTGAAGATTTTCCAGAAATAATTCATTTTTGTCGATAGGTTCATGATATAGAAGCATGATATTCAAGACACGTAAGAGATCCAGGAGGTAAATCTTACATTCAGGTAGTTAAAGATTACATATATGTATATAATTACTTAACTTGTTTTCTCTTTGTGACCCAGATATGTCTTGGATATCCATTCTGGAGGACAGGGTCAAAAAGGCACTGACAAAGAAGTCACTATGTGGATTTAATACTTGTCTATGGTATAGTAGTTTGGTGGAGGTGACTTCATAAGAAATATGTTCTGGAAGAGGTGTTCTCCATTGAACGAGTTAAGTTATCACGCTTAGACTCACACAACGAAACGTACAGTTTGACGACAAATCCAAACATCAGCTTATTGAGTACCTTTATGAATAGAAATGACAATTGCCTTGACTACTCAGGACATGCTGTCGACAACATCGAGTTGCCCGCCGATCAAAAATGGCTGTGACAGTGCTCGATCCCCCGTCGACAGGCATGATATCTAGTAAATATCTAGTAAATGTTTCTCAAAGAAGCAGACGTTCGGGGTCGTCGTTAAACTGTAGATTCCGTTGTGTGAGTCTAAAAATAGAAGTGTGTTACTTCATTGAAATGTGAGAAGATAAGGTCCAAGGTCTGCCCTGGCAACAATTACAATTTGATTACATGATAAACTTAAATAAAAATATAAGTCATTAGAAAAAATTAAATTCCAACACAATTTATTTTCACAGTGTATAACTTCCCATAAATCCATACCTCCTTATTGCCTCCGTCCCTCTCTCTTATATATGTCTCTCTAACGACTAACATTATCGAAAACAACTAGTTTAAGTGTTAAACAACAAATCATGTGTTAAACTTGAAACAATTCATTTACAATTTGTATAAAGACCACACGGCGAAGGCTCAGCAGCAGCAGGAGGAGTATAAACCAAAAACCAAACTTAACTTAACTCAAATGTAACCAACTGATACTGAAACAGATTTCAAAGATCGAAGTTTTTGTGTAGTCTTGGCAAAGCCTAAAATGCCAAAAATTGGCCACAAAAACACATCCGCAAAATGCATACACAGTCTACAAATGCAAATCTCAGCCAATGAAAAGCTCACTTACTTCCCGCCACAATATCCTGCTGGAACACCCTCTCTGACCTAATGCTGCTGCTGGATGTGTAACACTAAAAACCAACAGCAGCAAGTGCATAAACAGCAACAACAACAACGACAAAAACTTAATGTTGCTTTAAATTGAGACGGACTTTTTGTGTGTGAATTGCAACATTTGGGTTTGGTTTTGGCCAACATTTGCTGCATCTCAATGTAAATTGCAGTGGCCAACATCTGCACACAAAATGGAAACTCAATTGATACCCTTTTAGAAAATGTTAACTGATTTGTCTAGCCAAAGTTCTCAGTCCTCAAACACCCACACACACAAAAAAGTCGGCCTCCTTTTAAAATGAAAGTTACGTCTAAGGCGAACATTATCGTTACTCGTACAAACAAACAACTTACGCACTTTTCGAAACGTATTTGAAAAATATGCCGTCGTAATGTATGTCAGGCTGGCGTTCTTGTGGCTGTGTGTGTGTATGTGTGTGTGTTACCACAAACAAACTTGAGGCTTGAGGAAAATTTGTGTGGCACAACAACACCAACAAACAACTGTGACTACAGTTGATTCCCTCATTTGGCCACATTAGTTGACCAAGTGTGTGTGGGTGCGTGCATCTGTGTGACTGACCACTACTGCTGTACATTATGGTTGGCCTTAAAGTTTGTTTAGACTGTTGTAGGTTTTTTTTTTTTGGTTATCAACTTGGTCTGTGCTAGAAAACTATTTTGTGAATTGCATTCAATAGGAAAATGCAATAAAATCCTGGCAGGAGGAGAAAACTGCGACGTGGTGCGCTGGGCTTGCAACCCGCCACTGACGTATAACCGATTGCAATGAAAAGAAGTAAGATAAGAATAAAACGGACCCCCCAAAATGTTGACGACCACCGCAAACGAATTAAGGACCATGATTCGAGGATATGCACCTGGAATGTTAGAACACTGTATAGACCAGGTGCCTCCATCCAACTGGCGGAAGTCCTCGAAAAATACAAGGCTGACATAACCGCTTTACAGGAAATCCGGTGGACGGGACACGGGTGCTCGCGCAAGAAGACGTGCGACATCTACTATAGTGGCCATGCGGACAAGCACGAGTTTGGTTGTGGATTTGTGGTTGGCAAGAGACTGCGACACCTAGTCTCAAGGTTCAACCCGGTGTGTGAACGTATAGCCACCATAAGAGTCAAAACTAAGTTTTTCCACATAACACTTATATGTGCCCATGCTCCGACAGAAGAGAAAAGCGATGAGGACAAAGACGAGTTCTACGAGAGCCTAGAAAATGTATATGACCGTAGCACCAGCCATGACATCAAAATTGTACTAGGCGATTTTAATGCTAAAATAGGCAGGGAGACCGCATTTGAGCCTACAATCGGAAAATTCAGTCTGCACACCGAAACGTCGAACAACGGCATCAGACTGATTGATTTCTCGGCCGCAAGAAATATGGTAGTTAGCAGCACTAGATTTGACCATAAAAATATTCATAAGGCAACATGGTTATCTCCAGATCATTTGACGAGGAATCAGATAGATCACGTGGTAGTCGATGGAAGGCACGCATCGAGTGTTCTGGACGTACGAGTGATCAGGGGTGCGAACATTGACTCCGATCACTTCCTTACCGCAGTTAAGGTACGCACTAGGCTAAGCATGGCGAAAAACGTACGTAACCAGGCACAACGAAAACTGGACATCGGTAAACTGCGGACCACAGAGGTAGCGGACGCCTACTCCAACCACCTAACTCAACTGCTGCGGAATGCTCCAACCCCTGATAATATAACCTCGCAGTGGCAATATATAGCCGACTCCATAGAACGGACTGCGAGAAGCGTACTTGGGTACTCAAAGCCGTCTCAAGAAGATGCCTGGTACGATGATGAATGTCGCAATGCCACGAGAGAGACGGATGCTGCATACAGGGCAAAACTGCAGCCAATGGCAACGCGAGCTGTTCGTGAACGGCACAGGGAGAAGAGACGACAGGCAACTCGTCTTTTTAGAAGAAAAAAGAAGGAGCTGAAGAAGAGGCAGGATGAGTGCACTGAGTTGCTCCGAAGTAGAGGGGAAGCCCGAAAATTCTACAAGAGAGTTAAAGCGAGAATGCGTGGAACAGGGTTGCCCTCCTGCAAGGACAGCGATGGTCAGCTGGTGACGGACCCGGATAACGTTCTGAAGATATGGAGAGATCACTTTAGAAATTTACTGGATACTGACACCACTCCAGAAGACCCCGCTCCAATCCATGACGATGGTATTAACTGTCCACCTCCGAGCCAGAGCGAGATACGTATGGCCATCTCCCGCCTTAAAAACAACAAAGCTGCTGGAGCCGATGGTCTCCCTGCTGAATTGTTTAAGGCTGGCGGGGAGGAGCTGATTAGGAGCATGCATCAGCTCATGGAGAACATCTGGCAAGAGGAGAGCATGCCCGGGGATTGGAGTCTCAGTCTGTTATGTCCCATATATAAGAAAGGAGATCGTAGTGAATGTAAGAACTACCGTGGAATAAGCCTATTACCAATTGCGTACAAGGTCCTTTCAAGCATATTGTGTGAACGTCTAAAGCCAATTGTAGAAAAACTAATTGGACCATATCAGTGCGGCTTTAGACCTGGCAAATCTACGATGGATCAAATATTCACCTTACGACAAATCCTGGAAAAAACCCATGAAAAGCAGATCGACACCTACCACCTCTTTGTCGACTACAAAGCTGCCTTCGACTCTCCGATAAGGAATAGGCTTTATGAGGCCATGTCTGAGTTTGGTATTCCTGCAAAGCTGATTCGACTTTGCAAATGTACCTTAGACAACACCAAATCCTCGGTTAAGATTGGTAAGGACCAGTCTGAACCATTCAACACGGAAAGAGGTCTCAGGCAGGGCGATAGCCTGTCCTGTACACTATTTAATATAGTTATGGAGAAGGTGATGAGAAAGGCTGGTGTCAACATGTCTGGCACCATATTCCACAAAAGCCACATGCCACTAGCCTACGCCGATGATATAGATATCATTGGCCGAAATCTGCGGGACGTTACTGCAGTCTTCTCATCCCTAGAAAAGGAGTCGGCAAAAATGGGTATAGCGGTCAACGAGGACAAAACAAAAATAATGATTTCGACGAACAAAGAGTCCTCTCGATGGGGACGCAGCGTCAACGTTGAAAGTTATTGTTTTGAGGTAGTAGATGAGTTTACCTACCTCGGATCTTCCGTCAATAAGACAAATAATGTCAGCCAAGAAATTAAGCGGAGAATAGTGCTAGCCAATAGATGTTTTTACGGACTTCGGCAGCACTTTAGTAATACCACCTTATCTCGGAATACTAAGAAACAGCTTTACCAGGTGCTAATATTACCCGTTCTTTTGTATGCTGCCGAATCATGGGTGCTTACGACAACGGACATACAAAACCTGGGAGTATTCGAGAGAAAAGTACTCCGGAAAATTTATGGACCTATCTGTGTCGACGGCGAGTTCCGCCATCGGATGAACCATAAGCTGTATGCGCTTTACCACGACATCGACGTAGCTAAAAGAGTCAGAATGCAACGACTACGATGGCTGGGTCATGTTGCCAGGATGGATGTAAATGCTCCAGCGAGAAAGGTGTTTGAAGGCGAACCTGAAGGACGGCGCAGAGCAGGGAGACCCAAACTCCGTTGGAAGGACCAAGTGGTAGGCGACGTGCCACCATCTGGTAGGACTAACTGGAGAACACACGCACAAGACCGAAGCGTGTGGAATTCTTTAATACTTCAGGCCTCAAACTTATAAACCATGTTTGTAAGTTGTAATGGGCCACCTAAGTAAGTAAGTAAGGAAAATGGTATATCGGTCTACAGAAGTAAACATCTCAGTGATAAGCATAGAAAAGTGTTATCAAAGAAGCACTTAATGTTGGCTTCAAGGATATATGTGGGACATTGTGCTCATTTGGTTAATGATTGCTTTAGAAAGGTTTTTACTAATGTAGGCAGATTTTGGAAAATCGATATTTGCCATGTGGCTTTTGAGTTTTCCTAAAGATGGGTTTTTCTACCTCAAAGTACGTACGACAACTTAAATTTAGCAAACAGAGATATCAGGAACATGCAAACATATAATGTAAAGTAAGGAATAGGTAATGGTGATGTAAATATGGTTTACGAACGGAACGGAAATAAACGGTTATCTATTTATATTACAGACTAGCTGACCCATACAACTTCGGACCCGGCAAACTTCGTCTCGCTCCTATGCTAAAGCCTTCATATAAGCTCTAGGGTTATATTAAAACACAGATAGTTTAGATTTTAATTTAATTTATTTGAATTTAATTTAAATCAGTGAAGATCGATCTGATAAACAATGTTTTTCGAATGAAGGCGGTTTGCCGACACGCGAACGTACAGCTGACCGTGCAAAATCACGACACTTCGAGGTTGATCTCACAACCTTCCAACGAAGCGCTTTGCGATTTATTGATTGTCATCATGAGGAATTAAATTAGCTAGAATTGGAAGGGTCGGTCGGTTGGAATAATATGAATTCGTGGAATAAGGACTTCCTCTCCTTTAAATTTGCCCTCGATGATCGTCGCTTTAATCACATTGTTTATCAGTTTCTTGACTGACAACCGAGTACCGTCGAACAATTTCGGATGATTCAAATTTCGCAACATGATTATGATCCCACCTTCAGCTGACACATCTAGGGAGTTCAATAATTCTGTCGGATAGTTGGTCGCCTCATTCTCGTCGGTCACGAACGATTTAACGCTGGTATTCCCAATTTCGTTAATTTCAAAATTCGATGTTGTCGTGCGAGCTCTGTGCAAACTGTCGTTAGATATCTCGTTCTTGTATTTGTCCCACAATGCTCTCGGTTTCGACGGTTGACACGTGGCTATGATGATCGCAAACAACATACGAATTTGATTCGCTGGAGCAGAAACAGTTGCCTCGGCGAGCGTTGAGTTCCAATGCGTATCGTTTTCGAGCAAATGCAAACGTTTTCAAGCTTCTCGCAATGTGGCAACTGATTAAAACGAATAAAATTGAGACGCTCAGTTTCGACCTTGACGTACATGTCAACGCTGTACTGTTGAAATAACCTGCGATATCTTTACAGACGATTGTCACCATCTTGCCGAATCATCAATCGATAGGCATACAAATCCATTAAGCTATCATTTTAATTCGTTGCTTCTCCTGAAATACGAATTCGAACTTATATGGAAAATAAAGAGAAGTGATGACTTGTAAACAAACATTTCGTTGTATTGACCAACTTTAAATTGAGATGATAGCCATCCTCTCCACGGCAGAACATCAACGGGTATTGAAGTGCAGTGTCCACTATCCCGACGCTTGAGAACAATTTCTCCCCAACAATTACCACTGCGACTTCATTATTAGTGGGAGCATTGAATGGTCTTCCATGGCCTCCAGAGGTTCTTTCGTCTGCTCTAATAAAGTTTTGTGGTCGTCAAAATGCATCGTATCCAATGCGGTTTTGAACAATCTGACCAATGCGTTATGCTAATGCAGAAGATTTTGCAATTGATCGATCATTTCGAGTTTAATCGCAGTAAAAATTGTACAATGTTGATCTAATACAATTGCCAAATCACCAACGAAATATATCTGAATGAACTTATGATCTTCGTTTGGTGGTGGTAACAAAGCTCCCGCTTGATGGTGTATTTGCCCTTCAATCTGAATATTTAAAAGCAAGTTAAAATACACAAAATCTGACTTTTTCGAAAACATCCGAACGTTGAGTAAACGCTAGCTTAGTTAACACTTTGCTAAAGATATTCCTAGAATAGTTAATTTTAAAAAATATTATACCTTCGTAATTTTTTAAAACAGCACGAAATAAATGCAATGTTTCGGCCTATTTTAAAAAAGTGACAAAGATTTAATTTTATTACTTTTTAGAATAAGCGACAAAGACATAAAATTATTTGAAATTTACTATTCTTGTCGTACTGAGCTAAGGTTTTACTAAGCTCCAGTAATACTATCAGACACGCATAACTACGTTTGTGTGGTTTTTCACAGTTCCACTGTGAAATGAGACGCCATTACCTTATAACTCGGATTGTAGCCGGGTTAATCAACAACTTCGGCTTCAAATGACGTCATTTGAAAGCATCTGTTATATTTTTGTGTCACGCAAAACGTCTTTTAACATAATAAATTTCATAGTAATCCACGCATCATAACGAATTTTCCACTTCTAAATCAACTGTACTCATTAAGTTTTTTTTCTAGTTTTTCCGGAATTTTCCGAGTTTTCCACCAAAAATGTTTCTATTTTTCTATTTGAAAAGTCATTTAGGAATAATTATCTGACATTTTTCACATTAACATCGTCCAAAATTATCAAACTATACGTTTAAATTTCGTCGAAAAATATCCAAGTTTTCGAGTTTTTCCGGAATTTTCCGAGTTTTCCACCAAGAATTTTTCCATTCGAAAGTCATTTCGGAATAATTATCCGAAATTTTTCACAGTTACATCGTCCAAAATTTAATCGAAAAAAAAATATTTTTTTAAAATTTTTCAGGAATTTTCCGAATTTTTCCACAAAAATTTTCTATTTTTCTATTCGAAAATCCATTCCGTATCAATTGCACAAAAAATTCCGTACAAAAAAGCAATTTTCGATTTTTCAAATTTTCCGACTTTTCCGAAAGATTTTCACAAAATTTTCTTTCGTAAAAACCTACTCCTGGCAATTACGAATAACTGAAAAAAAATTGAGCCAAATCGGTCCAACCGTTCTCGAGTTTTGCGCTTAGCAACACATTCAGCGACTTATTTTTATATTACAGAATTCTCACTGATAAGCCATAAAACAGTGCAGAATCGAAATATATTGCAGTTGAGTAAGCAATCAAGATGCCATATGCCACATTTCTGCTCAAGAGACAGATTTTTTGGAAACCGAAAAAACTTTAGACTGCTTTAGACTGACCACGACATTCGAATATGCCGAGAAGCTGAACCGCAGCGAGGATTCAAGCGAGGGTGAACTTGGACATTTGTGTGAGAGGTAACAGAAGTAGCAAGTGTTTTTGTTTTCTAAGGTTTTGCCTAATATTACAAGATCAAAATGACCAAATTCAAATATCCTGCATACAATTGTTGGAAAATTAGGGGAGAAGTATTAATTTTTCTAAAAATTAGTAATTTTGTATGGGAGGTTTCGGAAGGGATCAGCCTATAAAGACCATATTAATTTCTGAGTCAAATGTTAATATGCATCGTACGCAAAATAAGGCGGAAATCAGTATATTTAGAAAAAGATATGTATGTAGAGGGTGGACTCGATCATTTCTGATGATATGTCTATTATAACAGCACAAATTAATTAAACTGACAAAATTTAATAATTTTCTAGTTGTCCGTTTGGATGTTATGAAATAAATAACAATGGTAGCTACCAGGAGAATTCTGCCGATATAACGTATATTCATTCTTGAGTCAAATTTTTGTTAGCGTCCATCAATCTGAATTCAGTGCTTACAAAAAAAGATATGTTTGTAAAATTGTCAAGGAGTACTTGGTCATTTGTGTGGGACGTACCCGAAGGGAATTAGAAAATGTTTCGGGTTTCTACTGTTAAACGTTATTTATACTGACCAAATTCAAGTATCCTGTAGTTGTCCGTTTGGAAGTTATGGAAGAAATATTATTTAACCACAAATAGGTAAATTTGTATGGCCAGTGCAAGAAAGGGTGGGGCTATTCTGCCCAATGACAATCTCATCACTCCGTTTTTGAAAATATTAATACTTTTAAATTTTCATAGGGATCAATTAATGTTTATGTATACCCTCATTCCTAAGGCAGAGTGCATAAAAATATAGAGACAACACTTTTGTTAAGTTAAAAATGTATGTATAATTTATAGCTTTTATGTCCTTCACCTTGCGCTCGAACATAGTGTAAGGCACATAAGAAGGTGTGATTGATACGACGAGATATGTATATAAAAAAACTTAATTTCTCTTTACACACCATGAATGAGGTATGGGATAGCTTCTCGCGTTGTTGTGAATTAACACGCTTTATATTTTTAGATTCACAACTAAGAGCACCTACTTGTTTATCGACAAATGCGAACGCCACTGCTTGAGAAGCCTTTACTAGACATGCCGATTGACTCGTCACTTATCTGCGAAGTTGCTGTCGACAACATCGATGGGGCCGGCAATGAAAGAAAAACATTTTTTTTTTAGATGGCTTGAGCCATGAGTTGAACCTGTGATCTCCCGCATGGTAGTCGCGTGTTCTAACCATCATGCCACGGCCGGTCCCCGAGATATATATATATAAATGATCAGCATCGAATTCTGAGTCGATTAAAAGGTCCGTCTGCCTGCCTGCCTTTGCGATTTCAGTCATAGTTTAAGCAATATTGAGCTGAAATTTGAAATGCAAGCTTCTTTTCTAAAAGCGGAGGTTGAGTTCTAAGTTAAGCAAAATCGGTCAAAAACTACCCCCACCTCCCATACAAACTCCCCCTTTTTCGGGTCTGTCCCTGCGATTACAGCCTTATTGTAAGAGGTATCGAGCTGATATTTTTTACGCAAGCTTAAAAGCTTGGATAAGGGATAAATCCTCTAAGCGTAGTTTGAGTTCTGAGATGGGCAAGATTGCCCGACAACAACTCCGACCTCTCATACAAAGTGCCTCTTTTTGATATGATGAGCAAGATTGGACAAAAACTACTTACATCTCTCATACAAACTCTCCCTATTTTGGTGGTGTCCGTCTGTTTCTACCCCCGATTACAGCAGTAGTTTAAGAGCTATCGAGCTGAATTTTGTTATACAAGCTACCATCCTCTAAGCGGAGGCTAAATTCTAAATTCTTGCTTATCTTGTAGCAATTTCGGACTAAAGCCACTCCCACCTCCCATACATACACCTCTTTTTGGGGTGTCTGCCTGTCTATCCCTCAAAACAGAAGTTTAAGAGCCATCGATCTGAAGTTGTGTATGAAAGCGGAGAACAGTTCTAAGATGAGTAATATCGGGTAAAAACTACTCCCACTCCCCCTTTTAAGAGGTGTCCGTCTGTCTGTCGACACTATCACAGCCGTAGTTAAAGCTATCGATCTAAAATTTGGTACACAATCCTCTATCCCTTCAGCAGAGTTCAATTTATGCGATGGGTAAGGTCGGACAAAAAATACTCACACCTACCATACCAACTGCCTCTTTTTGGGGTAGTCCGCCTGTCCCCGTGATTTGGTATAAAATCTTCTATCCTCTAAGTGGAGGTTAATTTATAAGATGAGCAAAATCGGACAGAAACTACTCCCACCTCCTATACAAAACACCTCCCTTTTGGGGGTTAAAAATTGCATAACTACTCTCAGGTCACATAAAAAATTCAAGCTCTGTTGACTTTTAAATGACAAATTATTGACAAAAAATGGTTGTGAGAGAGTAAAAGTAACATCCGCCTCTCACACAAACTCCCATTTTTTGCGATACAAACTTAAATAAAATATATTTGTAGTGCAAATAACCAGTTTCATAGTTATTTGTATGAATAGAGAAGAGTATCTGAGCTTCGGCATAGCTGAAGATAATTGCCTTACTATTTTGTGATGAAATTATTATTTCTGAAGATGTCATATAATATGCGTAAAATCGAATACAATAAATAAATATATCAACACACAGACATCGAGGTAATAAAAATCAAATAAATATTACATAGCATATATTACAGAAGAACAACACAAAAAGGGGATTACTAATGTTTTCTGGTGTGTCATAGTGCAAATTCTGAACGAAGGTGTCAAGAAGGCTGCCAATGGAATCCTTATTTATTATTTTATTTTATTCTATTCACAATTTCCGATTATATTCCTAATGGGTAAACGTCTTAGATCAATAGAATGATAAGATGAATAGTTAGAAACTTAGTAATTGATGAACATTTTTGTATTTTTTTTACTTACTTCATTATGTTTTCCCGCTACCGTTCGTAAATAACGGTATCGCCAAAAATTGTTTCTGTAAAAAAAAGATGAGAAAAAAATTATAATAACATATGATTATAAATACTAATTAATTTAAAAATTATATTATATTCTGATCCAAATACATTTAGACATAGTTTTTATTCGATGTTAAGCTGCATAATGAAATAAAAATATCGTTTGATTTGGGAATGACCATGCATGTTGGTTAGAACATACGACTATGATGCGCTTGACCTGGGTTCGAGTCCTGTCGTTGTGTGAGTCCAAAAACAGAACGATTCCTCATTCACTGAATAACAAGGGCAAATATACATATGTTTTAAATTTGATTCCTAATATTGTAAAATACCAAAAAGAATTTAATCAAACTTTTTCGAGTTATCTCCATTATTATTCTAGGAGAAAAAGTTTTTTTTTAATAAAATTTTAAAATTAAATAGAAATCGCTGTGAACAGCTATGCTATGTCTTTGTACTAATATAAAACAACTAATACTATACGTCTCTATAAGTACATTACTAAATTATTGTTGGCCTCACTATTCGTCCCTGAATTCCTTTTTATTCAAAGAACTAAAACATATCGTTAAACCAAAAATGGTGGTCAAGGCTTATAGTTCCCGTTCTAAAAAAACGTAAATTGTCACTAAAAATACCACTTTGCTTCTGTTGACTTTGAAAACCAAAATCAAAAGTCGCTACTACACACATATTGACTGCAAAAATTTAAAATTTCCACGAACATATGATCCTTCGCCGAACTCTGCCCTACGGAACAATTAGATCGTTTTTTACACTAATTAACCGAAACGCTTTTCAACAAGAGCATTATAAATCATAACTCATTCAATAAAATACCTGCTAAAGACAGAAAAAGTGCGAACCAATTTTTTAAAACTAAAACAAATTTAATCCGCTCATTTTTAGTAGAAAACATAAAAAGTACCTGAAAAAAGCGAACGACCTATTAAAAAAACTGTGTCTGCAAAATGCCCAACCATAATTTCATAATTTAACACCGTTTCGAATTTTTCATTAGAATTTAGCTCAGCAGGCTCTTTAGTAACATCATTCGTATTTTTTAATGAGTTGCAGAAAAAACGCATCAGCTCTATTTGCCATAGTTTTTTTTTTTTTTGTAAATATCATCATAAACTAATTGTTCCACCAAATTCCATGAAAATTTCGCGTATCATGCTACGCCAAAAAGTGTACAAAATGTTTTGTTCCTTATTATCAACCCTTCTCCATATACTATTAAGTTACAACCAACACAACATACCCACTTTTTTATGAGGCCATTTAGGTAAAGGCGCAAAAAACAAACAAATGATTTCAAACATCATCTGTTTGCAGGATATGGGCCCGTTAATATAATTGTCACTCTGTGCGTTCACTTAGTTTCATATAAGTAACAATTGCAAATTGTATTTGTAGGTCACTAAAGGGCCATAAAACTCAACATAGACACGAAGGGGTTAAAAAATCTAAACATGACATTTACTTTTTACCAAAACCATAAAACAATAAAACTCGACAAATGTTAAAGGGGTGCGAGGCCTTGAACGGTGAAAAGACATTGTGCGGAGATTTTTATGACGGTTTTAAGCTAAATATCATAGTGCAAACAAGAGAAATGCTCTAAAAAATAAACGAAGATTTCAGTTTTTTTAAGGCCATAGCTAACCCTTTTTTAACTCTTTACTAACATGTGTACGGAGATTTCAAAAAAAAAAAATCATTGGCATGCAAACAATAGTAACCAAATTTAGTTGATGGTTTCTAAAGAACTTTAGTGTTTTGTTTATTTTTAAAGACAGAGCCACGGATTTTCGGTTAACATTGACAAGGCTGTGGGTATTTTAGTGTGTTTTATGGTTTTTGGAATTAACTTGAGTTTTTATTAAACCAATTCTTTTTAAAACTAAGTCAATGAGAGTTTGGCTGCAAAACAGAATGCCCATGATAGGTTTGACTTGTTGGTCGAGAATTTTATTGAACTAATTTTTTGTGGAAATTGAGTCAAGGTCGGGATGGTAAATGTCTTGTCATGGTGGTTTGACTTTGGGTTTGACTTGCAGGTTGCCAACTGAATAGAAATAGGACCTTTTGAAATGAGAATTTGAAGTTAAGAAATTTATGAAAATTGTAAGCAAGATCTATAAGAGTTATATAATTTTCGACTGGGGTATATATATAGATCAAGACATAGTTATGTTATACTTAATCTGACTGAATTCAGTGTATGTACTTATACTTGCTATAAAATATATGCATGTAGAACAATGGGGGTGTTTTCGATCATTTGTTTGGGAGGTACCAGAAGGGCTCTGGCAAATGTTTCAGTTTTTTTGAGGATTAGTCTACTAAGGGGTGTTTTTTTAAGAGCTATAGGAAAGTTTAAAAAAAAAACACATAAAATTCAGAAAAATGCATGAAATCTTTATTTAAATCGATAGTACGGTCCATATAATGGCTCTATGAAATAACTCCCAATGAAATAAGTCCCAGAAAAAAAATGAAATAAGTCCCAAAAAATTCCCATATATTTTGGGATTTATTTCATGTGAAATAACTTCCAAATTTTTGGGGTTTATTTCATATTTTTTGGAATTTATTTCATTTATTGTTTGGGATTTATTTCATCAAATTTTAATTCCCAAAAAAATTGAAATGAAATAAGTCCCAAACTATTTTTTTTGGGGTTTGATTTCATTCGATATTGGTAATTTTGGAGATTTACTTTATTAGCAAAAAATATATAACACTGAGTTTAATTTGTTGTATGTAAAAAATTTATTTAATTATTCGGTTTTGTATATACATATAATAACAATAATCCGGCGCAGAAGAAATTGGTAATTATTGTGTAAACATCATCCTATTATAATTGGATTCTCACGAAGACCATCGCAGCAGAGGCGCCGCAGTCGAAAATTTTTAACAAAAAATCACGCGATTTTTTCTTAAAAATTTTCATACTTTGTTGTGTGTAAAAACGTTAATTAAAAATTATTTTTTGTACATACGTATAATAAAAATATACCGGAGCAGGAAAAATTTTAAACAATTGTGAATAATTATTAAAACCTGAGCAAATCAAAGTTCAAAAATAAAAATATCTGAAGAACGTTTGTTATAATTGCAATTGCAATAAGATATTATTGCAGATTAGGCCGAAAATGGTATTAATGACTACATATGACCCGAAGATATCAATGACTACACTCAGTAAATATGCAATATATTTTACTAAGTAATATGTATTTATAAATTTGGGATTTATTTCATATTTTTGGTGTTTTAATTTATTTCAATTTAAAACAAATCCCAAATTTGGGACTTATTTCATTTTCTGTTTGGAAATTATTTCATTTTCTTTGGGATTTATTTCACAATTTTTTTTGGAACTTATTTCATTTCCTTTGGGACTTATTTCATTGGGATTTATTTCATTGGGACTTATTTCATTGGGAGTTATTTCATATCGCCCATATAATTTAATGTTTGAAAATTATTTCATGCAAATGTTGACTGTGACTGCGCCACAAATGATCCATCCGCTTAGTCCAATTTTGGCATACTCTTTCCAACATTTCGGCCGGTATCTCATGAATAAATGCTTCAATGTTGTCTTCCAATGCGTCAATTGAAGCGGGCATGTGTGTATGGACATGAGCTTTAACATAGCCCCACAAAAAAATTGTCTAAAGGCGTTAAATCGCACGATCTAGGCGGCCAATTGACCGGTCCCGAACGTGAAATAAAATGTTCACCGAACTCGCCTCTCAATAAGTCCATTGTTAAGCGTGTTGTGTGGCATGTGGCACCGTCTTGTTGAAACCATATGTCATGCATGTCAAGCTCTTGCATTTTGGGCAAAAAAAAGTTGGATATCATCTCACGGTAGCGCTCACCATTCACAGTTACGTTACGATTCGGATCACCTTTGAAGAAGTATGGTCCAATGATGCCACCAGCCCATTAACCGCACCAAACTGTGACTTTTTCTGGTTGCATTGGTAGCTCTTGCAATGTTTCTGGCTGATCTTCACTCCAAAATCGACAATTCTGCTTATTAACGTACCCATTGAGCTAAAAATTAGCTTCGTCGCTGAACACAATTTTTCGAAAAAAAAGTGGATCTTCGGCCAACTTTCCAAGAGCCCATTCACCAAAAATTCTACGTTGCGGTAGGTCGTTCGGCTTCAATTCTTCGACCAGCTGTATTTTGAAAGTCTTCACACCTAAATCTTTCCGCAAAATTTTCCACGTTGTTGAGTAACAGAGGCCCAATCTCTGCGAACGGCGACGAATCGATTATTGATAGTCATCATTAACACTGGCCGATACAGCTGCGATATTTTCTTCACTTCGCACTCTACGTAAGCGTGTTGGTGGTTATATGTCCAACAATGTAAATTTGGTGCGAAATTTAGTCACAATAGCCCGAATAGCCGCTTCAGTGGGTCGATTAAACTGACCATAAAATGGAAGAAGCGCGCGATGAACTTTCTTAACAGAGCACGCATTTTGATAATCATCATAATCATCGTTCAATAATTTGCAAGCGTTGTTCGTTTGTAAGACGATTCATGGTTAAATTGTAGACCAAACTGAAGATGTTTGACAGTGAAATAAAACACGAAATGTGCGTCAGCTGTTTAAACCAGTGTTGCCAAAAAGATAATAGTTAAAAAATCACACTTTATTACAAGATAATAAACTGATCAAATTCGTTTGGAAGCTATGGGAGTAATATTAATTAACTAAAAATATGTAATTTTGTATGGGAAGTACCACAAAGGGTCGGCCAATAAGACCAATATTCATTCATGAGTTAAATTTTCGTAAGCAATATATAACGTACACAGTATATAACTGAATTCAGTGCACGGTTTGGCTTAAAGAGTGCATGCCCGACGATTGGAACATAAGCGTATTATGTCTTGTGCTAAAAAAAGGTGATCCAAGTGTGTGCTCCAACTACCGCAGGTCCTGTCGAGTGTGCTATGTGAAAGGCTAAAGCCAGTGTTAACCAACCTGATCGGGCCTTATCAGTGTGGCTTTAGACCTGGTAAAACAACTTCTGACCAGATATTCACACTTTGGCAAATCCTGGAAAAGACCCAAGAGAAACAGATCGACACGTACCACTTTTTCGTGAACTATAAAGCTGCCTTCGACAGCCCGATACGCCAAAAATTACTTGAAACCATGGCTGAGTTTGGTATTCTGGCAAAGCTGATACGCCTTTGCGGAATGACGGTGGCTGACACAAAGTTTTCAGTGAAAATTGGCAAGGACATTACGGAGTCATTCTACACCAGACGAGGCTAAAACAAAGCGACGGCCTATCGTGTGACCTCTTCAACATAGTGATGGAGGTGATAATAAGGAAAGCTGCAGTAAACACAAGTGGCACGATATTCAACAAAAGCCACATGTCATTCGCGTACGCTGATGACGTAGACGTCATCGATTGAAAATTGCGGGATGTGACTACAGCCTTCTCAGGTAAACAGAAAGAATCAGCGAAATTGGGTCTAACGGTGAACGAGGACAAAACGAAGTTATTAGTTTCAACGAACAAAGAATCTACTCGCTTGGGAAACTGCATGAACTTTGACAGCTATAATTTCGAGGTGGTAGATAATTTTATCTACCTAGGCTCCGCGATCAACAAAACAAACAATTTTAGCCTCGAAATCCGGCGAAGTATACTGCTTTCTAATAAATCCTACTATGGACTAAGCGGCGAATTAATGACAGAACCCTCTCTCGACAAACAAAAATCTAGCTATACAAGATACTTATTCTACCTGTCTTGATGTACAGTTCAGAATCCTGCGTTATGTCACAAGCGGTTGAATCAGAATCAGGCGGTATTCGAGAGAAAAATACTCCGTAAAATATATGGGCCCATTATCGTTAACAAAGAGTATCGGCGTCGTATGAATCGTTGCGTTGGCTAGGTCATGTTGTACGCATGGACGAAAATGCTCCAGCTCGAAAAGTCTTCGGCAATGAACTCGATGGGGTCTAAAACGTCTGCTTTAATGCGTTACATTTTTTCTCGTATTAAATGAAATACACTCTCATCCCTAAGGGAGAAGATGTAAAAACACAACATACTTTTAAACTACCGAGAATGCAGCAAGGAAGCATTTATATATTTCATACTTGTTACTAGGAAATATGTATATAAAAAAACACAAATATGTCCTTTTTTACAAATTCCTAGAAGCAAAGCAAGGGTAACAAAGGATTAACTGTCCTAAAAATCTGAATTCATTTCTTTATATTTTTTAGAGCATTTAGAGTAGCCGGTAATGACTTGTAAACTATCAACAAATGTCGACCACATAACGCTGGCAATTCACAATATTTCAAGGCTGCTCACCCCTTTTCAGTTCATGTTGTACCTTTTAACTGTTTTATGGTTTTATTGCGAGGTCTGTTTGAAAAAAATGTAGAGTTCGCAACTTGTGCAGGACATGTGTAGCAGAGTACCACAATGCATTTTTTATTGCTGCGCGTAGGTCAGCCAAAGCAACAATTTGAATTGAATTTTCGTTTTTTTTCTCAAAATAATGACTTCGCCATAGGGTTGACTTTTGTTGTTTTTTGTTTAAGTCGTACGTACATATTTATTAAACTAATTTCTCGAAAAACTAAGTCAAAGAGTTAATGATAGAGAAGACTAGGCAACAATGGACTTAATTTGACTTTGCCGGTTGGGTTTGACTTTTTGGCCAAGAAGGTGTTGTCTGTTATGAACAAGGTAAAAATAATTAAAAATAGTACTTTACTTATCACTTAAAAAAATTCAATGTTTTAAATAAATATCTCGCAAATAATTCAAACTTAAAATAAAGAAGTATTTGCATTCAATACCATAGATTAAAAAGTGACCGAAGAGAAAACATTAGAAAAATTGGGATTGAACGCAGTGTCATCTATATATAAAACTAGTAAGGCGGTTATCTTCGGCTATGCCGAAGCTCAGATACCCTTCACCAATTGTAAAAATGGTGATAAAACTGGTTATTTGCACTAGAAGTATATTTTATTAAACTTTGTACCACAAAAAAGGGGAGTTGTTGAGAAGTGGACGTTACTTTTAGCTTCACACATCCATTTTTTGTCAATAATTTTTATCGATTTTATTCGATTTACCGATAAGTTTATGAGTTGGTGGATTGGAGAATATTTTTATGAATTTTGTAACTCCCCAAAAATGGGAATTTGTTTGGGATGTGGGAGTAGTTTAAATCCGCTGTTGCTTATCTTAGAACTTAACCTCTGCTTCTAGACATACCAAATTTCAGCTCGAAAGCTCATAAACTACAGGGACATACCGAAGGACACCCCCAAAAAGGGGGAGTTTGTATGGAAGGTGGGAGATGTATTCGTCCGATATTGTTCATATTACAACGTAAGCTCCTATTATAGGATTAAAGCTTGAATATCAAATTTCAGCTCGCTATTTCCTAACCTACGGCTGAAATCGCGGGGGCAATTAGGCGGACACCCCAAAAAAGGTAGAGTTTGAATCGGAGGTGGGAGTAGTTTTTGACCGACATTGCTTATCTTAAAAAGTAGCCTCCGCTTAGAGATTGAATCTTGCGTACAAAATGTCATACCTCTTAAAATACGGCTGCAATCGCAGGCACAGACCCCAAAAAGGGAGAGTTTGTATGGGAGGTGAGAGTAGTTTTTGACCGATCGATCTCATCTTAGAACTAAACATCCATTTAGGGCAGAAAATATTGCTTACAATATTTCAGCTTGATTGCTCTTAAATTACTGCTGTAATCGCGGGGACTGACATATGGACACCTCCAAAAAGAGGAATTTTGTATGGGAGGTGGGATTAGTTTTTTTTACCGATCGGTCTCATCTTACTACTCAACCTCCGTTTAGTGTAGGGAAGCTCACATACAAAATTTTAGCTTGATTGTCCTTAAACTACGGCTGTAATCGCAGGGACAGACCGGAAAAAGGGGGAGTTTGTATGGGAGGTGGGTGTAGATTTTGACCGATCGGGCTCATCTTAGAACTTAACCTCCGCTTTGAGGATAAAAGCTTGCATTCGAAATTTCAGCCCAATATCTCTTAAGCTTTGACTGTAATCGCGGGGACAGACAGACGGTCACCCTTAAATCGACTCAGATTTCGATGCTGATCATTTATATATATATATATATACCTACCACGCCTCCTTATGGGCGTTACAAATGGAAGAACAAAATTAATATACCCTTCACTCTGTTCATGCGCATGGGGAAGGGTATAAGAAAGGCTTGGGTGATTGACTGATCACTCCCCAGCCAAAACTGTTAATGCTAGAACCTTGAAATTTGGAATGAAGGTTCCTTTTATAATGTAGGCACTCACTTAGAAGGAATTTTTGGAGTGCAAGGTGGTTGCATAAGGGTTGTTCAGTTCCCTAATTTTGTGAGTTTGGAAAAAAACATTTATGAGACAACAAATGGGCGAGGTGGGGGCAAATGACTGCGCCTCATGGTCAAAGATAATGGAGAAGGGAAAAATTTTTTTTTTTTGTGAAATGCTTTTTTGGCTGCCTTCTACTCAATGCAAATGGATGAAACTTTGCAGGTAACAATGCGTTGTTATGAAACAAAATGCTCAATTATTGAAAATTCTTAGCTTTAAACATGATTGGTTGTATTTCTTTCGGTCTGAAATATTAAAATGTACTCACGGCAGTCATGTTTTTTAAATTCAGGTTGGTATGGGCGCCACACGCTTTTCTCTAAGGGTTGTGTGAGATTTTTGCCACTTTGATTTAAAAGTTTATGTTGTTTGAAATGTTCTTATTTTTTGACTTTTAGTCGATTTTTTTAGTATTCATATTCATTTGTGTTCACTACTGATGAATATATTAAGGTAAAGAAAAGCATTTTTTAAAAAAAAAAATTTTATATTTTTTTAGTATAGACTTTATATTGATAAATTAATTTATACTATAGAGTTAAAAATCATTTTGTCTGTAGTTTTAACTTTTTACCAAATCTTATAAATTCATTTATTTTTGAAACAAATTAATTTTTGTTTTAAATCTGGCTCTAAAAGCTATCCTTTGTCTTCTTCAATTAAAAATTTCTATTGGCAATCTACATCTTATATCTAAACTTTATTAGTGTAAATCCCTCCATTTTAATTTGCGACACATCACAATGACTTAAATTTTAGAAAAATTTATGAAACAAAATTTTCTGTTTTTCCTCACGTGTAAAAGTCAAAGGCTTCCGTGACATGAAGTCAAACACAGAAAAGGCCACAACTCGCTGCACATTGTAAGTCGTCGCAAATTTATAATTAACTCTTTGACTTTGATTTTGGAAAATTGGTTCATTAGAAAAGAGTTTTCCATTCAGCCGCACGCATTTCTCTAAGTTACTTCAAGAGAATTCCTTAAAAAAATATATTTTATTTTCCCAAAAAATGTTCCTAACAATGCATATGCGTACATGAACGAATTCCAAATGTACAACCTTGCAAACTCATAAAGCAAAATGCAGTTATATTTTTCAGACAAAAAAATATATCTAAAAAATAGTAGTAAACCTTGAACGACCGCAATGTTCGGCAGCGAGACTGACATTTTATGACGGTCACAGTGACAATGATAATATGTACTCCAAATGTTCTAAAAAATTAACAAAGAAATTCAGATTTTTAGAACGACTTGCTAACTCTTTTTTAACTCTTTAACAAGCCGGACAAATTTTACAAGGATCTTTTTTTACCGGCAGAAGAATAACATTTCGCAGAATAAGAGAACAGTTTTCTGTACCTGAAACCATTTATTATATTTCTGAGTAAGGTTAATACAACAAAAAAATTAGTTGTAAAAAACTACAGTATTTGGAATAGTAGAAGAGTTATGCCTTGAAGAAGACAACAAAACAAATGTACATACCCATTGAAAGATTTTAGCATTTAAGTTCGATTAAGAAATATTCAAATTGAATATTATAATAATTATTCTAACATTCTTCTTAAAATCAAATACTTTTAAGTGTAAGATGTTTTGCACAATAGTATCATACTAAAACACCAGATAAAGTTATGGGAAACAACTATTAATTTAAATCAACTATTACTTAAGTTGTTAATGGAGAATTTAATAAACAAATTAAGAAAATAATCTGCTATAAAATCTATTAGAATTTGATCTATTTGGAGATAATTATTTGAAGTATTTTTCTATTTTAAGTGAACATTGAAATACTCTTTAAGGAAAAACAAAACACAGAAGCAACCCACATTTTAAATTTCTTCACCTTGGTCATTTTTAACATTTACTAATTTCTCGGCCAAAAAGTCAAACCCAACCGACAAAGTCACATTAAAATTCATTGTTTCTCTGTCTGCTCTATCATTAACTCTTTGACTTACTTTTTCAAGTAATTAGTTCAATAAATACTATGTACTACATAAACAAAAAACAACAACAAGTGCTAACCCTTTGCTGATGGCAATTCTTTGAGATAAAAAATATCAGAAATCTAGGAAAACCATTCTTACTACTTTTGTTGACCTATACTGCAGTAAGCACTGCAATAAAAAAGGGAATAACGTGCTAAGGCTGCGAAATGCATTTTTTACAAGCTCTCACCGTATAACCATAAAACCATAAAATGGTACAACATGAAAAGGGGTGAGCAGCCTTGAATTACTGTAAATTGCCATCGATATAAGGTTGACATTTGTTGATAGTTTCCAAGTGATTAACGGCTACTCTAAATGTTCTAAAAAAGTAAAGAAATGAATTCAGATTTTTAGGACAACTAATCCTTTTTTTTAACCTTTTGCCAGTACACAAATTTCAAGGAATTGCATAGACATATTTTTGTAATTGTATTTGTAAGAAACTGTTCATTTGTTAAAAGACACAACGCCTGCCGTTTTCTTGTTAATTTAAGCAAATATTTTTATGAAATAACAAAAATTTCTCAAAGTCACTATTCTTTTTCGTATGCATTGTAGAATATTAATATCCGGATATTGGAATGTTGTTAGCCGAATGACTCAGCTACCTATGCTAGATTTACTACCAAAATTACTCAAGTATTTATTATAAGTTTAAAATGTATGTAGTAAATAAATAAACAAATAATGAATACATATGTTTTTTAGACATAATAGTTTACCGTCTTGTTGCTTGACATCTTTTTCACTTGAGTTGAAAATGTTATCTACCAATCGCTATTAGGATTGCTTTTATACGGTTCATTATGCTCTAAAATTCATTTGATACGACCCAAAAGTATAAACTATGTGTCACTATGATCCATGGCTGTCTGTGTGTCCGGCTGGTACGCACGATTATTATTATTACAATTATTTAGAAAATTAGCATGGGTTAATATTTTTCCAAAATTGCTTACTGGATTTTATGACCACGCCCCTTCTGGTACCTCCCATACAAATGGACCATTCCGCATACTTTAGAAATCGAGTAATAATATCAATAAAACCAACGCGATCGTATCCAAATTCTGTATTTTGTTAAGATATAACTGAATAAAGTTTTAGAGAGAAAAACTAGAAGTCTGGGCACGCCCCTTCTGGTACCTTCTATACAAATGTGCCACTCCGCCCACTTTAAAAATCGAGTAATAATATCAATACACCCAACACGAGCATGCCCAAATTCTGTATTTAGGCAAGCTGTAATAGATTAAAGTTCTGGAAACCCTTTAAGATCGTTTCCCTCTGTTAAAATCTGTATTTTTTAAAAACAATTTTAAAGCCTTTGAAAGAGACCAAGATCTTTGAAAAAATTGTGGCTTTTCCGCGATCAAAATTTTAAAATTCTGAAAAAAAGTTTATAAAAAGTACGCAACTGGAATTTGGTGTAAATTGCATATCCATGGACCTAGCAACAAATGACAAATGAAAAAAAAAACATTAATTTAAGCAGATTTTTAGAATAAGCTGACATTGTTTTGACTCCAAAGTTATACATAGAGATATTTTGTACACAATTAAATATGGATTGGTCTATTACTTTGGAAGATGTCACGCCAATACCGAACAATTCCACTGTTCGTCTAATTACGCTCATCAGTGGCAATGAAAATCATGCAAATTTCTTAGACTTTTTTCTCGTTATTCCCGCTCTTCTTGGACATAATCACAAGTACTGCTGTTAAATACAATCTCGAACAGATTAATGGTATTCGAAAAATGTATTTTTGCTAATGTGATCAGAGCTCTCACCTTCATTGTAAGTCAGATATTGTATTTTTGTTATTAGTATCGTGAGGGCAGGGTTACATCTCTGATCCGACCCAGTTACAGTCCTCCATATATTGTGCTTTAAAGTATCATGCTTAAACTAAAGGATGGGTCCAAGCCTACATATTTTATCGTGCGCATTTCTGGTCTGAACATACGTATAGCTGGCAATCGCATCCTCACCTAATTTCAAGACGCCAGATAATGTATGTTTGGCAATGGGGTCGTATGGTTCGGTATACACCCCTTGGTCCTAAATAAACAAAAAATGAATCCATTTTTTTTTACTCAAACAAATCCTCACTAAGGAATGGTGTAATTGTCCTTGTTTTCCGGAGTCATTTTGTATGGGAAAGTTTACAATTGACTTCATTAGACCGAAGGGGCCTAATAGATAGATTTTTGTTCGTCGATAGAGGGCACCGTCATTAAATCGCTTGCTTAGTCCTAGTAGCATTTTTAAGAAAGCAAGATTCTTCTCCTGGCGTCGGGAGTGTGATGCAAGGTAAAGCTTCTGATCGGTTTAACTTGGCAAACCCAGAGTGATCCTTGCCAATTGCACTTCAAGTCTACTCACAGAGCTCCGTTTTCGTGGTACTACTGCGAACGGAGTACCTCCACGTGGTGACGCCTGGAAACGTGCTTCTGACACCCGTCAGAGCACGGCTAACTGTGAGGGGCGAAACCTAAAACCCAGGCACGTCAGCTCAGAGTGAGCGGTACCCTGGTCAGCGTCTGACCCAGAATGGGCGGCTGCAATAAAATCCTGGCAGGAGGAGAAAACTGCGACGTGGTGCGCTGGGCTTGCAACCCGCCACTGACGTTTATACTATTGCAATGAAAAGAAGTAAGATAAGAATAAAACGGACCCCCCAAAATGTTGACGACCACCGCAAACGAATTAAGGACCATGATTTGAGGATATGCACCTGGAATGTTAGAACATTGTATAGACCAGGTGCCTCCATCCAACTGGCGGAAGTCCTCGAAAAATACAAGGCTGACATAACCGCTTTACAGGAAATCCGGTGGACGGGACACGGGTGCTCGCGCATGAAGACGTGCGACATCTACTATAGTGGCCATGCGGACAAGCACGAGTTTGGTTGTGGATTTGTGGTTGGCAAAAGACTGCGACACCTAGTCTCAAGGTTCAACCCAGTGTGTGAACGTATAGCCACCATAAGAGTCAAAACAAAGTTTTTCCACATAACACTTATATGTGCCCATGCTCCGACAGAAGAGAAAAGCGATGAGGACAAAGACGAGTTCTACGAGAGCCTAGAAAATGTATATGACCGTAGCCCGAGCCATGACATTAAAATTGTACTAGGCGATTTTAATGCTAAAATAGGCAGGGAAACCGTATTTGAGCCTACCATCGGAAAATTCAGTCTGCACACCGATACGTCGAACAATGGCATCAGACTGATTGATTTCTCTGCGGCAAGAAATATGGTAGTTAGCAGCACTAGATTTGACCATAAAAATATTCATAAGGCAACATGGTTATCTCCAGATCAATTGACGAGGAATCAGATAGATCACGTGGTAGTCGATGGAAGGCACGCAACGAGTGTTCTGGACGTACGAGTGATCAGGGGTGCGAACATTGACTCTGATCACTTCCTTACCGCAGTTAAGGTACGCACTAGGCTAAGCATGGCGAAAAACGTACGTAACCAGGCACAACGAAAGCTGGACATCGGTAAACTGCGGACCACAGAGGTAGCGGATGCCTACTCCAACCACCTAACTCAACTGTTGCGGAATGCTCCAACCCCTGATAATATAACCTCGCAGTGGCAATATATAGCCGACTCCATAGAACGGACTGCGAGAAGCGTACTTGGGTACTCAAAGCCGTCTCAAGAAGATGCCTGGTACGATGATGAATGTCGCAATGCCACGAGAGAGACGGATGCTGCATACAGGGCAAAACTGCAGCCAATGGCAACGCGAGCTGTTCGTGAACGGCACAGGGAGAAGAGACGACAGGCAACTCGTCTTTTTAGAAGAAAAAAGAAGGAGCTGAAGAAGAGACAGGATGAGTGTACTGAGTTGCTCCGAAGTAGAGGGGAAGCCCGAAAATTCTACAAGAGAGTTAAAGCGAGAATGCGTGGAACAGGGTTGCCCTCCTGCAAGGACAGCGATGGTCAAATAGTGACGGACCCGGATAGCGTTCTGAAGATATGGAGAGACCACTTTAGAAGTTTGCTGGATACTGACACCAATCCAGAAGACCCTGCTCCAATCCATGACGATGGTATTAACTGTCCACCTCCGAGCCAGAGCGAGATACGTATGGCCATCTCCCGCCTTAAAAACAACAAAGCTGCTGGAGCCGATGGTCTCCCTGCTGAATTGTTTAAGGCTGGCGGGGAGGAGCTGATTAGGAGCATGCATCAGCTCATGGAGAACATCTGGCAAGAGGAGAGCATGCCCGGGGATTGGAGTCTCAGTCTGTTATGTCCCATATACAAGAAAGGAGATCGTAGTGAATGTAAGAACTATCGTGGAATAAGCCTATTACCAATTGCGTACAAGGTCCTTTCAAGCATATTGTGTGAACGTCTAAAGCCAATTGTAGAAAAACTAATTGGACCATATCAGTGCGGCTTTAGACCTGGCAAATCTACGACGGATCAAATATTCACCTTACGACAGATCCTGGAAAAAACCCATGAAAAGCAGATCGACACCTACCACCTCTTTGTCGACTACAAAGCTGCCTTCGACTCTCCGATAAGGAATAGGCTTTATGAGACCATGTCTGAGTTTGGTATTCCTGCAAAGCTGATCCGACTTTGCAAATGTACCTTAGACAACACCAAATCCTCTGTTAAGATTGGTAAGGATCTGTCTGAACCATTTAACACGGAAAGAGGTCTCAGGCAGGGCGATAGCCTGTCCTGTACACTATTTAATATAGTTATGGAGAAGGTGATGAGAAAGGCTGGTGTCAACATATCTGGCACCATATTCCACAAGAGCCACATGCCACTAGCCTATGCCGATGATATAGACATCATTGGTCGAAATCTGCGGGATGTTACTGCAGTTTTCTCATCACTAGAAAAGGAGTCAGCAAAAATGGGTTTAGCGGTCAACGAGGACAAAACAAAAATAATGATTTCGACGAACAAAGAGTCCTCTCGATGGGGACGCACCGTGAACGTTGACAATTATTGTTTTGAGGTAGTAGACAAGTTTACCTACCTCGGATCTTCCGTCAACAAGAAAAATAATGTCAGCCAAGAAATTAAACGGAGAATAGTGCTAGCCAATAGATGTTTCTACGGACTTCGGCAGCACTTTAGTAACACCACCTTATCTCGGAATACTAAAAAACAGCTTTACCAGGTGCTAATCTTACCCGTTCTTTTGTATGCTGCCGAATCATGGGTGCTTACGACTACGGACATACAAAACCTGGGAGTATTCGAGAGAAAAGTACTCCGAAAAATTTATGGACCTATCTGTGTCGACGGCGAGTTTCGCCATCGGATGAACCATGAGCTGTATGAGCTTTACCACGACATCGACGTAGCTAAAAGAGTCAGAATGCAACGACTACGATGGCTGGGTCATGTTGCCAGGATGGATGTAAATGCTCCAGCGAGAAAGGTGTTTGAAGGCGAACCTGAAGGACGGCGCAGAGCAGGGAGACCCAAACTCCGTTGGAAGGACCAAGTGGTAGGTGACGTGCCACCATCTGGTAGGACTAACTGGAGAACACACGCACAAGACCGAAGCGTGTGGAATTCTTTAGTACTTCAGGCCTCAAACTTATGAACCATGTTCGTAAGTTGTAATGGGCCACTTAAGTAAGTAAGTAAGTAAGATTCTTCTCCGGATTTCGAAGCTGACATTATTTGTTTTGTTGATGGCGGAGTATAGGTAGATAGAATTATCTACCTCCTCAAAATTATACGCAGTTTCCCAGACAAGTAGATTCTTTGTTCGTTGAAACTAATAGCTTCGTTTTATCCTCGTTCACCATTAGACCCATTTTCGCCGATTCCTTCTGTATATCTGAGAAGGCTGCAGTCACATCCCGCAATTTTCGACCGATGACGTCTACGTCATCAGCTTACGCGAATAGCATATGGCTTTTGTTAAATATCGTGTCACTTGTGTTTACTGCAGCTTTCCTCAATATTATCTCCATCACTATGTTGAAGAGGTCACATAGTCGCATTGGTTTAGTGGTGAAAATCCTTATTGCCTTTTTCATGAAACCGATTTGGGGGACATGGGTTGGTTGTTTTCAAAGTCTAAAGCAGGACAGGTGTAATATAGATATAGACTTCTAATATAATGACGTGTGTTTAATTATTTTTCAGTATACTTTGGCAAATTATCATGCAAAGACTTATTAAACCAGAATAACTTTTATATATCGTGGAATTTTATTTACAAAATTCACTCTCTGTTTGCCAAACTTATAGAGCACTTTTTAAAGTTTAGAGTACGCATAATCGTCCATATGATCGTTACATGGCCACTTTTACTCTTTTGGACAATATTCATCCAAATCGAGCCCTTACAGTGCGTACAGATGAAGTCATTGTTGATGTTAAAGTGAGTGTGGCAGAGGACTCGAACTTATTGAGCCGATGCCGTGGTCAGCAACTCCAACACTGCTCGTCCACTACTTGTAATATTTTGATGTAAGATCTTGGCCTATATCCATATAAGATCCAAATAGTGCAAGAGTCAATCCCAGCGGACCATCAATGACGTCGTATGATCGGTAAATGGGCTGAGTATCAACGGGGAAGTTGGACCAGAATTTTATCGTGAAATAATCTTCAGCAAAGAGGCTAATTTCTGGCTTAGTGAGTATACGCATTGCACTGTATGGTGTAGTTTACATGCCGAAGGCGTCATCGACATATTTGTCTTTAAATCAGAAACCTAGCCAACATAACAGTGATTGGCAAACAAATGATGAATTATTCCTCAAATCATTTGGAGGAGAAATAAATAGTTCTAACAAGACGGCGCAACATGCCATACCATCACTTTGTTGGGCAAAACATTTCGTGAAAGAATCATTTCAAAAAATATCCCTATGAATTAGGCACCTCGCTAGTTTAATTTGGCACCTCCGGACTACTTTTTGTGGGGGTCCATCAAATCTCTTGTATATGCTGCTAAACAACCAATAACACTGTAAGTAAAATTTTTACTTTCGAAATGACACAGAAAATCACCAATATACCGCAACTTAATTTTAGGTCGTAGAACACCGTTGCATACTCCGTTTTAAAAGATTAGGTCAAAATCAAGAGATATTCCATTTCTAAGTTTGTATTGCCTCTCAAGCGATTTGTTGTTGTTTTTTTTAAGGAAAATACATCAAAGTGTCTTTAGAAGTGACTATAGCTTTTGTTTTCTTTTTTTTTTAATTTAAGTCTTATGATGATAGGCTTCCACTTTCCGGCTAGGAAAATTCACTTGTTTTAATATTTAGTACTATTTAATTTTGATAAAATTTATGAATTTTTTTGTAATATATTTCGAATTATATCAATGTTTTTAACTCATTTTTTTTATGCATATGAAACTGGATGCTTACAAGACCCTCCTCTGCTACGGTATTATGTTCAAACCATACCAACAGTTACTTAAACTTAATTTCCCTTTGCACCCCATGAATGAGGTATGGGATAGCTTCTCGCGTTGTTGTGAATTAACACGCTTTCTATTTTTAGATTCACAACTAACGGCACCTACTTATTTATCGACGAATGCGAACGTCACTGTTTTGAGAAGCTATTACTAGACACGACGATTGAATCGACGCTTAATACTGCGAAGTTGCTGTCAAACAACATTCGAGGGGGGCCGACAATGAAAGAAAATTTTATTTATTTTTTTCTTTTAAGATGACTGGAGCCAGGTTTGAACCTGCGATCTCCCGCATGGTAGTCGCGTGTTCTAACCACTATGCCACGGCCGGTCCCCATACCAACAGTTCGTAACACTTTTTTTCTCTGTTCTATAATCTTAATCGATGTCATGCTTATGCTATGCCTACATCTTCAAGTTACAATTCTTAACCTGTTTTCTCTCTTCTTTTTATCTCTTTGATCTTTGTCTGCACCTAAGTAATAACTGTCAAAATAAGTCAAAATTTGGTTACACCTTCTTTTGTATTCTGACTGCACTTCAAACAAGCCGATGCTACTTGTTGCTGCTGCTGCTGCTACATTGAATCTAACCACCAACACCGATTCTATTGCCTTTGTGGTGTCGGCAAATTAAGCAATTAGATCTCTTATCTGTGCCCCCCTGATCGAGTAGCAGTTATTAACAAATTGGTTTCAATTTGATCGCCATGGTTTCTTTTATTGTAACCGCATTTCTTTTGATAACATCAAAAAATGTGTTGATTTGTTGTTGTTGTTAGGTTTTCAATACCAATCATATCGTATTAATTGATATGTAAGAAGAATGTAAGAACGATTGGTGGATGATTGCAACCTCCTATCAAATCATAAAATTATTTTAATGTGATTATTTCATTGATTGTTAAAATGATTATATTAAATATTATGCATATTTCTTTCGGTGGTCAACACATGTGGTTGCTGGTTATATTTGTTCAGTTGGAAAATGGTTGGGCTTTAATGAACAGCGGCGCTATGTTAATTGATTTGATGAGAGGGGTAAAAAAAGATTGCTTATAAAATGGTTTCTTTGTGGGAATGTGTTTTTTATGTGAATAATCATATTAAATTGATGTTTTCTTTAAAGTAGGATCGTTGTAGGATTCATACCAATAGGCAAATTGTAGACTATTTAAGAATGATATTATGAAGGATACCTGATTAAAAATGTCTAATTACAACACATAGCAATAGTCATGCGTCCTTTTCACATATGAGGCATTTCATGTAAAGCAGATAACCGAAATTTCACCCCTAACTATGGTGGTTGCCTAATCGACAGTTGCAAATTCCGCCGAAAAGATTCCGCAGTCCGCTCTTTCTCTTAATTTCAATGATGACATCCTCTCCAAAGTGTAGGGCTGTTCCTCTGGATGTTTCTTATAAAACCCGGATAGGTATCAGGTTCTGATACAGAGTATCCTGTTTTTTTCCAACGAAGTTCTGATTGCCCTTTTATGTGCCGTGCATCGAGTTCATTGTCGAATACTTCTCAAGCTGGCGCATTTTAGTTCATGCGTACAATATTACCTAGCAAACGCAACCGCAGCACCTTAATACATGTGACCACGTCAATGTTAGTGTACAGTTCGTTCAGCTCATGACTCGTACGGAATCGATACTCTCCGTTAACGATGATCTCATATATCTTACGCAGTATTTATCTCTCAAATACTGTCAAAAACGATTCATATGCTTGTGTCATAACCCAGGATTCTGAACTATACATTAAGACAGGTAGAACCAGTATCTGGAATAACTTGATGTTTGTTCGTCGTATCATTAAATCACTTGCTTAGTCCTTAGTAGCATTTATTAGCAAGCAGGATTCTTCTCTGAATTTCTAGGCTGGCATTAGTTGTTTTGTTGATGACGAAGCCTTCGTTTTGCAGTTTTAGACCGGTGGCGTCTACGTCATCAGCGTACGCGAGTAGCATGTGGCTTTAGTTAAATACCGCGCCACTCGTGTTTACTACAGCTTTCTTTATTATCATATCCATCACTATGTTGAAGATGTCGCACGATAAACCGTCGCCTTGTTTTAGGCCTCGTCTGGCACATAATGGCTCCGTAAGGTCCTTGCCAGATTTTAATGAAGACTTCGTGCCAGTCAGCGTCATTCCGAAAAGGCATATCAGCTTTACTGGAATAATAAACTCAACCATGGCTTCGAGTAATTTCTGCCGTATCGGGCTGTCGAGGACAGCTTTATAGTCGACGAAAAGATGGTACATGTCGATCTGTTTCTCTTGGGCCTTTTCCAGGAATTGCCGAAGTGTGAATATCTGGTCAGTTGTTGGTTTACCAGGTCCAAAGCCAGACTGATAAGGCCTGATCAGGTTAAATAACACTAACTTTGGTCTTGTAAATAGCTAACTCGACAGGACCTTATATGCGATGGGTGAAAGGCTAATCCCGCGATAGTTGGAGCACACAATTGGATCACCTTTTTCAGCACATGACATAATACGCTTAGATTTCAATCTTCGGGCATGCATTCGTTAAGCCAAACCGTGCGCAGGAGGTGGTGCATGCTCCTCATCAGCTTCTGGCCACCGGACTTGAAGAGCTCTGCCGGAAGTCCGTCCGCACCGGCTGCTTTACTTGGTGGTGAGCAACCTAAGCCGTCATCGACAATTGGCGTGATACCTTCATGTGCGCTGGAACCAGCAATTGCTGGAAGTGTTCTACCCATATATGCAGCACACTCTGCGTAGCTGTAACCAGATTTCCATACATGTCCTTACAGGAGGCAAGCCCATTACCGTAGCCTTTCGCTTTTACTTTCTGGTAAAATTGTTGGGCCTCACCTCTATCCCTGTATCGCTCTATATCATCGTTCTCCCGTTCCTTAAGCTGACGTATTTTTTTCGCTTAAATAGCTGTATCGCCTCTTATACTCTCTCTAACAGCACGTGTAACAATAGTCTATAGCATTGCCCTATAAGCAGCATCCTGTTCTTCAGACGCTTTGCGACATTCTTTATCGTATCAGGATTCGTAAGAGCGCCGTTTTTCATATCCTAGCACGGTGTTTGCTGTGGTTGCCATGGAATGTGCAATACGCTGCCACTGTGTATCGGGAACGTCAGAAGAAGAGGCGTTGTGTCGTAGTAGTTGGGAGAGCTTGTTGGAGTAGGCGGTGGGGTTTGGAGCTTCCCGATGTCCAACATTCTTTTTTTTTTGGTTACGTGCTTTTTTCGCTCTGCTCAATTTTCTGCGCACCTTGGCTGCAACCAGGTAGTGATCCGAGCCAATATTAGCACCACGGATCACACGCACGTCCATGACACTAGATGCATGCCTGCCATCAATTACCACAAGATCAATTTGATATTTGGTGTTTTGATCGGAAGATAGCCAAGTTGCCTTGTGGATATCTTTGTGCTGCAATCTGGTTCCACTCACTACCATGTTCCTTCCCGCTGCGAAGCTTACCCACCTAAACCAGTTGTCTGACGTGTCGGTATGCAGGCTGAATTTACCGATCGATGGATCAAGAACATCTTCCCTTCCTATTTTTGCATTAAAATCTCCCAGAACGATTTTAATGTCGTGGTCAGGACAGCTGTCGTATGTTTCCTTAAGGCGCTCGTAAAATTCATATTTAGTCTCATCGTCTTAGTCTTCTGTTAGCGCATGAGCACAAATCACCATGATGTAGATATATTTTGCCTTGATGCAGATTGTGGCTTTTCGATCACTACCTGGATTGTACCGCGAGGCAAGATGTCTAATTCTTTCGCCAACTACAAATCCACATCCAAATTCGTGCTTTTTCGCATGGCAGCTGTAATAGTTGTCGCAATTTTTACGTCGCGATCATCCTTTTTATATTATCTCCTGGATGGAGGTGATGACAGCCTTATATTTTTTGAGGACATTCACCAGGCGGATAGTGGCACCTTCTCTATAGAGATTCCGGACATTGCAGGTGCATATCCTTAAATCGTGGTTCTTATACAGTTTAGGGGGGTCGTAAACATTAGGGTGGTTCCGTTTGTTGCTTTTTCTTTTTCGTGTGTTCATAGCCAGTAATGGATCTGAAGGTGGGTGATCTGCCCAACCGTCAGGGTTCGTGGCTCACTTTCTACCGATATTCATACTATTCAAAGTTTCCCATGTGGCACTACGAAGAAAGTTGTGAGTCGGCTTGAGATGGATGATTCACTTTACAACCTCAATGACACGAATAATACCGATGGTTTATCACAATGTTTTAAACTTGTCAAAATATGTCTTCCAAGATTAAATAGAATTTTCTCATTTACTGTATAAAATTGTGTATTAAGATGTTCTTAACTTTTAACAGCGCAATTTGAGCAATTCCCTTAAAAGCGTAACTTTTTTGTTTTTAAATAAAACTGTATACTTCGAAAGCAAAATATTCATGGTTTTTAAAGGGCTTTAATCCATCTTTAAATTTTAGGAGTAGAAACTGCTTTTAATGAGGTCATCATTACAAAATGATGTCGTACGCCAGCGACATCTATAGGACAATTGCAGTACTTGTCGAGACCTATAAACAAACGATTTTGGCTGTTTTTTGAGAGTGGGGGAGGAAATTTTTTACAAAAAAAAATTTTATATTGGCCTATCCGGTCTGGTAACCACTCCTATGTCGGTGTCACTCATACAATTTGGAAAATGTGTTAATAAAACACATTGTTTCTTATTCGGAGATCACATTCTATAGTTAACTAGAAGTTGCTAACCAGACCTAAACATATTTCCACTTCAGTGTAATTGGCTGAAGTTTCTGCACTAATTTCAACAATGCCTTAGTACACAGTAATATTCATACAAACATTTCAATATGTTTCCAATACCCATTTTTAATACCTCTCCAAACACTTGTTTGTAACTGATGTCACTTTTGAATATCAATATGCTTAGACAAGGATACCGGATGTTCCGTAAGAATTTTTCATTAATTGCTGCCACTATAATTTCCCATAAATTCCTTTTGACCTATACACCTGATTGAAACATCGCACCATATGTTGTCCTACTTCCTCAATTCAATGGAAAATTAAGAAAGAATCATCGTTCGTACCAGGCTCATAAAACATTTTGTAATATTTATTGTTAATAATTTCCGAAATACATAAAAAATTGAAATTTATCAATAACTGAGCAACATTTAAATAGACGTTTAGTATTAATTAACCGATCACAAAAGTAAAGAGAAAGAGAGAAAAAGAAAAAGGGCCCATCATTGACGACTTGTTCACATGTTACCTACAACAACAATAAGAATTGGTTAACACACGAAAGAGCCAAGTGCAGCGCACATGTTCAACTTGGAGAGTTGGCTGTGAACTGTGAACACCACTGTCATGGTCGTTGTTGTTGTTGTTATTATTATTCCCTTTCACCGATGATTGTTTAGACCCACACCGAAAAACAGCGGTCAACATTTATGGCCAAATGTAACAAAACCCCCAACACGGGGTTATGTGAACGAACCAAGCAAACCAACCAACCACTCTATGGCTTAATTGTTAACGTTCACGGATACCTCAAAGGTATCAAGACAGTTTTAAGAGAGATCGACACAACTCAGCCAGAAAATACACTCGATCCGTCCGTACGCCTGTCCGCCGTTTGGGTCATTGAAATAAGTTCATGCAAATAACAATTAAATTAAATTGGTTTGTAATACGTTTTTAGGCCCAACGGTGCTGTATAGTCGCAGCACATTTAATGAGCCCTAATTGCATTGAACTTGCTCGCTTGTTGGCAGTCGTATGAATGCATTATAGTTTAGTCGCATGTCACTTCAAACCGGAAATAGTCTTCCTCCAATTTGAGTTGGGGGAAAGCATTGGTACGCTTGTAAATAACAAATTTTCAAAAAGTAATACACAAAAAAAGTGTCAAAGAAGCATTTAAAGTGCTCTCTCAAACCTTAAGCAGGCAGGGAGAGTCAAAAGGACTTGGCAAATAATGGTAACAATTTACAAGTTAAAGGATACACGGGACAAGTGGTAATTTGTGTAATTGGTAATGTAATACCGATGCCTGTGTGCTTTTCTTGTCGATAATTATTGTAATCGAAGGTGAGAAGAGTTCGTTTAACCGTTGACAGGACAGATATTTGGTGGGTTATCCAAGACAATGTATGTGTGTTCGTGGTACTTCGTGTTCATGTTCAGCATTAAGAAACTATTTGAATTTTGAAAAAGTTTGCATGTCTAAATGTTTTGTCTCTTTTATAAAACGGATATGGTCATAATTTGAGCAAAATCGGTCAACTTTATGCCGTGCCCCGCCCATTGAACCCTATTTTTGAAACCGCAATATCTAAAGGATATTTACTTCACCAAATTAAAATTTGTGTGAATGCATTTGAGAGCAATGTTCGTGATCCAACAAAAAATGGACGGGATCGGATCAGTGATGAGATGGACGGAACAAGGATGACGGCTCCCCTATTACAGCTCCCATGCCGAAAGCACGAATTTGGATGTGGATTTAAAGTTGGCGAGAGATTCAGACATATTGTCTCGCGGTTCAATCGTGTTAGTAATGGAATAGCCACAATCTGCATCAATGCGAATTATATCTACATCACGCTGATTTATGTTCATGCCCCGACGGAAAATGAAGACTATGAGATTATAGAGGAAACATACGACCGCTGCCCTGGCCACGACATTAAAATTGTTCTGGGAGACTTTAATGCAAAAATAGGAAGGGAAGATGTTCTTGGTCCATCGATCGGTAAATTCAGCCTGCATACCGACACGTCAGACAACGGGTTTAGGCTGGTTAGCTTCGCAGCGGGAAGGAACATGGTAGTTAGTGGAACCAGATTCCAGCACAAAGATATCCACAAGGCAACTTGGCTATCCCCCGATCAAAACACCAAAAATCAAATTGATCATGTGGTAATTGATGGCAGGCATGCATCTAGTGTCATGGACGTGCGTGTGATCCGTGGTGCTAGTATTGGCTCGGATCATTACCTGGTTGCAGCCAAGGTGCGTACAAGATTGAGCAGGAAGAAAAATGCATGTAACCAAACACAAAGAAAGCTGGACGTCGCGAAGCTGCAAACACCAGAAAAAGCCACTGCAGTTATCCGGGCAGTTAGGGAACGGCACAAAAGAAGACAGTAAAACGGGCGAGACAGCTATTAAATCGAAAAAAAAAAACGGCAGATGAAGGAACGGGAGAACGAAAATGTTACCACAAAGCAAAAGCCTTCGGTAATGGGCTCCCCTCCTGTAAGGACAAGGATGAAAATCTGGTTACAAATACGCAGAGTGTGTTGCATATATGAAGAGAACAATTCCAGCAACTACTGGTTCAAGAAGGCAGCGCACTTGAAGGTATCAAGCCAATTTTCGACGACGGCTTAGAATGCTTACCACCAAGTCAAGTCGAGGTAAGAAGAGCAATATCGCGGCTGAAAAATAATAAAGCAGCCGGTGCAGACGGACTTCCAGCCGAGCTCTTTAAGTCCGGTGGCGAGGATAACAAACATGCACTAGCTCCTACGCACGGTTTAGCTTTAGACCTGGTAAATCAACAACTGACCAGATATTCACACTTCGACAAGTCGTGGAAAATACCCAAGAGAAACAGATCGACACGTACCATCTTTTCGTCGACTATGAAGCTGACTTCGACAGCCCGATACGGCAGAAATTCCTCAAAGTCATGGCTGAGTTTGGTATACCAGCGCAGGTGATACGCCTTTGATGAATGACGCTGCCTGACACGAAGTCTTCAGTGAAGATTGGCAATGACCTTACGGAGCCATTTTATACCAGACGAGGCCTAAGACAAGGCGACGACCTAACGTGTGACCTCTTCAACTTAGTGAAAGAGATGGCAATGAGAAAAGCCGCTGTAAACACAAGTGGCACGATATTCAACAAAAGTCACATGCTACTGGTGTACAATGATGACGTAGACATCATCGGTCGAAAACTGCGGGATGTGACTGCAGTCTTTTTAGATATACAGAAGGAATCTGCGAAAATGGGTCTAATAGTGAACGAGGACGAAACGAAGTTATTAGTTTCAACGAACAAAGAATCTACTTGGGGAAACTGCGCGAATGTTGACCCCTATATTTTCGAGGTGGTAGATAATTTTATCTACCTAGGCTCCTCCATCAACAAAACATATAATGTCAGCCTCGAAATGCGGAGAAGAATTCTGCTTGCTTATAAATGCTAGTACGGACTAAGCAAGCGATTTAATGACAGAGATCTCTCTCGACGAACAAAAATCTAGCTATACCAGATACTGGTTCTACCTGTCTTGTTGTATGGTTCAGAATGCTGGGTTATGACGCCAGCGGATGAATCGATTCTGTCAGTATTTGAGAGAAATAATAATCATTGTTAACGGAGAGTATAGGGATTGCTAGGTCATGTTGTATGCATAGACGAAAATGCTCCAGTTCCAAAAGTCTTCGACAATGAACTCGATGGACGACGCAGAAGAGGGCGACCAAAACTCCATTGGAAAGACCAGGTTACTGAGAACCTTACAGAACTTGCTGTAACTATCTAGAGAAGTAGCGCATAAGATCGATGTGCTTATAATATTTATCTATGTGCGGTATATAATCCAAAAGGAATGCAAAGAAGTGCCAGCTAAGTAAGTTAGTATGTATTACAACTGCCATAATAATAGTTTGATCGTATCGAAAATTTCACAATATAGTAGAGATGTAACCAGGCTATTTGGAACCGGATTGGCAAAACGGGCCGAGGCGCAGAAATAGTTGTCCTATCTTGCTCAAATTCCCGTAATGTATTCACTACATCTAGTAGCACAATATTCCAGTCAAGCATTTTTAAATTTCCCCAAAAAAAATCGTCTATATATTTCGCAGCCGCCCTAATGTACATATAGTTTAAACTTTTATAATTTAAAATTAATTTAAGTGATCTACAAAAAATAAATTGTTCTAGATTTAAACCTTTTTAATTTTTCATACCTTCGCGTTCTGTGTTGTTAACTTTGAGTTAACGCAACGTACGATCCTAGCATTGCAAAAAAATCAATAAGGCGAAAGTATGTCGGCTATATTCATATCTCAATCGATGCCGACTATAATCAAATAAATGCCTGACCACAGCACCACCTGCTACAAAGTATTTTTAGTTTGAAGCTAGGTCGTTCATATTTACTACTGATGATAACAAAGTCGAATTCAAAACAATTTTGGTTTGTTGCCGGAAAATAGATTAGCGTTTCATACAAAGATTAGTGGGTCGCTAAGGAAAGTAGTTTTAACACCTTACACGCGCTTATTCCAGAGAACTAGCAACAATATTAAAAACAGTCACGATGAAGGTGAAGAAATTTAAATTTGACAGTTATCAAGAAATTGGAAAACGAAAACTATTGCGGATAGTAATTTATGTGGGCCACGAAAGAATTTGAATGAAATAAATTTCAGTAGTAAAATTGATATTTTATTCACGCAAATTTGATTTTTAATTCTATTGAAATATCCTCACCGTTGCGGGACTTTTATTACAAATAAGTGATACGCAAATAGACGTAAATGTATAGCCTTTGACAAACTTATCAGAGATGACTCACAACTAAGAGAAGATATAGTCCAATTCGTAGATAAGAAATATTATGTAGACCCCACATGAACTTTGTGCAAAAAAAAAATTGCCGCAAAAACAGCAATTGTTGGTGGCATAGTAAAAATGTTTGCCTTATCTCCCCCGAAAAATAAAATAATATTTGCGATAACTCCAGCAAATAATAAATATTACCACGTCAAACTAAACTGAATAATAAAATAAAAATCGATTAACTGATTTTACAATTGATAACATGAAAAAATTTTTAATGAATAAAAAGAAGATTTTCAACGCATTAATCAGCTAATCGGCATTCGTCCACGCGATGTGTGTGGCAAATAATACAATTTTATTACTAAAGCAAATAATATCATTTAACAAGGCCGAACAATTTTATTAGGCAATGGCAGTCGTATGATTAAGATGATAAAAACAAAAAAATACAGCAATTAAAAACTATTGTCCACATTTATTGTTAACTGCAAAATTTTCCTTTCGTGTTAAAAAAATAAACTTATCAATTTTCATTGTTTAAGAAAACTGCAGTAATATCACGCTACTTCTAAATATTAGTGACATTTCCATGTGATATCACAAAATTAGACGACGGGACATACAGATGACGGCAGTAGTTTGAAAAACATATACTTTGGTGAAGTATGGCAACCTTACTGTTTTACGTTTCACGGGATCAAGTTGTTTAGCATTTTTTGGGGCCAGCAAAAATAACATGGAAAAAGTGGTAATAACAACCATTTCAATTGAAAAGTCCCAGTCCAACCAATGTTAATGGCAAGTTAGATTCTATTTTGGGGGAGTTTTCTCATTCTTTTATGACCACAAAATATGGTTTACGAAACGTAAGACCTTCTAAGATGAACACCGTAGTTGTCGACCAATTAGGGTATCCATGCCAGAAACGAATAAGAAAATGCACATAATGGTATTGGAATATGGTCGTCTGAATATGTGTGTGTGGAAGCTGAAATAAGTGTTATATATCTCATGATGGCTACAAAAGTAGTGTCAAGATGTTCAATAAAGTTTCAAGATTCATAACCAGAGCAATCGGAAAATATACACTATAAATTGCGTTGTATGTTGAATGCGCTTAAAATATGCCGCAAAAAATAGCTAAGTATGCTCTTAAAATCATAAAATATGCCCTTAAAATCAACAAAAGTATGCTCTAAAAAATTGAAGTCACACAAATTTTCTTTTTCTTCTTCATTTAATACACTTGGGACCTTTTAAATATAATTGTTAGCATAGTAATTAACTGATTCAAGCCATATTACCAAACGTGTAGTTATAGGTTCTGGAAACATTTGTTTAAAAAGTTCCACTCTACATGGAGCTTTCAAACATACCTTTTTGACATTTGCAATAGCATTATTCAAGTTTTCAAATAAATTCCTAATACATTCACACAATCGTTGTAGACCATGATCAATACATGTCACATGCGTAACTTTGGTATAAAATGCCACTTTTGAAGCCTTTACAATGTATGAAGCTTCATCCGACACAAAGTGCAAAGCATTATTCTTATTGAAGTTGATATTCAGATTTTTAATGGCGTCTTCACACAATCGAGCAATTGTCCATGCAGTCGTTGCATACATTAAGTAAATGTTTATCAGAAGACTCAAAAGATCGGCACAGTTTTTTCTAAAAACATGTTCCTTTAAGAGTCTGTCGGAACATTCTAGCAAAAACAATTGTTTTGTATGTGTATAAACTCAACGTTCATACTTAACACTAGTGGAACCGGCAATGTTTCGCCTACTTAAAGGCGTCGTTTTTGTACGCTCTTTAAACATTTCATTGCCCCAAATTACTCTGTAAACTGATCAACCTAACCACGTCTCATTAACCGATATTAAAACATACGTCTGAAAAATTCATATCTATAGCGTCAAGTACTATTTGTATACAAATATTACCCTATATAGTCCTAAAATATTTTGTTCCACTTTCCCTTCTGCGCACCGATCGAAAATAAAATGTTCACTTTCATATTCCCACCAGCCGAAAATAAACATTTTGTCGGTATATTCATGTCTGCATTGCCGAGTACTATAAAGGCTCTTTTAAACTACTGACATCATTGTTTGTGTTTCCCTTTTTAAATGTGTCAGCATCGTGTATATGAGATTGTTTTATCAGAATTTTTCTGACGACTTATTGACAAAATTATTTAAAAAACAAACGGAGGCAGTGTAAATTGTCTTTAATCTTTACTGACACAACTCTGAAGAATATGTTGTCAAAAGTGCCAGCACATAAAATTTAAAAATATTATGAATTTAAGAAAAAACTCTTCTCGACCTTGCTCTTTGCTACGACAACTGTACTTTCTGATAAAAATAAAAGTAATTAATTTTTGGCACAATTTTTGGTACAATAAAAGTACTTATTAGTACATTTAAAGTACTTTTTGGTACAATACAGGTACTCTGTGGTACAATTAATAGTTCTTTTAGTGTACAATAAAAATAACTTTTAATACAATACATTCTACTTTTAGGTACCAATATTGTACTCTTTGATATCATAAATGTACTTTTTTGTACAATAAAATACCTTTTGGTAAATATACTAATTGGTACAATAAAATGTACTTAATGGTACAATAAATGTACTTTTTAGTACAATAAATGTACTTTTTATGCAATAAATTGTACTTTTTGGCACAACAAATTGCACTTTTTGGTATCGAGTGTTACCGTGTACTATCAGGGTGTCAAATTTGTATCTCTTTATGGCTAAAATACAATTCTGCCAAGCCAACTCCGCTCACTTACCCAAAATTTACTATCAGTGTAGTAAATTTTATCTCTCTAGGGATAAAATTTAGTTTTATCACGCTCCCCCCTCCCACTGATCCAAAATTTAGATATATATTCATATTCGAGTTGTTGTATACTATCTGGGTGCCTCTAGGGCTAAAATACACGCACACTCCACCGACTGACTAAATTTCGTTTTCATATTCGTGTTCAAATTTATCAAATTGTATCTCTCTAGGACTACAATAATGTTTTGTCACGCCCCCTTCCCCAAATGATCCTAAATTAAAAAGTCGTCGGCACAATGATCACTAATGCCGTGTGCTTTCTGGGTGTCAAATTTTATCTCTCTCGGTCCAAAATACACTTATCCACTTATCTAATATTTAAATTTCGTCTGCATATTCATATTCGTATTGTTGAGTACTATCTGCGTACCAAATTTTATGCCCCTAGGGGCATAAAAATTTCAAATTTCGTCTACATCTTCATATTCATGTTGTAGTGCACTGACCCACAATTTAAATTTCGTCGACATATTCATATTCGTGTTGTAGTGTACTATCTGTGTATCAAACCTCTCTCTAGGACTAAAATACAGGTACGCCACACCCCCTTCCTCCAAAAATCCACAATTAAAATGTCGTTTGTACTATGGACTATACTGTGTACTATCTGGGTGTCAAATTTTATCTCTCTAGGGCTAAAATAAAGATTTGATACGCCTACTCGGCCCACTGATCCAAAATATAAATTTCGTTTGCATATTCATATTCCTGTTCTTGAGTACTATATGAGTATAAAATTTTATCTCTATAGGGCGAAAATACATTTATGGCACGCCCTCTCCGCCCACTGATCCAAAATTCAAAAGTTGTCTACATTTTCCTATTCGTGTTGTCGTGTACTATCTGATTGCCAAATTGTATCTCTCTAGGGCTAATATACAGTTATTCCACCCCCACTGATCCAAAATTAAAATTTCGTTTGCATATTGTCGAATACTACTCTTGTATCAAATTTTATCTCTCTGGGATGTCACGCCCATTTCCCCCAATGATCCAAAATTAAAATGTCGTCTGTGGATACAATACAGTTTGGTCACATCCACCCATGTTTTCAAGTACTATCTGTGTATCAAATTTTATCTTCCTAAATCTAAAAATAGTTTTGCCACGCCTACTTCGCCCATAGGGTCAAAAGTTAAAAAAATTCATAGCCTACGGTAATTTCCATACAGTACACTAATTGTCTTCCAAATCGGTTTATACGATCCACAAACATATAAACAAACAGACAGACATTCACATTTGAAATATAATTAGCATTACATTGATTTTTGTATATTATTAAATTTTAAGTTTTGATTTATAAATTGTATTTTGAAATGAATTTACCAATTATCTTTGCCATTAAGTTCCATGTTTAAATATGTAGTACATTTATTAAAATTTTAAAAATTTACCTTATTATTGTGGATAATATTTTCGAATAAGTTTAACGAAGCCAAAGGTAAGATAACAAACAAAAAAACCCAAAATATGTCTTGTCACTATCCAGCTCTCAAGCGGTAAGCACCAAACTTCCTCCTACTACAACTACTATGGAATGAATTATATTTTTGTTGTTGTATTTTTTATCAAATTCCCAACATCTATGAGATACTATATAATTCAAATCAACAAAACTATCCGCCAAGATTTCCTACTATGGAGAAGAGTTGCCTCTACCACCCGCAATTACGCAAAAAAAAGTGACCCATTTCGTAAAATTGTAACCTCGAACTAGTAATCTGTCGCTTCATAAATGCTTCGAGATACAAAATGTAGAAAACATTTTATATTTTTATTTTTTTAATAAAAACTACACTTATTAGCATATTATACAAGCTGTGGCCAAAGTTATGTACGTATAAAACATTTCACAAATAATCGCCAAAATAACAAAAAAATCTCTCGTTTGACTACCAACTCAACTAGTATCTGTAAACTACTTGAACTCAGTGATTAAACGGCAACTCTGCGGTAAATGCTCTCTTTTCATGTGAGAACTTTGCGTCCAACAAAAAGAGCGCCAAAAAAGCGTCGCACTCTCGCAACGTAGCTCACAACGATCGGAATCGTACGAAGAATGTAGAAAGCATAAACAAAACACAAGTTATACGTACGTATCTGACAGATATGAAAACATTAATGTGCCACTAATGCCAATAGTCGGATGTTATTTATTACGCTACTGCGTACAACAAGTACAGAGGGAGTGAACTGAGGACGGAGTGCTTCAATATCAATACAACGCACGAAAGTGGCAAGCAGCTTGGCATAACAACATATCTACATTTGATGACAAATAAAGCAAATTCCAAGTATCAAAAAGTGTGTTTGTTTGTTATTACTCGGCATTTAATTTAGTATCGTTCGCTAAAATTGTGCAAATATAGTGCTAACGAGTTGTGGCTGCAAATGGGGACATTTTGAAATTACTAAAGAGTGCACAACTAATTATACACATAATAAGTTCTACGTTTATCTAAAAAATGAGTAAATCAATTAACATTAATTGTGTTCTCAGACGTAAAGGTACTCAAGTTTCGTTTTAAATACTGCTGTATGAGAGGGCATTGCGCTTACAAGATATGATGGCGATTGTGTAGTTTTTTATTTTGGTTTAAAGAAAAAATTTCACTTTCATTCATTTCCACCCAAAAAACTGGCGAGAGCTAAAAACTGCGGCCGAGAAGAGAATAGCGTTATCTGACAAGCGCCACTTAATAGCAATCTAGTACAGCAAAATTGAGCGCTGAGATCGTTGGCAAAGAAGAGGCGCTGTCCAAAAAAAAACAAAGCTTGAAAGGTGGATATAAAACACATCTGCATTTTTGAATTGTGACGAAATATGCCTGTCATTATTTATATTTATTTTTTTTCAGATGATCTTTGCCATTTTGTAGATAATTGAAAAATCTTTTCAATTATTTATGAGGCTATATGTGGCTATATTTCTAAAGCTTTCTGAACATCAATCATATGCAAGTGCTAACGATTCAATGTGATCTTTGTTCATCCTAATATTAGTTCGCATTATGATGTTGGGGGTCATCTGCACAGATTAACTTAATATTTTTAAATAACTACAAAAACAAATCGAAATTCTTCGCTCCGCTTTTGGAGGAAGTGTGTACTAGGTTCACGATTTCGTTTGCTACATCTAAATGTACTCCCCTGATTTTCCATTTTCTTATTAGCATGTCACGTCCGTTAGAACACAATGGGGCTCCAAACATGTAATCGTTGCGAAATTATCTGCAATTTCAGTATCAACACTATTGTAACAAAATGAGAGAAGTAATTTTTTATAAATTTATTTCTTTATACTTTAGGAATTTGTTCGGTGAGGTAAAGCTTTTTCAGCATAAAATGTTTACATTAGAAAGGATCATTTTTTTCTCGACCAAGCGGTTATCAAAATCGTAATCTACGATGAATTCTAAGGAAATTTGCCCAAGAATCCATGGGTCTAAAATTAAAATCGAGCCCCCGGTTTTTAACGAGAAACTTTTAGTGTTGGAGAAAAATTCCACAACAAGCCCTGGAATCGCCCCTAGAGGGTTCTAATGTGTTTATTTATCCCTCCTAACATTTTTCCCAAACACACATAACCCCCATCTTCACCTCCTTAAGGGGCCTACCATCCAAAAATCAAATTTTTATATCAAATTAGATCCCACCGCTCTAACTGCCCTAAGATATATCAAGTTTCTCAGAACATATCTACCCTCTATCTTAAACTCTTAAGGTGGTCCCCATACTTTTTTTTATATTTTTTTTATGAAATCAGCTCCTGCCGCTACCACGGTATCTCCTATAGGGGAAAATGTATGACCAACACCGACTACCATCGGTTGAGAAACACGCCCTCCCATATATAGTAAAATGTTTTTTTTAAATATTAACTTGTTTCAACGAAATTCGGGCGTGGTCAGACTAAAACCACACCCACCTCATAAACACACCACGCCCATCTCATACCCCTATATTCCATTCGCACATTTTTCCTTAGGTTATGTATACTGATCTCTAAGGAATACGAATTAAATTATAAAAAGCATTATGTAATATGGTCCTGTGGGAGGTGCCACGCCCACAACATTTATCAAAATTTCATGTAGCTTATTGCGCTTTTTGGAAAGTTTTCTGTCAAAATTTCATAAAGATCACTTGAATGGTTATTTGCAGTTCCTACAAACTACAAATAACCAAAATAAAACTTTTGTACATTTCAGCTAAATTTTTCCATACATTAAACATTTTGATATAAGTCCACCACATCCATCGTCAAGGTGTGTACAATTATAACACAGCCCTCATATTAATAATAAATAACAATAATACAAAATCTAGAGGGGAGTTGTTCATAGAGTGCATCGTAATGGTGATTAAGTGTATGCCGATATCATGTTCGGCAAGTGTCATAGATGACACGTCATTCTAATCAATGTTGTCAAATATTTTGAATGAGATATTTATAAATTCGTTCGTCAATATGTTTTTCCGTTCATCATAATATAAGATATTAACTTAACAATCAGAGCTACTGAAGCCATATTTACACCATAGGTTCGGTTGTGGCCAGTTTAGGTTCATATGTATTTTGGACCTGGAACGAGGCGGTGGGGTGTATTTGGACATAAGCTAATGTGTGTATGTTTGGACATGAGAAAATTTTGTATGTATGTTTGGATATAAATGGACCAATTGTTATTAAACTGTTAGAGTGCGAAATATATTTATCAATAACTCAGTACAACACATGATTTTGGGACTCAATTGTGAGAACTGCACGTGAATGTAGCCCCAAAAAGAAGAAGTTCTGCATCATTCGTTTTGTCAAGTTACATGCCATAATAATTTATTATCGATTTGAAGTTTGTAAGTATCTTATCTGGGAATTTGTCACGTTTTAGGCTCTTTTTATATTGTTATATGCTGGCGTATGATTATCATAAGTAATATTCCACGTAAATCATACGCCACGAAGTACAACAGTTTTTTGCAACCGCTACAAAATAAAACCAGTTCAAAACCATTTGATGAATGGAAAAGTGAAACTGTTGCTTATGTAGGGAAACGTTATATGAACAGATTAAAGGAATTATAATTCTTATTTGTTTAAATTTGTTTCACCTAAATCGGACTAGTGATTCTCGAGTTATGTCAAACAAAAGAGCCTAAAACGTGACAAATTCCCCTATATGATACTTACTAACTTCAAATCGATATTAAACTATTATGGCATGTAACTTGACAAAACGAATGATGCACAACTTTTTCTTTTCGGGGCTACCGTCACGTGCAGTTCTCAGAATTGAGTTCCAAATCAATGATCTGAAATATGTTGCACTGTGTACTTTAAGTATATAAACTTTGTTTTGTTGCACTAGATGGCGGGAAATAATATTATGTCAATAAAAACATTTTACAGATTTAGTGAAAATTACAATGATAAGCGATAACTAACGCCAAGTTTAAGTATTTTTTTAGAGCCGACCGGGCTCGCTTCCTTCTTCGTCCAAAAATATTGAAAACCAACTTTTTATACCCTCACCCTATGGGTAGGATGGTATATATCATTTGATACGACCCAAAAGTGTAACACATAGAGGGAGTAACTTTAGACACTAAGTATCTTTGAATCAAATTCGATTCATGACTTTTTTAACCGTTTGAGCCATGTCCGTCTGTCTGGCTGTCCAGTTAGTACGCACGATAACTCCGAAAGACGCAACCAAATGTTTCAAACACTTTGCACGAGTTAATATTTCCACTAAACTACTAACGGTATTGCCAAGAGGCTACATGGTCACGAACCTTCTGCCGCCCACTTTAGAAATTGAGTAATAATATCAATAAACCCAACGCGACCGTTCACAAATTCTGTATATAGTAAAGCTATACCAGGATAAAGCTTTAAGGAAATACTAATAGTCTAGCCACGCCCCTTGTGGTATCTCCCATACAAATGTACCACTCCGCCCACTTTAGAAATCGAGTAATAATATCAATACATCCAACTCGATCGTGCCAAAATTCTGTACTTAGTAAAGCTAAATCAGGATAAAATTTTGGACAAAAGAACAGGAAGTCAAGCCGCGCCCCTTCTGGTACCTCCCATACAAATGTACCGCTTCGCTCACTTTAGAAATCGAGTAATTATATCAATATACTAGAAAATTTTATGTTTTACGGTTTAAATATAGGCATAGTGGAAAAAATCTATATAATTTCTTGACCCATAAATTCCTACCATTACAACTTGGTATTTATTGGTACATTAATATGATTACTGAGACAGGAAACAAACCCTGGTCTCCCGCCTGATAATGCCGTGGTCGGACCCTTCATAATATTACATCGGCATTAATATTTTCCAAAATGTAGTTATGTGATTGTAAAGACAAAATAGTTTCACCCATTCTGGTATCACCCTCACAAAATGACCCATTTTTGGAAAATCAATATTTCGTTCATAACCATCAAACTATAGGCTATTTAAATTCAGTCAGGTAATGAATTTGTTATAATAAGCAAAACCTTAAAAAACGTAATAATTTGCCATACCCCTTCTTGTACTTCCAATACGAATGACCGAAATCGCCCTCATAGTTGTACATACATATCTCAATTCAGTAAAATTTTGCACTAGGTAAACGCTTATGAAAATCTGACTCGAGAAGGAATATGGACTATATCGGCCAACCCCTTCTGGTACCTCCAATACAAAATAAGCTAAATCTGGTGTTATATACATGTCGTACCGACATCTTAACGATTTATGAATGTAAATCGAGGAAAATTCGACGCGTCGTAACGAATTCGGACCGATATCTTACCAAATATCTGAAGTAATACGGATGTTCTTGCCGCGTCGTACCCATTTCTGCCCGAAGTCTGTAGGAAAATATCTTCCGGTATCTAATCCGAAATCTGACCGAAATCGTTACTAAAAACGTATGCAGCTGAGGGAAATCTGATGTACGACATGTCGTACTGATGTCTGAATAATTTTTGACTGAAAATCGTAGGAAAATCTAAAGGGAAATTCGTGGTTTCTTCAATAACAACTCGCGGTTTCCTCCGACACAGAGTTCCAAAATCGCTACGTACTCGATCAGATATGTCGTAGCAAAATAAAAAAAAATTCTCTTCAACGAGTTTACAGAATTCTGTGCGATATCGGTAAGAAGAGTTCAGACACTGTGCAGAAATGTCGGTTATCAGCCAAAGTAGGAGCTTTTGGTTTGCTAGGCTTCCACACAAATGAACGGAATCACACTCATAGTTTTAGATGTCTGTCCTTATTGTAAGTATACTGAATTCAGCCAAATATGCCTATGTGATTGTTTAGCTGTGCACCCTAGTTCTGAAATGATATACTCCTTTTAAAATCACCCCTTTAACATTTATAGCGAAGAAAGAAAAAAAAGAAAAGAATGAGGGAAAGCTTTAGTTGACATTTATGTTTATAGTCAATACGATTATTACCAGCGTACCACCCGAAGGTAATACCACCAAATAAAACCCGAAATTTATACAAAAACTCATAATTTACTTGTGTTTTTATTTCTCCCACCGTTTGGATAAATTATTATTCTTCCCCGCCGTAACATTTTGGTCCTTCGTACCGGATACTGAGCCGCCCGTAAATAAGAATAATATCCAAACATTTTTTCCAGAGCAATCAACCCGAATTAACTCGCCATCAACCCAAAATCTCGAAGATACACATCCCCTAACTTAAAACGAAATATCGGAAAGCCAAGGTAAGGTTGAGATATTTGTTTGAAAAAGAAAGAAGATTCTTAAGTAATAATAACAATACGATCTTTCGATCAACCACCATTTGGCTGCGTAATGTTGTTGTTGTGATTTTTAGTAACTTCGCGGTTAGTTCTTTTCGGTTGTATGTTCTTATTCCCCATACCGCACTACCGTGTTTGCGTTCACCTTTAAGAACAAACCGTCTTTGCTTTGTCGACGCTCTCCAAATTTGTTTCCATCCCCATTCCCCACTATCGTGTGTGCGTCCCTCGATAATCATATCAATATTAGTTACTCTCGCGCGAGATATAACTAACAATACACACATTATTTTGTCTTCCCCCCGCAATCCCCCGAGCGGCTCGCTTGCCATCTCTTTGTGCGTTAGCCAGTTTGTGTGGGTGAAACTTGTGAGAAAGCTTTACAACAACCACACTACGTTTGAGTCGTACTTGTTTGTTTATCTTTTCCCACTAGCTGTTCTCAGCACAGTGGGCTCTGTAAGACCAAAAAGTGGTCAAATTTATTATTTTTAAAAATAAAGGCAAATAAAATCTTGTTAAAAGCCCAACTTTAGCTAAGTTTGACATTCGCAAACTGTCTTTTAGACCCCATTTCGCCATAAATAATTGATAAATCTCAATTGTTTCGATTTTTCGCCCTTTCATTTATCGTTTAATTTAAAATTATGGCCGAGCTAACGAGTTGGATCAGATGCGGCGATCGATTGATCGATTTGGAGCAATTTTTAAGTGCTCTGCCGACTGATGAACACACTGTTCATTCCCTTAATGTCCATAGAGGGGAATTTATTAGACTTTTCGAAACGTTCCGCTCACGTTATGAAGATATCTGTAACGATGAGGACCCGGTAAAAGTTTCTATGGACAAAATAAAATCAAAATATTTGTCCGGGTATAAAACTTATGTACGAGGACTAGCGGCGATTGATGCCTTGCTAGAAAATCCCATTTTAGGGATTGACACAGAGGGCTGGGACTTAATTTTTGTATTTCTTTGCTCAACTCGTCTTCCCGAAGTCACTCTCGCACTTTGGGAACAATCCCAATCAGCAATTTCAGAGTTACCTAAATGGTCTGAAATGAATAAGTTCTTGTCCTCGAGGTTCGCAACATTAGAAACGGTTTCGGATATTAGAGGAACCAATACATCTATTCTAACCGGAAATAGTTCACGACAAAAACCAAAGTCTGTGACACCAGGCATACGAATTTCGCTACAAGTGTCTCTCGTGAACCACTACCCGAACATAGGGAGGAAATACTCATGGAGTCAGCTGGTTCATCAATTCAAACATTAACGACTCGAGTATCGCCAGCGACTGAGTCCCAAGTCCTGTTAGGGACCACGCCTGTCAACGTCTGCAATAACGACTTAAAATGTTGTTCAAGTGCACTTGTAGACCCCGCCTCTCAAGCGACTTTTGTAACCCGAAAACTGTAGAGAAGATTGGCTCTTCCAATCTTTTCCGCCCCGACAGCCAAAATTATTGGCTTAAATGACACGGTTGCCTCGAAGTCAAATGAGGTATGTATCATAACACTTCGTTCTGATACAGATTCTAGTTTTAGTCTAACCACAAAGGCTTACGTAGTTGATAAGATAACCCACCGTTTGCCTTCATGCGTTCCCCCTAGAATAAATAAATGGAAGTTGGCTGAAATGAGAAAGGCTGACTTAAGTCTCTCGCAACCCGACTTGCTTTTGGGTGCCGACACTTATTCAAAAATTATGCTTTCTGGAGTTCAGAAGGATGCTGATGGAGAGCTTATCGCTCAGAAAACTGTGTTTGGTTGGATTGTAACTGGTAAGGTCTCTCAGTTACAAGTCCAAAAGCACATTTCTGCACATGGTCGCCAGCCAATGAAGAGAAGAACCTCTTGCCTTAATACGTCTTAAGCGGCGACGCCTGTCAGGGCCAGACATTTTAAGGACTCTGGCGACCTGAGATCGACCGGTAGAGATTTCGCTCTACCCCCATTTAAATACAACCGACCAGTGGAATGTATAGCAAGGTCCGTTCCACAGGTTTTAGGGCCATGGCCCCCCGTTCCGCTGACAAATATTGTCAGCCCCCACTAGACCTCAGCATATAATTTAATCGATTTCCAGTACCAAAACTGTAGGGGTTTGTGTGGATTTATTTGGAAGCTACGCCTTTAAATAAATTCCACCCCGTATTGAACCTGCTATTTAAAACCCCTAGACTCTGATCCGATGGTACGCTTGTTCGTAGGTAATACGATCCCCGTAGGGTTATTTTAGCCCTAACACGAAGATTTTATTCGTGCCCCGTTAGCTTTTGGTAAGCAAATGCGTCCATCCTGCATCATTGAGCCGGTTTAGTACTGATGTTCGTGTGTCACCTCCGACACCCCTGTATATAGCTGTAGAAACCTCTAATTTTGTAATTTTCTTCCATTCTTTCCATGTATTATATGGCCCGAGTGTACGATAAGATGATGGCTCCACCTGTATCTACTGGATGTGACCTGCAGCAATGGCGATATGTCCTTTAGGCCTTCCTCCATTCTCCGTGTGTGGACCCTACTACAGCTCCTATATTGCAATCCTTGCAAGGGGGCCGGGATGTTTAGCTGTGCACCCTAGTTCTGAAATGATATACTCCTTTTAAAATCACCCCTTTAACATTTATAACGAAGAAAGAAAAAAAAGAAAAGAATGAGAGAAAGCTTTAGTTGACATTTATGTTAATAGTCAACACGATTATTACCAGCGTACCACCCGAAGGTAATACCACCAAATAAAACCCGAAATTTATACAAAAACTCATAATTTACTTGTGTTTTTATTTCTCCCACCGTTTGGATAAATTATTATTCTTCCCCGCCGTAACAGTGATATTTTTTGAACGTTGACTTACGAATAAAAATCTGACAAGTTGTGCTAACTCTACTTACACCTCCCATATAAATTACCTGAAAAAAACATATTTGCCTAATAATTTTTTACAGAACGTTTATAAGACTTTGAAAATAGTTTACTGTTTATACTTTGAATTTATTGGTAAATCCTACAATATTTATTATTATCAACCTGAATGCAACCTTAGCCTTTGGCAACTCTGCGCTTGAAAACACCACAAGGGGCTGGTCAACATCGCTCTTATGTGAGGGCATAACAGATCGCTAGAAAAGTTCAGAAAATCGCTAAATTTACAATGCAGCCAGAAATAAACACGTTTTTTCATTGCTATCGCTTTCCGGCAAGTTGAAGGGGCAGACGATTCTGTAGGTCGTCATGTCGTCATTTGTTATCAAACAAAAATGTATTCTTTCTTCAGAGAACAATCTGCTATCGCTCTCATGTTGATAGCACTCTCCCGTATATAGGTGGCAGTAATGTGGGTCTCTCGCGGAGAACTTTGGACGTAGTATGTCTGTCTATCCGTCTACCCGTAGTGGAGCGACGCGAGACTGCTAACTAACTTTCAATTGATAAAGAAATACTTGAACCCATAATTGTTGCCGTTGTCGCTCTGACATCGCCGTCGTCGCTCTTGCCGACGACGCTGATGTATTTTTACTTTTTTTTTTGTTTTGTTTTATTATTATTATATGAGATTCTGTTTTGCGGTTTTTGCGGAGTATTCGGTTTGCTGATTCTGCCCACACTCGGTTGATTTACTACGACGAACGACACAATGGCCAGGCGACGACGAGACAGCGCTTTCTACGCTCAATGCTAACAGCATTTATTTGTTAATATTCAGAAGAGAATTGGCAGTCTGCGCGTTCGTGGTTCTAAAACAGACGTTTCTTGCAGTTCGATTTGTTTTTTATATTATTGTATTTTTTTGTACTTTATTGTATTTTATTTGTTATTTTGTGGTGAATTCTTTGTTGTCCGTCTGACGATCGGTGTGTTCGTTGTGTGTGGATACAGACAATTCTGCACTATTTTGTGTGTTGTCTGATGATTTCGTAGCGAATTTAAGTGAACGACGACGACGCGAAAACAAAAAAATAAAGAGATCTAAATAAACAAATCACGCTAACCGTGCAAAGATACAGAAGAAAGCTGTCAAATTATTGGGCTTTTGTTTTTATTACCACATTTGTTTGTGTTATTTTCGGTGTTTTGTTTTGTCATAATCACGCCGCGTCTCCGGTGAGCTGAGCGGTCATGGTGGATGCCACAACAATCCTGTTGATCGTAGTTACCATATTGACTAGTGTGTTCGTGTGGTCGCGCCGCACCTATGTGTACTGGCAGCGTAGACGTGTGAAATTTGTACAACCCACCCATTTGCTGGGCAATCTGAAAGATGTGCTTAAAATGCAAACGTCATTTGCACTGCACTTGCGCGACTACTACTTCAACGAACGTTTCACTCAAGAGCCCCTGGTGGGGATTTATTTGTTTCACCAGCCGGCTTTGCTGCTAAGGGATCTGCAGGTGATACAGCAAGTGTTGGTGGAGGACTATGTGAATTTCTCGCATCGATTTTCCAGATGTGCAGCGAAAAGCGATAAAATGGGTGCTTTAAATTTATTTTTCGCCCGTAATCCAGAGTGGCGTGAGATACGTACCAAACTGGCGCCGGTTTTTACAAAAGCTAAAATGAAACAAATGTTTTCATTGATGGAAGAGGTATTGACCATTAACGCAACCAACAACAATCTGGCATCATTGTGCTCATTCAACCCTCATTATTTCATCTGTAGCTCTCTGTTCCTTTCTGCTTATTTCTCTGTCTCCCCTCTCTTTCTCATATGCCAGATTCCGAGTGAGCTTATGCTAATCGATAAGCCTTCCTTTTTTCCTTCTTTTTATGCTCATATGTAGATTGGTTACGATTTGGAAACCTATTTGGCTAAACTTACGAAAGACATGAAACGCAATAGCTCCCAGGCACCTGTTGTGCAAATTAAGGACATTTGCGATCTCTACAATACCGACATGATCGCCAGCATTGCCTTTGGGTTGAAGAGTTACTCGTTGCGCAACACTATGCGCTCTCAGCTGGGTGGGCATAGTCACGACCTATTTGTCATAACTTATCGGCGCGCTATAGATCTTTGTCTGATCTTTATTATGCCCAAATTAGTTAAGTTTATACGCCCTCGCCTCTTTACGTCCGACCATACCGATTTTCTGCGTCGTTTAGTTGTCAGCGTATTGGAGGATCGCGAGCGTAATGGCGTTATGCGCAATGATCTCATCGAAATGTTGCTGACATTCAAAATGGAAGCTGATCTTAATTCAGACAAATCACATTTCACCCATCAACAGGACTATCTGGTCGCTCAGGCGGCCACATTCCAGCTGGCTGGAATTCAAACGTGCTCGGCCACATTAGCCTTTGCACTGTACGAGCTGGCTCGCCATCCCCGATTGCAGGAACGTTTGCATTTAGAGATAACCGAGACTTTACAGAATGATCCATTGACGTACGACCGTGTCCAGCAGATGACCTATTTGGGCATGGTAGTGGATGAGACGTTGCGTAAATATCCGATTGTGCCATTTTTGGAGAGAGAGTGTACGCCATTGAATAGGAAACGTTTTGTAACATTCCGTCCAAATGCTGACTGTATGGCCAGAAGAGGCATGCCGATATATATATCGAATTTAGCTTTACATTATGATCCTCAGGTGAGTTGGATGCGAAATGAGACTGTATGTCCTTTATATATTTAACAGATTTTTGACAACACTTTAGTCATGAGAAAGTGTTTGAAAAATGTCTGAAACGATTTCAATGAAATTTGGTAGGCAGTAAGTATACTGTATGAAAATTACCCTCGCCCTACGGGTAGGAGGGTATATATAATATCATTCGATACGACCCAAAAGTGTAACACATAGAAAGAGTCACTTTAGACCCTAGGTTTCTTTGAACGAGTTAATATTTTCCCAAAACTAGTTACGGTATTGCAACTGGACTACATGGCAACGTCCCTTCTGGAACCTCCTATACAAATACATTATTCCGTCCACTTTAGAAATCGAGTAATAATATCAAAATACATAACGCGATCGTGCCTAAATTCTGTATTTATTAAAACTAAATGAGGATAAACTTTTGGAGAAAAAACTGGTAGTCTAGCCACGCCCCTTCTAGTACGTCCCATAAAAATTATACCATTCCGCCCACTTTAGAAATCGAGTAATAATATCAATACACCCAAAACGATCATACCCAAATTCTGCATTTAGTTAAACTAATGTTTTGGAGAAGAAAACTGGAAGTTAAGCCACACTCCATCTCGTACCTCCTATAAAAATGTCCGCACACTTTTGAAATCGAGTAATAATATCAATACATTCAACGAGATCGTACCCAAATTCTGTATTTAGTAAAGCTACTGCAGAATAAAGTTTTCGAGAAAAAATCTGGAAGTCTATCCACGCCCCTTCTGGTACCTCCTACTTTAGAAATCGATTAATATTAGTAATTCACCTAACGCGATCGTACCCAAATTCTGTATTATGTAAAGATGAAGCAGGATAAAGTTGTGGGAAACAAAAATTTGAGGCAAAGCCACGCCCCTTCTGGTACCTCCCATACAAATGTACCACTCCGCCCAATTTTAAAAATCGATTAGAAATCGATTAATATTATCAATATACTAGAAAATTTTATGTTTTATCTAGGATGAGGGTAAGTCGGGTTTCCCTACTGAATCTTTCTTACTGTTTTTATTTTAATATTTGACCATATGAGCGAAGTGGGCGTGGCAAACTTTATGTGTGAATATGAAAATGCAGACGAAATTTAAATTTTAGATTAGTGGGCGGAAGGGGCGTGGTCATACTGTATTTTAGCCCCAGAGGAATACAATTTGGTGGGCGTAGCATGATTTACGGCCAAGCGGCATTCAAATTATATAGAAGTTTCTACGCGATAGTTTGGTTAGAACACGCGACTGCCATGCGGGTGATCCTTGGTTCGATTCCCGGCTTCAGTCATCTACATTTTTCTTTCATTGCAGGCCCACTCAGTGTTGTCGACAGCAACTTTGCAGTATAAGTGTCAAGTCAATTGCCATGTTTAGTAAAAAGCAAAGTAGGTGCCGTTTGTTGTGAATGTAAATAGAAAGCGTGTTAAAGTGCAACAACGCGAGAAGCTATCCCATACCTCATTCATGGGGTTTAATTAATGGGAAATTAAGTTTTTTTAAGTTTAAGTACCATATATACATATATGTACCTCCACACCATAGAACAACTATACGGCCAACATAAACAAGTGTTATTTTCTAACGGAAACAAACCAGATCAAACTCGTTTCAAAGTCACAGAATCATTTCGAAAGTAAAGTCGTACCATTGATAATGACAAACTGATTTCATGTTTGTCATGAATTTCAATACGAACATGTTTTTTTAATTATTTTGCCTAACATATATAACATTTACCTTTTTATTTTTTTCTGTCTACTACTAAAACTAATTATGCTAATATTCTTTTATATTTGTTTCACTCTTTTTTTCCAGTACTGGCCAGAACCCGAACACTTTGATCCGGATCGCTTTTCGCCGGAACAAAAGAAATCTCATAAACCCATGACATATTTGCCTTTTGGCGCCGGACCCCATCACTGCATTGCCCAGCCGCTTGCCGAGCTTCAGGTCAAGCTGGGCTTGATACATTTCCTGCGGCGTCATCGTGTCGAATGTTGTGATAAGACTGTCAAATGCATCAAGTTTGACAAACGTTACGCTCTCCTCACCCAAGAGGGCGGTATTTACTTACGACTTGTTGAAATTTAGTTTGTAAGCAAACTTTTCTTTTATTGTTTATGTTTTATACTTTTTGATAATGATAATAAAACACTATTTTTATACATACAAATACCTATGCTATGTTAAGTAGTTGCCTAAAACACTTCAGATAAAAATATCATTTGTCACGATGTTATGGATTTTATCAGAAAAGTACGAATTGTGTGTGTGTGTGTGTGCGTGTGATAAGTTATCAATTTGGCTTATTGAACCGGTGGTCTGATCGCTGTGCGGAATTCTAAATAAACAGCCACCACTGCCAGCCACTATGTATGTATGAAATTGGCCGTTGGATCTGTTTGTTGATGACGTCCGATTATGTTGCCACTCACCGAATGACACATTTTGGTCTTGATGTACGTACTTGGCGGCGAGAGAGCTATCTACAAGTATTTGGTTCATTCACTTTTGTGTTGTAGGTACAAGAGCTAAACATACATAGGTATACGTACTACAGATATACATATGTATATTAAAGGCATGCATAAAAGTAAAGAAAATTATAGTAAGCTTATAAATAGGTCACTACTGTCGATTTGTTTAACTGGCTAGCTATGAGTAGTTCATATGTGACTCATTTAAAGTGTTTTACTAAGAGATGGAGAGAATGGGAGAGCCAGCGAGAGCGGGATCGAGAGACGGTATGCATGAAATGATATACAAACTCAATGCTTTGTTTGTTGGCGTCTGTTCGCAGCAGTGTTGCCAACTAAGTTGTTCGAGTGGCATTTTCAGCGAAGTCGCTAATATTTTTATTAAAAGACACATTTCTGAAGTGCATATTTAGTATTTGATAGATGGAATGACAGATAGTAAAAGAAGACTTCAACCTTTTTTTTTTAAATATTTTACAACGAAGTGAAATTTCGATTTGAACAACTCACAGTGTTTTCTTATAATAATCTATAGAGAATTCTGTATTATCTGGTAAATTAGAAGAAAAAAAAACAGAAATCTAAACGAAAAAATTACAGTTGGTGCTCAGTTAAGCCATTACAAGTGGATCACCATATCTTAAGATCTCCGGCATTTGGCCAGAAATTCTTATCTATCCCTATCCATATTCCCTAGTCCTATCTAATCTTATTAATATTATAAATGTGAATGAATGAAATTTGGAAGACAGTTAGTGCACTATATGGATATTACCGTAGGCTATATGGCACAATTTTTTTTACAGCTAGGAATATAAAATTGGATGCGCAGATTGAACTCGGCAACCCGAATATGAGTATGCGAACTAAATTTAAATTTTGGACTGATAGTAGATATAAAATTTGGTCACTGATAGTACTCACCAACATTGATATGAATATGCAAACGAAATTTTAATTTTTGATCAAAGGGCGGATTGGACATGACAAAACTGTATTTTAGCCCGAAAGAGATTAAATTTAAAATCCTGATAGTACAAGGCAGACCACATTTTTATTTGGGATCAGTGGGCGGAGGGGGCGTGACCGAACTGTATTTTACTCCTAGAGAGATGCAATTTGGCACACAAATAACACTCGACAATATGAATATGCAGACACATTCTAAGTTTTAGATCAGTGGACAGAGTGGGCGTGGCAAAACAGTATTTTAGCCAGAGATTAAATTGTACATCCAGATAGTACACGGCAACACGAATATGAATATGCCGACTAGATTTTAATTTTGGATCAGTGGGCGGAGAGATGAAATTTGGTACAAATGTAGTATTCAGAACTTCAGGTTTAAATTTGCAGAGGAAATTGATATTTTCAAAGAGTGGGTGAAGGGGCGTGGCAAAACTGTTTTTTAGCACAAATAACAGGATTAGGATTTGAAGAAAAAATCTTAAAAATCTAGTCCTTCTGGTACTCACCATACAAATTTACCACTCCCCCCACTTTAGAAATCGAGTAATAATATCTACCAACGCAATGCTTTTACTGGAGGTGAGGGTATATGTAAGTCGGTTTACCCGACTGAAACTTGCTCACTTGTTTTATTTTGGATCAGTAGGTGGAGGGGGCGTATTCCAACTCTATTTAAGCCCTAGAGAGATATAATTTGATACCCAGATAGTACTCGGTACTTCTGGCCCAAAGTTACAGATCACATTTTTATTTTCATTTAGTGGGCGAAACTTTATTTAGCAAATGAATATTAGCTCTGGAGAAAAAAAAAATTAGTATAGAGACAATACTTGGCATCTGCAATTTAGCCCTAGAGATCTAAAATTTGTATACAGATAGCACTACTACTACTACTACTACAGGTTCATATTTTTATTTTCGATCGGTGGGCGGAGGTGCGTGGAAAAATATTATTGGAGGCCCAGAGGCATAAAATTAGGTATACAGATGGTATTTGGCATTTCAAGTTTTGAGATATATTTATACCATCACCCTTTGGGACGAGGGTATATATCATTTGATACGACCTAAAAGTGTAACACATAAGGAAATACTTTAGACCCTAGGTTTCTTTGAACCAAATTCGATTCATGACTTTTTAAGTCGTTTGAGCCATGTCCGTATGTCTGTCCGGCTGGTGCGCATTATAAATCAGATTTTGAAATCTTGCACGAGTTAATATTTCCCCAAAACAACTTTAGGTATTCCAAATAGGCTACATGCCCCTGCCCCTTTGGAAATCGAGTAATAATATCAAATTCTATACTTAGTAAAGCTATAACAGGAAACAAAGTTGGAAGTCTAGACACGCCCCTTCAAGTACCTCCCATACAAATACATCATTCAGCCCACTTGAGAAATCGAGTAATAATATCAATACACCCAACGGAATCGTACCCAAATTCTGTACTTAGTAAAGCTATAACGGGATAAAGTTTTGGAAACAAAATTGGAAGTCTAGCCACGCTCCTTCTGGTAGCTCCCACACAAATGTACCTTTCCGCCCACTTTAGAGATAGAGTAATAATATCAATAAATCCAAAGCGATCGCACCCAAATTCTTTGTTTAGTAAAGCTATAGCAGGATACAGTTTTTAAGAAAAATAACTGGAAGTCTAGCTGCGCCCCATCTGGTACCTCCCATACACATCTGGTACCGCCCACTTTATAAATCGATTAATAATATTTACAGAATTAACGCGATCGTACCGAAATTCTGTATTTAGTAAAGCTCAAGCAGGATAAAGTTTTGGAGAAAAAAATCTGGAAGTCTAGACATGCCCCTTCTGGTGTTATATGAGATATACAAATGTACCACTCCGCCAGTTTTAGAGATGGAGTAAATATATCACTACACTCGACACGATCGTGCCCATCGGTATTGTATTTTGTTAAGTTATAACAGGATAAAGTGTTAGAGAAAAAATTGGAAGTCTAGCGACGCCCCTTTTGGTACCTCCCATACAAATGTACCACTCCGCCCACTTTAGAAATCGAGTAATAATATCAATATAATAGAACAATTTTTGTTTTACTGAGGGTGAGGGTATATGTAAGTCGGGTTGCCCGACTGAAACTTTCTCTCTCTCGTTTTTAATTTCGTTTATTGGGCGCAGGTTGCAAGTGCAAAGTGAACTTAAGCAGAATGTTTATTGTTATATTACGACAGTTTATTTACCTATCTATATATATAAAAGGCTTGGGTGACTGACTGATCACTCCGCAGCCCAAACGGCTAAAGCTAGAACCGTGAAATTTAGAATGTAGGTTTCTTTTATGACGTAGGCGCGCACTAAGAAGGAATTTTTGGAAATTTGGACTGCAACGGGGTAAACTGGGTGTGGCACCGCCCCATACAACTGGAATTTTAAAATGGCTGTATCTTTTAAATCATTATGGGTACGAAGTCGAGATTTGGTATGTATGTCGGTCGTATAAAAAAAATACTTTGTTTGTTGAAAGAGGGCGGTGCCACACCCTTTTTTTAAAAATAGTTATATTGGCCAAATAAATTGACCGATTGCAATTGAATTTTCTATGTGTGATACTGTCCATAGGGCCTCTATCAGAGGCTACATGAAACATAATTAGACCCACACAAACCGAAATTTCAATCGGTCATATCTCAGGAGCCATTACAGGTATAAAGATGTGATTTACTACATATTTAAATGGTACAAGTGGGATTACGTCTCGCTGGGAAATGGGTGGTGCCACACCCCTTTTGGAAATATTGTTATGACTGTCATATTATTAAAACGTTTGTAATAACATTTTCATAATCTAGATATTTAAAATTGCGTACTGGCTGTAGATAGGATGATGAAATTTAGAGTAATTTAGTCAGCGAAGTAATTTCAAATCGTAATTTTTTCATTTTGTGACAAACCCTCAGAATATCGAAACGTTTGCCACTCCACTTTTGGTAAATTGGAAAATTGACATTACTTCCATTACATTCAAACCCACAATTGAAGGATGCTTAAATTTGGTCAGTTTTCTAATCTTGTGGTAGTATAAAATCCTCGAAAAACCTAAACGTTTGCCACACCCTCTGTAGTACTTCCCATTAAATTGACCGATGACACCCACATAGTTTTACACGCATATCTTTATGTTAAGATCACTGAATTACCCTAAAATTTATATATTTCCAACAATTTCTAGTGAATATTGTTAAGACGTTAAAAATAGATTACTATTAATATTTTTCATAAATAGGTGCTACTTAAGAAAGATGATGTTTTACCAAAACCATTAGAAGTAACCCTTACAATGATGTAACTACGTGTCACTAAAGGTCTGGCCATAAAACCGAGAGTCCTATCTCCTACCGTTTCTATCTACCAGCTGAAAAATATTAATACATAAGTAATTCGATTTTAAATCGTTTAGTTTCAATAACTCGAGACTTGAATAATATCATACTTAAGGTATTTATGAGTCAGTGGATCTTACTGAAATACCTGTACTTGGTTTGTTTAATGTTTTGTATACTTTTTATATGAAAGTTATTTTTTATAAAAAAAAAAATATGAAACTGAAATATTTACAATTTACATATAACGTATTTTATTATAACGAATGTTTTTATTTCTCAAGATTTTTTGTTCACAATCGAGGCATTTTTTGGTGATTATCAAGAATTTTACAATTTTGAATCTGGCAAGCCTAGTGACAACCCTGGCTATCTCTAAATCTAACTGTTGTACAAACGAGCCTCCTCAGCTTTGTCATTGATGACTAGTGACAATCTTAACCGCATTGTCTAACAAACTCACCGGTCTCGCCGTCTCATTGTTTCTCATTATTGCTCTTTGTATTGCAAATCCACTGTGTAATCACAATAGATCACATTTGTGACAAAAGGTCGTCGTCGTCGTTGGTCTAATTTTGGATATGGTAATTTTGATATGATAAATAGATAATATTAGATACCTATGCCTAAAAACATCTGCCTTAATCCAGTTTTGCTTTTGTCACAATTTGCTTATTTATCGTTAATAATAATAAATTACTTTGTTTTGTCATCAATGAAAATAATAATATCTCATATTTGTTATCTCATTATAGAGTTAATACAAATAATAGAACTGTTGTTGTTTTGTTTCAGTTTATTTAAATATAAAATTAAAGTGCATGATGCACTTGAAAATTGTATACTATGTATGTATATTGTTTTAATAAATTATCTTGACATTTATTTACAACAATCAAAAACACTGATTTTTTGCGCTTTACAAACGGTTGGGGCACGATAATAAAATTGACGGCGAATTGGGTGAATGTGGTTTGTGGAAAAACACAGATGGAACAAGGCGACTGATTGATACTGCTATCTTATGTTACGATAAATGGAAAAAACCCAATTTTTCATATGCATCCCATAAATAAGATATGGAGGAACTTCTCACATTAACATAGATTTACACAACGGAACCTACAGTTTAACGAAATATCCAAAAGTCATCTGTAAGAAAAGCTTTATATACCCATGTTGATTGACTCTTCAAAAGTTACAGTCTACAATAACTATGTGACCGTCGAAGAAATGTAACTGGATAGACAGCGCATGTATATCGCGTATTCTTACTATCATGCCACGGTATGTCCTAGTCTCATACCAAAGTTGGTTGCTATACAGTTGACAAGTTGTCTATAATCAGTTGTAGCGACCCGATACTCACACAAAAGTATGATAAAATATTATGGTCCTCTTAAGGACTTTGTACTGAACAAAGTGTCAGGGTAATGTAGTTACCTCCCCAGTTAGAGATTTGGTATTAAATTTGTTCTGTCTTTCCTTCTATCTATTCTATGCTATGTCACATAACTTACTGTAGCGTATTAACCACGTTTTAACTCTTTGGACAAAAAAAATGCATTATCATTACGGTGCAAAAGCACGACACTTCATATATTTGTGTTTAGTTGAAATAAATATGGACTTTGTATTTAACAGCAGACATTCTAATGTTTGGTTGGGTGTGAACCCATAAATAAAAACTAAAATTTCAATTTCTATTTCAGCGGTGAGAAAGATGGAACGAATGTACTGTTAGTAACAATATTTGCATGTTTGTAAGTACCGCAGTAAACTTGAGGCCTTTGGCATTATTGTTGAGATCAGTGAGTTTGTTTAACTTCAACAATTGATTATGTTTATATTTTATTTTAGAAGATAATAAGAACATGGATATAAAAACTTTTAATTTATAGAAAAGGTCAGCTGTAAGGTACGCAAATGTACAAGACATCTCAAAGCTTAAAATTTTAATGGTGCCATAGTTCTAAAAATAACACACTGTGACAAAATATAAAAAATTAAGGAAAAATTTAAGATTTTGAGGTTGCTAGGAAACTTTAGTATACAGGGTCATGTTGTATTGGACCAGGCCTACAACTAGTACTAGTTCACTCCCCAAGTTCCAAATGACTGTTACGTAGTGTAATTTATCGTTGCAGAAAATAATAAACAATTCGCTAAACAAGACGACAATGATGGTCGTCCTGTTATATGTTATTGATACTATTCCCTGATTGTAAAACATTTTATGAATTCCAGCTTCCTCTGATAACGAGTACTATTCAATTGTTATTTTTTGGTACTGAAGCGAAGATATTTAATAATTTTTGCATCTCTATTGCGCATACAGCAAATAAAAACAAAACATTAAATAAATATGAATTCGCAGTTTTGAAGAACAAACAAAGATGTTGATTTACGATATTGGCTACGGTACCCTACGCGGTGCAGACGGCGGTATGCCATTAGGCCCCAAAACGAATTTCAAATTCAAACCCCACAAATATAAAAAGTTGTTTATAATGCCAGGCAAATTTTACTGCTCGGCATAAAGAAGGGGCTTGTCTAGGCTTCTAGTTTTTCCCCCAAAACTTTGTCTTGTTTTACGCACATTTATTTATTATAATAATTATAATTTTCATCAAAATCAAGACCGTGTTATGCGTACAGAAGAAGCAATCGCCCCTGTAGACTTGAGTGTGACAGAAGACTCGAATTTATCGATCAGACGCCGTTCTCAGCAACTTGGTGTCTGGTGAGCCGCATTTCTAAGACTTTACAAGTACGTAAACAAGCAGAACTGTTGTTTTTGGAGAGAGCATAATTCTCATGAGTTCTCATCAGTGTTGCCAGGTTTTTTTCCAAGCTTTTACCCTAGATTATCAAGAACTTGGAAAAAAATACCCCAAAAATTAAATTTAAATAGAAGTTCTTTTGTAATCTGTATTTAGTTGAACTAAATGAGGATAAAGTTTTGGAAAAAAGTTGGAAGTGTAGCCACGCCCCTTCTGGTACCTCACATAGAAATTCATCATTCCGCCCACTTCAGAGATGGAGTGATAATATCAATAAATTTAACGCAATCGTACCCAAATTTTTTATTACGTAAAGCTATAGCAAAAAAAAAAAACTGGAAGTCTAGCCACGCCCCAGCCGGTACCTCCGATAACCATCTGGTACAGAACACTTTAGAAATCGGTGAATATTATTAATAGACCTAACACGTTCGTGTCCAAATTCAATATTTTGTAAAGCTGAAACAGGATAAAGTTTTTAAGATAAAATCTGGAAGTCTTGACACGCCCCTTCTGGTATCTCCCATACAAATGTACCACTCCGGCTACCTTAAAGATGGAGTAATAATATCAATACACTCGACAACATCGTGCCAGAATTCCGTATTTAGTTTTAAAAAAAAGTCTGGAAGTCTGAACACGCCCCTTCTGGTACCTCCCACACAAATAGTGGTTTATTGTGACTTTAGAAATCGAGTAATAATATCAATATAATAGAAAATTTTATGTTTACTGAGTGTGAGGGTACATGTAAGTCGGGTTGCCCGACCGAAACTTTTTTCCTGTTTTTTTTTGACAAGGCAAGTCTTTTGGAGTAGTGTTTAATTTAAATCATTCAGTTTTATTTAACATTAACTTTAAACTTACAAAAATGGTGAGAAAAATATTATCTATATAAATGTATATATTATCGTTGAAAAGGTCTAAGACTCTCCTTTTCAAATCCGTTCAGAAATCAAAACTCGGTTAAGAATTGACTGAGTGAGGACACTTTTTGAAAAGTTGCGTATTTTTGTGAAATATAAAAAATATATAAAAGAAATCCCCTAAACCCCAAAAACCCTAAATCTAGGGAGAAATACCCTAAACCGGCAACACTGATGAGCTTTGACGTCCAAAAGACAGAGGCACATATGTGTCATGGTGTATTTAATAAGGTGACTGCACTAGAATAACAACTATAGGCTCTGCAACAAAAACATGTACATTGTTGTTGCAAAGAGTCCAGAACTGTCAAATTGAGTTGACAGAAGTCGAACAAAAAGTAAACAAATCAAACAAAGCTCAAAAATATTTGACATTCTAGGTCCAATTCGAATGAAAAAAGTTGAAATTAGCAGTCTAGTGCGACCACCTTATTATATACTCCTTGATATGTGCTTGCTCCATTTCCACGTATAGTTTTTCTCTCTCACTCAGTCACATTCTTAAGGCTCAATCAGTCTTGACAACTTAACAAAACTTAAGAGAAGAGACCAGCTGATTGAATCTACTACATACATTTCGTATGAAAGTAGTTTTGAAACACTTAACCTAACTCAACATAATTTTGGAACCTACAGAAAACAGATTTATCTTAAGCTTCTTACGTTTGACGCCAAGCAGCTGATTTATTTTGTTATTTACGAAGTTTGGTGGAAATTTGCAGTCGTTTAGAAAAATTAGAAAATGAACGTTGAAAAATTGATTCCTCTGGGGCAAAATTGACTGATTGAGCCATTACAGAGCCGTCTGTCTCTCTCACTAACATCACAGCATTTTATTTTGGACGTCTATGCTTCTGAGGCATCATTACATTCCGAAAAAAATCACTGTTTGGTGCGGGTAAAATGCTGAAGGCGTCATCGGGCTAATTGTCTTTAAATCCTAAACCAGTGCCGGCATTGCTCTGAGAGACAAACGAAACAGGGAAATTATTCGACATTTTTGTTGTTCCTCATGTCATTGAAAATCAGTTGAAGATGAAATGGTTCCAACAAGACGTTTGTTGAGTCAAACTTTGGCGACCGTATAATCTCAAGAAATGAAACTGGACCAACTCATTCGTGTGATTGACACATTTGGACCACTTTTTGTGGTGGTGATCGACACATAAGTATAAGGAATACTATTGGAATGTGTAATGAAGTAATAGGTAAGCGAGAGATTTTAAATTACGTGTGTTTCTTTAAAAAGTATAATTGGTAGAAAAATCGGCTTGATGGTGTTCGTGGCAAGGTCAACTGTTTGCCACATATATGTGGTGTAATATGAGAGTGATATATTTGGTGTTTTGTATGGCTTACCTTTTGGATAGTAAGATAAATTTTTCAGAAAATTAATGTGATCATATATAGAGGTGTCACTCCCATACAAGTTAAATAGTTGTTAACATACATTAAACGTACTATGAAAGTGAGGGCTTTGAAACTTTATTTCATGTTATTTATACTAATATGTGTATTTGGCCGAAAAATAGGCGTAATCAGAGTAGTGGACGTGGCACCTCCCATACAATGTTAATAGTTAGCAACTTTATGTCGATATAGGTATATTTCACTGAGTACATTGAAACTTAATGTAGGCTATTTTTGTACCCTAACCATAAGGGTAGGAGGGTATATATCATTTGATACGACCCAAAAGTGTAACACATAAAAGGAGTCACTTTAGATCCTAGGTTTATTTGAACCAAATTCGATTCATGACTTTTAAAGTAGTTTTGAAATTTTGCACGAGTTAATTTTTCCCCAAAACTTACTTACGGGATCGTACCTAAATTCTGTATTTAGTAAAATTAAATGAGGAAAATGTTTTTAAAAAAATCGAAGTTCTAGCCACGCCCCTTCTGGTACCTCCCATTCAAACTTACCATTCCGCCCACTTTTGAAAGCGACTTATGATATCGTGTCCAAGTTCTTTATTTAGTAAAGCTATAGGTGGATACAGTTTGGAGAAAAAACTAGATTAATACTATTAATAGGTCCAACGCGATCGTGATTAAATTGTGTATGTAAAAATGATAAAGTTTTGGAGAACAAATTGGAAGTCTAGCTACGCCCCTTCTGGTACCTCCCATACAAATGTACCATTCCGCCCACATTATATATGGAGTAATGATATCAATACACTCGACACGATCGTGCCCAAATTCTGTATTTTATTAAGCTATAACAGAAAACAGTTTTGTTAAAATAAATTGGAAGTCTATCCACGCCCCTTATGGTACCTCCCATCAAATATACCATTCCGCCCACTTTAGACATGTAGTTTGGATTTCTGTATTTTTTTACGCTATAACAAGACAAAGTTTTGAAGAAAAAAACTAAAAGTCTAGCCGAGTCCCTTATGGTACCTCCCATACAATAATACTACTCCGCCCACTTTAGAAATCGAGTAATTATATTAATATAATAAAAAATTTTATGTTTTACTGAGGGTGAGGGTATATGTAAGTCGGGTTACCCGACTGAAACTTCCTTACTGGTTTTTCATTATATTTTGTAATTGGAAGGAAAATGGAAGTGGAACTTTCTGTATAATATAGTATAACAATGGAAGTTATAAACGCCTATTAAGGCGTGATCGGAACGGTGGGATTGTGGCGTTCCATGAATATTTAGAGTCGGATAAAAATATTTAACAAATATTTGGAGCACTACACCAGTAAGAGTCTTACAACTTTATACGAGGTCATTTCCCATTTATTACGTCGAAGCGGCCGCTGATAAAATAAATGAAAATAATTGAAACAAAAATCAAACTCTGGATGCTCTAACCATCATGACACATAAACAATAAACCGAAATTTAGGGAATTTTCTTTTGTTGGGATTTATCTAAAAAATAAGTGACATATGTAGTTCGAATTTAAAAAAATAAGTGAGAAAGTTTCAGTCGGTTAAACCGACTTGCTCATACCATCACCCTCAGTAAAAATATAAAATTGGCTTAACAAAATACAGAATTTGGGCACGATCGCTTTAGGCTTATTGATATTATTACTCGTATTCTAAAGTAGGCGGAGTGGTATATTTGTATGGGAGGTACCAGAAGGGTCGTGGCTGGACTACCAATTTTTCCACCGAAGGTTTGTCCTGTTATAGTTGAACAAAATACTGAATTTGGGCAAGATAGCGTTGGGTGTATTGATATTATTACTCCATCTCTAAAGTGGGCGGAAAGGCACATTCGTATGGGAGGTAATAGAAGGTGTGCGGCTTAACTTCCATTTTTTTCTCAGAACGTTATCCTCTTATAGCTTAACAAAATACAGATTTTGGGCACGTTCGCGTTAGGTGTATTGATATTATTACTTGATTTCTAAAGTGGGCGGAGTGGTACATTCGTATGGGAGGTACCAGAAAGGGCTGACCATGTAGCCCATTTTCAAACCCGTAAGTAGTTTTGGGGAAATATTAACCTATGCTAAGTTTTAAAACAATTGGTTATGGCTTTCTAAAGTTATCGTGCGTACCAGCCGGACAGACAGACAGACGGACATTGCTCAAACGACTTAAAAAGTCATAAATCGAATTTGGTTCAAAGAAACCTAGGGTCGTACGTGACTCCTTCTGTGTGTTTCACTTTTGAGTCATACCAAATGATATATATACCCTCCTACCCGTAGGGTGAGGGTAAAGTTGATTGATAACTCTTACATATGATAAAACAAAGTGTTTTCTTTTTATGACAGCCCCATGTTTAATTCCAAACGCTTTGCATACAAATTGCGGTAATTTTTTTGTAATCTTGCAGAAAGCTTTCTGGTTAGCTTTACAATCAGACACAATTATAAAATGTTAAAACTCGATGGGCATATGTAAATCTACCAAGCTGTAAATAACTTTAGCAATTAATAGCAATAAACTGTATAATTTGTAATTAATTCGTGTAATTTACAATGCTGTCGATTGTCAGCAAAGAAAAACACGTTTGTTGATTATTGTCAACACAAAAATAAAAACGTTGTATCAATAATAATATATAATCGTATAAACTACTATGTATATGATCGCAATCCAGCGAGTTGCTCTTGGTAACCAAACGACATCGCATGATGACAATTATCTATCAGGGATGGTAAAAGTGTACCACGAAATGATACAATACATACGTACCAAGTTAAGTTAACAAGTCTCATATAATAGTTTTCAATAATACCATTACAATCCTTCTATTTATATATTATCCATTAAATATGTTTACTAAGCCAACGTAAAGAAACACTAAAGTCTTCCCAAAACTCACAGTACTCTAGACTCTAATTTAACTGCGAGCCCCTGCTAAAAGTGTGAAAGTCGAAGGAACCTCTGCACGAATCCCTATGACCAAAAACACCAGCACACAACCAAAATAATTGTAAAACCCCGACAAAACTAACTCGCAATTCCAAGAACTATCCTCACTCTCCCTCTATATAAATATTAAATTAAAAAGGAGTAATATCGGCGTAATATGTATGTAAATTAGACTGTGTGTACATTTGACGAAACGTTACGGAAACAAAGAAATCCTTTCTTTTTCACATTTGTGTGTAATATTTGTGGTAGCAAGCAAATGATTCTAAGAAGCCAAACTAACCAGCTAAATAACAACAACATGGCCGGCAGCAACTGTCTCAGTGGAATAGTTCAGAGATGCAACACTAAATTAATAAAATAAACCAAACATTTGTTTGACCATTGGCAGACCCAAAGATAGAACAAAAACATTTAAAGAGGGACTAGTATTTAAACAACCAACAAGATGTGTTACAAAACCCTTTTTATTGTTGGATGAGAGGAAAAGAGAGTGCATGTCACATACAGGTGGGAGTCGTAGTATACGATGATGTTAAGCCGGAGTAGTTTCAACTACGGATCAAAACCGCCTAAAATAGTCATCAATCTCTTTATTAACCAATGTTTCATACATCGTTACGAATAAACGCAACATTTGAAACATCTTTACGACGCTGGTATTGTTCCATTGTAAGCAAACGGGGCACCCATCTTTAGAAATGCCTATCATATCATCTAGACGATCATTATCACCTCACCCTATGGGTAAGGTGTATATCATTTGATACGACCCAAAAGTGTAACACATAGAAGGAGTCACTTTACACCCAATGTTTCTTTGAACAATATTCGATTCATGACTTTTTTTGTCGTTTGAGCCATGTCCGTCTGTCCGGCACGATAACTTTCGAAAGACGCTATCAAATGTTTAAAATTTTGCACGAGTTAATATTTCCCCAAAACTACTTATGGTTTTGCAAATGGGTTACATGGCCCCGCCCCTTCTGGTACCTCCCATACAAATACATCATTCCGCCCACTCTAGAAATCGAGTAATAATATCAATACAGCCAAAGCGATCGTGCCCAAATTCTGTATTTAGTAAAGCTAAAGCATGATAAAGTTTAGAAAAACCAGTAAGAAACATCTAATTTTCTATTATATTGATATTATTACTCGATTTCTTAAGTGGGCAGAGTAGTATATTTGTATGAGAGGTACCGGAAGGGGCGCGGATAGACTTCCCGTTTTTTTCGACAAAACTTTGCACTGTTATAGCTCAACAAAATACAGAATTTGGGCACGATCGCGTTGAGTGTATTGATATTATTTCTCCATCTCCAAAGTGGGCGGAGAGGTGCATTTATTTCGTGGGTACCGGAAGGGGCGTGCCTAGACTTACACACTTTTCTCCAAAACCTTATCCTGTTATACCTTTACGAAATAAAGAATTTGGGCATGATCGCGTTGGTTGATATTAATACTCCATCTCTAAAGTGGGCGCAGTGGTACATTAGTTTGGTAGGTACCATAAGGGGAGTCGCCAGACTTCAAATTTTTTCCCCCAAAACTTTATCCTGTTATAGCTTAACAAAATACAGATTTTGGGCACTTTCGCGTTAGGTGTATTGATATTATTACTTGATTTCTAAAGTGGGCGGAGTGGTACATTCGTATGGGAGGTACCAGTCTAGACTTCCAGATTTTTTCTACTTTTTTCCTACTTGAGCTTTAATAAATACGTTATTTAGGCACGAACGCGTTAGGCCCTTTAATAATATTCACCGATTTCTAAAGTGGGCGGTACCAGATGGGTATCGGAGATACCGGATGGGGCGTGGCTAGACTTATAGTTTTTTCCAAAACGCTATACTGCTATAGCTTTACTAAATAAAGAGTTTGGGTACTTTCGCGTTGGATTTATTTATATTATTACTCCATTTATATTATTACTACATTTGTAAGGGAGGTATCAGAAGGGGCTTGGCTAGACTTTCAATTTTTTTCCCAAAATTTTATCCTGTTAAGCTATAATTGAATACAGAATTTGGTACGATCCCGTTGTGTGTGTTGATATTATTCCTCGATTTCTAAAGCCGGCGAAATGATGCATTTGTATGGGAGGTACCATAAGGGGCGGGGCCATGAAGCCCATTTGCAATACCAAAAGTAGTTTTGGGGAAATATTAACTCATGCTCAATTTCAAATCATTTGGTTGCGTCTTTCGAAAGCTATCGTATTTACCAGCCTGACAGACATACGGACATGGTTTAAACGACTTAAAAAGTCATTAATCGTATTTGGTTCAAAGAAACATAGGGTCTAAAGTGAATTCTTCTGTGTTTTACATTTTTGGGTCGTATGATATATATGCCCTCCTACCCGTAGGTTGAGGATATAAAAATTGTAGTGCTGTCACATTAAATATAAAGAATTTGACTTCAATCCTGGTACATTTGGGTAAATATAATCTCAAGGAACCACCAATAGTCCTTTTCCACCGCAATCCCTACATCGACTCCACCAACTTGCGCATTCGCCCACAGCCAACTGTGCTGCAAGAAATTCTATTTCTTGAGACCAATTATGTGTAACTTTGGTATAATATTTAACCAGGAATGTGTGGCAAGTATCACTAAATGCCTACGCATACCTAAGTGCAGCAACAATGCAATGCACAACCGACGATGCACATGTTACAAACTGTCTCGGGTTTATTTTCTGACTACTGACGATGACGTTGTTATTGTTGCTAACTCTGTCGCTGTGCGGCTTCTGTTAGTTTTTCGCGTTCTAATAAAACTCGTAAATAAAAGGAGTAAGTAGTGCTTTCACGTTACATGCAACCCGTGCAGGCAATATGTATGCACGTACAATAAAAGACAAAAGAAAAAGAGTTGCACTCGCTTGTTGCATAAACAAACATTTGTCGGAAAAAAAACACAACCATGTCCCTTGAGTCCCTGCAATTGTTGTTGTGCTACATTTCAGAACATTTCAGAATTCGAGTGTAAGTGTGTGTGGGATGTTGTTTTGTTAACATGTAATATTTAGAGGCAATTTTCAGTAATTTTCATCGGCTTCGCATGGGGGTGATGTGTTTGCGCGTCCACTAGTAGAGATGGAGGAGGAAGAAGATGTACAATTTGTTGAGCCTTCGATTTTCTTTTATGATGCCATTTTCACTTGGTCATGTTATTTGGGCTATTGGGTTAATGGCGGTGATAGCGGTGTTATTGGTGGTAGCATTGGTAGCAGTATGCTAATGATGTCTCTCTCCTGTTATGTAGTTAAGCATGCCGCAGAGAAATTGTCGGAATTTTTGGCGGCATTGTATAACTCGTTGAGTGAAATTTTTGCGGCGGCATTTTACATCTCTGCGGCGTCATTTGATTAGGTAGACCATTAATAATTGTTAACAATACATTAAAGAGTTGCGCTTAAATGCAGATTTGGTTTTGGCGGTACAAGGTAAAAAGGATTTTATCGGTAGAGTTGTGTAAGTAGCTGCAACTTCGCAAGTGTATGTGGGCTGGGGATTTAGACATGGTTTAAATAGCCCTGACTGTTAAGTATTTGATATTAAGCGACATGAGTTGGCTTTAGTAATCGGCAACAACTCAAAGGATATCTGGAAAAAGGCGTCTTTTAAAAATCGCCGACATCATAAAGAGTGCAAATATGTTAAAATTTCTTCCACTAAAAAGTATACATTAAGAGGTTATTCCGAATTAAGGTTATACTCTAACAAGAGGGAAGAGAAACTGCCATATTTCTCAGACTTATAGTAAAATATTGGTTTTAAAAAGTAGTTTTTACAACAACAACTGCCAAAATGAATGAAGCGATCTGCTGTGTGTATTTCAATCACTGTGAATGGGTATCATCAGTTGATCTCGTACTGGTGATTTGATTTGAAATGGATGAAGAGATAGGCAAAACAAAGTAAAAGTTCGATGGCGGAAGTAAAAGCGTAGACGGTGAAAATAGTTTGAAAAAAAAAAATGAAAAGTGTCAAGTTTATAAAACATAGTTAGTGATAGACATCACATAGCCTCGCGAGGCCGGCTATGGTCGTTTTTTTCTTCTTACAGACACGACCGCCAATTCACATGTACTCGAAAGTTGCTCTTGATTCAAAACAGTTTTCCACTGCTTGAGTGTTATGAAATCAACACCGAACACGCTTGTGTCGCATTCAACACAAAAACAGACACAAGAAAAGATGAGATAAACTCGATGGGCTGATATGGAGGAATATGCTAAAGCCGAACACCGTATTGGTCGACCACTTAAGGTGTTCACATCAGAAACGGTTAAAAAATGGCCATCCATATATTTCGTAAGGGAATTTTCTCACATTTTAGACCCATCCTACCCTCATGTAAGAGATTGTAAGATTTCAGGGACCCCACTGAAATATTACGTAAGATGGATAATTCATTAGCATGAATAAAACCAAGGTTTAATTTAAAAAATGCATTAAAAACAAGTGAGAAAGATTCAGTCGGGTAAACCCTCAGTAAAAACATAAAATTCATGATGAGTGTATTGATATTACTATGTACTAGCTTTCTAAAGTGGGCGGCATGGTACATTTGAATGGGAGGTAGGGGCGTGGCTAGACTTCCAGTTTTTTACTCCAAAACTTTATCCTTCTGAATACAGAAGTTGGGCATAAGCGCATTGGGAGTATTGATACTATTACTCTATTTCACTCGGAATGGTATATTTGTATGGGAGGTACCAGAAGGGGCTTTGCTGGACATAACTTAACAAAATACAAAATTAGGGCACGATCGTTTTGGGTGTATGACATTACTACTCGCTTTCTAAATTCGGCGGAATGGGACACTTATATAGGAGGTACCAGAAGGGGCGTGGCTAGACTTCCAATTTTCCCCCCAAAACTTAAAAACTTAAATCTTTAGCTTAACAAAATACTGAATTTGGGCAAGATCGCGTTGAATGTATTGATATTTTTCTCCATCTCTGAGTGGGCGGAATGTTACATTTGTATCGAAGGTTCCAGAAGGGGTGTCGCTAGACTTACAGTTTTTTCTCTAACTATTTATCCTGCTACAGCCTTCCTCAATACGGAATTTATGCACGATCGCGTTGGGTGTATTGATATTATTACTTGATTTCTAAAGTGGGCGGAATGGTACATTTGTATGGGTGGTACCAGAAGAGGCTTGGCCATATAGGCCATTTCCAATACCCTAAGTCGAGAAATAGTATGCAAAACTTCAAAACAATTGGTTACGTCTTTCGAAAGTTATCGTGCGTGCCAGCCGGACAGACAGACAGACGGACATGACACAAACGACTTAAAAAATCATGAGCCGAATTTGGTTCGAAGAAACCCAGGGTCTAAAGTGACTACTTCCATGTGTTTGGGTCGTACCTCGTACCCGTAGGGTGAGTGTATAAACAACTTGATGGGCAATATGTATATTCTTTTCCATCAGTTGGGACCGGCCTTGCCATGATGTTTAGAACACGTGACTACCATGCGGAAGATTCCAGGTTCGCCTCCTGGCTCCAGTCATCTACATTATTCTTTCATTGGCCCCCTCGACGTTGTCGACAGCAACTTCGTAGTATAGTATCGAGTCATTCCGCATGTCTAGTAAAAGCTTGTCAATCAGTGACGTAGATAAACAAGTAGGTGCCGTTAGTTGTGATTCTAAATATAGTAAGCGTGTTAATTCACAACAACGCGAGAAATTAACCCATACCCCATTTATAAGATGTCAAGCGAAATAATTTTTTTTTAGATTCCATCAATTTGTTTTATCCAAGATTCAATCAGGCAATCTGAGAGCGTCTGAGTAGCGACTCAAATCTCTACTTCAGTCAATATTTCTTCCTCTTTAGAAACGACTGTCAACAACTCTCTCAGTTTGAGCCGATGCTTCGATGATACACATGAGTTCTTAGCTACGTCGTGAATTTACTTTCTTGACTCTTCGATGTGGAGCCTTAGAAGAGATCGAATGCACTTTCTTGTGGAAATTCACTGCCTTGTTCGATGCAAAGTATTCACCACAGATATCAGTAGGCAGAATATTTCGAAGATTACTCCGTGCTGGAGAACAGCATTCTGAATTAGATGAGATACTTGTATATGTTGAGCATAGCATTCAGAATCCACAAGCTCTGTTGGTTCGACGAGACTCTCCAACTCATTTTGGAGGGGTGCACTGTACTTTGCGATCACAGCCTCACCATCAATGATACGATAAGACCATAAGTCAGCCAAAATTTCTCATGCTTTTTCAAAACTTTTCAACCCCAACTCAGAATCAATTGTTTTTCTAATCCAAAACTGAAGAGAAGACTGAGTGTTGTCATACGTCTCTCTACTCGACTGTATGCACTTCACTCAGGTGTATTTGTCATAGCATAAAATGCATCCAAATTATGCTCTTTAAAATGTTTGATTCCATTGGAGATGACTTTCGGGTATCTAGGACTGTAACCAGGACCTCCATCTACAGTCTTGGGCAGTTCATTGAATTGCTCTTGAACTAGTAAGTGATTGCAGTCAGAATAGTGGGTTTGGGCCGTCGACGACGAATCCCAGTGGGAAGTGTCTGCAAGACATCCCCAAGGATAGGTGCATGACTATAGTAAATCGTTGATGACATTTAGGGGACCGTCCATACAAATCGTCTACGAAATTTTCATACAAGTGTCCGCTTTGGCATGTACGACCTGATGAGCGACAATGTCGGTCAAATTTTCGTTGATGCCTATACAAAAGACCTGTCGCCCACACAATCATGCACGACCTGATGTGTGACAATGTCGGTTGAATTGCCGTTGATGACTATATAAGCGACACGTCTCCTAAACAATCATGCACGACCTGATAGGTAAAAAAGTCGGTCAAATTGTTATTGATTCCTATGTATGTATTAAATTGTCATTTAAGCCATATTAGAATGACGTTGTATATACATTGGAGCCATTTTAAAAGATGGATTTTTAACTGTTTTTTTTTTAACTTTTTATAGTATGACTAATTGTTAATACTTTTGTGAAACTACTGACCAAGAGAGAAGTGAAGGATATAAACTTTTATACGGCCTTCATTCGAGATTTCAAACTATAAAATTGCTGATGTTTACTCGTTCTCTTAATAAACTGAAAATTTTTTACGTCAGATTCCTTTTTTTCCTTTGATTTTGTTGAATGTGTTTGATGTCGGTGAGCTTGTCGTCAACCGAGTGTTTTGACGACAAGTACATAAATATTTCACATTTTTCTTCCTTAGATTTCGTTGATTATGTTTGATGCACGACAACATTAGAATTTTGTCGGTCAGCTTGTCGTCAACCAAGTGTTTTGACGACAAGTACATAGCGTTGACGACAAAGTCATGTATGATGAAACTTCCTACTGAGATATTTCCCTGGACGGATCCGAGTTTGTGCCGAATAATATTTTTTCGGGCAATTTAAAATTTTCGTTATTTTAAATAAAAAAGACTTAAAATTACAACAAAATCTTACGTGAGATTATCAAAGACCCTTCCCCTAAACGTCTTACGTAATATATGTACGGCCCGATAATAGTCGGCTAAAGGTTTGTGAGGTAGTTTAAATGACAGGCTATACAAACAGTGATATGCACTCCATATTGTCCGAAATTTTAGAGATAAAAAACATGTCTACCAGGTTGTTTCCGCGTTAGCTGACAGTAGAACAAAAGCAGCGTCGTTAAGATGTTTCGATATAGTGTTTGGCTAACTTTCACCGCAATAAAGCCGAGGTTTGGCCCAGCGGACTGTAATGGGAGAATTGTGTCCAAGGCAGGGGAAGATAGTTCCATCTACAGGCAAGTTTATGTCGTCTTGTTTTTTGGGATTTGATTTGATTTTCATCAAAAATTAAACACAATTACCAAAAAGTATTATGTTAACTTATTGTAGCATCAGTACAGGGGTAGGTTGAGACTTTGAAACTTCTTTTTGTCGTATGTGTGTAATTGGCCGAATAATGGGCTTGATAGTAGAGGTTTACACGGCACCTCCCATACCAGTTGAATAGTTTGCATTTCTCAAAATTGTTTGCTATACAAAATGTATTGTTTAAGGATATATTACAACTATAGCTCAACACTCTCGCTACAGACAATGCGCTTCCTAATCTGCACTACAAGCTCTTGAAACTAACAAATAATGCAACAATTATAAATAGCATATCATCAAAATTACATACTTACATAGAAATTTGCACAAGTATTTAAGCAAAAATATAACATTACGACAACAATAACAATTTGAAAAGGACATTCAACAAATAACAGCTATGGCGAAGCATTAAAGCACAAATGGTAAAATGTCAACAAGAATACGCCACCAACCATTCGACCAAAACTGGTTACCCAAATGAAAAGCGACCCACACACACACACACACACAACAATACCCAGCCCAATTTACATCCCCGCATTTATCAATGAACGGGGACCCACAGTCGGCAACAACAACGAAAAAAAAAACATATAACAGAAATACATTAAACGCTGAACGAAATCGGTAGACCATTGGCACAACAACATAGAATTCATTAAATTGCATCGTTGGTATATTGTTGTTGGGCAATGCAAACGTTACGGTTTCGGTAAACCGGGGTAAAAACCAACATTCGGTAACACAAATGACCCAAAACAAGCGGCATTTATCCACCAACAACAACAAAAAAAGAAAATAATAATGAATACCGGTGACGAATACAAAAACTAACAATAGTTTTTGCATATCACAAATGGCGTCCGTAATGAAGAAATTAATTTCAAACATTAGCATTTTGTGTTGAGTTTTTTTGTTGGCATTGGGGAGGAAAAGGACACTTCAACGAACGCCAGATTTTGAGAGGGATTATTGAAGTAATACATTGTGGCATGAGGTTCTGGAGAGCTACAGACATATATAGCTCATCCCGAATTGATTAGGCGAAACAATGTCATCATCGTTATCGATGGGCGAACGGCAAAGAGAGCAGAGCTTACACAATAAAATGTGTAGGCAAGCGTAACAAAATGTTGCATTCTCTCTGGCTGACAGAGAATGCGTTTTGTGTAATGGCTATGCATGAAATGTAGTTTCGAAAAATTAATGATTTGTACAATTTCAAATGATTGTGTAATTTGCATAGCATTTACATATTAAACTAAATTTTGAATATAGAATATTTGTACATGTATAGATAGTATTTAATGACTACAATATGACTATCATCACAAAGTAGTTAAATGTGCAAAAATATTGTGTAGGATAAACTTTTGCAAGTATTAAAAATAAAACAAAAATAAGTTGAAAGAATGATCTGCAATATGGTTTTTAATTTTAGATTAAAATTAGGAAACTATTCAAGAACATTGGAAGTTGTCCGATTCCTTGATGTAACAAAAATCCCCTAAATTTATACTTATAAAATTTTTTGCAAAAGTATATATTGAAAGTAGTTATTCTTCAAGGCAAATTAAAATTCTGGAAAAAATTGCAAGGATAATGAGGAAACAACCTTGTATTGATATTTGATATTGTCAGAAATAAAGTTTCGTTTTTAAACGATCAATTTTTATGGCATTGTAAAGTCGTGGTCTAAGGCTCTATGTAAAATCCTTGAAATATTTACTTCAATGGAAAATGGAAACTTCCGTCAAAAGAAACGTATTAATGATGTTTAAGTGTCTTAACAGGGGGTTAGTTATTGTGGGGTAACTTTAACTTGGTCAAATTGACATAACTTCTGTTAGATGGCTTAACCATGATGTTATTATTATTTTTAAATCACCACCTATGTATCATTGTTAATGATCATTTTTATTTGACTAAATACAAATTCTTCACAATGTAGAAAATCTTCTGTTAATTTTCTCCCGCAACAGAAAACAAGTGTCCGTACCCATAAAATGTTTACATATTAAAGTATGATTTGTTTATACAATTTGCAGTCATTTTCAATGTTTATTTACATTAAGTATAGAAATTTCTGATACGGAGAACAAATATTCTGCTTTGATGTTTTGAGATTTGCATAGGGGCCTATACGTGGTGAATAATGTGTGTGTGTGTGTAATAACGGCGCCTTTATCTAACCCACAAGACCAGCGAAAAGAAAACATCAGTGTGGGCCACACTTTGGTGAACATTTTTATGGCTGGATATAAATTGCGCTATGGCAAATGCACAACAAAGGCTACAGTGGGTTCGAAGGGATATAAGTATTTAGAAGATTTAGTTATAATCATGGAAGTGAAATACAATATTTATTATTTTTATTTGAGAAGTTGACTTGACACGGTGAGTAGCGATCAACGCTTATGTGGACTACTATTAGAATGAGTAATGGAGTAATATTTTAGTGAGAGCTTTACAGATTTGCGAAAGTTTCTATTACACTAATGTCATTACACAAATTAGTGTAAAAGGAACTCTCGCAAACTTTTAAAGCTCTCACTTTCATATTACCGAAAAATTAAAGTGATGGGATTATTGGGCGTTAAACCTTCCTTACTATGTTAAAAGTTGGAAACGTATCTATATGTGGTGTTATATAAAAGTGTGTGAGCTACCATTTAGCAAATATGTGACATTTTTAGAAAACATTGCCGAGAACATTGTCCCTTACACTGCGCCTAGTTTTCAACATATATTTGGAGTTCTATTATAGTGGGAGTTTTGAAATATAGTAAGAAGTTCTTTTTCTCTAATGTGTGTAGCTGGGTTGGGTTGGTGAGCGTGACACCTCCCATTCAAGGTGAATAGTTTACAACACATTTCTAAATAAATATCAAATTGAGAGCTTTAAAATATTATGTGGGTTCCTTTGAATAAAACTGGGAGTCGTATGAGTAGTAGGCGTGACACATCACCTGCAAAGAGAATATTAATTGATACATATTTGGAGCAGTATAATATCAAAAGTCTTAAAACTTTATCCTAGTTCCTTTCTGATATATAATGAACAGTAAATGTGCTTGTCTTTAACGAAATATATGAGAACAGTGAGAGTATTAAAACTTTGTACGATTTCCTTTCCCATCAATGTGCATATTTGGTGCAGTATAACATCAAAAGCCTTAAAACTTTATACCAGTTTCTTTCTGATATACTATAACGAACAGGAAGTGGGCTTGGCTTTAACGAAATATATGAGAACTGTGAGAGTATTAAAACTTTGTACGATTTCCTTTCCCATCAATGTGCATAAAAGGCCACCAAAGTGCCTTTAACGGTGTTGTGGATTTGGTGGCTCCAACATAACGCCTCCATACTTTGAATGAAGTCCTCTGTAATAAATGTGTGAAGTCGACTCAAATTTGGCCTGGTCGAAGCGCTGAGAGTATAACTTCTAACATAAAATTTGATTTTCTCAATTTATGTCTGAAGTAATGTGACAGTGAGAACCTTCACAATGTGAATGAGTAAATTTCTCCCTAGTAATGGGCGTGACATCCCCCGTATTAATTAAATATTTGCTATTATGTAACTGAAGCACAATGAAAGCGAGAGGCTGGGAACAGGATATATTGGGATTGGAGATATAAAAGTGGGCACTTCGGTCAATTATCGCTAATAAGCCGGAGTTTGTAAAAAAGAAAGAATACTATAAAACTAATATATAGCCAGTAAGAAAGTTTGAGTCGGGCAACCCGACTTACAAAAAAAAATTCTATTATACTGATATTATTATTCGATTTCTAAAGTGGGCGGATTGGTACATTTGTGTGGGAGGTACCAGAAGGGGCTTGTCTAGACTTCCAGATTATTTGTCCAAAACTTTATCCTATCATAGCATTACTAAATACAGAATTTGGGCACGATCGCGTTGGGTGTATTGATATTATTACTCCATCTCTAAAGTGGACGGAAAGGTACATTTGTATGGGAGGTACCATAAGGGGCGTCGCTAGACTTCCAATTTTTTCTCCAATACTTTATCCTGTTATAACTTAACAAAATACAGAATTTGGGCGCGATCGTGTCGAGTGTATTGATATTATTACTCCATCTCTAAAGTGGGCGAAGTGGTACACTTGTATGGGAGGTACCAGAAGGGGCGTGTCTAATCTTCCAGATTTCTTGTCTGAAACTTTTTCCTGCTTGAACATTATTAAATACAGAATTTGGGCACGATCGCGTTAGGTCTATTTATAATATTAATCGATTTCTAAAGTGGGCGGTATTAGATGTGAATGGGATGGGGCGTGGCTTGACTTCCATTTTTTTCTCAAATCCTGCTATAGATTTACTAAAGAAAGAATTTGGGTACGATCGCTTTGGATTTATTGACATTATTACTCCATCTTTTAAGTGGGCGGAAAGGTTTATTTGTATGAGAGGTACCGGAAGGGGCGTGGGTAGACTTCCAATTTTTCTCCGAAACTTTATCCTGTTTATCCTTTTTGTGCGTGTCCGTCTGTCTCTCCCCCCTGATTTCCGTGGTAGTTTAAAAGCTATCGAGCTGAAATTTAGTACACAAGATTCTATCCTCTAAGCGGAGTTTTAGTTCTATGCTGAGTAAGATCGGGCAAAAAGTACTCCCACTAACTCATCTTTTGGGAGGTTTCCGTTTGTATGTCCCCGCGAATACAGTCGTAGCTTAAAAGTTATCGAGCTTCTATCCTCTAAGCGGAGTTTTAGTTCTATGCTGAGTAAGATCAGACAAAAACTACTCCTACCTTCCTTTCAAACTCAGCCTTATTGGTTGTTAAGAACTTACATATACCCTCACCCTGAGTAAAAAGCCGAACTTCTCTAATACTGTATTTAGGTAAAGCATTATAAAGTGGACGGGATGAAACCGTTGCGTGTAAGGTACCAGAAGGGTAGTGGTTAAACTTAAGTTTTTTCTCTAAAACTTTACTTTATGAAATTTGTAATAATTGCGTTGGATGTATTTATATTATTACTCGATTCCTATAGTGGGCGGAATGGTATGGGAGGTACCAGAAAGGGCGCGGCCATATAGCCCATATGCAAACCCATAAAGGGTTTTTAGAAATGCATCAAACGACTTAAAAAGTTAGGAATCGAACTAGGTTCAAAGAAACCTAGGGTCTAAATCGACTCATTCTACTTGTTAGACTTTTGGGTCTTATCAAATGATATATACCCTCCTACCCGTTGGTGAGGGTATAAATATGTTCAGCTCATAGGGGTAAGGTAAGATTTTTTCGGCAGCCACGTTCAACACAGCTCACATGGGTCCTAGTATGAGTCCCGTTGTGATACCAATTCCAAATTTTCGCATCAATATTCCTATTTTGTGTCCGATTACCAAGCTTTTCATAACTCATGTCACCATGTCACCATAAGCAGGGCAGTCATATAGTAGATGTTCCGTAGTCTCCTTTTCTTCTTCATTATTGCAGCTTCTACAAAAATCGTTGTAGGGTAGTTTCAACCTCTTAGCGGGTTTACCAATCGGTCAGTGACCGGTTATTACAGCTATGATGACTCTTGACAGGTTTAGCACAAATCGTCCTCTGTATATCTATTGTAGACCAAATTTGTTATGTCACCCATATAAGGGTGACCGTCGAATGTCTCGCTATCTCCTCAAACGACGACCGGCATTACATGTTATCCAGGCATCTGATAGACGCTTTACTATCAGTAAGAATATAAACATTGCCGCACAATATCCCACGATACTGAACTTTCTCTACGACTATTTTAATGACTGCTATTTCGGCCTGAACTATGCTACTGTGATCCGGTAGTCTAATATATAGTTGCAAATTCAACTCATCCGAAAAGATTCCACAGACCGACCCTTTCTTTTATTTCGAATCGTCAGTGAAAATTAGGTTGACATCCTCTAAAAAATTAAGGGCTTTATATTTATCATTATAGTAGGACCTATCCGGGATGTTCCCTATAAAACCCGGATCGAAGACAGGCTCTGGTATGTTGTAATTCATGTGACAGCTCACATTGATTAGGTCCAGAATTTTGGCATGGCCATAGTTAATGAGCACTAGAGTGGCCATAGTGGAAATTTTTTTGAAAAGTTAAATTTTTCGCACTGAAAAATATGAGGTTGGGGATAAAAATAATTATGGATATTTTTTTTTTTTTTTTTTTTGATTCCGAGTACCTCCGGGTTGAGCCCAAACTTTTATTACATTACCCATTTAGGCTGAAGTGCAGAATATGGGGCGGGAGCCCGATTAAAAACCAAAAATATGCCATTGTCTTCATCTTGGCCCCCAAACATCGGAATGGTAGGTCAAAGTTGGCGCTCAGGCCCATGGGGGCCGGGGGGTCAAAAAAGGGGCCCCTTTCGGTTTTATGATGACCCCCAGGTGCGGGTACTCAAGTGAAAGATATTTATATATAGACGAATCCAACGATGTTATTTTTAGGTTCCTACGGGTCTCCTGGACCGAGGTAGAGCCATTTCCGGGATATATCAAGAAAAAAAAATTATTTTTAACTAAATTTAAAAAATTTTAAAAAAATTTTTGCGTGCGGCGCTACTAAACCCAACATAGGTGTACCGTCATTTCGCCCAAAAACAACCATGAAATATCGCCCAAAACATGTCATTTCGACCAAAAACCTAACTACATGACATATCGCCCAAATGCTATGACAGAAGACCCAACTCAATTTTTTTGGGCGAAATGTCAGACTCATGACGACGGCACGCCCTGCCGCATACGTCGCAGTCAGTCTTGTACTCATCATAGAACCGAAAGGGGCCCCTTTTTTGACCCCCAGGGCCCAATGGGCCTGAGCGCCAACTTTGACCTACCATTCCGATGTTTGGGGGCCAAGATGAACACAATGGCATATTTTTGGTTTTTAATCGGGCTCCCGCCCCATATTCTGCACTTCAGCCTAAATGGGTAATGTAATAAAAGTTTGGGCTCAACCCGGAGGTACTCGGAATCAAAAAAAAAAAAAAAAAATATGCATTATTATTTTTATCCCCAACCTCATATTTTTCAGTGCGAAAACTTTTGGATTTCACATTTTTAATTTTTTCTATATAACGCTATGGCCAGTTTAATGAGCCAGTTAAGGATCGTAAACAGTGCCTCAGTTGGAGTTGTTCTAAGTGCCCCTGTTATCATGATTGCCACCAGTCTCATAATGCATTCGAATTTCAGTCTTTGGGACGCTCTAACTAGCGCCTCTCACTAGACAGCCGTTCCGTAGAATAAGATGGGTTTAATAACAGAGTCATATAACCAGTTCACATTTATGGGGCTAATTTCCCAATTAAGGCCGCTAAAAGTTACGTCCACAACTCATAACTCCTCACATTCTGCGGCATAAAATTGGACAAAATTTGTATAACTGGTGACGGGTATCTGGCATCTGGTAGATATGGAATTCCCGAAGATAATCATATAACTAATTTTTTCTTAAGTAAGATATCGACAAGCCGTTACACTATGAACAATTGGAACAACTATTACATTAAGGGCATATGAAGGATGTTTCAGACTGCCCAACTAGTTATCCGCTTAGAACTAATATTACATATATTAGTCTTAAATTTTGTATTTTTTTAGCCTAATCAATGTAATGTGCAATTTCTCCCACTCAATTATAACCTTCCAGCCCACTGTACCCTGCAATAATTTGTATTTTTAATGTCATCATCATCCCATACACTTGACATAAACATCGTTAAAAAAATAATGCGCCAAAAATGTTTTATGTCATCTTGTTGTTTTATTAGCCTAATATATCTAAACGAAATTTATGTTTTGCCAAAGATGAAAAGACACTCTTGTCTGCTAGATCTCAAGGAGATGATTGAGACAACGATTGTCTACAATGACATTCAGAGCATGTAACGCAGACACATTTTCCCCGGTAGTAAATGAATGAATATGATTATTTGTGTGATGATACGGCTACCAATGAACTGTACCAGCTATTGTTGCCCTCTTCTTCGCTATTGTGAGGAAAAACAGATTAAGTCTTTAAAATCCTCTTACACTTTTCTCACTTCCATTGTTGTATAGATTTTAAAGATGATTTGCAATGACATCAGAATGTTGATGTTTATCATAATACTTTTCTGCTTCAGGGAAATTGCGATTGATTGTTTGTTTTTTTGCTTGTTTTAAGGAAGCAGCTATGTTTTCGGAACATGTATGTGTGTGTGTTGTAAGATTATGTATCAAGGAAATTATAATATGACTAGGAAGTGATACACTCTGAGCAAAATGTTAGTGCTGTAGGAGGGAAATAAGTGACGAATGTTAGAATTCTGGAGAAAATGGATAAAAAATTAAAATTTGTATTATGTTGGTACAAAATCTGGAAACTTGACGGATATTAGTTCTTAGTGGCAAAAATTTGAGAGATGTAAGGCCATATATCCAAGATCCAAGCTGAAAAAAGTGCCAGATTTGAGGTACTGTCGACAGCCACTGCTCGATCATTAAGATAATTGATTCAGTACCAACAATTACCAACGCGTACTTTACTCCTTACCCCACATTCACCACATATTTTTCTCCCAGTGTACCCAGTCACAGATATTTATCAATACATATTCTTATTGCTATTGTCTTCGCATATGATTACATGGCATAAAGTGCGATTTCCCTTAAACAACCTTCTGGCTACAAACAAATAAAGATAGAATTTATTCAAGTTACAATTAGGTTATCAAAGCAATCTACAAAATCTGTTCGAGCTACTCGTATACTTCCGCTGTTATGCGCTAATATGCTGCTATACCTGTGCCCTTAAAAAAAGGGAATCAGTAATTGTTCTCCTTTTTAGCTTGGAAAGAAACAAATCAAGGAGCAATTTCTGTCTTTGGTGTTACAAAATGTTAAAGTGTCTTAAGGGAATTACATCATGAACCTTTCGTGTAGACACAATAAGTTCATCATCGGTGGCAGAGTTCCGTTGATTTCCATTGATGATGACACGAAGCCAGCGATGGAGATATCTTCATCTGCTTATTTCATCACCATTTACCCAAAACAACAATTCACCCTACAGACGAAGGTTGCATGCGGATGATCATCGCCTTCATCGTCGTCATCACCATCGTCGTCCTTCTTGTCATAATTTTTACGCACATTACATTTACATTTAGAGCGGAATATTGGGCTAAGAAATGGCAGCAGGGGTATCATTGTAAGGAACCGGCAATTTGCTTCGTCAATGAACCATAAAGTGGCGGCATTTCTAACGTTTGTGTATTTTTTTTTTATTATTATGATTTGTCGTTGATATTGTTAGAAGTTTGCTCCCAGTTTCAGGCGTTCCTTTTTGCTTTTTTACTGTACACAACAAAGTGGGCTTATAACATCTTGTACATCTTGTATCCTCATCAAATTGTTAATGTTCTTGTTATAGTTTTGATTTCGTTGATGCGGATTTTTTGTGAGTACTTAGTACGTGCAGAGGCATCGTGGCCCAGTGTCCTGTTTGGGTGGTAGTGTGTGTATGTTTGCCTCTGGGTGACTGACATTAATGTGTTTGGTGTTGACGTTAACATATGCCAAGGGTGGCGTGGAAAAGCAGTACCCCGTAATGTATCAATTTCAATTATATGTGTACGCGTTTTATTCTCTATGTTCGGTTTGAATGATTTAACATATTTCTCAAAACACAGTTATTCGTTATGGTACAACTGCATCTTTCTAGACATTTGTGTAAGATAATGTCAATTAGTATATAAATTCGTAAGATGTCTTCGAGGGAGGATAATTTTTATTGTTTTTTTTTTTTTGACTTAGTTGAATATGGTTACAAACATTAAGACTTATGGAAAATTGGTATAAACACTGCCAGGCAAAACGGAACGTACGCACACTCAAATATTATCTATGTGTTTGTGTATGTAATGTGAAGCAAACGTGCGAGCTGATGCTTTCACGACACTAAAGCAGAGACTGACTATTGTCTGACTGCTTCAGATCAAACAAAGCTTCGCTTACATGTGATTTTCGGATTGTGTCTGTGTGAAAAATATGAATATTGCAGGCCTCGCGAGGTTATAAACTGCCTGACACTAGTATACAGGTTACGCTTCTGATATTGCCAGTCCTAAATCGCAAACTTTTTGGTTATTTTAAAGCCTTGGGATTGTGTGAAACACAAATACAGTTTTAGCATTCCCTATTGATACTAAACTTTATATATACCCAGCAAGAAATTGTTTGTCAATCCTTTATCCTGCTATTACTTAACAAAATACAGAATTTGGCACGATTGTGTCGCCTTTATTGTTATTACTACTCGCTTTCTAAAGTAAGCGGAATGGTACATTTCGATACCTTAATATAAAAAACACTGAACTCATAAAAAGCAAAGTATATAGAAGGAGGAAAAAGCCTAATAAAATTGGACAAACTAAACCAATAAGAATTTTTTTACTTCAATTTTTATTCAAAACATTAGCTTTAGTTTTCATCTAATTAGTACGAGAATTTAATACAAGGTGTATCAGGACGAAATCAACACGAATCTGTAAAAAATCCTAATGCATATGTTAAGCCTATTTTATATTGAGGTAACGATTTGTATGGGAGGTACAAGAAGGGCTGTGGCTAGACTTCCAATTTTTTTCTCTAAAACTTTATCCTGTTAAAGCTTAACAAAATACAGAATTTAAGCACAATCGCGTTGGGTGTTTTGACATAATTACTCGATTTCTAAATTGGGGAGGAGTGGTACATTTGTATGGGAAGTACCGGAAGGGGCGTGGCTAGACCTTTAGATTTTTTATTTAAAACTATATCCTGCTTGAGCTTTACTATTAATAATTTTAATCAATTTCTAAAGTGGGCAGATCCATATGGGTATTGGAAGTACCAGATGGGGTGTGGCTAGATTTCCAGGTTTTTCTCCAAAGTTTTACTCTGCTATAGCTTTACTAAATATAGAATTTGGGAACGATAGCGTTGGGTGTATTGATATTATTACTCGATTTCTGAAGTGGGCGGAATGATGTATTTGTATGTTTGCTACCAGAAGGGGGGTGGACATGTAGCCTATTTGCAATACGGTAAGTAGTTTAGGGGAAATATTAACTTGTGCAAAGTGTCAAAATATTTGATTGCGTCTTTCAAAAGTTATCGTGCGTACTGGCCGGACCGCCAGACAGACAGACGGACATGACTCAAACAACTTTAATAGTCATGAATCGAATTTGGTTAAAAGAAACCTAGGGTCCTTCTATGTGTTACACTTTTGGGTCGTATCCTGGGATATATACCTCCTACCCGGAGGGGGAGGGTATACAGATGAGTTTCTGGTTGTTTTTTTGTTTGCATTTTTTATGTACCGATAGACTCGAGAATGGATCTTTTTGAAATTTTCACAGAATGTACCTGTTTGGTCGGTGAAAAAAATAGGCTACTTGAATTTTTGATATATCAAGTAGGCGTGGCCCCGCCCATTGGAAACAAAAGGCAATGTCTGGTGAATTGTTTTACCAATTGCCTTTTAGATTTGTGTGGATGAATTTGGCACCAAAATTCGTGATCCAACAAAAAATAGGCGGGATCGGATCAGTGGGCGTGGCTTAAACTTTAAATGTCTGTATCTTATGAACTATCAGAGGTATGAGGCGCGGCTTCCTTTTCAAAAATCGCTCTGACGGTAGGAAGATGAGATATGGTATATATGTTGTTGGTGCATTATGAATTACAGCCAGAGCGGAAGTGGGCGGTGTCACGCCCCTTTATCAAAAATCGCTCTAATGGCTTTTAAAATAGACCAACTCATACGAAAGTGGTACTGATGACGTTTTTATAGCACCTAACTATACTTAGTTGTGATTGGATAAAGAAGAGTGGCACCGCCCATACAACTTGAAAGGTAACAAGGCTATATCTCATGAACTATCAGAGGTATGAAGATGAGATTTGGTATGTATGTATATTGTTTGTGCAGTATGAATTACAGCCAGAGCGGAAGTTGGCGGTGCCATGCCCCCTTTCCAAAAATCGCTGTGACGGGTTTTCAAATAGACCAACTCATACCAAAGTGGTACTGATGACGTTTTGATAGTCTCTGGCTTTACTTGGCTGTGATTGGATAAAAGGGCGTGGCACCGCCCATACAACTTGAATGTTAACAAGGCTATATCTCATGAACTGACACAGGTATGAAGATAAGATTTGGTATAAAAGTTGTTCGTACAGTAAGAATTACAGTCAGGGAGGAAGTGGGCGGTGCCATGCCCCCTTTTCAAAAATCGCTCTGACGGATTTTAAATAGATCAACCCATACAAAATTGGTACTGTTGACGTTTTGATAGTCCCTAACTATTTTTGGTTGTGATTGGATAAAGAAGAGTGGCACCGCCCATACAACTTGAAAGGTAACAAGGCTATATCTCATGAACTATCAAAGGTATGAAGATAAGATTTGGTATATATGTTGTTTGTACAGTGACCGGCCGTGGCATAGTGGTTAGAACACGCGACTACCATGCGGGAGATCGCAGGTTCAAACCTGGCTCCAGTCATCTTAAAAAAAAAGAAAAAAAAATAAATAAAATTTTCTTTCATTGTCGGCTCCCCTCGAATGTTGTTGACAGCAACTTCGCAGTATTAAGCGTCGATTCAATCGTCGTGTCTAGTAAGAGCTTCTCAAACAGTGACGTTCACATTCGTCGATAAACAGGTAGGTGCCGTTAGTTGTGAATCTCAAAATAGAAAGCGTGTTAATTCACAACAACGCGAGAAGCTATCCCATACCTCATTCATGGGGTGCAAAGGGAAATTAAGTTTGTTTTTTAGTTGTTTGTACAGTAAGAATTACAGTCAGGGAGGAAGTGAGCAGTGCCATGCCCCCTTTTCAGAAATCGCACTGGCTTTCCTAATTTTACAAAAGTGTTACTGATAAAGCTTTGATAGGGGCGTGGCACCGACCATACAACTTGAAAATTAATAAGGCATAACCTCATGAACTGTGAGAGATATGAAGAAGAGATTTGATACATATGTTGGTAGCAGTATGAATTACAGCCAGAGAGAAAGTGGGCGGTGTCACGCCCCCTTTTTAAAAATCGCTCTGACAGCTTTTCAAATAAACCAACTCATACGAAAGTGGTACTGATGACATTTTGATAGTCCCTAGCTGTTCTTGGCTGTGATTGGATAAAGGGGCGTGGCACCGCCCATAAAACTTGAATGTATGAACTGTCACAGGTATGAAGATAAGATTTGGTATAAATGTTGTTCGTACAGTAAGAATTACAGTCAGGGAGGAAGTGGGCGGTGCCATGCCCCCTTTTCAAAAATCGCACTGACGGCTTTTATTGAAATAGCTCGATTGAAACGAAAATTTTACGAAGTGGTACTGGCTTTACTTGGTTGTGCTTGGATAAAGGGGCTTGGCACCGTCCATACAACTTGAAAAATAAAAAAGACTCTATCTCATGAACTATCAGAGGAATGAAGATGGGAATTGGTTTTTATGTTGCTGGTGCAGTATTAATTACAGCCAGAGCGGAAGTGGGCGGTGCCATGCCCATTTTTTAAAAATCACTTCTAATATTGATTGATGATTGATTGATTAATATTGATTGATTAATATTGATATTGATTGATCACTTCTAATATTGATTGATTGATTGATAATATAATTGATGCGAAACTTTTTCAAAGTGTTACTGATGACTTGTTGATAGTCATTGGCTATACTTAGTTGTAATTGGAAAAGGGGCTTGGTACCGCTCATACAATTTAAAATGGATATATCTCATGAACTACCAGAGGTCTGAAGATGAGATTTGGTTTATACGTTGTTGGTACAGTATGAATTACAGCCAGGGTGGAAGCAGGCTGTACCACGTTCCTTTGAAAATAAACCATCATAACTGCCGTAGTAGTAGTATGATCATCCTCGAAATGTCACCGTATGTTGTAGTTCGCCTAAAGATAGGAACAGTAGTGTGGGTCAATTTGTATGGAGTAAAAAAATACACCAAGCGGTTATTAAAATCGTAACCTACATAGGTCAAATCAAAATAGAGCCCACTGTTTAAAAACAGAAACTTTTCTTCGCCTCTAGAGGGTTCAAATGTATGATCGACCCCCAGTAATTTTTTCCTCCTCACCCTTTTCGAAACATACCTACTCCCCATCTAAAGGGGCTCTCATACAGAAATCTTTTTTTTTTATAAAATTTGCTCCCACCACTCTAGCTGCCGGGGAGTCGCCCCTAGAGGAGGCAAACATTTTATATCTATCTAACATATCTAACTCTATATTCAACCCTTAAGGTGGTCCCAATAATTTTTTTTTTAATTTTTTTATATGAAATCAGCTCCTGCTGCTACCATGTTGCCCCTAGAGGAGTAAAATATATGACCAACCCCCAAATGTATTTCCGTCCTAACATATTTTCCGAACATACTTATCTAATATCCTCAGCCCCATAAAAAATGCACTTACAATGACTAAAACACAAAAATTCTTCACGAAATAATATTTCCGTTATCCTTTTTCGTTTTTATTGAGGGAAATTAATAGATTGATATATTTCCTGAGAATACCGTGATTCTCGGAAATAAAAAAATATGTTCTTCGGTTTGTTAAGCGAAGATACACAGAATAGGTTGATATTTTGCAGAGATCATAAATAGATTCTTCGTTAAATTGTCCCAAAATGTTATTTCATTTAAGTGAACGCGGTTAAAATGCCTGTCCAGTTACGAATAGTTTCTTGTTAAAAACCGGGTGCTTGATTTTGACTCCGATAACCGCTTGGTCGAGAAAAAAATTGACCCACTCTGATGAACAGGCTATTTGGAACCAAGTTAGTAAAAAATGCCGAGGCGCTGCCCACGCACTTCAATATTTGACTTTTGAACTTTATCAAACAATTGTCCGTACACCAGGCGGACATATTGTAGCTGCGTTAACTTAAAAAAAATATATGTTTTTAATTTACTTTATAGTTTGTGGTTTTCATTTACTTTACAGAAAATGTAGTTTTATATATTTATTGAAAGAACAAATTACCTTGGTTGAAAAGAGCTCGTTAATTACCTGAAACGAAAAAAAATAAAATATAAGTCAAAATTTATCTTTTTATTAACATAATTTAATGTACAAAATATTAAGTTAATACAAATATGTAAATATTCCTAAGTTGGTTATTATTCTTTATTTTTTTATTTGACACCTTAAAGACCACAAAAGTTTCTTCAAAGTCTTATTCTGATTGATGTTTGTTCGTCAATCGTTATTGAATCGATTTAGGAGTTGCATTAACTTATTTTAATGGAGGTCCAGCTCCGGCACTAGGCTTCGGCTAGAAGTATGTACAAATTTTAATATTTATTTAGACAACAAATTACCTTAATTTACTAAATTTCTTTATTACCTTAAAAGATAACAAATAAATACATAATTTACAAAAATTTATTTATACACCAGACAATCTCCAATCATATCCATCTAAATTTACATCCCTTAATAAATCTGCTTAATCCCTCATAGCTTAACATCATAATTAAGGCAACTATATCAACAACCCGCTTGAACCATCCATTAATATTCATTCATATTAAAAATAATCTACAACAATATCGATGACTACCACCACACACTCGTAGACAATCGAAAATGTAAATAAATCAAATACGAATTTCTATAAAATCACAACATTTATCCTGTTTAGCCTTTCCTTATCCCAAAATATCCAATGTAAACACAAAGGGCCGCTTCATTGTAATCGTTCGCTTACAACAAGGGATGCAACCTTCAGCACAGCCCATCTAACGATTTCAATGTAATTTTCAAATCAAAAGTCATTTTGGAACTTCAATCAGTCGATGATAGAGTCATAAATAAAACTGAAACTAAACATTTTTTGCGACAATAATAAAGAAAGGCCAACTGCATCTAATAAATTATAGAAATGACATAGAAACCCGGGCATGAAATTGCAAAACTGCAATAACAGCCCAACACACATTTAGCTGCCGTAACAGTGGCAGAAACAAGAGTGTCACTCTGCTGCTAACTACTGGCATCGTAACGAAACAACCCCCAAGGATATGAGAAAATATTAAAACTAAGAAAAGGACCTCACACTAGTTGGTTACAATGAAGGGTGACAAAATCTAGTCGTCTTGTGCCGTCTTTTTTCACCCTAACAATGACCAGCACATACCTATTCGAATCAGCAATGAAAGTGACAACTCATTTAGCATTGATGTCCAGAAATCATGTTAATGATATCATTAGCACATTGCCAATTAATATATACCGAAAAATGGCGACACATCAAAGAGTTAACCATGACTAGAGTTTTGCACATTTGTTGCCAAATCATGTTGCCAACAGTTAACTGGAAGTTTTACGCTTATAGTATTTGTATTGCGGCAAACAAAGAGACCGGCGGCGCTCATTGTTTGCCGTTACCTCAAAGAAACGTTGGTGTGAGAAAAAAGGCTTTTACTATAAATATTTAGCCGCTTTTTGGTGAAAACATAATTAGATTTACTAAAACAATGTTTTATACTAATACAAGATCGGCGGTCTCGTTAGATGTTTGCTGTGCGTACGACGACGCCTTTGTGATGTTGGGAAACCGTTAGTTGCGGAAAACAAAGAGACGTTTGTGGCAAACAAACGGTATAAAAGTCAAAATATTGTGGACTTATTTCTTGGGAAGAAGACTAGAGAATATTGGAAGTATTTGCAATAATTCTTGTTAAGGAGTATATGTATTTTCTATGGCTTGGTTTTCGAATTGTAATAAATACAATATGACTAATGGTATAATTCTGTTTAGGAACTCTGATAATATTTGTTTTATATTTGTATGAAAATGAAAACAAATTGTTAAATTTTAAAGAAGAAAATACATAAAAGTATTACCACTGCGACACAAGAATAATAACGGAACAACTCCTTTATAATTTAAAGGATAACAAATGTATTAAGACTAAAAGCCTTAAGTGAGTATGTTCGATCCCCCCCGAGATCGAATTTTTTTTATGGCCACCGGAAGTTTTTATTTTAATCTTAAATAGAGTGTGAAATAGGTTCTTAAAACTATGTTTCTTATTTTTGTAGTGCATTTTCGATACCAGATAATGCAACTTACCAATGACTCCTAAAGTGTCCTTTTCGTCTTTATTTCTAGAAAAGTCAGAAAAGTTCCTTAATATGGAATTATGGGATAAAAATTTCCTACAAAACTTTTCAGAAACTAGTCGGCTACGCAAGATTTTATCCTCGAGTCCAACAATACCATCGCATATACAGAGAATATATGGTTTATTGAACACCAACAGGGACATCCTAGAGATCCCGATGAAAGGAATTTCCCTAGGCTGTCCAATCTATGGAAAACTCAGACACTAATGCATTTTACAATTCCGGTATACAGTTTACTAAACATCGATTTCAATGGTATATCAAAAGTTTCCACATTTATAAATCTTCGGGACCCAGGCTTTTGTCAATCTCCAGAGCCTGTTTGCAAATGTCACACATTCCAACAAGATGGACAGCCTACACGATTGTTTTAATACCTAAAGGGGTAAGGCATCCCATAGTTACGTCAAGAATTTTAGACAGATTAGCCTATTATCCTTTGTAATTATAACTTTGGAGAGAATAATTGATGTATATCAGATCATCTCTTAAACCGGCAACTATATCCAAGGTTCAGCATGCCTACTTACTTACTTACTTAATTTCCCTTTGCACCCCATGAATGAGGTATGGGATAGCTTCTCGCGTTGTTGTGAATTAACACGCTTTCTATTTTTTTAGATTGAAAACTAACGGCACCTACTTGTTTATCGACGAATGCGAACGTCACTGTTTTGAGAAGCTCTTACTAGACACGACGATTGAATCGACGCTTAATACTGCGAAGTTGCTGTCAAACAACATTCGAGGGGAGCCGACAATGAAAGAAAATTTTATTTTATTTTTATTTTTTTCTTTTAAGATGACTGGAGCCAGGTTTGAACCTGCGATCTGCATGCCTACACGCTGGTCAAATTCATGGAGACTGCATTGCATTCGATAATCAATCTTAAAAAAAGATTTCTAAACTACACGGAATATATGCTAGCCGCCTTCTTGACTTAGAGGGAGCTTTTAACAATATCCAAGCTTGGACCTAAACTAAATGGAAATCTAAATACTCAGCTAATACCAGCAAAACGGCAACAGCTCTATACTGCTGCAAAATAATGATCGACTTCAATTGGAGAATTAACCCCAAAAACGTAACCTGGTTTTATGACTTTGTGTACCCTTCACCACGCTAACGAACGGAGTGAATGGTATATTCATTACGTTGTTCCATCTATAACAACTATAAGGAGGCGTAATAGATATGACAGGCATAGCCGAAGATAATTGCCTTACTAGTTTTTAGTGATCTAATCTGGCAGTGGCAAAGTTGTTAGAACACGCGACTACCATGCGGGAGATCCGTGGTTCGATTCCCGACACTAACGATGTTGTCGACACCAACTTCGCAGTATAAATGTCTTGTCAATCGGCATGTCAATTTGAAGCTCCTCAAACAGTGACGTCGGCAAACGTCGATAAACAAGAAGTAGCCGTTTGTAGTGAATCTATAATAGAAAGCGTGTTAAGTTATCCCTTACTTCATTCATGGGTACAAAAGGAAAGTAATTTTTTTATGTTGCTAATCTTATTCTACGGATCGGTAGTTGGTTGCCAGTGCTGGAGAAGGCTAACCAACAATTAAAGTCCGAACACGTTTTGAGACTGGTGGCAAACATGATCACAGGGGCACTTAGAGCTACTCCAACTAAGACACTGTTCACGGTCTTAAACTGGTAACCCCCATGGGATGGGAAGAAAGTAGCAGCGAATAGCATAATACGTTTAAACGCCACGCAGATATGGAAGCATAAGATCTGTGAGCATGACATATCATACGGATTACATAGTAGCAAAACCTATCTTCGATCCGGGCTTTATGAAAAATATCCCGGAAAGGAATTACTATGATAATAATGATGATACCCTTTACTGGAGGGATGTCATTGTAATTTTCACGGACGAATCAAACTTGGGTAAACAAATCTGTTGAATTTTTCGAAGGAGTTAAATTTGCAACTTCAGCTCGATATAAAGGCCATTAATATAGTCGCAGAACAAATCCTGTATCACAGCATATTAGCCGGTAATACTAATTTATTTACTGATAGTAAAGTTGTCGACAGCAACTTCGCAATATACAGTAGGCAATATACATAAGTTGTGAATCAAACAAGTGAGAATGATTCAGTCGGTTAAACCGACTTACATATACTCACACCCTCAGTAAAAACACAAAATTTTTTTATGGAAATGCAGAATTTGGCCGCTATCGCGTAGGGTGTATTGATATTATTACTTAATATCTAAAGGGGGCGAAACGGTACATTTGAATGGGAGGTACTAGCAGGGACGTGGATAGACCTCCAATTTTTCCCCAAAACTTTATTCTGTTTTAGCTTTACAAAATGCAGAATTTGGGCACGATCGCGTTGCGCGTATTTAAAAAGTGGAGGTATACAAGTGGAGGTACAATAGGAGGTACCAAATGGGTGTAACTAGACTTCCAGTTTTTTCTCCAAAACTTTATCCTGCTACAGTTATACTAGATACGGAATTTGGGTACGATCGCTTCGGGTGCATTGACATTATTGCTCAATTTCTAAAGTGAACGGAATGGAATGGTACATTTGTATGGGAGGTACCAGAAGGGGCGTGGCCATGTAGCCCATTTACAATACCGTAAGTAGTTTTGGGGAAATATTAACCTATGCAAAGTGGCAAAACAATTGGTTGTGTCTTTCGAAAGTGATCGTGCGAACAAGCCGCACAGACGGACAGACAGAAAGACGGACATGGCTCAAGCGACTTAAAAAGTCATAAATCAAATTTGGTTTAAAGAAAAATAGGGTCTTGAGTGACTCCTTCTATGTGTTACACTTTAGGGTCGTATCAAATGATATATACCCTCCTATCCGTAGGGTGAGGGTATAACAATGGAAAGCGTGTTAAGTCACAACAACGCGAGAAGGTATTCCATACCTCATTCATGTGGTGTAAAGGGATAATTAATTTTTTTGTAAAGTAAAGCAGCTATCAGATCCCGAGAGAAGGTGTTCACTACTTCGAAAAATCTACAAAAATGTCGGGCGATAGGAAGAAATTCGAAGGTCACCATCATATTGGTTCCAGGATCTGGCTAAGGCCGACAACATTGAGAATTTGGGCAAAGTTTCCTGTGCCATTTGTGTATTTAAGAGGTTAAAACTTCCTTTTGTAGAACTGCAATGATGAGCAAGAAGGTGAGTCCACACTGCCCTGTAGATGATGACCTAAGATATGTGAAGTTTGGTCACCTGCCCATCAGTAGGCGATCTGCAAAACTTCCACACCTTTATAGCACTAACGTAATGGCTTGAGAACGATGTGGAAAAAGTGGAATATGAATAATTGGTTCGAACATTTATATAGTACCGCAAAGGACATATGGACCCATGTAAGCTATGTTGAGGATGGCTTCCAAATTAATCGAACCTAACCATAAAGTGACATCAACATCCTTTCACGGATACCAAGATTTGCCATAGCGATCATAAATATCTTGCTTTCGTGTGTTTGGATCTAAGGATACCCTAGTTAAGCAGCCGACAAAGAGGTGTTTATGCACAGTAGTGAGGAAAGCAATACATTTTAGGAAGTGCACTTTACTTATTCTAAAATGTCTTAATGTTTTAAAGATTGTACTTAAGTAACCCATATTATTAAAACACCAACCTGCCGCTGATATCTAAATAAACTCTTAGCTATTGTTAACCACATTCTCCAGAATATTTGCCAGATGTATGGATTTGGAGATGTCTTGAATGACCTTTGTTAATGTGAATAAGGGAGATGTCAAAAACGCTGCCTTGCCTTATCATCTTTGCACAGCACTTCATTAGGAATCTCTACAAAAGGATTTAAATTTCCCTCAAACTAATCGGGTGGCCACAAGGTTTACCAAACACAACCTGTTCCAGAGAAATCCAGCTGCAACGGACAAAGATGACACAACATGACTTAATTAAGAACCTCCAATAATTACAATAATGAATATGTTCTCAAAAGTTGACTAAATAGAAATTCCGGTAAATTACGGAAAATATAATGGAGACCAAACAAATGAACTGCAAGATACCAAGTAGTACTTGATGCTGGAGTTCAACTAGAAAAGAAAAAAACACAAAAACACACTGCAGGATAATTTTCGCAACACTCGATTGGCACTCGACATGATTAAATGTACTTATACACTGAAACGACAACGATTCTAGTATAAGAAGTGCCCAACGAACTGCTTCGGAATAAAAATAAAACTACAAAATGCTAAATACGCTTTGCTAAACTCCTTATTAACACCACACTGCCACCACTACTTCCTGAGAACACTTTTGGTGTGTGTGTGTGAGCACAGCTTGATAACTCTTCACAAAAATGTTGCTTAGAATTCACGGCAAAAATAAAGATAATTAAAATTCACAACAGCGAACAGAACAATGCGAAAGGTCCTCTAGTTTGCTGGTGCCAATTTTTTAACACTCTTCAATTTGGACAACAACGTACGAAGGAGCAAAACGAAAAGGTAAATATTTTATGAAAACAACGCAACAGGATGCCAATTGAAAATTATTATGATTACACAACAGTCGGCATTCACTCTGAACATAGCAAAATGTATTTTGACATAATACGACATGAAAGTCACACTCACACACACGCACGCACACACATGACTTGTAGTAGGACTTACATCCTCTTTAGGATAGTACGCGCCAACCCCGATATAGCCTGAAGGGAAACGCTCTAACAGATGCGTTTTGCGCTCATGAATGAACAAACTCGGCTGGTACTGACGATGATGCTGCTGTTGCCAATGCTGTTGTTGTGGATGTCGGTGCACAATACCAACCAAGTCGAGTGCCTCTTGTTGACATCGTCAGTTAGTAATTATTTCTCCCCTAAAAGTAGCTAAGCCATATACCGGTAGAAATAGAGAGTAAGCGAGGGAAATTCTACTAATTGTTAACAATTATATCACATTCGAGTACAGGGGATTTGTGCAATGTATCAATGATTATTTTTTGACCAAGATTTTTACGTTTTCCGCACACATTTGCTCCATGGCCCAGCTGTCGCCTTTGTAGCTAGCTGTAAGTAACACTACGACCGTTACACGCTCCTCTTCTATTCATCATCACTTTGCAAAAATCATGTGATGAGGGTGAATTTTTTGTTGCGTTGCATTCGTTGAATGTTGACAGTTTTGGAAAATGGCAAAAGGTCAATTTACTGGCAAAAAATCTAAACAAACTGTCAAACTGTTGATGACTTACTTCAGTGGTAACAGATCACAATTACTTCCGTTGCAGCATCACAACCAGTAGTTGAACGATTCTTAGTAGCTGTTGAAGATACATTTGTTTTTTTTGCACATCTTTGGACTGTTGGGAATTGTTAATTTTCCAATATTTTGCCACAAATTGAGTTATTTAAAGCGTTGGAAATATAAGTTTGTAGCTCGAGCAGATGTATAAGAAACTGAATGGCTTCAGCTCATATTGTATATGACTGTTGTCACTTAAGTTGGAGGCTCTGGTATTGTATTAATGTTTGGATGTGCCACCTAAGAATCAAGAAAATATAAAACTATCATATAACTGCCACACAATTAAAGTTAGATTTTAGAAACACCTGAAACGTTTCAAGGGCAATGGATAAATTTTTATCTTTAAGAAGTAATTTGACCAATAAATTTGAAGGCAGGACTTATAGATGTATACCACCAACCACCCACGATTTGTGGACATCTTCTAAGTAAAATTTCATTACAATACAATTCTCTGTAGTTTTATGTATATTTTACTTTTATTGCAGTGTATAAAGTGGTTTATATTTCATTTGTAACGGGTAAACTCAGAAACAAGTCTACCCATTTTAAAAACTACATTCTTAAACCATCACAATTTTGCAAATGAATAGGATTGGATGCTTAGTTTTATTTATTTTCTAACGCTTAATATTAAAATTTTAGGGAACTTGCTAAGGAAGCCATATATCCACTATTGATACTGATGGTCAAGAGTGCCATTTTTCAAATCAAATAAAAAAGACAAACGTTGGATGTTAAAATTCACAATAAGGCCGTCATTTCTATAGTACTCAGTAGTGTTTAAGTATTCTCGTACATGTTATATGCCAGCAACACTTGAATAAAAAAATATGTATACACAAATATATCCCAATTCTTAGTATTGTAAAAAACAACTCAAAAATCTACCTTTTTGCAACGTTTAAAACCAAAATAAAAGCCTAAAGTCATAAACTGAAACTAAGCACTCCTTATGCAATTTCAAGTCATTCCCTGCTGTCAACCAACAAAAAAAAAACGATACAAACCATAAAAAAACATTTCGAACTAAAAAACTGAAAACCTAAAAAACATTTGTAACAATTGTAGTACGGGCAGCAACAACACTTGTATTCTTAAAAATTGTGTCGTGCGTTTTTTGGCACCATAAAAAATATGATGTGAAACAAAGTCACCCAAAAACTACACGCAACTAGAAGTTCTATTGCGTTAAAAACCGACAAGCGAGCACAGAGTGAGCAAGGACACATTCGCATGCGCAACATTGCGTAAAAAATAATACAAAACAAAGGCACGCGAAAAGACACACACACTCACACCGCACTGCCATAAATCCAAAGGTAGCCGCGATTACGTCTGTCATCTTTTTGCGTAAGATGACCTTTACGCAATTAAACAATTTCACAAGAATTTCGTGCAATGCCTCAAAAAGTGCGACTAAAAAATATAATCTTACGTAAAAAAAGGTCCTTTTAACCACACCGTAGCGAAAGTATGAAAAGGTTTAACAAAAGGATGTCATAGAAAAGGTTGTAAAAAAATGTTTGTTTCGTTAGATATGCTAAGAATTAAGTAGAAATTTAGTAGATATTAAAATGTAGTTTGTAGTGGGAAGTTTACGCAAATAACAAACAAATAAAATTATTTATGATTTCTTCGTTGGCATGCAGCAGTAACCTTTTGTGGCCAAAAGATTCAAACAAAATGCAATGCAATTTTAAAGATAATTTTGTAGATTTTTATGGTTAGCGGGCAACCTTCTACTTTGGTTGTTTTAGTTCTACGTTTTTTAGTTCACTTTTTTAGTACATTTCCACGAATGTTTTAGTAAAAAAAAACACAAATGTCCTGACATTCTGCGAACAGTGAAAAAACAAATTTTATGGACAATGAGAATTGCGAAAATTTTATCTAAGAACAAACATAATTATACAAAGGACGCAGATTGTAGGTACAATAACTTCAGGCAAAATGACTGCGTGACTATATGTCTCATGATATTAGATATGGCAAAACAATATGCAACGCAATATGAAAACAATCTATTAAGGCGAACATTACTACCTTTATCGCCAACATCTACATTTATAGCCACGTACAATTTAACATTAATTGGCAACACCTAGATTTTTTTCCTGAGTTTAATACACTTGAAAACACATAACAAATGTTGAATAAAATATAGATGTTTCAGCAGGACTACATATTTATTAATATCATTTCTTATCCTGTTTGTAAAAATGTAAAATAATAAAACACAAATTTCTGTATTTCAATTGGAACGTATTAAAAAACTTTTTCTCTTAAAGAACATCAAAGGTTCTTGTTGTATAGAAAATGGATGAGATATAGGAGAGAGCTCATTGCATTTGGATTAATTAACATGATTCTATGTTATTTTTAGACTCACACAATGGGACCAACTCTTTAATGACGATTGACTCGACAGGTCAGAAAATGTGTCTACAACATCGTGAGGCTCGCCGATCCAAGAAATTTAGAAAGCTGTGGCATGGCTTAAGCTCAGTTTAAAGGCATGTTAGTTGGGTGTACTAAGCCACATGCCACAGTTGGCCCAGTAATCTGTTCCATCTATTACACATAAAACAAACTTAATTTCCCTTTGCACCCCATGAATGAGGTATGGGATAGCTTCTCGCGTTGTTGTGAATTAACACGCTTTCTATTTTAAAATTCACAACTAACGGCACCTACTTGTTTATCGAAGAATGCGAACGTCACTGTTTGAGAAGCTTTTACTAGACATGCCGATTGACTCGACACTTATACTGCGACGTTGCTGTCGACAACATCGAGGGTGCCGGCAATGAAAGAAAAATGTAGATGACTGGAGGCAGGATGTGAACCTCTGATCTCCCGCATGGTAGTCGCGTGTTCTAACCACTTTGCCACGGCCGGTCCTTGGCACAGTGTCTTTTAAACATAGACACATTTATTGATATAAAATTTGTTGAATAAAAAAAGAAAATATAATTGAAATTAAATTCTACCATACAATGGTAACACCCTCATTCATAATAAAACTACTCTGAATAGTTAGTTTCCTTTTCTGTTTGTGGGAGTTTACTTCATCAGTCAAAGCCTAGGTGTTGTCTATTTTTTTTTTTCTAATAATCATTGACAACAATAACAATGTCCATCACATTTCAGTCGTCTGCATTTGATAACGAACCCATCAAACTAATCCTGGACAAGATGACCGATGATGACGGAAAACTATTGTTGATTTTTTGGTATTCTCGTTCTTTGAGGGAGGGGTGGCGTTTGATTATTGCCACCAGCTTTTTCTCTTGCAGTATCAGTTTGTAATAACAGCACAAATGTTATGACGAATGTATCATATTTTGTTGACAAATTAATTTATTTGATAAGATGATGATTTAAGTTGAGTGGCGTGCACCCGTGGCTAAAAGTTTCAAACAGTACCAGTTTTTACATTAGTATTCGATAATAACATTGGTTTACATCGACTTAAAAAAACGTATTTTCCATTGAAACCCCATGAATGAGGTATGGAATAGCTTCTCGCTTTGTTGTGAATTAACATGTTTTCTATTTTAAGATTCACAACTAACGGCACCTACTTGTTTATTGAAGGATTCGATAGTCACAGTTTAAGAAGCTTTTACTAAACATGCCGATTGACTCCACACTATACTGCGACGCTGCTGTCGACAATGTCGAGGGGGCCGGCAATGAAAGAAAAATGTAGATAATTGGAGGCTGGAATCGAACCCGGGATCTCCCGCAAGGTAGTCGCGTTTTCTAACTATCATGCCATGGACCGCCCTGGGTTTACATCCACAAATATGAAATTAACTTGATGTAATGCCCTTCCGAAAGAGAGACAAAAAAAATTTCAATTTATTTTTAAATTTTCATATTAAAATATCTAACAGCCCATGAATCTTCATATTCAATAGACAATAATATTTTACAAATATAAAAAAAAACTTAAAATTGTCAAGATCTACTAAATGTTTTTCGTTATTTTCCCAGAAAATAGAGACCATGCTCTAGTTAGTCCTTCTAGATGGTTGCACGTCGCCAACCACTTGGTCCTTCCAACGTAGTTTGGATCTCTCTGCTCCGCGCCGTCCTTCAGGTTTGCCCTCAAATCATAGAGCAATATAATAGATAGGGACACCAACTCTCTCGCTAGAATTAGGTTCCATAGGCTCGAGAAATTGTATGGGAAATTTTTGAAATGAGGTTGCTTCAAACACCAGGTTTTATATGTCCTTTGCCGTAAGCCCCCACGATTCAGCAGCATACAACAGAAAGAGTAAAATTAACACCTGGTATAGAAATTTCTTAGTATCCCGAGATAAGGTGGTGTTACTTAAAAGCTGCCGAAATCAGTTGATTTCTCAGCTTGATTTCTTGGCTAACTGAATATCCGAGGTAAGTAAATTAACCTACTACCTCAAAACAAAAATTGTCAACGTTCGTGGTGCGTCCCCATTGAGAGGACTCTTTGTATCAGTATTTTTGTTTTATCCTCGTTGACCGCTAAAAACATTTTTGCTGACTCCTTTTCTAGCGATAAGAAAAATACAGTAACATCCCGCCAAATACGTCTATATCTACGGCATAGGCTAGTGACGTGTGGCTCTTGTGGAATATGGTGCCTGACATGTTGACACCAGCCTTTCTCATCACATTCTCCATAACTGTAATAAATAGTGTACAGACAAGCCATCACCCTGTCTGAATGGTTCAGAGTGATCCTTACCAATCTTAACCGTGGATTTGGTGTTTTCCAAGGTACATCTGCAAAGTCAAATCAGCTTTGCAGGAATACCAAACTCAGAGATGGCCTCATATACCCTATTTTTTATCGAAGGGTCGAAGGCAGCTTTGTAGTCGACAAAGAGGTGGTAGTTGTCGATCTGCACAATATGCTCGAAAGGACCTTGAACGCAATTGGTAATAGGCTTATTCCACGATAGGTCTTACACTCTCTACGATCTCCTTTCTTGTATATGTTGTTGTATATAACAGACTGAGACTTCAATCCCCGGGGCATGCTCTTCTCTAGCCAGAAGTTCGTATGAGCTGATGCATGCTCCTAGTCAGCATGGGGTTGAAGCATTCCGTAGCAGTCGAGTTAGGTGGTTGGAGTTGGCGTCCGCTTCCTGTTGTGGTCTGCAGTTTACCGATGTCCAGCTTTCGTTGTGCCTGGTTACGTACGTGTTCTGTCATGCTTAACCTTCTGCGTACCTTAACTGCGGTAAGGTAGTGATCGTAGTCAATGTTCGCAACCCTGATCACACGTACGTCCAGAACACTCGATGTGTGCCTTCAATCGACTACCACGTGATCAATCTGATTCCCCGTCAATTCATCTGGAGACAACCATGTTGCCTAATGAATATTTTTATGGTCAAATCTAGTGCTGCTAACTACCATATTTCGTGCCGCAGAGAAATCAATCAGTCTGATGCCATTGTTCGACGTTTCGGTGTGCAGACTGAATTTTCCGATGGTAGGCTCAAATGCGGTCTCCCCGCCTATTTTAGCATTAAAATCGCCTAGTACAATTTTGATGCATGGCTGGAGCTACGGTCATATATATTTTCTAGGCTCTTGTAGAACTCGTCTTTGTCCTCATCGCTCTTCTCTTCTGTCGGAGCATGGGCACATAAAGTGTTAGTGAATAAACTTTGCCTTGACTCTTATAATGGCTATTCGCTCACACACCGGGTTGAACCGTGAGACTAAGTGTCGCAATCTCTTACCAACCACACATCCACATCCAATGTCGTGCTTGTCCGCATGGCCACTATAGTACATGTCTCACATCTTCATGTGCGAACACCCGTGTCCCGTCCACCGGATATATTGTAAAGCGGTAATGTCAACCATATATTCTTCTAGGACTTCCGCCATTTGGATGAAGGCACCTGGTCTATACAGTATTCTAACATTCCAGGTGCTTATCCTCAATTCATGGTCCTTAACTCCTTTGCGGTGTTCGTCAACATTTTGAGGGGTCCATTTTATAATTTTTTTTTACTTATTTTCATTGCAATAGTTCAAACGTCAGTGGCGGGCTGCAAGGCCAGCGCACTACGTCGCACTTTTTTCCAACTGCCAAGTTTTTATTACAGCCGCCCATTCTGGGTCAGACGCTGACCAGGGTACCGCTCACTTTGAGGTTTTAGGTTTCGCCAATGTCAAAATACTTGATATTAAACGAGCCGGCGACAAGATTTATGTAGATCAAATATAACAGGATAATATTTTCCAGCCACGCTAAAATCACTGAATTTTGGCAACACGAAATCCTACAAATTCCTAGTAAATATCGAAAGAGACCAATTACAAAAATAACGAGTCTATAGGTAGAAACGCAAACAGAATATGGTTCGCAAGATAAGACGAGCGCATCTACTGCAAAAATACCAGCAGTTCTTCTACGTTATCTATATTAAAGGCATATAATCTTAATTATTGTTGACATCGGTCTATAATAACTTTTTTTTGCCACTTTAACTATTGAATAGAATGTCAGCGTCACACTTATAGAATAATTCCATAAGAACTATTTTCCAAAGTTTCACTACCCTTATAAATAAATTATCATCACGATTTTCTTAGCTATCTATTGCATCTTACACGTGTACGCACACTATGCTCATAGTAGTGGTGCAACCTCCAATCCTTTCGATAAACTTTACAAATGCCCTTTACTAACGCCCATTTAACATCCGTCAAACATTCGTTAAATAATGACAATGATAGCATAAGCATAAGCGTGTGTATTTTACGTGAATCTTTAACCCAGACCATATACCAGAAAAAATGTCACTCCTTTTTCATTACATTCTGTGTTTTTTTGTTTTTCACCCACAACCGTTTGCACACGGAACGAAAGAGTTACCAAGATTGAGCTATAATAGATTGCCATTATTTAATACGCTTTAAGAATATTGACAAAGCGTTTATGATAAGCATTTTATGAGGCAATTTCTAAGGGTAATGCTTCCCAAAAGAGGAGCACAAAGTGGAACGTACGCAGCCAACTGCGTTTAATGCGGTTATCCTTTCTAAGTTTTTCTGTGGGAACGAGGAAAAAGGGCTAACCTTGAACTTAAGACCACATGCTAACCCTTTCTCTTGGTGACTCGGTAACAAAATTTCGCTGAAAACATCCCCCCCAATGATAATAGGGTAAACTTTTGCTTAACTGCTGACAAGATGCTGAAGAGTTAGCAATGAACGTCTGGTTTGTGTTAAGGAAGTAAAGGATTAAGTGTTATACTTTCGCGAGCAAATTATTTTAATTCCTGGTTGTGAATTAATTATAAGGTGTCGCCTTTTAATACATTACCAAGTTAGGTTGCGTTGACTGGCAGCAACCCTCAGCAATATGCCACCATTTGGCGGCGTTGTGTTGGGAATAATTTATAACTTTCTTATCCGTTAGATAAAGCAAGAATTCTCTCTCGATTTCAGGGAGGGAGGATGTGGGAGGATGTTACAAATATCATGCATAATTTATACAAATTTATGGTGTGACAATGGAGTGAAGAAGAACTAAAGGAGTGTGACTGTTGTTTGGTGTCGATTAAATTTACATGATGTCTTAGCGTAGCAGTGGTTATGTCACAACTTCTGGGAAGAGTATTTTCGATTTGTTGAGGTATAAAAAAAATCGATGAGCTGTAGAGTTTTTACTGACGAAAATAATGCCATTATCGTTTGTTCAACGTTTGAACAATATTTCATTGCTAATACACTTTGTATGTGTTGGTCTCTTAACAAATCTTAGAGATGTGATCTATTTTTTTATTTGGAATTCTTTTATTCTATTTCTTCCTAGCAAATTTGCTGCCTTATGCCTGCTAAGGCATTTCCTCAGGCCAAACTGTTGCCACAAAAAAAGCGTCAGTCTATATTTTTACCTTCGCGTAATTTTTTTGTCACGCTCTTTATGACTTATTTATGCGTTTGTCCCTGTTTTTCCTATGTTTTCTTTGTTACATGATCCTATAAAAAGGAAACTAAAACACAGACTTAGTTTTTAGGAAAAATTATGTCAGACGACCATTTATGACCGTTTATGAGGTCATATAAACAGCAAATGTCATTTTGGGAAGTTGCATAATTTATGACCGTTGCGTAATAAGTTTCCAGTGAATTTTGTTACAGTCCAATAATAGAATTTTGCGTATTTTTTTACTAAACAAAAAAATGCACTAAAAATTTGGTCAAAAAACTAGTGCATATTTTTATGGCTGTAGAGCAGAGGCTCGAGTGCTCTTTTTTAAATGACTTGGCGGTTTTTTTAGTTATTCAGTTGTTTTGGTTTTTTTTTGGTTTGTTTGCAAACCGTAGACAACAATGCCAGGACATGCAGTAAACAACAACAACAACAACAACAACAACATACAAACATAGGCCTGCCTGCGACTTGTCGGATTGTGGCGGTAGACTATTTGGAATTTTTCTGCCTTCGACTTTTCAACGCCCACTCTGACTTTTAGCCTAATTATTCAAAACAAACACGGTTTTAGGCGCTTTCATGCATTTCTAACAAATTGATTCTTTCGGAACCAAACATTGATTTGGCAAAAGTCAAAGGATTATCCTAGAGATTTAAAGTTGTTAATCCTTTACTATCACGTATACCTTTACTAAGCTCACATGAAAGGGGTGTCACTGTTTGCAAAATAAACAAATTATAAATATGCTCACGCTGCAGCAGAGTTCCTTTTAAACAGTATGTGTTGTTTGCCAATATTTTTGGGTGGGAGTACCATATTAAATTTCTTAGAAGCCTACAAGAGACGCCGTGGTATAGTGCGCATGCGCGCACATTTTAAATTCGATAAGTAAGCGTAACCGTTTAGGTTTAGCCAAAGGATTAAATTGAAATGCCTAGACTTGTTTGCTTATGTTGCTGGTGAGCAGCCAGCAATGCCTTGACCGTTGGCAACTACTGAATGTCCTTGCAACACACACACACAGTTTTGTGATCATTGTTTGTTGTTAATTGTCATTTTATTGATCTTGGATTTTGTTGACCTTCTAAGTAAAGGATTAGAAACAGGTTAAATTTGTGGATATATATTTAGAAAGGCTGCTGCACGTTGCTGTGCGAATATAAGTGGAAGTTGCAAATTTTAATCTAGTTTATTAAAAAAGGGCAGTAGTTAGCGTGGCCGGGACTAATTTGTTCGCCAAGTCCGGTATAAATAAGGTAGTGTGCAAGAACATTAATTTGAAGGTTAACCCTTTCTTAAGCACTTGCTGTTGTTGGAAATGGAAACGCCTATTTTTTAGTATTTACATGTTGATTTGATATAATGGATTAGGATACAAATAAAGATCGTTTAACAAAATTGTCAGTAAAAATATAGAGCTGAATAAAATTTGAATAATACTTACAAACCTGGGGAATGGGAAATTTTCTAATTTGAGTCTTTCTGGACACTATTCACTTAGAAATAACTACGATCTCTATTTGGAGGTCCCCAAGCAGCTCACAACTAATCACGTAATCCCCGGGCAATGCCACTGAACATCCGTTCAGTGGTAGCAAATGTGAGAAACCGCAATGTTGAATAACCTAAATGGCATGCTACCACCAATGGGTCTTAGGGAGGAGGAAGCTCTCTTAGTGGCTTTGGCAGTTCCAAGAAACTAGGACCAGTGGATTGGTCCTTAAACAATGATCCTTAAACAAAAACAATTACTATTAAAACACGATGAAATAAAAAACAAGAACCCCATGATTTAAGGATGTGTACTTGGAATGACCGAACTCTATGACATCACCGCCATACAGGAAATGAGATGGACAGGACAAGGATGTACACGACGAAAAACCTGTGACATCTTATATAGCTGCCATGCAGAAGACACGAATTTGGATGAGGATTCATAGTCGCCAATAGACTTCGACATCTGGTGTCGCGGTTTAACACTGTAAGTGATCGAATAGCCATTATCCGCATCAAGGCGAAATATTTTTACATTACGCTGATTTGTGTGCACGCCCCGATGGAAACGAAGATGAGGATGCATTCTATCAGCGCCTGAAGGAATTATATGACCACTTCCCTGCCCATGACATTTAAATTGTTCTGGAAGATTTTAATACTTAACTAGAAAGGGAAGATGCTCTTGGTTCAGCAGAGGGAAAATTCAGTCTACACAACAATACCTCCAATAACGGATTCAGGCTGGTTAGCTTCGCGTCGGAAGGAAACATGGGAGAGAGTCTCCCGATCAAAAGACAAGAAATCAGAATGATCACGTGGTAATTGATGGAAGGCATGTCTCAAGCATTATGTACGTGCGTGTGATGCGCGGTGCAAATATTGACTCGGATCACCACCTAGCTGCAGCCAAGGTACGCACACGATTAAGTAGTGCTAAAAACACTCGTAATCAAACGCAAAGGAAGCTAAACATCACAAAGCTGCATTCTACCGAGATAGCCAATACCTACTCCAATTGACTCTCTCAACTACTGCAAACAAACTGACGTTACCGACGCACAGAATCAGCATATTGCGTATTCTATGACCACTGCCGCAACGTCCATACTGGGTTATGAAATCCCACGCCCAGACAAACCCTGGTACGATTCCGAATGTCACGCAATGTCTGAGAAAAATGATTCTGCAAAACTGCAGCAAATGGCAATGCATGCAGTGACGGAGTGATATAATGAGAAAAGGATGGATATGAACTGCCTATTCAGGCGGAAGAGAGAGAGAGAGAGCTAGGATATCGGAAATTATGGAAATAGAACAGGGCTCCCCAACTATAAAGACAGAGATTGACATATAGCCACACACATAGTGTGTGCTACAAATATGGAGGGAACACTTTCGCTCTCTGCTCGAGAGTCGATGCACTGCCGGCAGGACTTTTTAAAGGTCCTGGGACCGGCCGCGGCATGATGGTTAGAACAGCGACTACCATGCGGGAGATCCCAGGTTCAACTCCTTGCTCCAGTCATCTAACAAATAAAAAATAAAATTTTCCCCCTCGATGTTGTCGACAGCAAGTTTGCAGTATAAGTGTCGAGTCAATCGGCATGTCTAGTAAAAAGCTTTTCAAACAGTGACGTTCGCATTCGTCGTAAAAAACGTAGGTGCCGTTAGTTGTGAATCTAAAAATAGAAAACGGAACCTGATTGGATCTTATCAGTGGGGCTTTAGACCTGGTAAAGCCACGGTCGACCAGATATTCACACTACAACAAATCCTGGAGCAGACCCAAGAAATGCCAATCAGTTCATCGATTACAAAGCTACATTCGACAGTCCCATATGACAGAAATTATTCGATGTTAATGATGATTTTGGTATCAAGCAAGGCTTTAGGCAAGGTGAATGTCTTAAGAGATTGAGAGAATGAAGATGATCATGCAGAAGGCTGCGGTAAACATGACCGGTACCATCTTTAACAATCATTGGCCGTTGACTGTGGGATGTTACTGCGGCCTTTTCGAGCATTGAAAGGCAGTCGGCAGAAGTGGGTCTGGTGATAAATGCAAATAATCTACTACGTTAATGAATTTGTCTATCTTTGCTTCGCCTTAAAAAAATAAATAATGTCAGCCTGTAAATCAAGAGACGTGTATTGAACGCAAACCGCTGCTACTATGCGCTAAGCAAGCGTTTTAATGACAAAGCCCTGTCTCGAAGAACAAAGATCCAACTATACCAGACACTGAGTTTACCTGTCTTGCTCTACTCATCAGAATCCTTTGCAATGAGACAAGCGGATTAATATTTGGACCCATCGTCGTAAATGGCAAATACCGTTGTCGAATATACCATGAGCTGTATAACTACATCGACGTAGTCAAGTGCGTTCAAATAGATCGAATGCGTACGAATGAATGAAAATGATCCAGTTAGAAAAGTCTACGGTAATAACCTCGATGGGCGGCACAGGAGGGGCGACAAAAACTTCGTTGGATGGACTACGTGAAAGAGCTTGGTGTGGCCAACTATCTACGGAGCGCAAAAGACCAAAGCGTCCGGAATTCTTTTCTAGGTGCGGCTACTGATAGATTAATTTCTGTTGCTGCTGCCAATTAAGAAGAAGAAGTATGCGGTCGACAAATGGTCAATCCATGTCTATGATAGTCTAGGATAATTTTCTGCTAATTTATATATTTCTGAAACATTTCAAATATATCGTTTAATTGCCTTTATTTCATTTTCAATAATAAATATCTGAAATATTTTTATTAAATCCTTTTCCAAAAATTAAAAAAGAAATTTGTTTTACAAATAATATAATCCGAAACCAAAGAGTTTGAATTATGATGACAACATTGAGCACACACCCAGGAAAATTTTTTAGAACTTGTTGCGAATGGTATTGATACTAGAATCGTTTCTTTTTTGATCGACTTTCTATTCTGTTTCTGGTTCCATATAACAGATTATGTACAACATGTTGCACCACAGATTCCGTAGAACAGAAAATAAATATTCGTATTCGAAATAAGTATTTTTTAGAGGGTATTTATTAAGAAAAACTCAAAAATCGGAGTTAAAATATATTTCGAACTAGCACCCAATTGAAAACCAATTAAATTTCAGCATATGCAATTCAGCTATGTAGCAATTCATTTCATAACAGGTTCCAGGAGAACATGTTGGTTTTGGGACAATTTCAAACAAAAATAATATATTGTGCAACCGAAAGTGGAACTTGTTACTTATCAGTAAAAGCTATTCTGTAATTGTTTCTTTGCAACAAAATATTTTGCTGGGCATATTCAAATACAAACAGGTTTTGGTTATTTAACATACATAGACAAATACAGAATTTTTTCCACTTTAAATTTTTTATTCAAAAGTATACCTACATATGAAAAAAAAGACAACACAGTTATCCTCAAGGACATTATCTTTTCCATAAAAAAACAAAAATCCCTCTAACTGTTTTGTAATATTAAGCAATCCTTTTAGCCGTGACCATAAAATTTGAAGACTTGCAAAAATTTCTCCGAATATGTCTTTATTAATTTTTCACAGATATAAAACAAAAACACGAATGCGTTAAGTAACTCTTCCTGTTTTAGCAAGAATTGTATTCCTAATATTACCCTTTTTCAAGCGAAAGGCTAAAAAATCCTTTCGCGTAAATATTCTAGGAAATAACTGCATTTTTTTAACATTACTCTTTACTTCCTCTGTTCTACCAGAACTATACGCCAGTGTCATCATCATCATGCAACATTATGTTGCCGCCTTGACGAGATTTTGGCTGGCAACCCACCTTCATCAGCTAAAAAACGTAATCATATATAATGTTGCGTTTTGTTAAACAAAACCATAAAACCGTTGGTAGTTGTGTTGTTTTTTTTTTTCGTTTTTTCTTCTTGTGTTATTGTTGATGATGTTGGCAAATTACTTAACTTTTGTGTGTAGAAACGGCCGTCCGACGTACAACAACACCTTTATGGTTAGGCTGCTGCACTAAACTTGTTAGACAAAGAATAACTCACGAACAAAGTATACAACGCTAAGGCTAAGGCTGAGGCTGATGGCACCGGCTACCCAACACTTTTTTTTAGCATTGTTGAATCCTTTTTTTTACCACTTTCGCTAGGATCCTTTTTGTGTGTGAGAGAGTTTTAGTGAGAATCATTATAAATGAGTGTTGTTGCTCGTTTGCGTTTGTGCCATTGTCGTGCGTTGTTTTTTTTTTCAGTTATTTTTTGCAAACGAAGGAGTTGTTGCATAAATGCATGGCCATAATATACCGCGTTTGTTTCATTGGTGGTGTTGCTGTTGTTGTTTTTGCCGTGTCAGCGGAATTTCGCAATTACTTTCGGTGTTACCAACAACTCTATTGTCCTTTAGCCATCTACACAGCGTGCTGTAATTTTACACAATGCCACTGAGGTGCACGTAATGTAAACAAATGCTCGTTTAACGGTGAAAGAGTAGAAGGAAAGGAGTTAATGCAGTAGAAATTGTGGAAAGAGGTGAGGTAAGGAATTTTTCTTTCCTAATACATGTACACACAATTTTTTAAGGTTCTTAATTTGTTAAAATATTTTCAAATATAGCTGGTAGTGGGTAACTTTTTTAAAATTTTATTTTTTACATGTATAATGTGAATGTTTGTCGCTAAAGTCCTCCTAAACGGCTTCATCGATTTTAAAGCAATTCGTAGTGAAATTTTTTGTGTTACTAAAGAACTATAGAACTGAGAGCTGTTAAACTTTGTATGAGGATCTTTTATTTGAATATTTTTTTTTGCTTTACATATAAATATAAAAAAAAAATCTTTCATTACCTTAACAAAACCCAACCTTAACTACCTTACTTTCCATTTGTCAAGGCTAACACAATAATGTGCAATTGCAATATCTCCCAATTTTCCAACAAAATTTCCTGCCGCGTCTGTGATCTATAAAAAAAACTACAAACTCATTGTAAAAATCCACTTGCTTTAGTATATTTCCACTGCCAGACCAGGTTTCAAAGAAATCATAAAAATTTACATAAAACGCGCTCTAAAATTGCCACGCAACAATATGTCAGCTTACCAAAGTCGTGCAAAAAACTAGATCGTTTTTGTCGATCATAAAAATTTTCAAGTAAAAACAGCAGGAACTGTGACATATTTTTTTGTTTTCCACAGCCACCACCAGCTAGGTAAACTAGTTTTTCACCAAATGACGCAACAACGTTGCTAAAACATGCAAATTTTTATGCAACGCTCTATTTGTTGCAAGGTTGTAAAAATGCAGCGCAGAGGTTTTCGTATTTTCTTGGAACTCGTATTTGTCACGTTTTGTTATAATTTTTTGTTACAGTTTTTTTCTAAGGATAATTTTTAGTTCCTTTTTTCTCTGCGTCTCCGACTCTTGTCTGTCCTGTTGGTGACTTAACACAATACAGATGTGGGTGAGAGCAAAACAAAAATACAAATTTGTTCCCATTTTAGCGTTAATTGTGTTTTTAGCACAAACCGTGACTGGGACGCACGGTTGGCCGCAGCGATGACCTGCATTAGTTGCGTCATTGTCACATTACAGTTTTTATGATCGCTCTCTTTTTGTATCATTGCTTCTTTTTTGTCATAAGAAGGATCTGTAAACTTTTTACAATTACCCTGTGAGGCAGCGTAACAAATGCGGATTTAAAAACGTCAAAAATTTTAAAACAATTTCCTTATAATTATGTCAAACATTAGCATCAATATTTATGACTTGGTCTTGTTATGCAATATTTTTTGGAGTTCTTAAGAAGTCAGCTATTGTTCGTGAACGCAAAAAAATAAATGCAAGGTCGAGAAACAAAAAACTGCACTAAAAATTGGTCAAAAAACTAGATCAGTGTTTTATGGTTTGGACGAATTTTTTGCGAGTGACTTAGGTCTGTTTTTTTTCCTGTTTTGAATGCGTTAAAACAATTAAGGTTACTTAAGAAAACAAACCACATTTTTTTTCGCATGCGGTAAAATTTTTTGTTTTGTGAAGAACTAATTGAGTTTTTTGTGCGTTTCGGTGAGAAAAAAAAGCGAAAGTCTACTTGAAAAAAGTGTGACCATAGGATAAAGATAGCTTCTGTTTACCTTGAATAGGGAGAGGTAACGTTGTAAAAAAGTGTTCTGGTTATAAAGGAATCACAAAAATAGAGAGTGTATGGTACGACTGGCTTATTGAACTATATTTTTATAAAAGGGTGAATACACTTAAGGTCAACTTGGATTTTTTTTAACTAATTGCGGAAATTAACAAGTTTTTTATAAGAAAAATATTTTATAATAAATTTTTGGGCAATTTATATCAAAATTTATTTCATTCTTAAAGGACAATACCTTTTAAGACAAGTCATAGTTGATATATTATTAATGAGGCTATTCAGATTTATTTCTTTAGTGCCTTTGAACTCCATTAATAAAAGATTTTTTATATACTTAAAAAATAGAAAAAAGTGCCACTTAAGTAAAATTCTGAATTCTGAATTGAGCTTGGTGCGTCGATGCAATGGCGATAGCGCCCCCAAATGCAAAATGCCCCGACATTTTTTTGGAGGAATGTTTCTTTGGTGTATTTTTCATAACTTATTTGGGTGATTTTTCTAAATTCTTGGGGACATTTTCGTGCCACAGAGTTTTAGATATACATATATCGGGTTATAAACAGAATGTGAGTATAAGATTTTATTCGACTTTTCGGAATTCAAATTAAATAGTGGAAGTCACAAAAAATACTTTGTGATTTCGCCAGGCCATTAATACGTTTTCATAAGCAAATCATTCCAAAAAGTTGGAGAGATTACAAAGAAGCAATGCAAACTGTTAACATTTTTCGTCTTCTTTATTATGTCCTTCAAAAAATGGTTTAGTATCGAACTAGTGTCCTGATGGTTCCTATAACAAGCTAATTTTTCAGATTGTTTTTTTCCTGTTACCTTCCGCGGATATAAGGATTCGAAATCAAAGAAAGTCAAGGACTTAAATAAAAGATAGAATAATTGTTGTTTCTTGAATTTACACTTACAAAAAGTGCACCAAAAGTCTTTTTACTTTTCAGGCGATTATGGAAAAAAAATAAATCAAATCGATACAAACTGTTTACATATTATGAAAGTACATTAAAGAGATTTTATGTTTTGAAATAACATCATCCTTATATTATCATTGAGTATTTTGACACCGCAGCAACCTGATGTAGAAATGTTTAATGATGACTTCAAAGGTTTTGACGAAATGGTCTGCATTTCCCCTTGACTACTACTTCTACTAAATTTTCTTTCACATTTCATGAATGAGGTATATATATTTAGACTCACAATTACTACACCAGACATGCCGATTGTCTCGATACTATACTGCGAAGTTGCTGTCGACAACAATGATCTATATCATCGACATACTCAAGCAGCATTTGACTTTTGTTAATGATGGTACCATTCCTGTTTACTGCAGCCTTCCGCATGATCATCTCCCTTACGATGTTAAAGAGATCGCAAGACAGACTATCGCCTTGTCTAAAGCCACGCTTGGTAAAAAGTGTCTCACTCAGATTTTTTTTCCAATTATCACTGAAATCTTCGTGTCAGTCAGTGTAATTCCGCAAAGTCGTATAACCTTAGCGGAAATACCAAACACAACCATAGCATCTAACAATTTCTGTCGTATCGAACTATCGAATGCAGCTTTGTAGACAGATGGTAAGTGTCGATCTGCATTTCCTGAAGAAAGATTTGTCCAGTATATCTGGTCGGTCGTGGATTTACCAGGTCTAAGGCCACACTGATAAGGTCCAATCAGGTTCGCTAGAATGGGGTTTAGTCTTTCACATAACACACTAGACAGTACCTTGTATGCGATGGGTTAAATGATGATCCAGCGATAGTTGGTATATACACTTGGATCGCCTTTCTTAAGCACAGGACATAGAATACTCAGATGGCAATTATCGGGCACTAATCGGGCTACCTATCCCGTGCATATTACAAGTAATTAATCTTAGGACTATTATTCCGAATAGGAAAAGTCACTGGAGGGAAATACCAGAAGTATACGGATGGATCAAAGTTAAGCGAGCGAATAGGCTATGGCATCCAGTCAATGAACCTTAATATAAACATATCCTACAAGCTGCCAGAAGATGGCAGCGAATTTCGGGCAGAAATCACTGCTATACTTGAGGTTGCTAAACTACAGGAAAATAATGTCTGAAGAATCTGCATCTCCACCAGTGGTAGGCATAATCGAATGCACGCTTACAGAAATATGGTGTGCGGTCGCACAAGATGCGCCAGTGATGTCCAAATTGTCAAAATGTTGCGCTCTCCCCACAATCGTGCTCTTATGCTCTTCCAACAATGGTTGAACACAATGCCTGTATTTGTGTTGAATGCGAAACAAGCGTATGTGGTGTTGATTTTGTAACACCCAAGCAGAGGCTGACTATTTTTAATCAAACTAAACTTTTAATTGAAGCTATGGAATGCCTATCACAGATCTACGCGGTGAAAAAAGGTCATTCAACACTATGGGTGATGGCTGAGTAATTTGACATCAGGCTCATGTGGGAACTGGGATACAGCGAAATTCCGTACAATTTCTTAGCGGCTAAGCTGACTAGATGGGGTAACGTAAGAGGGTACAACGCACATAGTCTTACAGAAAAAAGAAAGTGTTGGTATGCCTATCTCTGCCTGCCGTCTGCACATCAGTCAACGACCCGATTTGTAAACAAGCTACGATTCTCTGGTCGCAGGTGAATAAAAAGAGGACTAAGCAACAATTTAACTTTCCAAGAGGTAACATATCCGCAGTTATAAGAACACTAATAGGACATTGTCTTTTAAGAAAACACGCCCTATGATTAGGCCATAGAAACTCCACCCTCTGTTCATACAGCATGGAGCAATATGACGAAACAACGAAACCTTTTCTTATTCGATTGCGCAGCAAAACCCAGCGATAAATGAAAGAAAGTTCCTATTTAGTAATCAATGACATCAGTATGGCATTGTAAGCAGGCGATGTAAGTACTAAGAATGTCATGAGTCTATAATGTAAAAAATATCGTCCAATCATTATAACTTCGTTTGAAATGGCACCTACTGACATCGCCACTTACTTCGTAATCAAGTGTGTTATCAAGCTCGCTTAAAACTCCATCGTCAATTACTTTGTAAGCGAGAGCGCACTGACTAAACGATCTATGACACTCCTATGTTTAACTTAAGAAGAAATGTAAGTGAGAGAATCGCCACTGATTGCTACTAAAAATAGCTGACATCTGAGATTACGAATTGTGTATATTTACCGCTGTGGATCTGGACAATGAACTAGGGTATAGCAAGCACCGAAATTCATAGAAAAGGTAAATCGGCTAGTATTGGAAATTTTCTAATCTAACCTTGGCAAATATAAATCTTTGTGAAAAATTCAATTCAAAGATATTCGGCGAGGCCGACAATTACGGCCTCGAAGTTGATCTATTTGTGCACTTAAGGACATAAACACAAAAAGTAAAGTGACTCATCTAGAATCATCAAAGAAAGTAATATTTATTTCAAACATAACGCTATTCCACAAAATCCATAAATCTCGACTAGTATTTCATCTCACTTTAATGAGGTACCTGGTATGATTCTTTCCTCTTCAGTATATTTATATATTTACATGGCTATCCACCCACTAACAGTTCAGGCATTGATCCGCTGTCACTTTTCCAGCCATAAACGATTAACCAAATTTTAATTAAAGCCCATTTACCACAAACTTGCAGCGGCTATCACACTCTGTCGATTTCTTTGTGTACGAAAGCGTTAAATAAAATCACAACAACAGTTAATCAAGCTATTATTATTATTGGTTGTCGTTGGTGGCGTTCGGCGTGTTATTGTTGTTGTTGTCGTTTTTTACTTGACCAAGTCAATATTTTCATAGCGGTTTAACGTTGACAAAGTTGATGTTTGTTGTTGTATGTGTAAAACACTACAAATGTGAAATTTTTGTACAAGTGCGAGCAAGTAAGTGTGAATATTGTGTATGAGTGTGTGTGTGTATGCGTGTTAGCGGTAGAAGGAGTGCGTACTTGTATGACCGAGTGTGTGTGTGTGTCGTATTTGTATGTGTTTTTCATGACCAACAACGGTTAACCAGAGAAAAGGCCACAAAAATGCCACGAAAATCCCAAACTAAAAAAACATCACTTGAATAACAGCAACAACTACGGCGACAACACCAACAACAAATAAATAAATTGTATATACAAAAATATATAAACAAACAAAGGCTCCAATAACACAAAAACAGCAGCAACACATGTAACTACTACTACTACTCACACCCACAAAAAGTCTCAATGAAGCGGAAAACCCCCGTATTATTGGGGAGTGGTAATGAAGTTGGAGTTGTGGAGCAAACAGAAGCTATAGGAAAAGGCTTCCACAAAATAGAAACAGTTAACAATTGTGTTTGGTATAATACAAAACAAAAACCAATTGAACCAAATGAAAGCTTTGTGGCAAGAGTAAAAGTAACGCTCTTAAATCATTTTTGCATACAAATAAAGGGAACGAAATCATTATTGTCAAAAGAATTATTAAGTACAACTGTCTGTGCGTCTATCGTTAATCTAACTACATACAACCCTTATTTTATAATACTATTATTTGTTTTCATTTATTTTCCACAACTGTTTGGTAAGACCAAAGCAACTTGCCTTCCTGCTTTGCTTGTTGTTGTCCTAATCAAGGGTAACCATTGCAAAGCCAAATTTTTCTAGCCCAAAAATACAAACCGTAAGTGAAACCAAACTCATCAACAGCAACTGCCACCAGGGGTAATCCAACCCCCTTTACCCCGACAGCCAAATACTCTTGTTAATGTCTAAGCCAGAAACCGATACCGCACATAAAGGTTTAGATGGTCCAAACCCTTAGAGGATTAATTCAATGACAGTTGTTGCACTCTTAACATTTGCTTGCCCAAATTACGCGGATGTGCTGTGCTCTTTTTCATTAATGGCGTCTCAGTAAAGCCAAAACAATACACAGACAACGAATGTTTTTTATTCACGCTCTCTGTCTCTCTTGCTGGTTCTCTTTGTTTCATCTCATGCGAGAGTTAACGGTTAAAAAATCATGTCCTTTTTTAAGCAAGGCAAAAAAAGTAAACAATCTCCAGAGAGTTGTTTCGAAACTCATTGCAAAAGCATTACAATAATTTCATTTTCCCAGCAACAACAGCAATGTCGACATGACAACAACAACAATGTGGAAAAAACTTTTCCCACTGTTTGGGTGAAATCAACCCTATTATTAACCCACTAAACCACCTCGTAAGAGACACCCCTTCCTTGCAACTCGAACAGTCCCACCAAACATACAGGAAATGGTAAAAATTGTATTGTCCTTACCACCACACAGACACACATACAAACACACGCATGCACACACATAAACCACTTCACAGGAAAAGCAAGCTCATTTCGCACAAAGGCGGAAGTAAAGGAGCGTGTGCATAAACCCACGGTAACCATAGTCGCGGCAAAAGCTTTTGCCTTTTACTCTCCCTGTGAAATATGCACGCGTCAAACATAATGCAACTCCGGCGTTTTTTATGGCAAAGCTTTAAAAATATATATGTTCCTTTCCCTGTCCTCAACAACTGGCAACCGCTGCCACTACCACCATCACATCACGCCACAGGACTATGGTGCTAGATCGCATCATGCCACCACCACCATCACCACCGCCGCCACTACTGGCCACCAATGTTATGAGCCCTCCACAACAATAACACCCCTTTTTATGGTTGGGTGTACAAGCAAGAGTACGTGTGTGTGTGTGCCGACCGACAAAGGGTGCTTATGACAGCTATACTTCATATTGTCGAAAATCCAACAACAACAACAACACATGAAAATACATTCTTGCCACAGTAACAAATTTTATTTGGTTCCATGGTTTGGTTTCGCCAGATACTCTTCGACGTCAATGGGAAACCAAACCAAAACGTTGAACCTAAGCCTTCGTCGAGTCGAGTACAACTGGTTTTTTTTCTTTCGGGGGGTACTTATTACAAATCTATAACTGATTTTAAGGGTTAAGAATGTGTGCCTTGCAACGCATAACAGACATGCACAAATATGTACATAGTAGTTGTGAATATAAAGTAGAATGTTTGTATGTGCGTATATGTTACGCAAATATATGAGTACGTACCCTCGCTGATATTGTGCGTAATTTAGTCCCGTGTGATTTTTGTGATAAACTTGATTTTTAATTTATGATTTTTAATGATCACAAGGCATGTAAAAGTACAGTGGTGGTTCGATTGTGGCGACAGTTGAAGATGTATGGCAAGCGCTAATAACACTGTGCGACAAATGGTAGGGGTCAGTGATCGGAAGGGGTCTGTCTATCGGGAAAATCGAGGAATCGAGCTATATCGATATGAAGTAATTATCATATAGAAGGGATGGGAGCTGATGTGTAGAGAATGGGGCGTCTTCGTCTCCAAACATCGGGATGGGCCCTGCGTGGTCTAAAATGTGATCCTTTAGGTTATACTAGTGGGCCCGGCAATGCTTCGCTATTGCATATCCCGTTATATTGGATGTCCCGTTATATTGGAATACAGAGAGTTATTTAAAGAATTTTTTTAAACGTTTTCCCATGGACGTACGCAGGTATCTTAAAAGAGTACACAAAGTTGTTTATCATCGATTGATAATATATTATTTTTTAACTTCTTGTAAGCGCGGAATACCTTGTGCTATCGAATATTGCCATTTTTACCCCCTAAATGTAGAAAAATCCAAACAATGTGTAGCCTATGTTACTCGCGGGGTTATTCGGAAGATTCCCTGAAAATTTCATCAAAATCGGTCCAGCCGTTTTCGAGTCCATACGTTACATATATACACTAGGGTGGACCTTGTGTCGATATTTTGGTAGATGAGGGCTCTATTCCGTGCCTTTTTGAAAAAAAATGACAATGCCGAAAAAAAAAATTAAAAAAAAAAAAATTAGGGGTTGCGCACGAGCCGAGAAAAAGGTCCACTTTGCCAAAATTAGGGGGGAAATTGCCATAGGTCATCAGGGGTCACCCGTAGGGGGGAAGAATGTATGGCCGACCCCCATTAACTTTTTACCGCCAACATTTCCCCCAAGACACCCACCCCCTATCTCCTCCCCTTAGGGGGGTCACCATACAAAAATGGAGGTTGCTCAGTATTTTCGAAAAACACCATAGGTCATCAGGGGTCACCCCTAGGGGGGCAAAATATATGACCGACCCCCATTAACTTTTCATCCCCAACATCTTTTCCGAACAAACTTACCCTCTATCTCCACTCCTTGAGGGACTCCCCATACAAAAATAAAAGAAGCTGTAATTGAGTAGTACTACTAAGCACTTTTAATATAATATAGTCAAATTAACATATTTTTGTTCGCTGATGGGTATTTCTTGCGGTAAGAATCGATAACATGTAGTAAATACTGTTTCTCTCCTTCGCCTTGACACAGTATTCTATTATAATCTGGTATCATTTTTACTCCTCTTTCGGCAGTGTCGTTCACAACGCGCAAGTTATTTACAATTCTACGACCTTCTTGATAGTCTGCGCGAGATTTCCAGGTTGCTGGATTTGAATGAAATCTTGCGATATTGCAAATCGTACAAATAAATTTTTGGTATTATGAGAGACGAAGTTGCTCAAGTCTTTAGCCAAGAATTCCTCATTCACATCTTTGAATTTCACCTCGATTTTTTTAACGCTAGTGCTTTTGATTACGACGCGAGGAGCTGGGGGAACCGGGTTGTCTTCTTCATCTTCTTCACCTTCGTCATTCTCATTTTCTAGCAATGCTTGGGCCATTTTGGCCTTCAACTCATTTGAAACCTTGTCATCGAAAAAGGCAAGGGCTATGTGCTCATCGGCGAGATACCATAGGTGACCGATAAATTTCTTTATCATTACCCGAGATAAATCCTGGTCAACGGACTTGTACTCGACGATGTCCTTCAAAAACTTCCAATCTTGATTCGGCGCCTCAGCTGCTCGAGAAGAACCAAACCATGCCTTGACGTAAAGTCGCACCACAAAAATACAAAAGTGTCGAATACCATTCAATTCACATACAGATAAGTGAAAAGTTCTCCGAAACAAAAACATCTTGAGGCTGTAAATGGCTTTTGCCATCCATCGAGCATGGGAAACGGGTCCTGGAGGTCGGAAATGGTAATTCTCAAGTTTTTCACCCAGAAACAAAAGAATTAATTGTAGCATTTCTTTGTAGTCATCGCGAGGGTGTTTCTCCTTCAATTGATCTAAGCAAAACTCCTTTATGCCGACTTGCATTGCCACAGGAATTTTTCTGACGACTTGATTGTCTATCAAGCCAGAATGGAATGGTTTAACCTTTACAATGTCCCATTCCTGTTTGAAACGGTCAAAGCAAGGAACGCCTGGTGCACTGGTCTTTCCCATTTTTGTCTCAAAAACTTCCCTTAGCACCAGTTCGTATACGTGGTGTCTGCAAGGTAAATATAAGATTTCTCTCTCCAACAGCCGCTCAAGAGCAACTGCGGCTCCGGAGAATGGGCCACTGTTCGTTGATGTCGTGTCGAAAGAAAGTCCTTGTATTCGATGTGTCATATGCCAAGATGCCAACAGTTGATAAACGGCATGTGCTATTCTCCGGCCTTTTCCTTTCCCATCTTCTACTTTGGGAACTCCAAGAAGTTGTTCTTTTTCTCCGTACGAGACAATTACCGGTAGACGGTCCACCTTCTTTGTACCCACAAAATCCAAAAGCATTTTGCCATCCCAATGGACTACGAAGGATTTAGCTGCGACAAGCTGGAGATGAATGAAACGGCACTTGTTGAATGACAACAATCGATGAATGAACTGCTATTTATAACTACTAGTATTTTGCAATATTTTACTGCCAGGTACTGATGAATGGGGGCATCTGCTACGTGTGCGTTTCAAATTTTTCAAGACTTTCCAAACAATGACCACTCTTGAATATTGGTGGAATTTCTGTAAAAAAATCAAAAAAAATTAAAAAAATCTCGATATTGTGCAACTGTAAATACATAGATTTTCAGTATTTTTGTATGGGGAGTCCCTCAAGGAGTGGAGATAGAGGGTAAGTTTGTTCGGAAAAGATGTTGGGGATGAAAAGTTAATGGGGGTCGGTCATATATTTTGGCCCCCTAGGGGTGACCCCTGATGACCTATGGTGTTTTTCGAAAATACTGAGCAACCTCCATTTTTGTATGGTGACCCCCCTAAGGGGAGGAGATAGGGGTGGGTGTCTTGGGGGAAAATGTTGGCGGTAAAAAGTTAATGGGGGTCGGCCATACATTCTTCCCCCCTACGGGTGACCCCTGATGACCTACGGCAATTTCCCCCCTAATTTTGGCAAAGTGGACCTTTTTCTCGGCTCGTGCGCAACCCCTAATTTTTTTTTTTTTAAATTTTTTTTTTCGGCATTGTCATTTTTTTTCAAAAAGGCACGGAATAGAGCCCTCATCTACCAAAATATCGCAAAAATTTCATTTCAAGGTCCACCTTAATATACACACATCCTGTTTTATATATATAGATAGATAGATAATGACTCCATATGTGCGGGTGCTGAAATTAAAGATATTATCAAGAAGAATACAACGGTGTATTTTTGAAGACCCCAAGGGACCTATTTTTGTTGATTCCTAGAGCCAGTTTTAAGACAAGTATTCTTAAAAAAATTAACATATATATATGTGGGGAAATTGCCGGGGGTTCCGACCACCGGGAAAAGGTAAATCGGTTAAAAAAAAGTTATACGTATCCCGCCGTTTCGCTGGGTCACGTCTAGAAATCGAGATTATTTGAAGTTAGTATCATATAGGGGAATTTGTCACATGTAGCGGTCTTATTTCCAAAATTGTTGTTGATATTGAACGAAATTTGGCTCTATTTTTCTGTGATATACTACTGACAACTACCTGCTCAAAGGACACGCTCACCTCCCATATATCCTGAATTAAAAAAAGATATAATTTCCAATTAAATTTTGCCAATTTATATGAGTTTGTCGATTCCCGTCTCCAGTCATCTACATTTTCTTTCATTGCCGGCCCCTCGATGTTGTCAACAGCAACTTCGCAGTATAAGTGTCGAGTCTATCGGCAGTAAAAAGCTTCTCAAACAGTGACGATTGCACTCGTCGATAAATAAGTAGGCGCAGTTAGTTGTGAATCTAAAAATAGAAAGCGTGTTAATTCACAACAATTAAGTTTTAATTTATTATATGAGGCTACCGAAAGGGCCTTATACGGTAGCAACTAATAAGTAATTTTAACAAAAATCTCAAAAGAAATCATATTTTCAAATTAGTGGTTATTTTTCCGGTTTATCAAGTTTTACCCATGAATGCAAAATATTGCAAGTAAACTATGTTCAACATTTTGAGAAATTTCTCTAAGAAATTTTTGGAAAAATTATAATTTTCACGAAATTGATTAATCCGTATAGGATGTACCAGTAGGGGCAGCTCAGCGTGTCCGATTTTTATTCGTAAGTCAGTGTTCAATAAACGCTTCAAAAAATTGAATAATTTTAGTGTACTAACAAAAAAGTTACGCATGTAGAAATAGGGGGGTAGAATAGTATGGTTGGTACTAGAAGGAGTCAGTCGATATAGTATATATCCATTCCAGACTCAAATTTCAATAAGCGTACATCTGCGCAAAATATGAGTGAATTCAGTGTACTTATATAAAAAATAAGTATGTAATCTGCGGAATGTAGCTGCAGCCATCTCAGCTATACAGAGGAAATTAGCAAAAATGGGTCAAAAGGTCAAAGAACACAAAACGAAGTTTTCAACGAACGAAGAATCACTCGTTTGGGACACTGCTGGTACATTGACAATTAAATTTCGAGGTGGTGGTAGATCAATAAAACTATTAGATATTAGTTTCTATCTGTCTGCCTCGAAATCAGGAGAAGAATTCTGCTTGCTAATAGATGCTTCTACGGACTAAGCAAGCGATTTAATGACAGAGCCCTCTCTCGACAAAGAAAAATCAAGCTATACCAGATACTGACTCTACGGACTCTTGGATGACACAAGGGTATGAATCGGTTCTGGTTCTACATCATCGTTAACGGACAGTATTGATGCGGATGAATCATGGACTGTATACTCACATGACGAGGTCAGACGCATTAAAGTGCAGCGGTTGCGTTGGCTAGGTCATGTTGTACGCATGCTTCAGCTCGAAAAGTCTTCGACAATGAACACGATAAATGGCTCAGGAAAAGGGGACCAAAACTCTGTTGAAATGACCAACTGGAGAAGAAGCGCATATATTACCTTTGCGGCGTATAATCCTAACATACCATTGAAAAGAAGTTCCAGCTAAATAAAAATGTAAACCTGTAAGGCAGAACTGGGTAATTTTAATGGGAAGTAACGAAACAAATGGTTTTGGTAAAAGTTTCGGTTTTCTGAGTGTTTGTCTGTTATTACGTGGTAAATTTACTGACCAAATTTAAATATGCTCCAGTTGCCCGTTTGGAAGTTATGGGAGAAAGGTTAACTTCTAAAAAAATGGCATCTTGTATTAAAACAAAGGGAGTCAGCCAATATAGTTCACATTGATTCCTAAGCCAAATTTTCGTAGGCGTGCGTCTTATTTGATCATTTGAATGGGATTTATCAGAAGAGGTGTGGCAAAGTCTTCGCTTTTCAGGAAATGTATCTACTTTTAAAAGATAATGATACTGACCAAATTCAAATATACTCCAGTTATTCGCCCGGAAGTTATAGAAGAAATATTAGCTATCCGAACATAGGTAATTTTGTATGGAAGGTACCAGAAGGAGTAGGGCTATTTTGCCCATTTACAATCTTGTTTCTTAATTTTGAAAAATATTAATACTGATTCACTTTTATAAGGCTTAGTTAAAGATTACTCGAGTTGCACTGCACACCAACCAGCCAGTCTGTCGATCAGCTTAAAAAGTCCTAAAACGTAGTTTTGGTGGCACTCTTATGCGCCATCTACCGAGTTCGTCATCGAAAACTTTCGAGCTGGAGCATTTTCGTCAATGCGTACAACATGACCTAGCCAACGCAACCGCTGAACCTTAATGCACCTGACCACGTCAATGTCAGAGTACAGCTGGCAAAGCTTATGATTCATACGACGCCGATACTCTCCCTTAACGATGATAGGCCCATATATTTTACGGAGTATTTTTCTCTCGAATACTGCCAGAACCGATTAATTCGTATTTGTCATAACTCAGAATTCTGAACCATACATTAAGACAGGTAGAGCCAGTATCTGGTATAGCTTCATTTTTGTTCGTCGAAAGAGGGCTATGTCATTAAATCGCGTGCTTAGTTCATAGTAGTATTTATAAGCAAGCAGGATTCTTCTCCGGATTTTGAGGCTGACATTTTTTCCTAGGTAGATAAAACTATCTACCGCCTCGAAATTTCAGTTGTCAACGGGTAGACTCCTTGTTCGTTGAAACTAGTAACATCGTTTTGTCCTCGTTCACCGTTAGACCCAATTTCGCTGATTCCTTCTGTATACCTGAGAAGGCTGCAGTCACATCCCGCAGTTTTTGACAGGTGATGTCTACGTCATCAGCGTACGCATGTGGCTTTTATTAAATATCGTGCCATTCGTGGTTACCGCAGTTTTCCTCATTATCATCTCCATCATTATGTTGAAGAGGTCACACGATAGGCCGTCGCTTTATTTTAGGCCTCGTCTGGTATAGAATGGCTTCGTAAGGTCCTTGCAAATCTTCACTGAAGACTTTGTATCAGTCAGCGTCATTCCGCAAAGGCGTATCATCTTCGCCGGTATACCAAACTCAGCTTTATTATCGACGAAAAGATAGTATCTCGTTCTGATTCTTTTGGGTCTTTTCCAGGACATGCCGTGTGAATATCTGGTCAGTTGTTGATTTACCAGGTCTAAAGCCACACTGATAAGGCCCGATCAGGTTGGATAACACTGGTTTTAGTCTTTCACATATCACACTCGACAGGACCATATATGCAATGTGTAAAATGCTGATCCCGCGGTAGTTGAAGCAAACACTTGGATCACCTTTTTTTAGCACAGGCCATAATACGCTTAGATGCCAATCATCGGGGTGCACTCGTTAAACCAAACTGTGCATAATCGTTGTCAGCTGCTCGCCACAGGACTTGAAGAGCTCTACCGGAAGTCCGTCGGCACCGGCTGCTTTCTGCCGCGATATTGCTCTTCTAACCTCGGCCGTCGACAATTGGCGTGACATCTTCACCTGCGCTGCCTCCTGGAACCAGCAATTACTGGAAGTGTTCTCTCCATATATACAGCACACTCTGCGTATCTGTAACTAGATTTCCATCCGTGTCCTTACATGAGGGGATCTCATTACCATATAGTTTTGATTTTACTTTCTGGTTAAATTTTCGGGCCACACCTCTATCCCTGTATCGCTCTATATTCTCGTTCTCCCGTTTCTTCATCTGAGGTTTTTTTTCGCTTAAATAACTGTATCGACTGTTTTACTGTCTCCTTGGCTATTTCCTAACAGCCCTGGTTACAATTGGCTGTAGCGTTGTTTTATAAGAAGCATCATGTTCCTCAGACACCATCCGACATTCTTCATCGTACCAGGATTCGTCTGAGCGCCGTTTTTAATTTTTTTTCACGGTTTTTGCGGCGGTTGCCATGGAATGCGCAATATGCTGCCACTGTGTATCGGGAACGTTAGAAGTAGAGGCGTTGTGTCTTAGAAGTTGGGAGAGCTGGTTGGAGTAGGCAGTGGCTATCTCTGGGGTTTGCAGCTTCGCAATATCCAGCTTTCTTTGTGTTTGGTTACGTGCGTTTTTCGCATCTCAGACGAATATTTAAAAAAAATTCAAATCGCTTCACGTATTCTCAAGTGATGCACTTACCTACGCACATCGTTTTTTTATATGCATAGAGAAGAATATTAACAATACTATGCATCCAATAAAATAAATTTTTCAAAGATATATCTAATTATTTAAAAAAAAAATTAATTTTTATGTCAGTCCTAGTAATACGAAATGTCTATACCAAATGAAAGGGGACACTTTGGGTTATCCAAATATTTTTTTGGTTTTTAGGAATTGGTACAAAATAGTTGAGGAAAAAAATCTTTTGAAATTTTAATCCTTAATTATCCTTTAAGACACATGGTAGAAAACATTAGAAAAAAATATATATTTTTTAAAAGAAGACAATGTTAGACAATGAATAACACGGTAAAGTAATGTTATGTGATGTATATATTCTTGACAAATGTAAAGACCTTTTAAATGCATAATACTCAGTTTTGTTTCATATCCTGTCAGTTTTCAGGATTTTATAGTCGTTTTAAAGACCCGAAATGAGGAGTGCACGGTGTAATAATACAAATTATGTTACCCACATTCCATTTATGGACAAAAAAACTGTAGGAATATACTAAAGTAGATTTTTTGTTTTTTTTTTTTAGTTAAATTTCAAATTTTGTCAAGCTTCTTATTTAAATGCATACGTGTCACATAATGAGATGGCACTGTATTCAAATGTACCAGCCCCTGCCTTGACTATAAAAACGCGTTCCTGGCAAACACACAATTTTACGCTAAAAATAAATATGGCGGTTTTCGGTCATGGTTGTGCCCCATATGAGTTAAAAGAAGGCACAATACTTTTCTACATCACCAAAGGGTAATAGTTATGGCTGGTTCAAGGGGATAATTGATGAAAAATACGCAATGTTTAAAATCCAATTATTGTAATGAATTTCGCGGGCCAGAAACTGTGACCTGCTTGTAAAGTCTTGAGAACTATTCTAGTGATGAATGAACTTATATACAATGCCTTAATTTGTAATGCGTAGAGACGTAGCTATAATGAAACTCATTAGATAAAATTCTTTAAGATTTTAGTGTAAAAAGGTTATTTTGAATACTCAATTACGCGGATATAAAAGTTGTTATCTCTGTTAAATATTAAAAACTATTATTAAGCCTTATGACTACAGATCACGTTTTTGTAGCCATATTCATAATCACAACTCTCGAGATTTCTGTCTAAACACGCAGCTATTCATATCACACTACCAATGAAATCATCCCCGAAAATATCATAAATTTTGCCTTTGCATGAAAGTCACTGCAACGCATTTCAATTATTCACATCCATAAAATTCTGTTTTTGTAATGCGATACTCTTAAAACCCCGCCCATTTTAATTAAAGATGCAAAAGGGATTGTTAGCAATGAAAGATGTCAGCAAAAATAAAATTATTCTTTGCGTTAAATAAAAATGGTTGCAAATGCTAAACCGCCATGGTGGTTGAAATTATAAGGAGTGCAAAGATTCATATACTGCAGAAGCAAATATAAGTACGATTGGAATAAAAAAATCGAAATTTGCTTTACACAACAAGACCAAAAAAAAAAGGTTTTGGAGGGAAATGTAATTAGAAAATCAGTGATGAGATTTCAAATTAGAAAAAGGTATCACCTAACCAAAGTTATAGCACCTCGAAAACTAAGTTGATATACAAAGTTTATTATAGTTTTTTTATGAAGGACTGGAAACTTTAAAAAATGTCAAAAATTTAACAGCGATTAATTAAGTAAACAGATATTCATACATCTAGAACAAACCTTACACAAAAAAAGAGACGGGATTTTTGGCCAAAATCGCACTTAAAAATTTCAGTACGTTTGTACTTGATTCAAGTACAGAACGGGCTACGGTCAAAATATCAAGCGTAAAAGGGATTAAAATAAGTAAACAATACTAGAAATCGAGTAAACATTTCCCAGAATGAAAATAAATGGTTTAAAATAAGAAAATAGCGCTTATATCTAGCTCTGAAAGTTGAAAAATTAATGGCGGAAACCAAATTTGTTGTCTCAAACACTCTCATTTGTTTTGGTTAAATGTGGATAATGATATATCTTTACGAACTATACCTTAAAACTTCACTCCATTTTCTTTAGCTCTTATTTTTCTTTTGTAACATAATCTATCAATTACAAAACTATGACTTTTTTACGACTTATTACTTTAGTTTTTTTCCATCACATCTAAGACTTGTAGGGATTCATTTGTTTTCTAAATCAAATTGAATGAAAAATTCTCTTCAAAAGATGTTGAAACAATTTTAGAGCATTACACTAATCCAGGTGTGTTAACAAGCCTCACTTTTTTTGAGGCGCGTTCTTGTCCCTTACACTTTAATACACATGGACATCCAGAAGAAGTATGACAACAGAAGTAAGTGATGACATGTTGCATGTCCCTCTCCCTATTGTTTATATCGTGAAACAATTAAGAAATCGAAAATAGAAACTGTAAATAATAAAAAAAGAAGAAACTGAAAAGTGACAAAACAATAACCATACCTTTAAAACAAAACGACGTAAGATGTAACATAACTTTATGGTAACAATTGGAACAAGATCCAAAAAGGAATACTTCCTTCGAAAGTATTTAATCGGAACAGATGGCGACTTGGTTCTTTATGTACTATTTTTTATCGAGCGGGCGAAAGGTAAACATTTAATGTATGAACATTGTACGTGTTACACAGCACACTTCATAATGAATGAATTGTAGATGTTGGAGAATTGTTTGCTCAGAAGATGGCGAAGGAGAAAAAGTCTTGTTTCTTTGTAACAACGTGGTGACATGTGCCTTTCGCTTTGAAAACGGGAGAATGTTTCATTGTAAGAAATAACTAAACGTAAAAGGTTATTGATAAACTATAGAATTTATATATTATGCCTGTTGGGTACGATTTTGAATGTATTAGTGTATCCTATTTGGACCCATCATCGTGAACGGCGAGTACCGTCGTCGAATGAATCATGAGCTGTATGAGCTGTACAACGACATCGACGTGGTCGACGCGTTCAAATAGACCGAATGCGCTGGCTTGGACACGTTGTACGAATGGACGATAACGCTCCGGCTCGAAAAGTCTTCGGCAATAAACTCGATGGGCGGCGCAGGAGGGGGCGACCAAAACTCCGATGGATAGACCAGGTGACGGAAATGTTAAGTAAGCTTGGTATGACGAACTATCTACGGAGCGCAAAAGACCGAAGCGCTTGGAATGGTTTTCTACGTGCGGCTACTGATAGATGAATTTCTGTTGTTGCTGCCAGTAAAGAAGAGGAAGAAGAAGAAGTGTATCCTTTGAAATTATTTATACTCGGAAGTTACATATGAAGTTTACCTGATAAAATTGTATTAAGTATGTCACATGATGCCTTTGCCTTTAATATGTATAAGCAAAAATGAAACCATGATACCATATTCATTTATATCATATATTTGATATTTAACACATTCTTTAAATATAGTCGTTCGAGGTGGCTAGACCCTACTAAAAATTTTAAAAACATGAAAAAATTGACATCATAATAGTTATAAATAAGAGCCTCCACTGTGTCTGCCTCAAGACGGAAACTGTTGGAAACATTGGGAACGTTAGCAAAACCGAGATCTGAAATTTCCTTTCAGGAAATTTCTGATAGATATCGTTAACTTCTGAGTTATTTAAATTAATTTATTAACTAAGTACCCCTTGTATAAAATTTGGTTTAATTTGTAAGATTTTCCAATTTTTTTTAGGCTGAATTTCTTTGTTTCGCGACTGACATTATTATCTTTGTTTATGGCGGGGCCAAGGTAAACAAAATCATTTACCACTTGAAGTTTATAGTCGTCAACGTTCATGCAGCGTCCTAAACATGAGTTGAAACAAGTAACATGATTTTGTCCTCATTTATTAACGACTTCTGTAGACTGATTTTCAATGCTAGAAAAGGCCGCAGTAACATCCCGCAGTCTTCGGTCAATCATGTTTAATATAATCGACATACGCAACCGGCATGTCAGTTTTATTAAAGATGGTACCAGACGTGTTTGCTGCAGCATTTCGCTTCATCATCTCCATTATGATGTTAAAGAGATCACATGACAAACTTACTTAAGTGGCCCATTACAACTTAAAGAATTCCACACGCTTCGGTCTTCTGCGCACGTTCACCAGTTAGTCCTACCATATGAAGGCACGAAGCCAACCACTTGGTCCTTCCAACGAAGTTTGGGTCTCCCTGCTCTGCGCTTTCCTTTATGCTCGCCATCAAACACATTTCTCGCTGAAACATTTCCATCCTTCCGGGCAACATGTTCAAGCCTTTGTAGTCGTTAGATTCTGAATCCTTTAGCTACGTCGATGTCACGTCGATTTACGATGGCGAAACTCGCCGTCGACACAGATATTTCCATAAACTTTTTGGAGTACTTTTCTCTTGAATACTCCCATGTGTTGTATGTCCGTTGTCGAAAGCACCCATAATTGGGCAGCATACAACAGAACGGGTAAAATAAGCACCTGATATAGCTGTTTGTTGGTAGTTCGAGATAAGGTGGTGTTACTAAAGTGCTGACGAAGTCTGTAAAAACATGTATTGGCGAGCAACCCGCCAAATCCGCTTGATTTCTTGGCTGACAATATTTTTCTTATTGACGGAAGATTCGAGGAAGGTAAACTCATCCACCACCTCAAAACAATAATTGTCAACTTTTTTAATATTTTTGGCCAATTCTTCAAATTTGTATTCAAGTTATTCTTAAGCTAATACGGCCTAAATTTAAAATGTTATTAAAAATGGATTCATTACATACGTTGACATTGAAATCATTATTTTAGTTTTGTCCTCGTTGACCGCTAAAATCATGTTTGCTGACCCCTTTTCCAGTGATGAGAATACTGCAGTAACATCCCGAAGATTTTGGCCAATGATGTTTATATCATCTGCATAGGCTAGTGGCATGTGGCTCTTGTGGAATATGGTGTCAGACATGTTGACACTAGCCTTTTTCATCACCTTCTTCAAAACCTATATTAAATAGTGTATATGATAAGTTACTACCCGACCTGAGACCTCTTTCCGCCTCTTTCAGTGTAGTCCCTACCAATCTTAACCGAGGATTTGGTGTTTTCCAAGGTACATCGGATTAGCTTTGCAGCAAAACCAAATTCAGACATGGCTTCAAATAACTTATTTCTTATCGGAGAGTCGAAGGCAGCTTTGTAGTCGACAAAGAGATGGTAGGTGTCGATCTGCTTTTCATGATTTTTCCTTCAGAATTTGTCGTAAAGTGCATATTTGATCCGTCATAGATTTACCAGGTCTAAAGCCGCAGTGACAAGGTCCAAATAGTTTTTCTAAAAATAGGCTTTAGACAATTGGTAATAGGTAGTTCTTTCACTAACTACGATCTCCTTTCATGTATAAGGGACATAACAGACTGAGACTTCATCCCCGATCATGATCTCTTCTAGCCAGATGTTATCCATGAGCTGATGCATTCCCTAACCAGCTCCTTCCCACCTGCCGTAAAAAAATTTGGCAGGGAGACCGTCGGCTCCAGCCGCTTTGTTATTTTAAGGCGGGATATTGCCCCGCATATCTCGCTCTGGCTCGGAGGTGGACAGTTAATACCATCGTCGTGGATTGGAGCGTGGTCTTCCGGAGTGGTGTCCGTATCCAGTACATTTCTGAATTTCTCTCCATATCTTCAGAACGTTATTCGGGCCCGCTGACTTGTCTGCATTATTACCGAAGATTATTGCATACTTTTAAGCGATATCGAAAAAATATTAAATAGAAGTTATTGCATACTTTTTAGCGCAAATAGTGTTAACAATTCCATTCGGATAAAGAAATACAAATGACACAGTCTAATGTACACTTCGACGACAGCCGAATCTACGAATTTCCGAAGCGACTCAGAGCATAATCTGCTCCGAACAAGGACTGTAAACCCAGCAAAGCCTGCAATTAATATCGAACTGTTACAACAACATATATGTATATTAGGGAGCAGCGATATGTATGAACGACTTTTTTCCGGAAATTTAAAAAAATGTTCGACCGGAATATTGTGGCACTTAATGTAAAGAATACGTGACGGAAATTTGAGTAGGGTCGGACAACTATTTCCCGTACCCTCAAATATTGATAAGTATGAGCGGCCCCTAGGCCCTTTCTGCCGACTTGGATCCAAATAGTCTGATCATATCTCTACAATACTGTGATATTTATAGGAAGATCAAACTATTATTATGGCTGTTATAACGCTTTCTTTGAATGGGGCGAGGCATAGTCCACTTCTACCCTGGCTGTAATTCATATTGTATCGACAACATATACCAAACATCATCTTTATACCTTTCATAGTTCATTAGATACAGCCGTTAAAAGTTTCAAGTTTTTTGCCACGCCCACTTAACCGATCCCGCCCATTTTTTGTTGGATCACGAACTTTGTTGCCAAATGTAACATTTTTAAATTTTCACACAAATTTTGAAGGCGGTTGGAGAAACAGTCCTCCAGTCGATAAACAAGTAGATGCCGTTAGTTGTGAATCTAAAAATAGAAAGCGTGTTAATTCACAACAACGCGAGAAGCTATCCCATACCTCATTCATGGGGTGTAAAGGGAAATTAAGTTTTTTTTTATTTGTATCTGCGACCACACAGCCACATTCTTTTTGTCATGTTACATGCCATATTAATTTTAATATCGATTTGAAATTAGTAAGTATCGTATAGGGCAATATGTCACTTTTTAGGCTCTTTTGTTATATTGATATATGGTGGCGTATGATTATCATAATTAATATTCCACGTAAATCATACGCCATGGAGTACAACAGTTTTAGTGTAACTGCTACAAAATAAACCCAGTTCAAAATAATTTGGTGAACGTAAAAGGAAACTGTTGCTTATGTATGAAAACGTTATATGAATATGTTAGAATAAAGGAATTGTAATTCTTAATTTTTTTAAATTTGTTTCAGCTAAATCGGACTATTGGTTCAAGAGTTATGTCAAACAAAAAAGCCTTAAACGTGACAAATTCCCCTATACGATACTTACTAACTTCAAATCGATATTAAATTATTATGGCATGTAACTTGACAAAATGAACGATGCAGAACTTCTTCTTTTTGGGGCTACTTTCAAGTGCAGTTCTCAGAATTGAGTCCCAAATCAATGAGTTGAAAAAAGTTGTACTGTGTTATAATTGCATCTCAAAGTCTACTTATAAAATATTAGCAAAAACCTTATTGCCCCCCAAGTGTTACATTACCTCCGCCTACAACAACATTCTTATCTCAATCAACCAAACCATATTACCCCAAACCCCAATCCATAAGCTGTTAATTATACCGCACACACACACGGTCGCACACACAAAATTCAAATTAACCCTTTGCCTAACTACTCGTTCCAGCAAAAACAACAACATCTACTACTACTACTACTAGGCCAACCTGATTTACCAACTGCTGTTTGGCCAAATGAGCCAGGCATCGCGGCGTACAAATGTGTATGATGTGCCCATTTACCTTGTAAACGTTTGTGTCTTTTGCGGATCTCCACATAGTTGTTGAGCTGTGGCTTCCCTTACTGCCTGGGCCCCAATGTATAGTGTCGTTGTGAAAACCTCACAAATTGGGCGGAGGAGTGATAAGATGAGACCTCAAAAGATTCATTCATATACCAAACTAGCTAACCCTACCAACAACAACACCAACAGCCACACCAATAATACCTAACCCACTAACATGGTCGTAGTGTAGAATTTTCAAGAAAAAGACCTAGGCCAAGTTTTCGGTGAGCAGTCATTCATCCGTACACAGCAACACAAACAAACACACTAACACACACATACATTACCACATGGCCACATCCAGTCAGTCAGCCAGCCAGCAGTGGCATCAACAACACAAAACACTCAAAAGTGGAAAAACTGCAAAACCACTGCTGCTATACGTCAATTTTCCCATAGTGGCCACACTTACAAACACCGAAATGAGTGGAAAACTGTCGGTTGTTATCCCCTCCTCCTCCCCTCTCCACCTAACCAACACCAACCAGGCTACCGCATCTAACAAGAACCAAAACAATTATAATATGGTTTAGCACAGTTTATGATGATGACGATGCCGCCGACGACGACGATGACTACCGCGATGGTTGATAGATAGACAACGTCTCCTAGCGCCACACCGCCAACAGCAACAACAATAACAAGAACAGCCAGCTCATAAGTAGAGGGTTCGCCTGGAGAAGATGGATGAAAAAAAGTCAAGAAAATTCCCTTGGCAAAATGTGCACCCACTTACAAATAAGCTAAAGAAAGACAGCGATATTTATACCGCAAAAAGAAAACCAATACTCTTCTTTCACTCTGTGGGCACAATCTTACTTTGCTCATTCATCCATAGCTGGATGGAAGGCATTACATTCTAGCTGTGTGATGTTGTTGTTGTGTTCTTGGTGTTTTCATATGAAAAGATGTCACTCAAAACAAACCCGACGAACATCGAACATTTCTCATGTCGCACCAAACAACCAACCCCCATTTATGGTTGAGTGTTTGTGTGCGCACAGAGTGGAGTGGAATGAGTACGTTTTTTTAAAAGCAACTCGGTCAACGCAACATACATCACTCGCTCATGCCTTCCACTGGAACATAAGGGAAATTTTTCCATTTTTTTCTTTACATTTCCCTTATCAAAAACATTTCCCCTTTATTCACTGAACGGAAGAATGGATGGCTGTGCTGTGCTGTGCTGTGTGTGTTTGTAAACACACAACAATTTTTTTCTGTGGTTGTTTAAATGGTGGTGGTTGGTGGTTGCATGTTGCCATCGCCTGTTGTTGTAGCTGGTCCACACACAGAAGTTGGGCTTCCATGGCAGCAGTGAGCGCTAACCATACCAACAAACCACAATTCACTCAAAACGTTGAAAGCAGTTCAAGAATTGTTGCATTGATGTGCCCACACATTGCCCCTGTCCCAAGCACTTAATCACAGTGATGAAAAATGGGAAATTTCTCACACTGTATTGTATAGCCTTCCCCTTTATGGGATATTTTCTGGCCATGGAATGTTGGGAGGGTGAAATTGTCATTGGTGTGCTTTGGTTTTTTATGCAATGCGAGTCCATTTTTTGTGATTTTTGTTTTTTACTGGGAGAGCGCTGGATTTCAAAAAACAATGAATGAAAGAAGAAATACCGTTTCTCATGGAGCATTTTTTAATCGCAGAGCATTAGAAGCTGTTCTCCACAAACCGGGAAAATGGTTAATTGATGCTCACAAGCAGCTGAGAAATGAAGAGAATTTTATGTTGTAGAATGGACAGGCAAAAAACACAAATGAGAACATAATAAAAGTAAAAGAATTGTGAGCTTCTCCAAAAATCCAGCTGGTTGTTGGAAATTTTTTTAAAAAAAATTAATGAGTACGCACTGATTTTTTTAAGGAATTTGTAGGTGATAGCTCTTTGAGGAGATCAAAGGACACTCGATTTATTAAACAAATTCATCTGTAACTTTGTAACAAAAACTTTAAAATTTATTTTTTTAATTAAACAAACAAAAACAAAATCATTTTCATATAATTAGATTTGACCTTTGACCTCTTTGGACACGGCTTAAAGCTATTCGGTTTTGCTCAAATTTAGTCCATAGCTATTTTATAACAACTGACAATATGTGGTAGGGGGCATCCCGAGAAAACGGCTGATTCTTATGAACAATTACCTCCTGAATCTAAATATCAACCTTAATATGCCCCATAACGTGTCGTTTTCTCAGGACGCCCCATTATCCTTTTATGTCCTTGAATGATAACAAAGAGTGAAGCAAGTAACTGAGGTTGAACTGAGTAGGGGACCGCTCCAAAACAAACAGCTTATGTGAAATGACCCCCTGAATCTGAGTATCACCACTACTTTTCCCATCACCCGCCGTTTTCTCATTTTTTTTTTGTTTTACTTAAATGTTAACAAAAAGTAAAGTAAGATACGTCCCCAGAAAACGGCGGTAGATGGAGAAAAAGGGTTTAATATTCGCATTTAGGAGGTAATTTAACATAAGAATCTGTAGGAATGGTGTTATAGAACAACAACAAAAAAGGGGGTATCCCGATAAAAAATCTGTTAGTGAGGGGGAATATGGGGGTAATATTAGGATTCAGTAGGTCATTTCATATAAGAATCTGCCTTTTTCTCGGGATACCCCCATCACGTATTGGCCAGTAATTTGGAAATGTCAAAGAGGGTTTGTTTGCAATAGAATAGCAACAGAGCCGTGAAGATGTTTAAATAAAGAGTTTGGCAATGTTTCACCACTTTAAAGCCGAGTGTTTGTGTCGATTTGTAAAGGAAGGGTCAAAGAGTGGGAGAAACGTTCCCCAACGAAGCGACGACAGTTCCGTCTACAAGCAATGTCATGGCCTCTGTTGAATAACTACAAAAAAAAAGCCAATGAACGAAGTGTGCAAACTAAATGCAGCGTTAAAGTGATGAAATTTAGGGAAGAAAGACCGCATTTGTCTAAAAAAGTGTTGTTTCATTAAGAAAATGATCCAGTTCAGACATCATCTAAAGCGCTGGACAAAATCCATGAACTAAGCGTGAATTGTTTCATCACGCATCTTATTTCCTAGATTTATTTTCCCTCCCTAAGATTATTTTAAATTTCCAAACATAAAAAAAGGCTTGGTGACACAAGATTTGCCAACATTGAAGGGGTGACGACTATGTGGAGATATCAATTTTAAAGACAGAGTTGTTGTATATAGCTCAGAAAAGTGTATTTTGCTAACAAAAAAAAAAAGTCAGAAAAATGGAACTGTTATAAGATTTGATCGATAAGGGCAGTTGCAATAGAATTAAATTAGATGTGTGCCAGTTATTAACGAGATTCCTTCTATATTGTATGGCATTATTTGTGGAATACAAAACTTACGTATTTAATTTTCATTTGCACCCCATTAGTGTGGTATAGGATAGCTTCTCGTGTTATTGTGAATTAACACGGCCTCTATTTTTAGACTCACATAATGACACCTTCTCTTTGTAGACGCATTCTAACGTCAGCCGTTTGAAAAGTTTTTAGTAGATATGCCAATTAATATACTGTGAAGATGCTGTCGACAACATAGAAGGGACGCCGATGAAAGAAATGTAGATGACTGAGACAGGAATCGATCCCTGGATCTCCCCATGATAGTCGTGTGTTTTAATCAGCATTCTACGGAATAACATCGTACAAATGTCCGCCGCGGCTTCTTCTTACGGTGGCACTGATCCGATTAGTCTTTTTGCATTGACTTTGCCACATAGATACATCGAAATTTGAGTGATGCCCTGTATTATGTTGAATTTTAGAGCATCGGTCAATTGCGGCTTATAGGAATAAAGCTGCGATTTCAGAAACCCACAAGAAAAAACAAAACTGAGTTAAATAATCATATCTTCAAACCGTTTACGTAGAATGTCCATAGTGGCTTCCGCTGAGTGCCATGCTGCGCCGTCAAGCTGGAACTACATATCATACACGCCTCATCGTTCATTGTGGTCAAATAAAATGGTTACTATGGCTTCTTAGAACTCGTCAAGGACGGGGTTAGCCTCACCAACGTCGTTTTCCAAGAAGTACGGACCAATGACGCCGCCAACTTAAAAGCCCGCTCCAAACAGTAACTTTTGGTGGATACTTTGATGCCCAACGCCATCCCATGCATCGTTACATTTATGACAATTAAGCTTTTTAACATTTCCATTTACTTAAAAATGAGCTTCGTGGCTCAAGGTGATTCTTCGGCTAAAATTCATGCTCTGCGAAGATGTTGCTCCGCTAAACTTTCTGAATAGCTGATAGTGTTTTTAAACCGGTGTCTGAGAAAACATTTATTTGCTTTTGTAAAGCCGGACAACGACTTTTGTAGTAATCAGAAAACCAGACGCCGTAAGTTGACGTAGTTCGTGACAAACGTCAAAAAGAACTATGCTGCCACCTCTATACCTGCCTACTCTTAGTTAATATAGTAAAGATTTCAAGTGAAAAATTGTACGTATTGCTGCGAGTTGGCAACCCTGTAATTGAAATAACTTTGACAGATTCATGAAAAAATAAAACAACAAACCAAAACGTCAAAGCTAATGGAAAAACTTGAATGGCTATATGATGTGAAAAAAAGTAATTGCGTTCGGGGCGAAAACGTTTTTGCAATTTTGAAAGAAAAAAATAATGGGAGTTCATGCTTTACTATGCCATTATTCCTATAAAAATTGTAAAAAGTTATATGCCTATTGAATGTTCAAGATTAATACTTTTGTTTTAACGGGCCTTCAACAAATCAACACCGGTTCGGTGGTATGAAGCTTCTAGGTCTTCAAAATAGGCATTTGCTTCCATCCTGACCTCCTCACTTGAGTCCAAAAATATCCACTTTTTGAGTCTGGAAATAGTGGTCAAATGCGGTGACAAATTCCCCCAAATGAAGGTTCTCAGCTTTGATCTCGATGTCCAATCGATCCAATAACACACAATAATATTGTTTATTGATTGTTTTAACATATTAATTGATATATTTATTGTTTTAACAAGAAAATAAATCTATGTGTATCTCAAAAAAATTGAATGAAACGTTGTTGACCGACTGTATTGTTTTCGGTTGCTTTGAACGACAACCATACAGTTGACGGCCGATTGGACTCAGGTGTGAACTCCATGTAGCCTTATTTCATTCATTGTTAGAAATCGTCCGAGAAACTCTTTCTTATTACGTTTGATCAGTACCAGATTGTTTTTTGAAAGTCGAACATGAATGTGCTTTTGATCGATGTTCAAAATTAAGGCAAAAATCGCGCGCTAGGCTTTTTCATTAGTAAAAAATCGCAATGCCCTACGCGTTCCTTTGAGATGCCAATGATGTTAACTAACTCACCCAACACATTTTCTCCAATTTCCGTGATGTTTTTTGGCTCGTTCCTGAACGAGGTTCATCATTTGTGCTGGTACGGTTACGACGAAATTCATGCTAAGAGCAGATTTCCGGTAACAATTATCAATTACTTTTTTCTATTGTAAACAAAAAAGCAGAGGTAGATTCACTTTGAAACCAATAACTTGAAAACAATTGGTTGAAATGTCATGAAACTTTGACAGTATAGTTATAGAAACCGTCTAGTTTTTGATGTGGAAATTGCCACTGCACGACTGTCTATTGCACTAGTTCATATACATCTATCTACGTCGCTATCCTAGTGGTAATGCCAAGAGGGGACAGTTCAACAGGTTTCATGTATATTCTGTTATAGAACGGCAAACCACTCTTACGATCACAATGTGTATTTGGACATCCCAAGAAAAAAATAGGAACGGTATTTTGGCTGCTATTGGTTTTTGTTTTGCTCTACAATAATACAAAAAATAACATTAGTCGCATAAAGGAGTTCATTAGTACTAGTACTTTTGCAGTAACTAAAGAGCTAGTACATTGGTAAAGCAGGTGTGGGACAATTCACTCCTTCCTATGACATGCCAATGTTAAATTTCCTTCTTAAACGCTTTCCGAGTGGATAAACTCATGTACTTTTGGGGCTAGTGTTTTACATAGTTTTAAGCTAGTTCCCCTGCAGGGTAGTGCTATAAGACAACGATAATAGGGATCCTGATCCCTAAACACGAAATCGAAGCTGTAGTGCCCGTGATAGAGGCCTAAATTATCGAAAATGTACTGAACCTTGGATATATTGAATGAGGTACTGTCAAGCAAGTCATCGAAGAAGTGTACAGCTCGTACAGCTCATGATTCATACGACGCCGATACTCTCCGTTAACGATGATGGGCCCATATATTTTACGGAGTATTTTTCTCTCGAATACCGCCCGAACCGATTCATCCGCTTGTGTCATAACCTAGGATTCTGAGCCATACATTAAGACAGGTAGAACCCGTATCTGGTATAGCTGGAGTTTTGTTCGTCGAGAGAGGGCTCTGTCATTGAATCGCTTGCTTAGTCCGTAGTAGCATTTATTTGCAAGCAGGATTCATCTCCGGTTTTCTAGGCTGACATTATTTGTTTTGTTGATGGCGGAGTCTAGGTAGACAAAATTATCTACCACCTCGAAATTATAGTTATCAACGTTCACGCAGTTTCCCAAACGAGTAGATTCTTTGTTCGTTGAAACTAATAACTTCGTTTTGTCCTCGTTCACCGTTAGGCCCATTATCGCTGATTCCTTCTGTATACCTGAGAAGGCTGCAGTCACATCCCGCAGTTTTCGACCAATGATGTCGACGTCATCAGCGTACGCGAGTAGCATGTGGCTTTTGTAGAATATAGTGCCACTCGTGTGGCTTCGCTGGAATACCAAACTCAGCCATGGCTTCGAGTAATTTCTGCCGTATCGGGCTGTCGAAGGCAGCTTTATAGTCGACGAAAAGATGGTACGTGTCGATCTGTTTCTCTTGGGTCTTTTCCAGGATTTGTCGAAGTGTGAAAATCTGGTCAGTTGTTGATTTTCCAGGTCTGAAGCCACACTGATAAGGCCCGATCAGGTTGGATAACACTGGCTTTAGTCTTTCACATAGCAAACTCGACAGGACCTTATATGCGATGGGTAAAAGGCTGATCCCGCGGTAGTTGGAGCACACACTTGGATCACCTTTTTCCAGCACAGGACATAATACGCTTACATTCCAATCGTCGGGCATGCAATCTTTAAGCCAAACCAAACTTGAAGGGCTCTGCCGGCGGTCCGTCGGCACCAGCTGCTTTGTTGTTTTTCAGCCGCGATATTGCTCTTCTTACCTCGGCTTGACTTGGTTGCTGGAAGTGTTCTCTCCATATGTGCAGCACACTCCGCTTATCCTTGACCAGATGCCCATACTTGTCCTTACAGGTGGGGAGGCCATTACCGTATCCATTTGCTCTTACTTTCTGGTAAAATTTTCGGGCCTCACCTCTATCCCTGTATCGCTCTATATCCTCGTTCTCCCGTTCCTTCATCTGACGTTTTTTTTCGCCTAAATAGCTGTATCGCCTGTTTTGCTTTTTCCTTGTGCCGTTCTCTAACAGCACGGTTAAAGTTCAATAATAGTTTTTGATAAATTCAAGATTTTACGAATTTTGTTATTTTTTCAATGCACCTATTATTTTATAATACTGCAGTTGCTAAAAAAATCGTCGTTGGTGTATTAAATCCTAATTGAGATAGTTATTTCTGTAAAACAATAACTATACATTTGTTTTCAATATGCAATATAGGTACTTACAAATATAACGAATAATTAAAATTTGTTTAATTTTAATCAAGTTATACGATAGGTACACAAACATCATTTGTATCATTTTCATATTCATTGTGCAGCGTTTTTCCAAACATATGCTAGCGCACTCAAAAACACAGCATGCGAATAATGATGATGTTTTCCAAAAAAAGAAAATGTGCCCATAAATATTTATACATTAAATTAAGGCGGAGTCTACCAAAACAAACAGAAGTGCAGTGTCCAAATTGCTAGCAAATAAACGCCCTAAACGCACACAAACACACGCTGTCACATTAGTGAGCAGTGAGTGATCTGCAGCACAACGATCGCTACAACCACCATTATCACCGTCACCGTAACGGACGCGCATGCGCAAAGAGAGACAAGAGTCTAAGTGACAGGGAGAGGCCATTATAGTAATATTTATAAACAACCCTCAATTTCAGTATAAACAGCAAATCTTCAAAACATACGCAACTAATGAAAAACGAGGGGGATATTTGAATAAAAAAAAAACAGCGACGGCTTTTCACTTTTTTTGAGTGTGTGTTTAGCGATCATAAATCTAATTTGGATACTCATTTTGATAATACTGGCCTAGTCTAGGATAATCCTAGACTAAACCCTTTTAAATCGTATGCTTAGCATCAACACAACGCTAAATCGTTACAGTTTAACGTAAAAATGCCTACATCTTGATGGTTTTCTGGTTAAAACGCTGAGTAACCTTGAACCAATAATGGCCATCGGTAATCCACAATTGAATAAAATGACAACAAAGAAGGCGGCAGGTACGCGTTGGCACAAAACCGCGGTTCTTTTATAACGCGACGCGTTTTTAATATTGCACGTTAAAGGTGCAAATGTACTGTAAGACGTGGTCTGGCAGTTAGACAAACTATTTTAGAAAAAAACACTAATATACATATATCAGACTTTACATAGGTTTAAGGAAAGGCTTAGGTTAATTCCTAAAAAAGTTACCCATATGCCGCCTGCACATGCCTCAGAGCTTTATGGTCGGATTGACTTTTATAAGGAAGGGATTAGGTTTTTTCAACTGCCTTAATCTCTGGTTTTAGTTTTATGACTTAGCCCTGGCTTAAGTTTTATGACTTATGGTACCTGTTGCCTATTTGGGTACTAATTGAGTCAGGTAGTGAGGCTGACGGGCTGGGTTTTTCTATAAAATGACGGTATGAATTACAAATTTATTTGTTCAATATTTGTGGTTGTTTGCAAAATTTTATTTAGGTCAATCGTAAAAAAGGGCTATGATGGGAATTTGTTTGTTTATAATTGGTAAACTTCGGCAGAATAATATTACAACTGGGTATGTGGGGTAATGAAGGGTTAAAGGTGTGAGTTGTGGACGTTAAAAATGCATTTGCATTTTAACTGACAGCTGGTATAAAGACAAATTACCTAATAAACAAGAAATAAATGTTAGAAATTCTATATTGCAAATGTTAAATGAGAAAAATATGAAGTTATGGTAGCTATTTAAGGCAACTACACTAACCACAAAAAGGTCAAAAATGTGGTTTAATGATATGTAGCACATCATGTGAAGTTGTTGCCAATGGAATATGAACAGCATAGTCATATGAAGGGTGCCGATACATAGTACGGGGCCATAAAAAATACTTCTGATGAAGTAGTCTTAATTAATTTTTTGGAATAAAGATTTTGTTTTATTATTGCTGCTAATGGTGCAGATGTGATTTTATTAAATATACTAATGCTTTGCAAGGTGTTACCTACAAATATTGTCAGAAAGGACCATATTCGAGAATAAATGGATATTCCGCCTTATTACGTATGTCGAAGTCGACTTTCGGCAACATTCGATTGTTTTTCTTTATTCGAATAAAATTAGTAATAATTAACAGAAATGTTTAATGTTGAGAATTTCTCATCATCTGATAAAGAAGAACATGATTGGAGAAAGAACAAGTCGCATTTAAGTTTCACAAACATCGCATCAGCTTTGCCACATTTGAAAAACGACAAAGATTCGACGTGACTACGACATACTAATAAGGGGGATTGTTCTGAATATTTTATACGTATTTAGATTCAAAAATCGAAAAATATTAAAAATTGTTACATATAGCAATAGTTTTCGATAGTTTTCTTGAGAAAACTATTGAATAAGCCATCTCAACCTTTAAGATTCAATCTCTAAAGAGTTCAATAGGTACAGTTAAATATCGATTACATCTTTTTCGAGGAAAGGAAGACAGTGTCCAGTACCCATTACGTAATCGCTGATGTCAGCTATATTTTGTAGCAATCAGTGATGATTCTCTCGCGTTTATTCTCCTATAAATTTACCATAGGAATGTCATAGGCCGTTTAATCAGTGCGCTCTCGCTTACAAAGTAAGCGACAATGTCAGTAAGTGCCATTTCAGTTGCAATTACGTTGAGATTCAAGAGAAATTGATAACACTCTTGATTACGAAGTAAGTGACGATGTCAGTAGGGGTCATTTCAATCGGAGTTATAATGAGTAAACGATATTTTCTACATTACTCAAGCATTCCCTTCCAGTACTGAGATCGCTCGAGTACAATGGTGTACTAATGTCATGGATTACTAAATAGGTACTTCAATTCATTTACCGCTGGGTAAATGGTGGACAGTAGTCCACCTATGAGTGAACCCAATCAAACTTCTTTTATAATGATATCATCATTTATAATGGTGTTCAAAAATTTCGGTTACAAATTTGACAAAAACGAATTTTTGTTAAACTAAATAAACTAAATTGGGACCGGCCGTGGCATAGTGGTTAGAACACGCGACTACCATGCGGGAGATCACAGGTTCAACTCCTGGCTCCAGTCATCTTAAAAAAAGGAAAAAAAAAATTTGTTCTTTCATTTTCGGCTCCCCTCGAATGTTGTCGGCAGCAACTTCGCAGTATTAGTGTCGAGTCAAGCGGCGTGTCTAGTAAGAGCTTCTCAAACAGTGCATTCGTCGATAAACAAGTAGATGCCGTTAGTTGTAACTTTTCACAGAATATTACGATTTTAATAATGTCTTCTAACAATGTCAAGCTTAAAATATCAGCTTTCAAACAAGCTACAGTGTTGCCAGCTGCAACTAACATTACTAAAGATATTATGTCTTAGAGCCATCTACCGACAATAGCTTTAAATATTGCTAAACTAAGAGTTTCCAGTTTGTGCGGGTCGATATCGACAGCCTGTGGCGGCCATAAAGTTTAGGCTTTATCTATGTAACCCATTGTTTATTTTTTAGACATTGATGCCAAACCTACATAAAGAATTGCATCATTAAGCAGCACGTTTATAGGATAAAATATTATTATATTATTATCAAAGTGCAGAGGAGGATAACCCCAATGCCAACCGCATGTGGTTCGACGCCAACCCATATAAGGTTCAACACACACAAGCAATGCAACCATGAAAAGTTCCTGTATGGTATAGATCTTGGTCCAGCAGTGCCATTGTCAGTACTGTTTTGAAAATGATGTTGGTAAAACTGTTGCGCTATATAACGACCAATTACGTGCTCTGCAGATAAATTACTAACCTTAACATTTGTTCTAATTTAAACAGTAAGGACACGGAACATATGTGGTTTCACCTAGAAGTCGCTAATTGCCATACATCGAATGTCCAAGATGGACATTCTGCATACTCAATTTAATGTTATGGTTATCACTCGCATTGGTGATGTAAATTGACACGAAATTCGACTCCACTCTACATTTTGTAGTGGAGTTTATTAAAGTCCTAGGTCTATTGCAATAACCCACAATCGAGTGATGACTTTATAGCCAACATAAGCCAGGCCATCGCTCAAGTTCAGCTAGATCTATGCAGCAGAGTCATTGAAAAGTTGTCTACTCGGATCCGTGTCAACGTGATATTTCACACATAATGGCATATATCAGCCTTTCAAACAGAAAAATAATTTCGTAAATATCTCACACACAGTTTGTTTTATTCCATTGCAACATCGACCCGGCCTTATTGAAAACCCCAATTTTGTTGTAAAAAAAAGGCCGAAACTGAAGAAAAAGACGATTTTTTATAAATAATTGTAGATATTTTGTTATAAAGGGACGATATTTGGAAACGCCTTTACCCTTGTGCTTGGGGACTTTCCTTACCATGAAGCAACGAAATAAAAATATCACTCTTGTGTTTTTTTTTTTTGTAAATAATTTTATTTGTTTGTAAAAAAAATGCCAAAGAGTAGACATATATTTAAAGCGCTCTTTGCCTCTCTTTTGTTAATTTTTATGTGCATATTTTAAACCTATATCAGTAAAATCGAGCCCACTTCTTTGCTTTTAACCAAAATATTTACATTTTATCCTACTGCTAAACAATGACTTTGCTTTCGCTTGACAACTTTCCTATACCTCACACAAGACACAAACAAGCAAACACATCTAAATTATCTGCTGCGACATTCAAAAACTCTAAACTCACTAGAAATTATACGCTCGTTTAACGTCTAACAAGCTGATAATTACACCAGCTAAGCGACATGATGCACAAAAGGTCCCAGAGACAACTAAAGAGCACATCCAAAGGAACGATCGATGGCACGGACATTCCAATCGACGACTCGATCGATGCTCGCATGGCCAGTGCTCAGCAGTAACTGAATTTTGAGCACAGCGCTGTGAACAAATGACCCATGATGAGCAGCAGGCGATGAATGAAAATTGACGACAAGCGTGAAAATTGCTCCTGTAAATATCCAAGTACGTACGCTCTGTCTGCTTATAGTAGAAATAGATGAACATTTTCTTGGTGTATTCCGGAAACAAGAAGTAGAAGAAAACAATAGAAACTGCAGAATTTCTAAGAAAAACGTCCTTTTGCGAGAGTAAGACACAAACTCCTTTGCCAATGAGTATTATGTGAGTATTGAGAATGAAAAGAGAGAAAAAATGTATATGTCTAGCAGCTAGCCCTGTGTAGGAGTGCAATGGCAAGTGTTAATTTGATAAAGATATGTGAAGAGAGATATATCCGAGTATTCTTCAGGAGTCCTGCAATGAGCACAACTGTGCGACCTTGCACAGTTTGCCGTTTGCTGTATGGTTGGCAGATATCCTACTGTGCGACTAAAACGTCACGCGACAATGCTCGCGACGGTACTGAAATTATTGGAGGCTAAAGAGTGTCTCTTTCTCGACTCTCGATTGCAACTAATCGTCTAGGCACGTCCTACTTGAGAAATATTTGTTGGCTAACAAGGAGAACTGCAGCTGCTGCAGTGATGTTTATTTTAGTTATTGATTATATTTTTATGGATAAATACAAATTAAGGGGATATTGGTAAAGAACTGTATTTATAAGCGTACTGGGAACAAGTGGGGTCAGCCAAAATTTCTAAGGATATTAGTACACAACTGATAGAGTTGAGTTGGTACAAATTTCTAAAGTTTCCAATGCAGAATTTTGGATTTTTTGAAAATAAAAGAATTTTTTTAAATAAAATAATAAATAATGAATGCGTTTTCATCATTCGGTTCAAGATCTATTCTACTATTGCTAATAGAATTTGTTTTACAAGAGTTGTGTGAAATGGATTACGTTGACAGCTGACAGGGCGGATAGCTATTTCAATGGTTGCCAAACCATCTCATCAGCACCCTTTGCTGTGTCTTCTCTACTCATTAGCACAAAAAAGCTTCAAGAAACCATCGTGAAGCCCAAACACAACTGTGCGAAAATGGTATCAACAAAGACCACACGTCAACATAATCCACACAAGCTCTTCGTTATGCTTTGTCCATCGGCCAAATTGCATGGAATTGTTCATTGTTTACACATATAGATCAACAATACAAAACAAGAGTAAAATAATAAATTTCAAAATTCTTAATGAATTTCAAAAATTGTAATGACTTTAAAAATGAATGAACGGCTTTTGCACTTCCGTGTATAGTTTATGGGGGGGATTAAATCACGTAATCCAGAACCGACGACATAAGTTAGAAACATTATACCAACGCAACTAACTAACTAAGTAAATTAGCCCACTTTCATGAATGAACGGCTTGTGTGCCTCCGCGAGCTCGGATTAACGGAGAGATTAAAAAATTAATCCCTAACCCTTTAGTAATCCGCCAGCAGGTACATGACCACTAATCCCGCTAATCCCTTTATGAGGATATGGCATAATAGTCCAACTAGTCTTTTTTTAAATAAATTAGCGCACATAAATATTCTCAATGAATTATGGCATTTGACTTCCTTGAATGAACGGCCTAAGTATCTCCGTGAGCTTGGATTAACGAATGGATTAGTTAATCCACAACCCTTTACTAATCCGTCCTTAGCTTTATGACCTCCTTCACCACGCACACGCACCATACATACCTCACGCCCATAAGAAGGCGTGGTAGGTATAACAAAATGTACACATAAATGATCGGCGTGGAATTTTGAGTCGACTTAAAGATGTCCGTCCGTCCGTCTGCCAACGTTAGTACAGCCTTAGATTAAGACCTATAAATCTATGAATTTGGTATGAAAACTTCTAAGTTCTAATATGAGCATTATTGGGCAATGACTACTGCCACCTGCCGTACCAAAAATGGAATCTAAGTGTGATGAACCAAAATCGAACTTAGAAGTATGAAATTATAAAGAAACATGTCTTACAATGATCGCTTATCATGACGATTGAAGATGATTTCTCAGTGAAAGTCTCATCTTTAGCCTCAAGCAATCTTCAGTCCGTTTAGTATTTTTGTTTGGAGCAGTACATTTGTAACCATGGCGCAAACTTGGTAACAATTATGTTACTCAGTACGTTCATTTAAAAGGTCACAGTCAAACTTAAATTAAAGCCCAGCTATATAATAGGATAGTCTGTTCCTCCATTTATGTGGCAGAGTGTAAACGAGGCCGTGCGTGATGTCAATATGAACACCGTAAGTGGTCGACCAATGGTCAAAGTGTCTACGGCAGAAATGATCAAAAGAAATCTACAAAATGGTATTGGATAACAGTCGGCTGAAGATGTATCAGCTATATTGACTGACAAATTGAAGACGATAAAGCTGTGCGCAAGACGGGTGTCAAGACGCTCTCTATAGATTGTGAAGATACTTATTTATTGATTATACTAAAAAAGGGAAAACTGTCAACATTGAGTAGAAGATCTTTATAAAAAATATGGGATTTAGCAAAAAATATATTGACTTTCTCTCAAGACAATGTAGCAGTTCATACATCTACTATTGCGATAGCCAAAATCAATGAATAAAAGTCCGGATAGCTTCATTACGCAGCTTATACTCCAGACTTAGATTTTTCGGGTTAAGATAGTTCTTACATAGTACTGAAGCTATTAAATATTGCTATGAAATTTGTGTAGTGCTAAAAGGATATCATGTTGAGAAATGAAGAACAAATTTCCCTTTTTTTAGGTGGGCTAAATTTGGGACCATCATCGTATTTCTATATAATTTATTTTACAGCTTGAGTAAAAGACTTAGATTTGTGAATGTTTTTAATAATTGCCAATTTTCGTCAAGAGTAAAGCAATCTATATCGTAATAACGAAGATTTCAATTTCCAAATTTGATCGTGTTCGAAGCAGTGTGGTCCTTGCTAAGGAACTGCCCGTTCATCACCAAACAGTTATCAACCAAAAAAAGCTGGATACACAAAAAAGATCGATGTTGGGGTGCCATATGTATTAACAGTAAACAATTTATTGAGCCGAATATCAATTTGCGATTCAAAAATAAACGGAAATCGAACCGTTTCTGAAGCAAATGATTACGGACGACAAAAAGAGGATCACGTGGATCACAAGGTGAAGCTTCGCAATTAGTGGCAAATCCAGGATTGACACCAAGAATTGATTCCAATAGATCTGGTAGAATTGAAAGGGAATTATAATCTACAACCTGGCCAAACGATTGACTCTGATCTCTAATGTCAACAATTACTGAAATTCAAGCAAAACTTCTTATTATGACAACGTCAGACCACACACATCATTGATGATCCAGTAGAAACTGGGAGAGCTTGGTTGGAAAGTTTTAATGCATTCACCATATAGCTGGTTTCTTGCACCTTCAGATTACCATTTGTTTCGATCTCTGCAGAACTCTCTTAATGGTGTAAATTTAAATTCCGTATAGTCCTGCCACCACAATTGGATTAGTTTTTCGCTCATAAAACTCAGAATTTCAACATCGATGGAATAATGGCTATATCCCAAAAATGGCAAAAGGTTACACTGTTCGACAAGGGTTTTTTCTTGTATTTCATTATGTGTTTTTAAGAGTTTTTGGCATGGCAAATTCAAATACGTAATCAGAATTTTGCTATCAGGCATAGTTTTTCTGTTATTTAAAAATAAGTTTTGTTTTCCATTAACAATTTGTATGGAGGCATATTTGGCTACAATTATCGCCTATTCTTGTAATCACCTTACTTTTTTTCAAATTCTACGTACACTTGGGATGCAACATGCCCTTAAAAGTGAATTTTTGTCCTCTTATTTGGATTTCTTTTATAAATGCTGCAGCGACGAGTCCAATGAATATGGTGAAAGGTTCCACAAAGATATTTTAACTTTAGAAAAGCGTTACGAAGAAAAATATATGCCTACTATATTCGCTGACTGCTCCTGAAACATTTTAGAAGACTGCAAGGATATTCAGCATAAAATAAAATAAAAACTTTGTTAAATACTAGAAAACACATATTTGTCCTTCTTATTATTCATGTTTCAAATTCTACTAGTATCGGTTATTGTATTTAGAAAAGATTCTGTTGGATCAAATTATGTTTTCATTTTAATTATGCAAAATGTATTTTAATGCAACATAAAGAAAGCGGAAAAAATTTAAATCCAAATAACTAAAAAACTGTGTCTGTTGAAAAAATCTGAAAACATATTTTAAATCATAATATTAATAACCATAGGAATCACAATTCAGACACCCAGAAAAATATTTTTTTTTGTATAACAGTGATCGATCAAAACGTCATGTATTTGGTTTAATAAAGTTCTCTTTTTTTTAAATGTCGCTAGTCTCACCCACTATATTTGTCTTCTCACTCCGCGCCATAAGGTGCAACAAAATTCGCTACAACAATTGGGTCGTAGGAATTCTTGTAATCCTAATTTAATATTCTCTATCAACTCTTACAGAACCTGACATTTTCTTAAAACATAACTCTAGCGCCTTGACCAGCCACTATCAACCTAGGCTTACTGCCTACACTATGAGCTTAAAACGAAAGTTTTATTTTGGTGACCCCTTCAAATTTGTCGAAGTTTGTTTTTTTGCCTTCCTCCGCATTTGGCTAAAGAGAAATATTCGCGCTTTTCCACAAAATATCCGTCCGAGCAACCAAAAGCGTGTGATGGTTTTTTGTCTGTCTTTGTTTATTTCGCATTTTGTTTTTGTGATGGTGTTGTGATGACGGCTTGGGAGCCTCGTTATGTGTCAACCCACCAACCCCATGTGGAGCAGAAAACAGAGAAGCAGCATTGGGAAAAAACAATATTTGGTCGTACGCTCTTTTCGCTCAATTGCGGAGTAGGAAAAAACAGATTTTTCCAGTGCTAAAGCAGGATTTTTTTATGACGACTTTTCTTCTTTTTTATAATATATTTTTTTTCTTCTCACTTTTAGAGTTGGATTGCTGTGCTGATGTTTTTGCGTTGCTGATGTTGCTGTTGTTGTAATGTTGAGTTGTGTTTCAGTTTTTTGTTGTTTGCTGTTGTTGTAATTGGTATATTTTCCCTGTTTCTTTTAGTGTGGTTGTTGCTGTTGTTGTTGGTGTCGTTGTATATACCACAATGGGAAAAATGGGAAATTTTTTTTGCTGCCGTTGTGTGGTTGTTGTTGCGGCAATGGTGGTTGCTTGATACCTGCTTTGGTTGCACGGCCCCTGTGTGTGTGTGTGTGAGTTCGTGTGTTTTCGAGAGTGCGGCAAGCAGCCTTCCTTTGGCCTGCACCCTTAATGACTGGGTGTTTGTGTGTGTGTGCGTTTACAAGGGGTCGTTACGTTATGCTCTTAGCCAACCAAACAATATGCACGGCCTGTCTATCTGTGGCTGCCTCTGTGCGAGTGTGTGTGTGTGCTGACGACCCATAAAGCGATTCACATTTTTACTTCAAATACTGATGATGATCGTTGCAGAGAGTCAGTTCACTCAGCGACTTGAACGTGTTAAGAACACACACAGAACGACGACGACGACGACGTTACAACCGGACAAACGATACTTGAAACCGAGAAAAAAACAGTTCCGTTTTCCTTTAACGCAAAGAACAAGAATAACAAAGTAACGAAATACAACGCACAACAAAAACAAAGAAACAAAAATCGAAATAACCCATAAAGAACACGAGAACAATATCTCATAAAATAAGAAAATTCCCTCAAAGCAAAAGACAATTTTAAGAGAAAAAGAAAAACGTGAAAAAGTGTTACAAAGAAATTTGTGTTAAACAGTTCGAAAAGACAACTCAAAGTGTTAAGATCGCCGCATCTCTTGGATTACCTCTACGACAAAATTTGGATTACTTTCGCAACATTGAAAACGTAAATATGCATTTGCCTGCTGGTCCCACCATGGTCGCTGCTCCAGCTCAAGCCATGCCCACCAACAACAACGCAAACAACACCTCCACAAACTCAGCCAGCTCCACGGGCTCTTCCACGCCCGACAACACCTCCAACGCCGCCAAAATGCCCTCTTCAATGACCGATATGTTTGCCAGCCTACACGAAATGTTGCAAGAATATCACGGTGAATTAGCCCAAACCGGCTCACCCTCCATTCTGTGCAGCGCTTTGCCCAACCACTGGCGCTCCAACAAATCATTGCCTGGTGCTTTCAAAGTCATTGCCTTGGACGATGTGCCCGATGGCACCTTGGTAACCATTAAGTGCGGCAACGATGAAAACTACTGCGGAGAGTTGAGGAACAGTACCGCCATCATGAAGAACCAAGTGGCCAAATTCAATGACCTTAGATTTGTCGGCCGTTCTGGACGTGGAAAATCCTTTACCCTCACAATCACCATTGCCACCTATCCTGTGCAGATTGCCTCGTACAGCAAAGCCATTAAAGTCACCGTTGACGGACCTCGGGAGCCAAGAAGTAAGCAAAGTAAGTTTTTAGTTTATTACACTTTTTAGTTTTTTAAATTCACAACATTTTGTCAAATACCCCTGGGGGAATTTGACAAAATGCGAATTTTTTTAGTTTCTTTCACTTATCTCTTTAAGTTTTCCTCACACGACTTTTGTTTAAAGACAAATATACTTACGATTTGTTTTCCCTCTTCTCTTTTTAGGCTATGGTTATCCTCATCCCGGCGCTTTCAATCCTTTCATGCTGAACCCAGCATGGTTGGATGCCGCCTACATGACCTACGGCTATGCTGATTACTTCCGCCACCAAGCAGCTGCCGCTGCTGTCCATCATCCCGCTTTGGCTAAGACCTCACCCTCATTGCCTGCTGGTCAGACGGTGGTGCCACCGCAAGCTGCTGCTGGTTCACCCAACGACTACCGCCATCCCAACCAGATTACTCCTCCTCCAAGTGGAGCTCCTGCCGTTTCCGCCGCCAGCTTGATTCCCTCACCACCTGGTTCAGCCTATGGCATGCCCCAGTTTCCCTTCAATCCCGTGGCTGCTGCCGCGGCTGCCGCTTCCGCCCATCCGGATTTGTTGCATCCCCATCAGAAGGCTCCTCATCCTCATGCATTCCATCCCTACAACTTTGCCGGTCTGAGAGGTAGGCCCGGTCACATGCACAACACCTCGATGGGTTCGCATTCCTCGACTGAACACATCAGCCCCGCTCACATTAGTCCAGCCTCGTCAAGGCCCTCATCGTCATCTCCCACTCATCAGGCTTTGAATCAGAAACTCAACAGCTCCGTGGAGACCAGCTCGTTGCACGACAACTCCGCATCCGATGCAGATTCCGATGACGAACAAATCGATGTGGTCAAATCAGCTTTTGTGCCCATCCTACGTCCTCAAGTGCCCAGTTTGAATGGTTCCACTGAAGACTTGGACAAGTCCATTGACTCCACACGCTCCTCACCCACCCATCAAATGAATATGCCACGTCCTCGCTGCGACCTGAAAGCTCCCTCCGTCATGAAGACTTTCTACCACGAAACGTCACAACATTCCCGCCAATCATCACCCGAAACCACCTTTCCCGCTGCCACCAAGCTAAAGAACGCCTCCAGTCAGCAAAAAACCGTCTGGCGCCCATACTGAGAAGTTAAGATGGCGAAAGAGATCGTCATTGCTTTTCATGTCTTACGTCTTGCCAAGGAATTGGCTTGGAAACGTGTCCAACTGGCCAGTGAAAGCGGCGGCATTTGAGATGCCTGCAACCATCAATGGGAAAGCCAACGTCCTGCACGCTGACCCAATACGGCAAGCGTCCTGTATTGTCCGTCTAGCAACTGAAACCAAACAGAGAAACCGACCGACGAACACACCGCAGTGAATAGCGCACAAAGCCGACGGCAAAACGTCTTGACACTGGTAAAGTGCTTACGGTTTACTCGCCTCCGTTTCTGTTTGCAACAAATGTGTGATAGTTTTAAGGGAGTAGCAGCACATTCCACACTCTCTCCCCATGCCCCCTACGCCCCGACCCCTACACTCAACCTCCTACTACACCAAAATGCTTGTGATATAGTGATAAGTTCTACAATAACAAAAAGGCACCTGCAAACCAGCCAGTCAGCCTCCTGCTCCATCAATGACCCCCAGCCCCAGCCTACACATGGATTATTGCAAAGGTCTACACATTCTTCCATAAAAAATTCTGCTCTTTAACTGGATTCCGGCGAATTTTTATGCTCGACACATAAAATCGTACGCTGAGTTCGTTCGTCTTTCTGTCGATGCAATAGTCCAGCAAATCTTTATTTTACTCGTCGTTGATTAGTCGTAATATCCTTAAGATAACAAACAAAAAAAATGTAAACAAGGATACTCATTTTATTTGGTATATTTTATTAACGAATTTGCAACAATTGACAATTTATCACAATGAAATTGTCTAAATGTATTTGCTCAAAACAAGGGAAGTGTTAATTTTGACCAACAATCGTTTTAATGATTTGTTTTGTAAATATTTTTATTTTTTTTTTTAGTTATTAATATCTTTTAGTTGTAATATTAGTGGTTAAGTTTTAATGAAAACAGGAAATTCAAAACAAAAACGAAAAGAAAATAGTTGACAATTTTGAAAGAAAATATAAAAAAATATATATATTTTTACAAAAAAAAAAACGAAATTTATATGGATTCTTTTTTTATTTATGGGTGGGGTAAAGGGGCAATTTATTAACAGCAAACGATGCCGTCGACTGGTTCAATATTGTGGTATAACAATTCTAACGAACAGATTGTTATTACATCTTATATATATGCCATACTATATGGTGATCAAGTGTAAAACTGTCCTGAAATGAAAACAGTCAATGTAAGAAAAGATGATAAATAATGTTATGATTTCAAAAAACATTTGCTTTAACCATATATAACTTTTTTTAAATTATTTGGAAATTTTTTCACTAACGTGCATACTTTTTGAATATACACCATTTTACAAATAAAACTACCAATTCAACAACTTGCAAAGCACAAAGTCCCTACAAATGTTCAAACTTTTTTATTTTATTTTTTATTAAAATTTCTATGGCAACAAAATTTCCCCATTAGTAACTACTAAAGATTGTACTGTAATTTGGGAGAAACATTAAAAATTCCAAATTTTTGGCATTTTTCACATCATGTTCTAAAATCACATAAAAATTTTTTCCGCATCGGACAGCAAAATTGGTACGGAACTCTAACAATTTTATACTACTCCACAGAAAACAATTTATTTACTATTTGATAAGATTGACATCAGTAAATTATTGTTTATAAAAGGTGAACACTTTTCACATCAAAGTTTTTTATAACTTATTTTCCTTTAAATGAAAAAATTATGTTTGCCATAAGTTTTGATACATCAAAATACATTTTACATTTTATCCGGGAAATCGCAGAGTAAGAAAATTTCTTAGGACGAAAATTCTTTCATAAACATATATATTGTGAATTCAAAATAAGAGAAACTGGATGAATTTCTTGTAATTTTTTTTTTAAATTCTCTTTCATTACGACTATTGTAAGCATATTGAAGAATATCTAACAACAAAGGATATTACCATTTGGAATCAAAAATCGTTGACTATTTTGGTGAATCGAACATCACTAACGATACAACGAATTATATTTTTATGGAGGAGGCTGTCCCTGACACGCTTTTGGAACACATATGCATCGGTGGTTTTGTGGTCTGTTGTGGATCGAAATCAAATGATATTAAAGACATAATTTCAAATACTTGCATGTTGGATATGCTATGCATTTCAAATACACCGCTATTCTTAAACTTTCACGTTATTTTGAGGTAGTCGACTTTACGATGAAGTGTCCAGAGAATTTATGACAAATCCAATGCGTTAAACTAGACTGATTTTTGTATTCAATGTAGTTTCACATTGAGACCGGCCGTGGCATAGTGATTAGAACACGCGATTACCATGCGGAAGATCCGTGGTTCAATTCCCGACTTCAATCATATATATTTTTCTTTCATGGCTGGTCCCCTCGATGTGGTCGACAGCAAATTCGATAAACAATTAACTACCGTTTGTTGTGAACCTAAAATAGAAATCGTATTAACTCACAACAACGCGAGCTATCCCATACCTCCTTCATGGGGTGTAAAGGGAAATTATGTTTTTTAAGTAGTTTCACATTTCATGAACACATTTCAATATCCTATGAGAATTTTGTAGGGGAATATAACTTTTTTATATGAAATACAAAACATTCTTTGAAACGGCAACAATTTTAGTTCAAAATTTCATGGCATTTAATGTTTTAAAATAATTTTTGGCATATAGCCGATGCGAATGCTCCTTATAAAAGTTATCCTGTCGATAGGATTTTGCACTACTTTTTCGCATATCCATTCTTATTTTGTCAATAATGAGTCGACTGTTTGTTAAATTAGACAAGAGATTATGCACACCCGCACAAACGTAGTTCAAATGTGTCAAATCACACAAACAAGGTGGCCAATTCACTGGTCCATTTCTTGAGATAATTCGTTCACCAAACGTTTGGTCTAATTCAGTGAGGGTTTCATACGCTGTACAGAGGGTTGAAATGTACCAAAAGTGAGGATCAATTCAAAAACTGAAGTTTATCTTGCATTAACATGTTTGGTATTGGGGGAAAGTGAATAAAATTCTACATCACTAATTACTAAAATTACTGCTTTAAGTAAATTACTTTAATGGCAGTAAGCGGTCAAAGTTAAACAGTTTTTACAAATTTTGCGTGACATGGCAAAAACAGAAAATTGAGATATTTCGATTACTTATAATTTTTGTTAGGTCTTCTGAAAGTAAAAATATTATAATGGAACCATCTACTTCAGGTATTTTGGTATATAATTAAAAATATTTTGTTTAGATAAATGTTTTGCAAAAATTTTTAATGTTTTTCTTAAAAGTCTTCCGTAAATGTTGTTTTTTCGATATAAACATAGAATTTCAACTAGTTTCTGGGCGAGATCAAGCAAATTTTATTAAATGCTCTTATAATATGAGATATCAGCTTATATATCCAAAAGAAAAATCTTGCGGATTTACTGCGTTTTTTTACTAATTTAAGTTATTGTGACAGAACCCCAGTTGCTAAAAACATATGATGACGATTATGATGATCATGATGATGTTGATGATGATGATAATGATATTGAAGGTGATGATGACTATTATCACAATAATACCTAAAATGGGTTTAAATCCATTTTTTTTCTCTTATTTTTTATATGAAAAAATTATTTTATTCATTTTTTTTAAAAAAAAATTTTTTTTACTAAATGATTAAAAAAAAATATAAATATCAATAATAATGGGCTTTCCAGAATTAATCCCCAGTTTGCCTATGTTTCAACCCACTGTGCGCTGTATGGCATGTTACGCAGTCTTGTTTGAAACATTTGTTCTTCAAATTACTTGCAATGATATGAGAAATAAAAAGAAGAGCTAAACATTTGCCAATAACGTTTGCGATTCATGGATATGTTGGCACCGGTTTCGGATTAAAAGTTCATGTTGTAGGTCTGGTCGAGTACAACATGCTTCATACGAGACAGAATTCCTCGTTTTTACAACAACAAAAACCAAATTGTGTGTGCGATTTTTTCAAACAGTTATAATATCAAAAGCCAAGGTAAATGTAAGCTTTTTGGCATAGTGCAAAATTTAAATGCATGCCCTGTGCTGAAAAAATGTGATTCAATTGTGTGCTCCAAATACCGCGGGATCCGCCTTTAACCCACCGCATATAAAGTCCTGTCAAGTGTGCTGATCGGGCCTTATCAGTGTGACTTAAGTCCTGGTAAATCAACAACTGACCAGCTGTTCCCACTTCGGCAAATTCTGGAAAAGACCCAAGAGAAACAGATCGACACGTACCATGTTTTCGTACACTATAAAGTAGCCTTCGACAGCAATATACGGTAGAAATTAATCGAAGCCATGAATGACGCTGACTCACACGATGTCTTCAGTGAAGATTGGCAAGGACTTCTATATCAGACGGCGCCTAAAACAAGGCGACGGCCCATCGTGTGACATCTTCAACATAGTGATGGAGATGATAATGAGGAAAGTTGCAGTAAGCAGGAGTGGCACGATATTTAACAAAAACCATATGCTATTCGCCTACGCTGATGACGAAGAGATCATGGGTTTCAAACAGCGGGATAAGACTGCAGCCTTCTCAAGTATACAGAAGGATTCAGCGAAAATGGGTATTATGGTGAACGAGGACAAAACGAAGTTATTAGTTTCAACGAACAAAGAAATTTCTCGTTTGGAAAACTGCGTGAACGTTGACTATATTTTCGAGGTAGTAGATAATTGTAATTACCTAGGCTTCGCCATCAACCAAACAAATACTGTCAGCCTCGAAATTCGGAGGAGAATTCTGCTTGTTAATAAATGCTACTACGGACTAAGCAAGCGATTCAATGACAGAGCCCTCTCTCGACGAACAAAACTCCAGCTATACCAGATACCGGTACTACCTGCCTTGATGTGTGGTTCAGAATCCTGGGTTATGAGCAGCTTTACTAAGTACAGGTCGATCGCGTTTTGGGCGTATTGGTATTATTAATCCAGAAGGGGCGTGGCTAGACTTTACCCCAACTTTTATCCTGCTTTAACTTTACTAAATACAGAATTTTTTCACGATGGCGTTAGGTGTATTTATAATAATAATCGATTCCTAAAGTGGGCAGTACCAGAGTTGTATGGGAGGTACCAAATGGGCGTGGCTGGACTTACAGTTTTTTTTCTCCTAAACTTTATCCTAATGTAGCTTTACTAAATGCAGAATTTGGGCACGATCGCTTTGGGTTTATTGATATAAAAAAAAAAAAACTTAATTTCCCTTTGCACCCCATGAATGAGGTATGGGATAGCTTCTCGCGTTGTTGTGAATTAACACGCTTTCTATTTTTAGATTCACAACTAACGGCACCTACTTATTTATCGACGAATGCGAACGTCACTGTTTTGAGAAGCTCTTACTAGACACGACGATTGAATCGACGCTTAATACTGCGAAGTTGCTGTCAAACAACATTCGAGGGGTGCCGACAATGAAAGAAAATTTTATTTATTTTTTTCTTTTTAAGATGACTGGAGCCAGGTTTGAACCTGCGATCTCCCGCATGGTAGTCGCGTGTTCTAACCACTATGCCACGGCCGGGTTTATTGATATTATAACTCGATTTTTTAAGTGGGTGGAGTGGTACATTTGTATGGGAGGTATCAGAAGGGGCGTGGCTAGACTACCAGTTTTTCTCCAAACCTTTATCCTGTTATAGTTTAATACAGAATTTGGCACGATCGTGTCGAGTGTATTGATGTTACTACTCACTTTCTAAAGTGGGCGGAATGGTACATTTGTATGGTAGCTACAAGAAGGGGCGTGGCCACGTAGCCAATTTGACATACCGTTAGTAGTTTTGCTAAGTTACAATACATTTATTTGTGTCTTTCGAAAGTTATCGAGACGGACAGACGGATTTGGCTCAAATGACTAAAAAAAATCATGAATCGAATTTGGTTCAAAGAAACCTTCTATGTGTTATACTTTTCGGTCGTATTAAATAATATACATATAGCCTCTTACCCGTAGGGTGACTAAAATCTAGATTTATGTATATTTTGATCAAATTAATGAATATGTTGAATTCGATTAGCCGTCAATCTCATTTATAATTTAAGAATTTAAAAGGTATCCTGTTTTTTTATAGATTATAACGGAATATGTTATCATTTGAAGGGATTGATCTATTATTGCCCACTCTTTATATAAAAGGACAAAACTGTGAGGAATACATATAACAACCAAATATATATTTAATATCGCGCCATCTATTGGTGCTGCACTTAACTTTTCATTGTTAAATAACACTGTATAATGCGGCAGTAAGGATGAAACCACGACTCAATTCATATTTTCTCATATAATAATAGTACTTGGCTTTATAAAACAAAATTCATATTGAAGTCTGGTTTTTAGTTTGAAATTGTATACAAAAAGTTGTCAAAACTTATAAAAATTACATCTGAAAAACAATTTTTAAAGAAGTATGAGTACTAAGTTTTCCACACGACATAATTTTACATTAAGACTTTGAATTACTTAGAGCTAAATATAGTCGAATTTTGTCACTGAGCAAATACAGGCAATCAAAGATTGCTTATACATTTTGTAGCTAACAAATATATGTTTCTTAATAATTTTCATGCCAATAGACTTTCAGAAAAAGTATATGCTTATAAGAGTTGTAATTCAAATTCATAATTTTCATACTAAGAAATTCGCCATACAGACATATTGCAAGTATGTACACGTACATACTCTTTATTTAACCTCTAGCTTTACGCAAACAACGAAAACATGTTTAGTTTATGCTCTTCATTACAATATATATGCAGTAGCCGCCGCCGCCGACAACCCCTTTATAAACACTCAAACAACACACAAACACAAAACCAAGATATCCGAAACATTTTTAGGGGTAGTAGAAAAAACAAATGTGAAGTGACTTATGATGTGTTGTTGCACACTCACAATATGATACTGTGTACATATATTTACGCTTGTAGCGTAAATGATGAACTCCATTTTTTGTTTTATTAAAACTAAATTTTGTATATGTTGTATTGCACAACAGCAGCAGCAACAACAACAATAACAACACGCAAACAACTGTTAAGGAAAATCTATTCCGTGAGAACTGTTAAACAGAAATTATGGAAATAAGGGAACACCAAAATGAATCCAGTGATAAGATGACAGGCATCGCGAGGGATTTGTGTTATGTTAAGGATTGAACACTTGAAGTTACTACATATCGGATATTATGACTACAAAAACAACAACAACAGAGGGAGAGGGGAGATCAAATAACAGCTTATCTCTAAAGGGAGGTGTTCGAGAGGATTTAATTTACTAGGCAGTAGTGAGAATATTTTATGAGACATTGGCGGCTACCAGATAATTAGTTAGCTATTCTGTGAAATTATATGAAAAATGGAAAATTAAAATAAATATGATAAAAAAAAATATAAAAATTGATGTAAGTATTACGAGTTTTAATCTGTTATATGTGAGTTTACAAATAGAAGCCATAGGATGTTACGAAAAGTAAGTAAGTCAAACATGCGTGAAAACTTACAATACTGTGTCTTTAAGGATTTGCAAATAATATACATTGTCATAAATAACTCCCCTAGTAAGAATCGTCAGATTCTCCGTAAATCATATTCTCTCTGTGACATATCGCGTCTACTAGCTGTTTTAAACATTTCCACCTTCCCTCCTTTAACTACAAATTACACACCACAACAGAAATTTCCGTTTCCCGTAGGGAAAGTTACGCCAAGCACATGTAATTTAACTCTAAACCATATTTAGCCATAATAAACCATATCATAAACTTCATTGGTCGTTATCACTCACGCACCGAGCAAATAACATCATATTAATGTAACCATTAAAGGTCACATTATTCGCCCGAGGAGACGACCAATATGCGACCGCATCATAATGAGCATGACGAAAAAAATCACAGACGGATACACTATAAATTGAAAACAATTAATAGAGATAATCACCAATTATGGATGACAAAAAAAAACAACAGCAACAACAACGGTCGGTCATATCAGTTTACTCCAACGTAGTATCCGTTAATGTTGAACGCAGTGGTATGTGACAAAACTAATTTGCAATCTGGACATAAAACAAAACGTGCACCTACAGCGAACATAACCATAGACCAGGGTCACTAAGGGCCATCCGAACCACAATGATCTAGGAGAGAAAATCACCATCCCAGTGAGAGGCACTAAGCGATTCATGTGATAACATTAATGAACCATGGACATGAGCCTCTAAAACTGCTGCATGTGTGGCATAGTGTGGGTGACCGACCCATTGTCACAGACGCAACAATTTGTTGCAAAATGTCCTTAACAGAGACAAAAAAGAACAAAAAAAATGCAGCTCAACCAACGAAAGGCAGCAACAAATCACAGCACGGGACAATTAGTTAAACAATGAAATGCATTAATTAGTATAACTACCTCAATTAACGACGCTGCTGATAACAGCGATATTGTAGGAGACGCAACAATGTAAGGGGTATTTGACACTGCCACACCACTGAGGTCAAACTGGTCGTACAATTTAGAAAATAAAGTTGTACTATTAAGGCATAACGTAATAAACCACACAACATGACACATTGTCCAAAGAGCAAAAGTGATAAAATTATCTACAAGTCATAAGTCCTTGACTCATCTCCAGCTAACGCTCTTTCACTTACGCTCACACAAACACACTTAAGTCAGCTGTTGCACTTTAGCTAACCTTGTGATTTTAGTATAGCATCTTTGCTCTTTGACTTAAGAAACCTAAAGAATTTTGTGGTTCACTTTAAGAGTTATAAGTTGTGTTATATTTGAAGGCCAATTTATATATTATATATTATATATTTATATATTATAATATATTTATATATTTTATTCATTTGTTTTGCGCTTTTTTTTTTTGTTGGTGCACTGATGAACCTTTCGGTGTTAGAATTGTGCCACATCGACATTAGTGGGCAAGGGACGATGCACAGTGGTCACTATTGGAAATATAGATATGGAAAATTGTTGCATGTTGCAATTGTTTCACAGATGACGCATAGATCCATGAAATTGTTGCATGAACTAATGAACGGATAGCCGCCTATACCAAAAAGTTAATCGAACATTTGGGTGAATATTCTCCTTATAGAGAATTTAATAATTGTTGGATGCTATGGCTGAGTTTGGTATCCCCACGAAGCTAATTCGACTTTGCGGGATGACACCGACTGACACGAAGACTTCAGAGAAAATTGGCAGAAATCTGTCAGAGCCATTTTCTACCAAGCGAGGCTTTAGACAAGGCGATAGTCTGCCCTGCCATCTCTTTAACATCGTAATGGAGATGATCAAGAGGAAGGCTGCAGTAAACTGGAATGGTACCATCTTCAACAAAAGCAACATGTTGCTCGCGTATGATGATAATATAGATATCATTGGACGTGGATTGCGAGATGTTACTGCGGCTTTGATTGAAACCGCTTGGAATACTTTTCTACGTGCGGCTACTGATGGATAAATTTCTGTTGTTGGTGCCATTAAAGAAGAAGAAGAAATTCTCCTTATTCATATTTTTAGAGGAAAAGAGGATAAGCTGTTGCCATCGCTCAGAATATACGACCTTACAGAGATGTCGGGCTGAATTCTTTGAAATTGGGGATTTTAAACTTAAACTTTAAGCTGGAAACACGAAGTCAGGATCTAACATATAGGGGTAAAAAAGGGATAAAACTGGTACTATTGCCGTTCTCTTATAGAGAAATTTTTGAAATTAGGGATAAAAAGGCAATACCTAGAATCACGAAACTGTGGTCTATAAGAAGGGATATTGGCGAAATGGAGATTTTCTAATTTTAGTTTTCTGATCGTTTTTTACATGGGAATAACCAGAATTTGTCTGCTGAGGTCCCACACAACTCAAAAAGTCCGATAGTTCACGTGTTCCATTCAGTAGCACATGTAAAAAGACGCCATGTTGAGTTACCTAAACGACTTGCTACCACCGATGCGTCTTAGGGAGTAGGTAACTGAAGTAACTCAAGCTCAACACAACGGCTTTCTCAATGGCAGCCCCAAGAAACTCGAGTCTGGAGCAATGGCCGAACAAACTAAACTTAATTCCCTTAACATCCCATTAATGAGGTATGAGAAAGGTTCTCGCGTTATTGTAAATTAACATGCTTCTATATTACGATTCATTTATAGACTGCGAACGTAAGCTGTATAAGACATTCATTGCTAAGTTGCTGTTGACATCATTGAGGTTGGCGCCGATGAAAGAACTGTAAATGACTCAGACAAGAATCGACCACTGGATTTCCAGCATGTTATTCGCGTGGAATCTACCAGCGCCTGGAGGTAATCTGCGACCACCGCCCCGACCATGACATTGAATTTGTTCTCGAGAAGGCAAAATGGATGAAAACAATAAGACAAGAACCCCTCGTAAATGTTGACAATCCACCAAACGTTATAAGGAGCATAATCAAAGGATAAATTACTGGAATGCCCGAAGTCTCTACAGAGATGTTGCCTCTATCCCATGCATCCATAGATGTCCTTGTCAAATATAAGCCATCAGCGCCATACAGGAAATGTGATGGACGGGGCAAGGATGCACAAGACGAAAGAACTGTTTCATTGCTTATAGCTGTCGTGAAAATAAAAAAGTAAATTCATAGTCTAATTAGAGAATTAGACATCTGGTCTCGGCGTTGACCTCTGTAAGAGACTCAATATCCACTATAGACAAAATTTTTTCACATCCTCGTCTGTGTCACAAACAAAGAGGACACTAAAGATGCAATTTATCAGCGCCGGCAGGAAGTCTGCGACGATAAGGCAAGATGGACGAAAATAATAAGACAAGAAACCCTTGTAAATGTTGGCAATCGTCCGAACGTTATCAGGAGCATTATTTAAGGATATACAACTGGATTGTCCGAACTCTCTACAGAGATGTTGTCTCGGATGAGCGTATGTCCTCGACAAATACAAGGCTGACATCATCGGCATACAGGAAATTAAATGGACGGGACAGGGAGTTGCAAGGCGAAAGAAGTGTGACATTGGATTTGGTATTGAATTCATAGTCGGCAAGAGAAAAAAAAAAAAAAAAAAAAAAAAAAAAAGATGCATTCTGTCAGCTACTGAAGGAAGTCTACGACCGCTGCCCTGACCATGACATTGAAATTGTTCTCGAGAAGGCAAGATGGATGGTAAGATGCTCTTCCTGTTTCTTTCAGAGTTCACACGGCAACATTTATGACAACAAATTCAGACTGGTAAGTGGAACCAGATATCTGCACATACATTTCCGCAAGGCAACCTTGTAATCCCCTGATCAAAACTCAAGACACCAAATAAATCACGTTCTAATCGATTAAAGGCTTATCTTAAGCATCATGGACATGAGTGTGGTGCGCGATGCACATATAGGCACAGATCACTACCAAGTTGCAGCCAAGGTACGCACGCGATAGGGCAGGGCTAAAAACTCTCGTAACCAAACGTAAAGGAAGCTAGTCATTGGATGGCGAGATACCACCGAGGTAGCCAATGCCTATTCCAACCAAATAACTCAATTACTGTAAACAAACGATCCTGATTCTGATGTTCCCGACACCAGTGACAACATATTCTGCATTCTATGACCACTGCAGCCATAACCGTACATGGGTTAGAAAAACCACTCTCAGACAAGTATTGATACTAAAAAGAACTTCGTTTATGGTCTGAGGGAAGGAATGCTGTATACAAGGCACAACTAAAGTCAATCGTAACGCATGTTGTGAGGGAATGATATAACAGAGAAAGGAGAGAGGCGAAACGGCTCTTCAAACAGAGAAAGCGCCTATGGGGGAAATTAATGTAACCAAAATTATTAGGGTCAGAAAGATCTGCTAAAGGGTAAAATGTATGGAACAGGAATCCCCATCAGTAAGGATCGATAAGGAAATCTTGTCATAGAAACGCAGACTTTATTAAAATACGGTGGAACGGAACGGTGGAAACATTTTCGTGATGCGCTCGTTCTCGAAGGCAGCGCAAATGAAGAAATCACCTCAATTATCGATGACGGAGTTGAAAAATCTACAACCAAGGCCGAACAATCTTAGCACGGCAATTGCACGGCTTGACCACCTGTTTATCGATTACATTCGACAGTCCGATACGGCAGAAATTATTAGATGCTATGGCTGAGTTTGGCATCCCTGTGAAGCTATAACGACTTTGCGGGATGACACTGATTGAAACGAAGTCGTCGATGAAAATAGGGAAAGTCGGATAGATCCATTTTCTATAAAGCGAGGCTATAAACAAGGCGATAGTGTATCATACGATCTCTTTAAAATCATAATTAAGATAATCATGCAGAAGGCTCTAGTAAATACGACTGGTACCATCTTTAATAAAAGTCATATGCTGCTCGTGTATGCCGATGACATGTGTATGGGATGTTACTGCGGTCTTTGCAAGCATTGAGGAGCAGTCGGAAAAAGAGCGTCTGGGTAAAAATGAGGACAAGACCAAGTTGTTTAATTCAACGAACATATATTCTACACGGTTGGGATGCGTAAACGTTGACAACTATAACTTTAGAATGGTAGATGGTATCGTCTACCATGACTTCGCGTAACAAATGCAGAATGTCAGCCTTGTAATGAAAATACGAGTATTGATCGCAAACCGCTGCTACTCTGCGCTAAACAAGCGTTTAAGTGTCAAAGCCCCTTTCAATTAACAAAGATCTAACTCTTCCAGACTACATGACTTGCTCTTTAGCGCAGAATCTTTGGTAATAACATAAGCAGATTTATATATTCTGGTAGCCTTTGAGAGAATAATGATCGGAAGGCAATCTTCTCTAAAAAAGAGTACCGTCGACGAATGATTACTGAAATATATAAGGTGTATTACTACGTCCACGCAGTTAAGCGCATCCATGTAAAATGAAAGCGCTGATTAGTGCATATTGTGCTAATGAAAAAAATCACTCAAGCACGAAATGTCTTTGGCAATAAATTTGACTGCCGGCACAAGAGGGGGGAGCCCACAACTTAGTTGGATAAATCTGGTTAAGCAGCTCTTATCCAAACTTGATCTCAGTCGATAGTCTGTTATGACAGAAACTGTTAAATTGCAGCGGTATGATTATGCTGACCGACACGAAGTCTTCAGTGAAGATATCATTGCTCGAGGACTAAGGGATGTTACTGCGGCATTATCAACCTTTAAGTTGGAGTCGACAGAAGTTATCATGGTAATAAATGAATACAAATCGAGATATACTCGGACACCTTTTGTATGTAAGGGATCTAAACTTGTTATGACGAACTATTTACGGAACACAAAGGACCGAAGTGTTTGGAATTCCTTGTTACGAGCAGAAATTGATGGTTGAATAGCTGTTGTTCCCGTCGAAAGAAGAAACAGGTAAATTTATTAATAAAAAATAGTCAACATCCCCAACAATTACGCAATACCAACTTTTCAAATATTGCTTTAACTCGTATGTTTAATTCTTTGTCTCAGCCTCTACATCCACAGTGCACAAAATATTAGGCTGCAAAATAAAAAAACAAATAGCTAACGAATGGCAAACTCAACAAACCAACAACCGTTAAATCGTTTGATGGGCCATAAGCTTAAATCAGTCAATGATTGATTCATTACAATTTACACAGAAGTTCGATGGATCTGCCAAACGATGGTGATACTTTTTTCTGCCATTGTCATTTTCCTGTTTTCGTCGCAGCGCATCCATAGAAAAACGCCACTGTATTATGGTCATCAACGTTTCTGGCCACTACACTGAGGTCAATCTGAGGGGGGACTCCGGCAGATATTCTCGTTGTCAATTTATAAAAATGTTAACCAGAACAGAGAGAGTGTGTGTGTGTGTAAGAATGTGTAACCAATGATGGTCAATAATTTTTTTTCTCACCGTTGTTGTTTCCCTTACTGTTGCTGTTGTGTGGCAGTAGTTGTTGATTGCTGCAAAATATTATTGCCATCGTCATTCACGGAAGTTGGCGTTGGCGATTGTTTGGCAACTCTTGAAGGATTTTCCGTTTTAACCAAAGTCTAACCGTATTTTTTACCAATCTGTCTTTCGACGAACGCTTATTCAGTGTTTTAGTTTTTATTTTTTGTTGTTTTTGCTGCAACCATTTTTTTTCGTAGCTACCATTCCGGTAGTTTGTTGCTGCTGTTACAAGTTCCAAGAGTCGTCGTGTGGAGTGCTGCGCTTGTTGTACGTAACGAGAGTTTATTTTACGTTTCCAGTTCCACTTGAAGTGTTTGTTACTGCTAAACGTAAATTGCCAGTGTTTATTGCTGTCAATTTTGTTTTTTTTTTTTTTTGCTGGTCCAATTTGAAGTTTGTGAGCTGAGTGGAAATATGGCAAGAGCTTTTTGAATTTTGTCGATTGGTTCGATGCTTGTTTTATTTTCGTGTGTGGCAATCGGTAAAGATTAACCCTTTGAGAGTGGTGAAATGCAAAGATACATAAATTTTCAACGTATCAATCATGATAATCCCTCCCGCTCATTCATAAAAAACTTAACTTAATTTCCCTTTACACCCCATGAATGAGGTAGTATTGTTTCTCGTGTTGTTGTGAATTAACACAATTTCTATTTTTAGATTCACAACTAACGGCAACTATTTGTTAATTGATGAATGCGAACGTCACTGTTAGAGAAGCTTTTTACTAGACATGCCGATTGACTTGATATTTCACTGCGAAGTTGCTATCGAAAGAAAAATTTAGATGACTGGAACCAGGAGTCGAACCGGCGATCTCCAGCTTGGTAGTCGCGTGTACTAACCATCATGCCACGGCCGGTTCGGCCATTCATATTAAGTTTTAATTGGAAAAATTAAATATTTTTTTAATTTTTTTTTTGGGTATCATATTTACTATCTTGGTCCGCTTGTACCTGTAACGTATATATTCGCTATTCTAGTGTAGTGAAATTCATCTTTTCATCCAACTATTTAACTTTCTTCCCCCCAATGGGTTAACAATGATTGATTTTTGTTTTACATCGCCGGGGCATCATCACATCAGGTTGTCGATGATGCATCAATAAATATGACCATCATTAATTTCCACATCGCTTGGTAAATTTCTATGGTCATTGAGAATTATTCTAAAATTCCAATAGCAAAAAAAAGAAATAGAGAAACTCTCAAGTATTTTATTTACATTCATTATATACCAGCAGAGATTTATTAAAATGTTACAATAAACCATCGCTTAACTCCAGTAAATCGTATAACGATCTTTAAGCAAATTTAATTAAGATTTTTACACAAAACCTAGCAGCGTTTCCCGATATGTGCACACTTTTATTCTATCCTGTTTATATTGGTTCTTTGTACGAGGTCATACAATGTGTGTATAATTGAAAATTAAATGTTTACAACACAGATTTAATGCGAAACCCCAACTAAGGCGGATTATTGACAATATCTATGACATCCATCTAATGACAGTCTAATACCTTCCACTACAGCCTGTTGTTGTGAGTGTCGTCTGGCCATAGGCTGACCAAGTTAAGAGCATTAAAAAACGTAACCACACATATGGCCACCACAGCAATGGTGGATATCTAATGGTTGCCAGTAACCAAGGAATAATTCTTGACAATGTGGCATTAAATGAGAGAAAATAAAATGCGATAGCTACGAATGCAAAGGGTTGTAACGACTTTGTGACATGAATGTTACTCAGTGTTTTTGAGAATAATTTCCGATATTGTCCGATAGATGACGTCTTGCACGGGCAATGCCACTGAACATCCGTTCGGTTGCAAATGTGAGAAGATACAATGTTGTGCAACCGAAATGCCATGCTACCACCGATGAGTCTTAGGGAATAGGTAACATATGTTACTAAAGCTCAACGCAAAGGCTCTCTTAGTGGCTTCGGCATCCCTGAGAAACTAGGACAGGGAGCGGTATTATTGGCCCACCCACACTTACCTCAAATAAACAAAATTTTATGAAACCATACAGCAAATGCGGTGGACGAGACACGGGTGCACACGACGACAGAACAGGGGAATGTCATGAATGTCATGGATGTGGATTCACAGTCGGCAAGAAACTTCTACATCTCGTCTCGCCGTTTATCTCTGTAAATGACCGTATAGCTGCTATGAACGCAACCCTGTCCATGACATTAAAATTGTTCTTAGAGATTTTAATGCTAAAATACAAAAGAAAGTTGGAAAGCAGCAGTTGGAAAATTTAGTCTGTACAACAACAACTCCGAACTGCTTATACTGGTAAGAGTCGAGTCGGCAAGAAACATGGTATTGATTGTAACCAGATTCGCACATAAAGATATCCACAAGACAACCTGAATATCCCCGGCTTAAAAGACAAGTAACCAGATTGATCACATGGTAATACATAGAAGACATGTCTCAAGCGTTGTAGACGTGCGTACGATCCGCGGTGCTAATATAGACTCGGATCACCACCTATTTACTAAAAACGCTGCACTCCGCAAATACAACCGAGATAGCCAATGCCTACTTCAACCACCTCTCCTAAATACTGCAAACCAACCACCCTAATTCTGATGTACCCGACACACAGAGACAGTATATTTCGCATTCTATGGCCACTATCGCAATGACCGTACCTGGGTATGAAAAACAACGCTCAGACATTCGCGTATTGTCTGAGGAAAATATTGTTGCATACAAGGAAACACTGTAGTCAATCGTAACAAGTGTTGTGAGGTAATGATATAAGGACGAGAGGAGAGAGACGCAATGGCTATTCAAACAGAGAAAGCGAATATGAAGGAGATGAGAGAATGAATGTGACCAAACTTATAGGCTCCGAAAAATGTAACAATAAAATGTAAAGGTTATGGAACAGCGATTAAGCAGTTCTGGAAACGCTCGCAACCAAACGCAAAGGAAGCTAGACATCACAAAGCTTCATACCACCGAGATAACCAACGCATACTCCAAACAACTCTCTTCATTACTTCGAACCAACCGCCCTAATTCTGATGTTCCCAAATTGCAATGGCAGCATATTGCGAATTTTTTGACCACTGCCGCAACGACCGTACTGGGTTATGAAAAACCACGCAAAGACAAGCCCTGATACAATAAGGAATGTTGCAAAATGTCTCAACAAAAAGATGCTGCAACAGGGCAAAACTGCAGCCACTGGCAACGAGTACAATGACGGAGCGTTAAAATAAAAAAAGGAGGGACATGACACGCCTCTTCAGGCGGAAAAAGCGCCTGTAAAAGAAAAGAGAAGGCCAGGATATTAAAAATTACAGAGATAGAGGTGAAATCCAAAAGTTCTACTAATAGTTAAAAAGCTAAGGTTTTGAACCAGGGATCCCCACCCAGAAGGACGGAAACGGAAATACTTTCGATCTCTACTCGTTCCCGAAGTCATCGTTGATGGAGTAGACTGTCCACCACAGAGACAAAACGAGATCATCACGCAACTCCACGGCTTAACAACAACAAAGCTGCGGGAGCCGATGGACTGCCGGCAGAGCTTTTTAAAGCCGGCGGCGATGAGTTACCAATATGCATGCACCACCTCATAAACACGATTTGGCTCGAAGAATGCATGCCCGATGGTTGGAACCTGAGTGTTCTATGGCCTGTGCTTAAGAAACAAGATCCAAGTGTGTGTACCAACCATCGTGGAATAAGCCTTTTACCCATCGCATACAAGGTCCTGTCTAGTGAGTTATATGAAAGACTAAAGACCATTTTAGCGAATCTGATTGGACCTTATCAGTGTGGCTTTACACCTGGTAAATCCACCACCGAGCAGATATTCACGCTACGACAAATCCTGGAGAAGAACCAAGAAATGCAAATCGACACTTACCGTCTGTATATCGATTACAAAGCTGCTTTCCGATGTCCGATGCGACAGAAAGTACTAGATGCTATGGCTGAGTTTCGTATTTCCTTGAAGCTGAAACAATTGATCAGTTTTGATTGATAGTGAAATTAGGAAAAAATTGGACAGAATCATTTTCTATCAAGCGAGACTGTCATGCGGTCTCTTTAAATCATAATGTAGATGATCATCCGGAAGGCTGCAGTAATCTCGACTGGTGCCATCCCTAACAAAAGTCACATGCTACTTGTGTATGCCGATGGCATAGATATCATTGGCCGAGAACTACGGGATGTTACTGCGGTCATTTCGAGCATTGAGAAGCAGTCGGCAGAAGTTGGTCTGGTGATTAATGAGGACAAAACTAAGTTATTTGTTTCAACGGAAAAAGAGTCTACACTCTGAGTAATGGCACAAAAGCGTGTTCAAATAGACCGAATGCGGTGGCTTAGGCATGTTGTACGAATTGATGAAAATGTTGCACCTAGAAAAGTCGTCGGCAATATACTGGATGGGCAGGATGGTGTGTTTTGGTTGCGAACAAAACCTCGTTGGATGAACTAGGTGAAAGAGTTGTCATCTGCCATGGTCTGATGAACAGTCAACAGAGAGCAATAAACCGAAGCGCTTTAAATTCTTTTTTATCTGCGGCTACTAATGTAGGATTTTCTGTAACATCTCATACTCTTTAAAATATGATATCCACGCCGTCGGAGGTGCAAATTAATTTTGTTTGAGATAGTCCAAGTTGTAGTCTCTGCAGGTGTCCTTGTTACATCTTATGATATACTATTTCCTATTCTAAATTCTCGCCATGTATTAAGTGTATCAATGTCACTTTCTATTTCGGTTAGCGCCATCCTGTAAAGGTGTATCAGCTTTGCGGGGAAATCGTATAAACGTTCGTTAAAAAAAAAATTTTACGTATTTAATGTCATTTAAGTATGAGTCATTTGATACAAATAACTTTCCATTCAAATAACACTCATCGTACGAATCTTGTATCCCTTATCCAAGTATATTAATATGAATCCTCTTGGAATTCAAGTATTTCTGCGTTATAGCAGCCGTAAATGTCACTTATATCATTTATATCAACGACCTGCCTGCCGATTCATTCCAATAAGAGCACATTCGTTGTGCAGAACCCACCCGCTCCTATAAGCGAGAGCCGCTTATGAAACTGTTTACAAATCACTTTTTGAGTATGGATCATCTTTTCCTTACATTTTTCTCAAGATTATAGATAAACTGTAGCTGTTTCCTCATTGTAGCCAGACAATACGATATGTTTTGTGAATTTATTCCCAGAGATCTCTTTCTTAGTTTTGTATAAAGTTCCCGGTCTCCGTTTTTTCCGTCAATTTACAATACCCTAATCGTTGTAGGGTAAATTTTTGTTAATAGGTCCTACTTTGGTCCGATGCAACAAACAAAAAAAAAAATACACATACAAATAAAGTGTCAATTTAACAAGGACTTACAATGTAATTACAATCTTACATTGCCAGTATCAAATAACAAGAAAACCCGCCCTTTAAGTCACCAGACATGATCAAATTTAAAAGACAATTAATTTTCTTTGCGTGACTGTTAAGACTTTTACACGACTTTCGTGACGACAACAGAGTTTTGTGTGCAGAAAAAGTGAGAAACAATTAAATTTTTGAAATTAAATTAAATGTTTAATGAAATCTTATGAATTTACACATGAATGAATGAATGAATCAATGAATGCTGATTGACTATCAGTTCAAAATGCATACACACACACAAATATACTCAGTAGATGTATGAAAAAATCACGCAACACATGCAGGAATGTATGCTGCTGCATTACGAGAATAGATATCGGTGAATGCATGCATGCATGCATCCATCAATGAACTCAGTGGAAACATCAATATATGCTCCAAAATCAAATTGTAATAAACTAAACAAAAATGAAATTGTTAGTGTAAGTTTACAATTGACTACGCGGCGGGGAGCATTGAATATAACAACAACAAAAAACAAGTGCCAAACAAAAACTGAAGCGGTAGTTTTGGCATTAACAACATTTTATACTACAAGTATACAAAGAACTCGTCGCGGGCTAGGCAGTCGGTGGTTTGGTGGATACGCACCCTAGCAGCAATGGTGGTGGCGGCCATAAGCAGCGCACGTTACAAAACCGCGACCACAATGAACGCAATGCAACGTGTTCCATGGAAACGCCAAATTTTCCAAAAAGTCGATAAGAAACACAAAGGTAGATGGGCAAACGGCTAAAAGCCCCTATGGGAAAGAGAGAGGGAGCAGATTCATACTATATTATACTTTACCCCTACGCTAAAGATGCCGATCATGACGTAGTTGCTGTTTCTGCATTGAATAGGGCGGAGTACATTGAAATAGTGACGCTGAGATGCATTTGTGACGAGGGCCATTGGGAAGAGCAAGTTGGATGTTATGGGGACAGTGGAAATGTATTTAATGCACAAATATATTTTAGGTATAATTAAAGAATAAATATGTTGTTTACTTAGTTTATATTTGTTATTGCATTCATTAATTTTAACATATAGATCATATCGAAATGCACTTAGCGCTCCAACAATTTACAAATTGATTAGGACATTAGTAATCATTAAGTAAAAAATAGAGTGTGTTAACAATTAGATGCGATTATTTTTCTCTATACGAACTAAGCACCCTCGTCTTTTATTTTTTAAACATTCCTAAGGTATTCACTATTTACAAAAAGGTAAATAATTTTTGTACATTTTTTACTGTTAAACATGCTTATGGCTAAATATATTATAATCGAAATACTAATGTCTAACTTACCTCAGAAGTTACTATTTTGTCACACAAATTGTATTGATGACGTTAGATAGTTTGCACTGAAAAGAAAAGATAAATAAAGAGATAATAATTGGTTTTGTTCTCAACATGTTCCAAAAAAGCTATTTGACTAATTAAATTTAAAAAAAAAATCGTACGCTTTTTGGTAAACATATATTTATTTCTATTTATATCTTTGTCACTGAAAAAATCCCTAAAAATTTTAACACTCTAATATAAATAAATTTTTTCTCGTTATTTTTTGGTAGCATACGTAAATTATGTCTTATGGACAATATTATTTTTTTTTTCACGTAATATATATGAAGACGACATTGATTCAACATAAGTGATCCTCTATACTCTATTACACCATAAACTTAATAACACCACCACAACCTTCATACCAAGAAAATCTAATCAGCATTATGGCTGTAAAAAGTTTTCCAAAAGCTGTGCTTCTGAACTGTCGTCCAATCAAAGAAATGTAGATGACTGTGGCAATGCTCGAACCCAGACTAAGCGCACGGAAGTCGAGTGTTCTAACCATCATGCCATGATCGGCCTCAAAATATATTGATTACTGTTTGGTTACAATTATTCTCATAAGTCAGATATTGACAACGTGGTGGAAATTTGGCGTTTGTGCCCCAAGATTTTTCAAAGCAGATGCTAAATGTGACATTTGTGAAGCGACAAATTACACTGCTCGACAAAAATAAAAAATGTGTGAGTTATTATACAATTCCTGCTGATTCTTATATAAATTGACCTCTTGAATTCTAACCTTCCCCGTTTTACCCTCATCAGTCGGGGGTATTCGGATTCAGGAGGTCATTTTATGACGATCAGTATTATAAGTTAAATGTCAGAATTTCATGATTTTAAGTATTCGAGTTCGTAGTTTTAGCTCCTTACTGGTCCTCGTGTACCAGTTCATGCATTATATTTTTATGAAATTCAGTGATTCATGAATGTTTAATTTTTTTAAGAATGCCAACTGACTGTAATATATTTGAAAAATTAAACATTTATGCATAAATCAAAAATAAAACAAATTTATAAAATGGTATAAGAAGTTTTCACAAATCTACATTTGCTTTTTATTCGCTCTACTGTTCAGAGTATTAAAGTTAATATTTTCGATCTCCCAATGAATAAGATTTGAAATCGAAGTAGAAGTCGTATACCATAAGTAAGTGTCCTAGGGGAAAGTGATATAAGAACTGAAATCCTGTATACACTTGCGGCCAACAGATAATTCGTCACACAAAGTTTAGGCAACAGCTATTTCACGTGGTCGTCTCATCCTGCTCTGCCCATAGTGTTTCTTGCGGAACACTTTACGGCTAGGCAGGGCTCAGTCATTTATCACCAGAACCATTGTGGACGGTTGCTTCTCAATGATCAAAAAGGCTGCAGTAACATCCCGCAGTCCACGGCCAATGTTATCAATATGATCGGCATACGCCAGTAGCATGTGACTTTTGTTATAGATGGTAGCTGTCCTGTTTACTGAAGCCTTCCGCATGACCATCTCGATTACGATGTGAAAGATATAGCTTTTGATATATAGCTTTGCCTATTTCCACTGTCAATCAGTGTCATACCACTAAGTCGTATCCGTTTCGAGGGATACCGAACTCAGCCATAGCATCTAATAATTTCTGTTGTATCGGACAGCCGAATGCAGCTTTGGAATCGATAAACAGATGGTAGGTGCCGATATGCATTTCTTGAGTCTTCTCAACGGCTCAAGTGCTATACATTTTTTGAAGTTTGCAATAAGTAGATAGTAGAGAAAGCCGTCGTCGCCAGTACACATATACACCAATACCAAAATGTAACTCTGAAGCGTAATATTAACTATTTGATATATCCAAGTGCAAGTTATATTATGTTATCATTGCTCCTTTTTATTTTGTGACAACAGACAACACAAATATATTCAGATCCAATCAGACTCACTTTTTTTTATCACAAAAAATTGTATCAACATCGGTCAGACGATTAAGGATAAGTTTAGTTACAATCACGGGAATAAAAGAATATAGATAGGGAAAACATAACAAAATGTTTAGCTTAAGGCTCTTTGTCCTATGATCGAGTAGAGCTAAGTACTATCTGTGTATCAAATTTTATTTCTTCACGACTAAAATGCATTCATGCCACGCCTACGCCATTGCGATTCTTATAAACCAATATTGACAATATTTTTCATTAATTGCATGGAAGTCAAAAAAAAGTTACAAGCCTCCCCCAACTTTATTGGTTCAGATATAGGATAGTGCTTTATAGTTAGTGCTTTACCATGCATGAGCCACATCCACCTTTGCTATATGGTACTGCGTAATTATGGTGCTGAATATTAACTTTGTGCAAATATTACCGTACTCACACTGTTATAGTAATACAGAAACACGCTGAACAACAGTAAGGCTTCATTATTATTATTAGCCTTTAAAACAACTTGACACATATATATATTTATATCTTAGTGCCTAAGTCAGAGGCCGAAATGATCAAAGATTTCCATTCGCTTCGATCTTGTGCGCACCGTCTCCAGTCAGTCCTACCAAGCAGCGTCAGTGATTCCTCCACCTGGTCCTTCCAACGTAATCGCGGTCTCCCTCTTTTGCGCCGTCTTGATAGCTCTTGATAGAATACCTTTCGCGCTGGAGTTTCCTCATGCATTCTCACGACATGGCCAGCGTAATCATTGCACTTTGATTCGCTTGACGACTCGTACAGCTCATGGTTCATCCGAATCCTAAACTCGCCGTTTACGCAAATGGGTCCATATATTTTGCGGAGTATTTTTTTGTCAAACAACGCCAGATGAGCTGCATCTGCCTGTGTAAGCACCCAAGATTCGGAGGCGTACAACAGGACCGGTAAAATTAGTACCTGGTACAGCTGGACTTTGGTAGTTCGAGATAGGGTGGTGTTTATAAAGTGCTCGCGTAGTCCAAAGAAACACCTGTTAGCAAACACTATTCTCCATTTTATTTGTAGGCTGACACTGCTGTTTTTGTCGATGAATTCATTTACTACCTCAAAGCAATAGTTTTCAACGTTCACGCTGCGCCCCCAACGGGTGGACACTTTGTTCGATGATACCAATAACTTCGTCTTGTCCTCATTCACTGCCAAACCCATTTTCGCTGACTTCCTTTCAACTGATGAGAAAACAGCTGTTACCTCTCGCATCGTTCGACCGATAATGTCGATATCAGCGGCATATGCGAGCAGCATGTAGCTCTTATTAAATATGGTGCCAGACATGTTAACCGCTGCTTTCCTTAACACCTTCTCCATCACTATGTTGAACAGCAAACATGACAAACCGTCACCCTGTCTAAGACCTCTCGTCGTATCGAATGGTGCAGATAGATCCTTGCCAATCCGAACAGAGGATTTGGTATTCGTAAGGGTACACCGGCAGAGACGAATTATCTTCGCAGGAATACTGAACTCAGACATGGCTTCGTATAGTCGATGCCTGATGGGACTATCGAAGGCAGCTTTGTAATCGACAAAGAGGTGGTAAGTGTCGATTTGCTTCTCATGGGTTTTCTCAAGAATCTGCCGTAGTGTAAATATCTGATCCGTCGTGGATTTGCCTGGTCTAAAGCCGCACTGATAAGGTCCAATCAGGGTCTCCACAATTGGCTTTAGACGTGCACACAGTATGCTAGACAGGACCTTATACGCAATCGGTAAGAGGCTAATTCTAACGATAGTTTTTACACTCACTACGGTCACCTTTTTTGTAGATTGGACATAGCACACTGAGATTCCAATCCTCTGGCATGCTCTCCTGAAGCCAAATGTTCTGTATGAGCTGTTGCATTATCCTTAAAGGGCTTCACATACCCCAGTACGGACCGCGCAGTCCTTTCCATCGAGTGGGCAATATGTTGCCATTGCTCGCTAGTATTTTCAGGAGTTGGAGCATCAAGAAGTAGTTGAGTGAGTTGGTCAGAATAGGCGTTGGCTATCTCCGCGGTCTGCAGTTAAGCGATGTCCAGCTTTCTCTGTGCCTGGTTACGCCTAGTATGCACCTTCACTGCAGTGAGGTGGTGATCCGAGTTGATGTTCGCACCTCTGATCACTCGCACGTCTAAGACACTTGACGCGTGCCTTCCATCGATTACCACGTGATCAATTTGGTTTCTCGTTACTTGATCGGGAGATATCCACGTTGCTTTGTGAATGTTTTTGTGTTCAAATCGTGTGCTGCTAATTACCATGTTCCTTGCTGCAGAGAAATCAATCAGTCTGATTCCGTTTGGCGATGTGTCAGTATGCAGATTAAATTTTCCGTCTGTTGGGCTAAAGACATTCTCCCGGCCTATTTTGGCATTAAAATCTCCCAGCACGATTTTAACATCATGGCCCGGGCTACGGTCATATGTTTCTTCAAGTTGGGCGTAGAATTCGTCTTTGACCTCGTCACTTTTCTCCTTCGTCGGAACATGAGCACATATCAGCGTGATGTAGAAAAATTTTGCCTTTAGTCTTATGGTGGCGATTCGTTCACTGACAGGAGTAAACCTAGAGACCAGGTGTCGTAGTCTCTTGCCGACCACAAATCCACAACCAAACTCATGCTTTTCCGCGTGGCAGCTGTAGTACACGTCACACATCCTCATCCGCGTTCATCCATATCCAGTTCACCGAATTTCCTGTATAGCAGTAATGTCAGCCTTTTTCTCTTCGAGGACATCCGCCAGTTGAATAGAGGCACCTGGTCGGTAAAGAGTTCTAACATTCCAAGTGCATATTCTCAAATAATGGTCCTTAAAACGTTTGCGGTGGTCGTCAACATTTTGGGGGTTTCTTTTTCTCTTATTTCTCATTTTATTCACTGTCATTATACTGGTGGCGGGTGGCAAGCCCAGCCCACCAGGTTCTGCATTTTATTCCTACTGCCAGGAAACATTTCAGCCGCTCATTCTGAGGCAGACGCTGACCAGGAAGCCGCCCAATATGGAACAGACACTATGGATTTTCGCAATTAAGTTTTCGGAAGATGTGGGTTGCTAACCCTCGTCTCCTAGATTGGTAATACGGCTGCTATCTGCACGTCCAATCCCACGATGCAACCATGCTTCAGCGGTTCAAGCCTACTTTCCTGAAACGTCTCTTTGACCATTCAGGATACATGGTTGTAATGCCTTCTAACTTAAGCTAACTTCTAAGCGGTTGCTTTGAAGTCATTGCCCGGGGAATACTTGGTCTAAGACCGGAAGTAGTTAGCTGTTTGGACAGTGCCACAAAGGAATCGATTCTGGTTACTCCCAAGTGAGAATCAATCAGTAACTTTCCACCTCTGAGCAAAGTCCCATTCCCCAGTAAGGCTTCATACAATATTTATATATTTGATATGGGAAGTGTCATTCCAACTTATTCAACCACGCTCAATTTCTCGTAAAGAATTTTAAATTTCAGTTCAATTAAATTTTTGATATAAATCAACCCCAGCACCAAATACAGGCGCCAACTACCGAATCAAGACTACATGTTTCGGGCACAAAAAGAACTTATGGTGTTAAGATCTGATGCTCGAGCAAACATATGCGCGAACTATTTTAAATATTAGGGTAGATTTTAGTGCTCTCCTTTACGAATGATACATACATACGTATATAGCCTATAGTAATCATGTTACTCATACGTAACATATTATTATACATTCAGTTTTGTATTCAATATTAGAAAACCATTGTTATTATTTTTAAATTTTCAACACAAAAATGCTGACATTTCTTTTAATAGTATAAGTCGCGTATCCTAACCATCGCGACAAGATATGTCACGGTCATTGGTAAAATAAATTATGCATCATTTGGTTTTACGTCTTGGACCAATTGAAATTTATATGGAAATCGTCGCTTTAAAGATATTTCTAGATTATCCTCCTTCCGAAGCAACCAAGCAAGGTCAAAGACAAACAATAGGTAAATTGTTGGCATAAAATGCTGATTTTAAAAACAAAAGTCAACCACATTGGTTCTTTGTTCTGTGCCCAAGTTTTTCAAAATTCAAAATTCTGAAATGACTCGAAAATTATGCGTAACACTATATAAACCAAATTTGGTATTCATTTTGTTTTTTATTAATGTTGTCAATTGTATACAATTTGCTCAAATTTAGACCATGTTGCAAATCACACGTCAAATCAATAAGCTCTTTACAATATAGTGAATAAAGTAATCAGTTCAATCACTTTGTTACTGAGACAGGATAAGCCACAAGCCATTCAGGTGTGATTTTTTAGTATTTTACTGTAAACGATTAAAATGCAAATGCAGTAATATTGCCCTGGTGGTGAATGAGCAAATGATGCTACACGACGATTGCTAAGTCAAAAGCTAATGTAACGGAAATCCCCAATAGTTGAAGTTCTCACGTACCATTTGGTAAATACTGGCAACGAAGACACAATAACGTTATGGAAGGAACCAACATCTGACAATTGCCGCAAATGCAACAAATATTATGGTTTAAGAAAATGTAATTGCAACATCTGTACAAGATACTAACACAACGTCAAATTCAAAGAAAAAACCAAAAAATACAAATACATAAGCCAGTGTAATGAAAGCCCTTATGATCTATAATTCCAAAACTGATACGGTGTAATTCTTACAGCAATCTTCAAAATAAGCCACACCTAGAATTACTGTTTCCCTCCCACTTCGATTAACACAATCAAAAACCCCCTCATAGTGTCACACTTCATTACACAGTACTACATTTTTCAGCTTATTGATTTGGGACTTAATTCTGAGAACTGCACGCGAAGTTAGCCCCAAAAAGAAGAAGTTCTGCATTGTTCGTTTTGTCAAATAACTTGCCATTATAATTTAATATCGATTTGAAGTTTGTATGTATCGTATAGGGAAATTTGTCACGGTTTCGGCTCTTTTGTTTGACATAACTAGAAAACCATTAGTCCGATTAAGCTGAAACAAATTTAATAAAATTAAGAATTACAATTCCTTAAATCTGTTCATATGACGTTTCCCTACATAAGGAACAGTTTCACGTTTCCATTCATCAAATGATTTTTAACTGGATATATTTTGTAGCAGTTACAATAAAACTGCTGTACTCCGTGGCGTATGATTTACGTGGAATATTACTTATGATAATCATACGCCACCATATAGCGTTTATGTTATGTCAAACAAATGAGCATAAAACGTGATAGATTCCCCTTTACAATATTTACTAACTTCAAATCGATGTTAAATTTTTATGGCATGTAACTTGACAAAACGAACGATGCAGAACTTCTTCTTTTTTGGGCTACTTTCACGTGCAGTTCACAGAATTGAGTCCCAAAATCATGTGATGTACTGTATTAGTGAAAGTCTTCGATATTTTCGGTCGAAAACTGCGATATGTTAATATCAAAACAATATTTTTAGTACTATCAATATAAATAACTAATTCGATTTTGCTCAATGTTGAAAATAATATTGACTCACAAGGGATCGTAGCAATATCGCCTAAGCTACGAACATTTTGCCCAACTGATTAATCGCTCTCTGTTTCTGCAGCAATCCATCTTTCAATACGACTGAGTGGACATGTGTGTGTATGTGTATATGGCTGCATGTAGAAATGCATTTGTAATGAACAAAAACTCGAATGACTCCCCGCGAAAAAATAGGCGAAAAATGTTCGGTTGTATACGGTTACCAAAACAACAGCGCCACCAACAAGAATACAACAGCAACAGCAGCGATAGCAACGACAACAACAACAACAACTATGTTTTACTTGCCAAATAAAATCGATTTTGAATGTTGATTGTACTACGTACAAAATACATGTGAATTGACTCACATATACTCGACGTACTCACACAAACATGCAAGCATACATATATACGACAGCTATGGACAACAATCCCACATACAATCTTTGTGTTAAATGCAATGCCATTGCATTGTATGCCCTGCACTTTTGCAATTAAATGATGGAAATGCATGCAGAACTACAACAACGACAACGATAATAACAGCAACATATCTGTTGCGATGATATCAGTGCGAGAGGGAACAGGAACAACAACAGCAACAGCAACGCATCGCCATCACAAATAGCGGCACCACAGAAACGCACAAATTTTAAAATAAAAGTAATTGAAGCACTCCATTCATCCACCGACCCACCCATTCACTCACTTTTCATTGTGAATGCGCGAAGTGGATAGCGATCATGGGGCCAGGGCTAAAGTCGCACACAATGTCAGTCATATGTTTGATCAGAAAAAGTAACTTAGTCTATGACACGGGTATATATGATGTGATGTTAAAGCTAGGCGATCATATTTCAATTGGTTAAGGGTCTATTGAAGATACTTGTCGAAAATAATATTCACCATTGAAAATACGTATCATTATAGAAATATATAAAAATTAATATATTTATTGTTGATATTTTCGATTAAAGAACACTTCCACGAATCAAAAAATATCTTGATGAGGAATTTTATATATGGACTTAAACCATATTGAGGCCGTATGCTCCTAGTAGCAGCGACGGGAACTTATATATATTAGGTTTTAACACAGTACAACACTTTTCAGCTCATTGATTTGGGACTCAATTCTAAGAACTGCACGTGAAAGAAGCCCCAAAGTGAAGAAGTTCTGCATCATTCGTTTTGTCAAGTTGCGTGCCATAATAACTTAATATCGATTTGAAGTTAGTAAGTATTGTATAGGGGAATTTGTCACGTTGTAGGCTCTTTTGTTTGATATAACTCGAGAGCCACTAGTCCGATTTAGCTAAAACAAATTTAAAAAATTAAGAATTACAATTCCTTAAATCTGTTCATAGAACGTTTCCCTACATAAGCAGCAGTTTTACTTTTCCATTCATCAAATGATTTTGAACTAGGTTTATTTTGTAGCAGTTACAATAAAACTGTGGTACTCCGTGGCGTATGACTTACGTGGAATATTACTTATGATTAGCATACGCTACCATATAGTATGGCAAACAAATGATCCTAAAACGTGACAAATTCCCCTATACAATACTTACTAACTTCAAATCGATATTAAATTATTATGGCATGTTACTTGACAAAACGAATGATGCAAAACTTCTTCTTTTTGGGGCTACTTTCACGTGCAGTTCTCAGAACTGAGTCCCAAAATCATTTGTTGTACTGTGGAATGCACATTGAATAATTGAAATTGAGCCAACAGCGGCTACTGATATCGTAGCTTGATTATGGAAAATTTTGTTTTTGATAAAGATTATATGGTGAATTTTTCATATCAACAACGTATTTAATTGTTATGACTAAAATTATTGTTGAAATCAATATTTATTGATTATCTATATTTTGTAATTACTTAAAATGGACCGATAGTGTTTTGTGGGCATAGGACCTTTAGAGTGGTATTTAGTTCACCAGTATGTTGACTTTTTGGTAGTGTTAACATTCAACAAATAAATCGCCTTTATTTTTTCATCTCTTCGACTAAGATTATAAAATTTACTCTTGTTTCAGTATATTTAAATACGTCAACTTTTAAGCGATACTGTATAACGTACCCCTTACACAGGCCTAATGAAGTAAAAGCAAACGAATGGCAACCAGAGAGAGTGTACTTGGATTTTAAATCTCCATCCATCCCATTGATGGATTCAGTCAATGCATCGCAAGCATATCGCCCGCCCCAAACACACATGGATGGAGTATTTTGTTGGCACCTAAAATAAAGAAGTACTCTGCTTGTGCTATTTAACTGTGTACGTAGGAACACAAGAGCTTTTCTGTCCTGTCCGAGGATAATGACTTGATTTTTCTTGTATTTATTGATGTGGGTAGGTACATCTTGCAGAATATTATATGTGTGTATGTTAATATTAAAGAATTAAAGTTACTTTATTTTCTTCCTCTCATGGATTATATGGAATTAAACAAAGTGGACAGGTGATACACATATGAATATATGTAGAGGTACGACAGCTGTCTCAAGGTCCTACAGGAAATAAGTTGTTGTCCCATATTTTCAAAATTGTTGTTTTTAAAATTAATAAAACAATCGAAAATTATGAAAAATTATTCTGTCTAACACTTTGGTGTTGAGGCCAGATCTGTTGCGAACAAAGTAAGTCCTTTCCTAAGAATAATAGATTCAATTTTGATGTTACAATTGGTAGCACTAACATATTTTATCAATACATTCCCTCACTGCGTACTGTTGGGACTTTTTCATGGTTTATTTTTTTCTGTTTTGTTTTTATTTCTTAGCTACTGACTGACTGGTAAACTGGTAAATTTTCATTAATTAAATGCATTTCTATGGTATATATTTTCAGCTACAGCCAGAATCTATTTACTTTAGTGGTATTCACGCGAAAGGGATTCATTTGTGATATCACTGAATGAACACATGAACACATGAGTGGGTGTGCAAAGTGAAACGAGTGCATAAAGGGCTACTAGGTGTTACTTTCAACCGAGTCCTGATATCATCTACATTCAAGTGATAACAACGCGAACAAAGGTTACATTGAAATGTTACGCTGTGAATTGAACTAATATGAAAAAACTTGTATTCATTATATTAAAACAAACCTAAGACCCAGTTGTAGGTTATAAAACTGAAATGTTGGTAAATTGGTTAAAAAAATTAAATACACCGTACTAGAAAGTAATGGATTGGCTAGCGCCACCTTGTGTAAAATTCATACATTATTCTTCTAACAATTGTGAAACAAAATTTAAAATTGTTGGTCCATATAGTTATAACGTAATAGCTGTAAAATATGTTACTGATTATTATAAAGGATCACTATTTCCATGATATGGATCTCTGGGCTCAGATCATGTCTCAGACCGATTTTTGTTTGTCTTACTTCAACTGTAGGTATAGGAAATTAGTAATATAGCAAATTATTCGTACAGACAAAATAATAGATGGATTGTTTGTGCAGAGAAGAGATTGTTTATGACTATGAAAACAAGAGAAAGAAAAAGTAACAAACGGAACCCCCATATGTTGACGACCCCCGCTAACGTAAAAAGGACCATGATTTAAGCATATGCACCTAGAACGTCCGGACTCTCTATAGAGAAGGTGCCACTATCCGACTGGTGGATGTCCTCAAAAAACATAAGGCTGATATCACTGCCATCCAGTGATATGGACAGGACAAGGATGCTCGCGACTTAAAAATTGCGACATCTATTATAGTTGGCGAGAGACTCGAATAGCCACAAATTCGCATCAAGGCGAAATATTTCTATATCACGCTGATGTGTGCTCATGTCCCGACGAAAGATAAAGACGATGAAGTTAAAGATGCATTTTACAAGCGCCTAGAGGAAACATACGTCCGCTGCCCTGCACATGACATTAAAATTGTTCTGGGAGATTTTAATGCAAAAATGGGAAGGGCAGATGTTCATGGTCCATCGATCGGTAAATTCAGCCTACATCCCGACACGTCAGACAACGGGTTTAGGCTGGTTAGCTTCGCAGCAGGAAGGAACATGGTAGTGAGTGGAACCCGATTCCAGCACAAATATATCCACAAAGCAACTTGGCTATCTCCGAACAAAACACCAAAAATCTAAATTATCATGTGGTAATTGGGGGCAAGCAAGCATCTAGGACGTCCGTTGTGCTAATATTGGCTCGGATCTTTACCTGGTTGCAGCCACGGTGCGCACAAGATTGAGCAGAGCGAAAACGCACGTAACAAAGCACAAAGAAAGATGGCCATAGCAAAGCTGCAAACGCCAGACCAACTCCAACCAGCACTCCCAACTACTAAGACACAAGGCCTCTACTTCTGTCGTTCCCGATACACAGTGGCAGCATATTGTACATATTCCATGGCAACCGCCACAACAACCGTGCTAGGATATGAAAAACGGCTCTCAGATGAAGCCTGGTACGATGAAGAATGTCGCATAGCGTCTGAGGAACAGGATGCTGCTTATAAGGTAACGCTACAGCCAATTGTAACCCGTGCTGTTAGGGAACGGCACTAGGAGACAGTAAAACTTGCGAGACAGTTATTTAAACGTAAAAACTATCAGACGAAGGAACGGGAGAACGAGGATATAGAGCGATACAGGGATAGGGGTGAGGCCTTAAAATTTTACCAGAAAGTAAAAGCAAAATGCTACTGTAATGGGTAAGGACTCCCCTGTAAGGACAAGTATGGAAATCTGGTTACAGATATGTAAAAATATATATAGAGAACACTTCCAGCAGATGCTGGTTCCAGAAGGCAGCGCACGTGAAGGTATTGTCTAGTTGATAGCAAGCATGCACCAGCTTTAACGCACGGTTTGGCTTAACGAGTGCATGCCCGATGGTTGAAATCTAAGCGTATTATGTCCTGTGCTAAAAAAGGTGATCCTAGTGTGTGCTCCAACTAACACGGAATCAGCCTTTTACCCATCGCATATAAGGCACTGTCAAGTGTGCTATGTGAAAGACTATAGCCAATGTTATCCAACTTGATCGGGCCTTATCAGTGTAGCCTAAAACCTGGTAAATCAACAACTGACCAGATATTCACACTTCGGCAAATTCTGGGAAAGACCCTAGAGAAACAGATCGACACGTAGCGCCTTTTCTTCGACTATAAAGCTGTCAGCGACAGCCCGATGCGGCAGAAATTTCTCGAAGCCATGGTTGAGTTTGGTATTCCAGCGAAGCCGTTACGCCTTTGTGGAATGACGCTGACTGGCACGAAGTGTCAAAAACCTTACGGAGCCATTGTTCTACCCGTCTTGATGTATATTTCATAAACCTGGGTTATGACACAAGCGGATGAATCGGTTTTGGCAGTATTCGAGAAAAAAATACTACGTAAAATATATGGGACCATCATCGTTAACGGAGAGTATGAATCATGAGCTGTACGAGCTGTACACTGACAGTGACGTGGTCAGACGCATTAAGGTGCAGCGGTTGCGTTGGCTAGGTCATACCCATGGTCGAAAATGCTCCAGCTCGTAAAGTCTTTGACAATGAACTCGATGGGCGGCGCAGAAGAGGGCTACCAAAACTCCGTTGGAAAGACCAAGTTACTGAGAACCTTGCAGAACTTGGTGTGACTAACTGGAAAAAAGCGCAAAAAACCGAAGCGCTTTTAACATTTTTCCACGTGCGGTATAAAATCCAACAGGATTGTGAAGAAGTGCCAGCTAAGTTAGTAAGTGATATGTAAATATATTAAAGGACTTTTAATTTTAAATTTTTCTAAATGAGTTATTCCAAACAATAGATTCCCACACTTGGTTATTGAAGCTGTGGAACTTGAGCCCCCAACTTTGGCTATCGTAAAATCTGCAAAGAGCTATCATTTTGTGGGTTAGACATTGATAAATGTTTAACATCGAAGAAATTCAAAATAAGTCATATCCTATAATTCATAAAGCATGAAATTAGCTTCAACGCAAAACCAAAATTAGCCATTTTCGAAATCATGATAAACATTTTAGATGGTTTTTTTTTGCACAAGTACCCCTTTTTTCATCCCCATTCGATGAATGGAGCCTTAGGATTCGATGTCAAAGTTTGTCCAAAGGCAATCTAAGTTTGTCCACTAGATAGGGTCGAAAAAAAATCGTAGGGTGCATGGTTCCAAAAAAAATTGATGTCCCCAAATTGTCATCACACAAACTACAAAAATGGGGGGAGAAAACATAAACTTTTTTTTCTGCCATATTGAGCGACCCTACCTAGTGTGCAACAAATAACATTAAATCAATATCTTTACCCATCTCATACAAGGTTCGGTATTATGTACAAGGAGGGTGTTATGTGCAGACCAACCTAGCGAACCTGATTGGACCTTACCAGTGTGGCTTTATACCTGGTAAATCCCCGACCGACCAGATATTCAGACCAGACTTCAACAAATTATGGAGAAAGTTATGCAAACCTACCATCGGTATACCGAAAACAAATTTGCACTCGACATTCCGATTCGACAGAAATTATTAGGTGCGATGGCTGAGCTTGACACAGAAGCTGATACGACTGACACAGACTATCACGAAGTTTTCAGTGAAAATTGGCAAAAATCTGACTTTCCAGTCACATGTTACTGGAGTATGCCGATGGCATATATATGATTGGCCGGGGAATGCGGGATGTTACTGCGGCCTTTTCCAGCATTGAGAAGCAGTCGGCAGACGGGGATCTAGGCGACAAAACGAAGATATTTGATTCAAGAACAAAGAGTCTACTTATTTGTGTGAAAAATAACCATTGTTTTTCACACGCACATCAATTCAAACGTTCTCAAAAGTTTTGTTTACCACCCAATATTTTATAATTGTAAACGAAGAAGTTGAGTCCCCAAGAGTAGAATTTTGTCTCTATTTTTCCCAACTTAATTTTAACAGCTTCTGCCGCTACTATACGCTATGTCGGCTAATTTTAGGACCACCCACGCATGGGAGAGTTTCTCGAATTTGCGTAAATTAACATACATCTCTTTTTAGACTCACACAACGGGATATGCAGTTTAGCGACGAATCTGAACGTGACTGTGACATGACGTGACTCAACTACTCCGAAATTTCTATTGGCAATATCAAGGAACGGATAAATGAAATGTAAATCACTGTGATGAGGCTCCAATACAGGTGCGAGATGCAAAGGGAAAATTAGTTAAGTTTTTAAATTTCCAGTTCAGACGAAGAAATGCAAGCTTTATGTTAAGAAAGAATATAGTCGATATGGTATGAACACTTCAGACTTCTTAGCGAATTTTACCAAACATTAATGAAATGTCACTTTTGTTAAAGTATCTGATTTAGCACGAACCTAGTTCCATGCTGTCACCTAATTGTAACCATCTTTAAATCCAACTTCATCTGATTCTTGGAGCAATTAGTCAACTCACTACCAAAAGCAGCAATTCAATATCAAAAGCTTTAGTATGAAACTACATACGTATCTCTATTGGCACTATAAATTAACAAAACATTTGCAGCTTTAACACTTTCTGGTGCCGATTGCATACAGTCATCCACAAAGCCACTACTACTCTCGTTTCACGTAAGCAAACTTTTACATTTATCTTAACTAAACAAACAAAAAAATAAACTCAAAAACATACAGCAAAACGAAGCAGAAGTATCAAAGTGTTATGTTGACATTCATTTAAAAATACACCAAAATCAGAATTATCATCATTAGCATCATCGTTTGCCATTGGTAATACAAATAGATCCCCACATTTCTGTTGTTATCGAAATCTCCAAATGAATGCTTGCAAAGCCTTGTCATCTGCAAAGCCATTACATCATAATAATCATATTTATCATCGCAATCGTCGACATCATCATCACCATAATCCTTGCCGTGCTTCTGATGAACAAAGTAACGAACTGTTGCATTGTTTCATTTACTGTTTGTTCAAAATTCTTCATTTCCTTGTGGCCTTACTCTTCCGTCGTGGTCCTATGCTGCATACAGCATATATAGAATCCAGTGCCACTTAAGCGATAACTATTTCTTCCTAATGAACTTCATGAGATTTTACACTGAACTCTTGAACGGATTCGCTGTGAAAATTTTGTCATGTTTTAACTTGTTAGTGCTTCGTAAGGAAGCACGTTTGACAGACACAGAGTTCCATCATTTCAGGCAGTCAGTCAGTACAGTAACAATTGTTTGAGACACAAAACAACTATTTTTGATGAACGTTTTCTATTTGCCCTAATGTGGGCGGGAAGTGATAACGATGCTGGAGCTGATGACGATGATGATGATGATGGTTGTTTGGATGATGCCATCCAGTCAGCCAAGCCAGCCAGATTCATTCAATCAGTTAACTAGAGAGGCAGTCGTCATACATCACTATTAGTGTTTGCATTGTTATTGCTAGTTAGTTCACTTTAATTGCTAATTGGCATTGCAAACATTGACTTGATGGCTTTAACGAATTGGCCAAAACGAACATTTGCGTCACCAAGTTGGAAATTTTGAAGATTTTACATACAAAATGGGGTTTGTTTATGATATTTTCTATGCTAAATTTGCAGGTAGTAGTTTGATGGATGAAAACTTTAATTAATGTTATGCTACGTGGCACTTAAGTTTGGCAGACGTAAGAGGAGTTTAGAGCAAAATGAATGCCGTGAGTTGTTAAAATGTTCTCTGAATACTTGCGACATACTCTGTGATAAGTAAACAGATTTCGTTAATTATCCTTACAGATGAGCAGTCATGATTCGTAACCTTTAAACTAGTACAGCAGCTCCTGAGTGGTCGAGTTGACAGGTCTAGTAAAAACTTCCCAAAAATGTGAAGTTTATATTCGGCGTTAAACTGTAGGTTCCGTTGTCAGGGTCTAATTCACATGATTAAAAAAAAAAATAAAAAAAACAACCTATCCCATAGGATTTTGGGACTAACATCAATGTCAGTTGTTTCACAAAAAATTACAGGAAAATTACAAAAGTTGAGGAACATGGATTCCCACCTATAAGGACAGGGACGGATATCTGGCCACTCTTCTCGTTCCCAAAGGCTGCATAAGTGATGAAATCACGCCAATGATCAACAACGAAGGAGACTGTCCACCACCTAGCCAAAACAAAACCAGAACGGCAATTTTACGGCTTAAACATCGTAGCTTCTAAAGCCGGCAGCGATGAGCTGGAAACATGCATGCACCAACTTATAAACACGATTTGGCTCAATGAGTGCATGCCTAATGATTGGAATCTCTGTGTCCTATGTCTTGTGCTTATGAGAGGCGATTCAAGTGTGTTTACCAACTATCGTAGGATTAGCCTTTTACCCATCGCTTACAAGGTCCTGTCTAATGTGTTATATGAAAGACTAAAGCCCATCCAAGCGAACCTAATTGGACCTTACCAGTGTAGCTTTAGACCTGGTTAATACACGACCGACCAGATATCTACACTACGAAAAATCCTGGGGAAGACCCAAGAATGCATATCGACACCTACTCTCTGTTTATCGACTACAAAGCAGCATTCGGCAGTCCGATACGACAGAAACTATTAGATGCTTTGGCTGAGTTTGGAATTCCCGCAAGCTAGTACGGCTTTGCGGGATGACACTGACTGACACGAAGCCTTCAGTAAACATGGGAGCAAATCTTGCGGAGCGATCATAAGGAAGGATGCAGTAAACAGGACTGGTACTATTTTCAACAAGTCACATGCTGCCGACAATATATATATATATATATAATTGGCCGTGGACTGCGGGATGTTACTGCGGCCTTTTCGAGCATTGAGAAGCAGTCGGCTGAAATGGGTCTAAATTATTTGTTTCAACGAACCAAGAGTCTACTAGTTTGAGACGCTGCATGAACGTTGGAAACTATAACTTTGAGGTGGTAGACAATTTGTCTACATTGGCTCCGCCATAAAAAAATATTAATTTTAGCTTGGAAATCAAAAGACAAGTATTACACTGTGCTACACACAAAATATACAGGGGTTCCCATGTAGCATTTCTGTTAGACTGCAGTCCATAGAGTAAAGCGATACTTTTAGTTTTTCTCGGTCACTTCGTTAAGTAATGTTTTTATAGCAAATTAAGTGAAATGGCGATATTCATTAAATTACAAGTTCCAAAATTCATAAGTCTTCTCTTTGTAAACCGTTCTTCAAAATCTTACATCTGTTGTAAAGCTATGACTTTCACCTTTTATTAAAAAAAATAATTTTGAAAATCGGTTAAAAAATAGTGAAACGGCGGCTGCTTAAGCAAAACAACCTCGAAAAAAAATTGCGAATTCTCATTTTCTCAACGCTCTCAGTTGATCATGGAGCAGCGCAATGTATATTTTTTATTTTTGTATTATGCAATATTAAAGTAGCTTTCTAAAATAGGTAAGTTTATAAGAATCGGTTGAAAAATGAATGAGTTATGCTAATTTTTGTAATATATTTTTCGACATTCTTTGGAATATGTAGTACGAATTACTTGTTGTGATACGTATACGTCATATGTATTTGTACAAAGTGACACACACACTCTAAGGAAAAACCACAAAATAACGCGAACATGTTATTACAAAAATTAGCATAACTCATTCATTTTTCAACCGATTCTTATAAACTTACCTATTTTAGAAAGCTACTTTAATATTGCATAATACAAAAATAAAAAATATACATTGCGCTGCTCCATGATCAACTGAGAGCGTTGAGAAAATGAGAATTCGCAATTTTTTTTCGAGGTTGTTTTGCTTAAGCAGCCGCCGTTTCACTATTTTTTAACCGATTTTCAAAATTATTTTTTTTAATAAAAGGTGAAAGTCATAGCTTTACAACAGATGTAAGATTTTGAAGATCGGTTTACAAAGAGAAGACTTATGAATTTTGGAACTTGTAATTTAATGAATATCGCCATTTCACTTAATTTGCTATAAAAACATTACTTAACGAAGTGACCGAGAAAAACTAAAAGTATCGCTTTACTCTATGGACTGCAGTCTAACAGAAATGCTACATGGGAACCCCTGTATATTTTTTTCCTTCACATTTGTATCACTGTGTTATTAGCAAACCGCTGCTACTATGCGCTAAGCAAGCGATTTAGTGACAAAGCGCTCTCTCGAAGAACATAGATCCAGCTCTAACAGCTCTCTGATCCTATCTGTATTGCTCTACAGCGCAGAATCCTGGGTAATGACACAAGCGGATCAATCTATTCTGGATGTCTTCGAATACTACAAAAAATATTTGTATCCATCATCGGTAACGGCGAGGACCGCCGTTGAATGAACCATGAGCTGTAAAAGCTGTACAACGACATCGACGTAGTCTCGCGCGTTTTAAGAGTGGATAAAAATGATCCAGCTCGAAAAGTCTTCGACGATAAACTCGATGGGTGGGTAAGAGGGATGACAAAAACTTCGTTGCATGTGCCAGGTGAGAGAGCAGTTACCTACGAAGCTCAAAAGATTGAAGAGATTGGAATTCGTTTCTACGTGTGGCTTATGATGGATGAAGAAGAAGAATTTTTTAAATTTATATATAAGATACAATTCCACTGTACAACACATGATTTTGGGACTTAATTCTGAGAACTGCACGTGAGAGTAGCCCCTAAAAGAAGAATTTCTGCATCATTCGTTTTGTTAAGTTACATGCCATAATAATTTAATATCGATTTGAAGTTAGTAAGTATAGTATAAGGGGAATTTGTCACGTTAAAAAAGATTTGAAATTAGTAAGTATCGTATAGGGGAATTTTCGCATTAAGGCTCTTTTGCTTGAAATAACTCGAGAACCACTAGTCCGATTTAGCTGAAACAAATTTAAAAAAATTAATAATTACAATTCCTTTAATCTGTTCACATAACGTTTCCCTACATAAGCAACAGTTTCACTTTTTCATTCATCAAATGATTTTGAACTGGGTTTATTTTGTAGCAGTTACAATAAAACTGTTGTTCCCCGTGTTGTATGATTTACGAGGAATATTATTTATGATAATCATACGCCACCATATAATAACAATATAACAAAAGTGCCTTAAACGTGACAAATTCCCCTATACATTACTTACTAACTTCAAATCTATATACAATTTTTATGGCATGTAGGTTGGCAAAAGGAATGAAGCAGAACTTTTTTTTTTGGGCTACTTTTACGTGCATTTCTCAGAATTGAGTCCGAAATCAATGAGCTGAAAAATGTTGTATTGTGTTAGACTTAGTCTAAATTATCAAACTGTGACATGTCCAAACTGTCATTAGGAAAATTTTTTTCATATTGTATTAGCTATTGCCCAATTGTTTGTAGGGGATGCTTAAGGGGCCTTGCTTATTATGAAGGTTGCGGTCTGTTTGAAAATATAGGGATCTAGCTAAATTCCTGCGAAAAATTGATTCTGATCTTTTTGTGTAGGGTATACTTCAATATGTAGCAGTATTGCAAACATCAACACATTCGCAATGTATTCTGAGTCTTGTAGTATGGAATTTATTTAAATATTCCTATAATAGCTTTTGTCTTTCAATTAATACCATACAGATCTGACCCCACTACCGTTTAACCGTGGCTACATTTAAAATCAACTACTGTAACTGACAGTTAATACATGTTCGACAATATTTAATTAATTTTCCCCCAATTTATCGCTGATCCTTAAAGTTTCTGTAGTAATTCGACACATCGTCATTGTTATTGTGTAACCTCGATGATGTTATGTCGATTATTAATGAATTTCTATTCATTATGCGTTTTTAATTCGTTTAATGTAAAATCCTTATGATTACTTACTATTTCGTTAACCTCTATCCGTATTTTCCCCTTTCGCCACGACACACATCTCAGTTTGTCATCGTCATTCACTCATTCATTCATTCTGTTAGCCCTTTCACTCATTTGCCAACCGTTCGATTATCGCAAGCACTTTTGGACGTTTCTGTCGTTTTAATGACACTTTTTGCGTTTGTTTGCGGTTCTTGTTTTATTTTATATAAATCCTTTTGACCACATTCAATTTGATTATATTGATTAAGTGATTAAAAAGTTGTCAATGCAAAAACCTTTTAATTCATATTATTGTTGGCGCGATGATGTTGTCAGCGCTGCCACAGCCGTCGCCGCCGGCTGTTGTTGTATTGTAGTAGTTGTTGACGCGGTTGCTTGTTACGTTTTCCGCTATGCCTCGCACTCCCTCGCTGTACCGCCCACCGCCCCAGCTTTGAAGAGATTATTATTATTGTTGGCTGCCGAGTTTCAGTTGGAATTGTCGTCGTTGGGTCGACTGTTGTTTTTGTAGTTGTTCATATTGTCATTTTTAATCCTTTTTGTTAACCACAATAACCGCACTCGGTGCGGTTTTACTCTTTATTTTAAGTTAATTTTTTAACAGAATCATCATCATCATCATCATCGTCATCGACGCCACCATCATTATTATCCATAAATCTGTAAACAATTATTGCATTTAAGCTTTGCCGAGATATAATATTAAGATGGATTATATGTATTGCGAAATAAATGAAGACAAATTGGAGAAAGGAAAACTATGACTTGTGATAGTAGACAGTTGAGTATAGGGATATTGGGGCTAAGATTTTGTAGTAAAGGAGAACATATTAAATTTAAAGACAGTAGGTGTATGCTTTCCTTAAAACATTTAAACAAATTAATTACAAATTAAGATCCTTGAAATGCAGCATAAACTGTCAAGACATTGATGGACGATGGTCCTTTACCGAGCCACAGTGCGGTAAAAACCGTTATCACAGTTTTAGAACAAATAAACTGCTAATATTGATGTATTGCTGTAGGACTAGGTTTATAATACCACTAGGGCACTGTAGCACTATTCTTCATACTAAACAAAAAAAAATTACAGAAATAGTCAAAAAATATTTTTTTCTATTATGAATCCACGATTACAAAAATAGTCAAAAAAATATTTTTCTATGTCCTAAGAAGTGATTGATGAACCGAAATTAATGGAAAACAAAAGATGCATATGAGGTCAGTCTCAGAATTAGCGGACCAAACTAAGTAAACAAAGGCAAAGTTTTCAGCTTTTGCTTTATTTCTCAACATAATCTTTGTTTAGCTCAATACATTTTTCCCAACGAAATTCAATAGCTTCGATTACCTGTTTATAGTAAGAACTGTCCAGCTCCTAAAAAAAAGCCATCAACAACAGACTTTACCGAGAAGTTTGGAAAACGAATAACATCCGAGTCGATTTTTCGACCTGGATAGTAGCAGCGGTTTACGGTCAATACTGCTCTCATAATTTCCAGTCTGATATTATTATTTTTGTTAACGCCGGAGCCAAGGTAGACAAAATCATCCAGCACGTTAAAGTTTTTAACGTTTACCATCCGTAATGAGTAGGCTCTTTGGTCGTTGAAACAAATAACTTTGGTTGGTCCTCATTTATTACCAGAACCACTTTCGTCGACAGCTTCTCAATGCTCAGAAAGGCTACAGTAACATTCCGTAGTCCTCGGCCAATGATATCTGTATCATGGCGTATGCGAGCAGCATGTGACTTTTAGTAAAGATGGATTCATTATGATGTTAACAATTTCGCACGATAGACTATCATACTTAGTTATCTGGCACTTCTTTGCAATCCTATTGAATTAAATACAGCACGTAGAAAAATATTATAAACACTTCAATCTTCCGCGCTTCTTCTAAAGTAAGCCACACCAAGTTTTGCAAGGTTCTCAGTAACCTGGTCTTTTCCATGGAGTTTTGGTCGCCCTCTTCAGCGCCGTCCATCGAGTTCATTGCCGAAGACTTTTCGAGCTGGAACATTTTCGTCAATGCGTACAACATGACCTAGCCAACGCAACCGTTGCACCCTAATGCGTTTGACCACGTCGATGTCGTTGTACAGCTCGTTCAGCTCATGATTCATCTAACGTCGATGATGGACCCATTAACGATGATGGGCCCATGTATTTTATGTAGTATTTTTGTCTCGAATACAGCCAGAACCGATTTATCCGCTTGTGCCATAACTCAGAATTCTGAACCATACATTAAGGCAGGTAGAACCAGTATCTGGTATAGCTGGAGTTTTGTTCGTCGAGAGAGGGCTCTGTCATTGAATCGCTTGCTTAGTTCGTAGTAGCATGTATTATCAAGCTGGATTCTTTTCCGGATTGCGAGGCTGACCTTACTTGTTTTGTTAATGGCGGAGCCTAGGTAGATGAAATTATCTACCACCTCGAAATTATAGGTGTCAACGTTCACGCAGTTTCCCAAACGAGTAGATTTTTTGTTCGTTGAAACTAATAATATCGTTTTGTGCTCGTTCACCATTAGACCCATTTTCGCTGATTCCTTCTGTATACTTGAGAAGACTGCAGTCACATACCGCAGTTTTCGACCGCTGATGTCTACGTCAACAGCGTACGCGAATAGCATGTGTTTTTCGTCGACAGCTTCTTAATGCTCAGAAAGGCTGCAGTAACATTCCGTAGTCCTCGGCCAATGATATCTGTATCATGGCGTATGCGAGCAGCATGTGACTTTTAGTAAAGATGGATTCATTATGATGTTAACAATTTCGCACGATAGACTATCATACTTAGTTATCTGGCACTTCTTTGCAATCCTATTGAATTAAATACAGCACGTAGAAAAATATTATAAACACTTCAATCTTCCGCGCTTCTTCTAAAGTAAGCCACACCAAGTTTTGCAAGGTTCTCAGTAACCTGGTCTTTTCCATGGAGTATTGATCGCCCTCTTAAGCGCCGTCCATCGAGTTCATTGCCGAAGACTTTTCGAGCTGGAGCATTTTCGTCAATGCGTACAACATGACCTAGCCAACGCAACCGTTGCACCTTAATGCGTTTGACCACGTCGATGTCGTTGTACAGCTCGTTCAGCTCATGATTCATTTGACGTCGATGATGGTCCCATTAACGATGATGGGCCCATGTATTTTACGTAGTATTTTTGTCTCGAATACAGCCAGAACCGATTCATCCGCTTGTGCCATAACTCAGAATTCTGAAGCATACATTAAGACAGGTAGAACCAGTATCTGGTATAGCTGGAGTTCGTAGCTTGCTTAGTTCGTAGTAGCATGTATTATCAAGCTGGATTCTTTTCCGGATTTCGAGGCTGACCTTACTTGTTTTGTTAATGGCGGAGCCCAGGTAGATGAAATTATCTACCACCTCGAAATTATAGTTGTCAACGTTCACGCAGTTTCCCAAACAAGTAGATTTTTTGTTCGTTGAAACTAATAATATCGTTTTGTGCTCGTTCACCATTAGACCCATTTTCGCTGATTCCTTCTGTATACTTGAGAAGACTGCAGTCACATACTGCAGTTTTCGACCGCTGATGTCTACGTCAACAGCGTACGCGAATAGCATGTGTTTTCTACAGCTTTTCTCATTTTCATCTCCATCACTATGTTGAAGATGTCACACAATCCAACCGCCAATCGTCATTGAAGACTTCGTGTCAGTCAGCGTCATTCCGCAAAGGCGTATCAGCTTCGCTGGAACACAGCCTTGGCTTCGAGTAATTTCTGCCGTGTCGGGCTGTCGAAGGCAGCCTTATAGTCGACGTAAAGATGGTGGGTGTCGATGTGCTTTTCTTGGGTCTTCTCCAGGATTTGTCGTAGTGTGAATACCTGGTCGGTCGTGGATATACCAGGTCTACAGCCGCACTGTTGAGGTACAATCAGATTCGCTAGGATAGGCCTTAGTTTTTCACATAACACATTCGACAGGACCATGTATGCGATGCGTTAACGGCGTATCCGGCGATAGTTGGTACACACACTTGGGTCGGCTTTCCTAAGCACTGGACATAGAACACTCAGATTCCAATCCTCGGGCATGCATTGCTTTAGCCATGTCATGTTTAAGAGGTGGTGCATGCACAATGCCAGCTCATCGCCGCCAGCCTTAAAATGCAATAGCCATGCTTGTCTCCTTTTCGCTCAGTGCTGAAAGTCGTTGATAGTAAGTGTGATATCGTCACTAATGCTGCCTTCGGAAATAAGCGGAGTACGAAAGTGTTCCCTCCACACTCTGCAGCACACTTTTCGTGTTCGTGACTAGATTCTCAAAGGATCTCTCTGTCCATACAGATGGATATCCCTGTCCACAACCTTTGCCTTTTACCATTTGGTAGAATTTTCTCTCTTTTCTTCAATAGACGCTTTTTCCCGTGAAGAGGCGTTTCATATCCCTCCTCTGCACATTATATTGTTCCGTCACCGCTACCATCCAGGTTTGCCTTGTATGCAGGATCCATTTCCTCAGACATTACGCGACATTCGTCATTGTAGCACGACTTGTCAGAGCGTGGTTTTTCATAACTCAATATTGTCGTTGCGGCAGTAGTCATAAAATTCGCATATGCTGCCACTATGTGTCAGGAACATAAGAATTAGGGGGGTTTCTTTGAAGTAATTGCGAAAGTTTGTTGGAGTAGGCATTGGCTATCTCAGTGGTATGCAGCTTTGTGATGTCTAGCTTTCGTTTGTTTACGGGTGTTTTAAGCTCTTCTTAATCGTGTCCGTACCTTGGCTGGAACTAGATGGTGATCTGAGTCAATATTTGCAACGCGCATCACACGCACGTCCACAACGTCTGAGTCATGCCTTCCATCGATTACAACGTGATTAATCTGATTTCTTGTTTTTTGATCCTGGAATATCCAGGTTGCCCTGTCGATATCTCTTTGCAGGAATCTGGTTCCACTAACTACCGCATTGCTTGCCGATATGAAGCTAACCAGTCTAAATCCGTTATCGGAGGTGTTATTGTGTAGTCTTAATTTTCCAACTGCTGAACCAAGAGCATCTTCGCTTCCTAGTTTAGCATTAAAGTCTCCCAGAACAATTTGAATGTCATGGACAGGACTGCGCTCATGTATTTCCTCCAGGCGCACATAAAATGCATCTTTGGTGTCCTAGTCTTTGTATTCCGTCCGTGCGATTACACATATCAGCGTGATGTAAAAATATTTTGCCTTGATGAGGATTAGTGGCTATTCGGTCACTTACAGTACTAAAGCGCAAGACTAGATGTTGAAGTCAATTGTCAACTGTGAATCCACATCCAAAGTTGTGTCTTTCTGCATTGTAGCTGTAAAAGCTGTTGTGTTCATCTCTGTCCCGTCCTTCGCATTTCCCGTATGGCGGTGATTTCAGACTTGTATTTGTCGAGGACATCCGACAATTGGATAGCACAGTACAACACATGATTTTGGGACTCAATTCTGAGAACTGAAGAAGTTCTGTATCATTCGTTTTGTAAAGATACATGCCATAATAATTTAATATCGATTTGAAGTTAGTATGTATCGTATAGAGGTAATTGTCACGTTTTCGGCTCTTTTTTGACATTCTAGATGCATATTTTCAAATCATGGTCTTATAAGATTTGCAGGACGAGACGTCAACATTTGGGGGGGGGGGGGGGGGGGTTCTTGTTTGAGTTTTCGTTATAATTCTTTTTGTTTATGGAATGGCTTAATAGGCCACCACGCCCGATCCTAATTCCTTGGGGCTGTAGTATCACTGGGGACTTCCAAACAGATATTCTGATTATTCCCAAGTAAATGCCGATCATAAAACTCAAAACTTTTCTTTCTTTATAGTGATCCCCAGTTATTTTATATATATATATCTATTTATACATCTGTTCAATCACATTAATATGGCTTCGTATTCCCTGTATTTTGTACCCAATGATGACTGAATTTAATATTCAGGTTATCCCTGCCATCCAGCCACATTTGGGTATTTCATAACGTAGTTTTTATTTACTTTATTTTCCATCTCAAATGTTAAATGTGTCCCGTGAATTCTTTCCAAAAAATCAATGGTTAATCAGAATATATTAACAAGCATCTGAGCCAGCGACCACTCCGTGTGGTCGGGTGGTTGCCAGGCAGTCTCCATCCAGGCATTTTTCTTTTTGTTTGGTCAATGGAAACCAAAGAATCAATGGATGTTCTCTGTTTGTACAATGTCTCGTGGTTTTTTGTATTTTCTTTTCGCTTTTTGTTTTTCGTTGCTGCTGCAGCCCCAGTACTGAGCACTGTCAGTGGGGTCCTGGATTTTATTTTTGGGTGCGTATGTATTGCGTCGCCATATTGCATTTCATTTTTTCGCGTGATGATGTTTCCTCGCTTCAGAACAGCGACAGCGAAATAACAACGAGGACAACATCAGTTACGAGCATGTTGTTGGTCATTGGTCATTGTGCAGTGGGGCATGGGTTGCAAGGATTCGTGTGGCATGCATCTCTGCCGCCAAGCGTAAATGTTAAAGAATTTCACTCGAGATTTGTAGGAAAAAGGTTATTGCCTTGTCGTGCTGGAGAAAGGGACGCTTTGGCTTTGGCAGAATGACATTGCTGGGGAACAAACGATATTTCTGTCATTGTTGTTGTCCCACCATTTATTGATAATAATCACAGTGATAAAGTGTATGGATATTTGGTATTGTCTTTCACTTTGGTTGCAATGCGTTTCTTTTTTTGTGTGAACGTGTGTATATATAGTCTTTTTCTGACGCAAAGTCCCTTTGGTTGTTCTGATTTTTTTCTGGGAGATTTCCATGACAACTGCACTTTATTTGGTTACAATTGACGCGGATTTTCCTAGAGACTTTTTGATAAGGGGGGACGTTTTGCGGGAATGTCATCACATATGCTTGTATTCGTCCGTAATGAATGAGGTTGATACTATTGAGGATTTATGAAAATGATTAATGAGTTAGTATATGCGTGCATTGTACAGCGTTTTAATCTCTTCAACTTTGCTGTAGGCTATTCTTTTTTTGTATTCAGCAACAGTTGCAGCATTTTCTGGTTGCATTGACAATATTAAGGAGATTGTGTTTTATATTCGCGAATTGCGGTCGCATTATTTGGCTAAAGTCTGTATAGGAGCATATGGTCATTATCAATCAAGGAAATTGATTGGAGATGAAGGTAAATTGAAGGGTAGAATACCACTACGATATTATAGGATGGAAATGGGGTATTTACCTTGTGCGAGATTGGATATGCACCTCAGGTTCAGATTCCTGAACCAAATAATATCTACGGCGCATTTCCAGCTCTAAGTAGAAAGTCATGTTAAGTAACCTAAATGGCATGCTACTATCTTTGAGTCTTAGGGGGTAGGTACTAGAAGTTTCTGAAGTTTAACACAACGGCTCTCTTAGTGACATTGGTAGCCCCAAGAACCTAGGATTGGGCGCGGTGGACTCATTAAATATAAATTTATTATGATAACACAAAGAAAAGACTAGAACACTCCAAAATGTATTAATTTGAGTTTTCCTATCTCATTCACTCGGGGAATAATCAGAATATCCCTTCGACGCCCCAAGCAGCTATCAGAGCCCGATAGGTCACGTATTCCCCGGGCCATGTAACTGAACAGTCGTTTAGCAGTAGCAAATGTGAGAAGGCGATGCGTCGTAGATAGTTGGTAGCTAAAATTTCTTAAACTCAACACAAAGGCTCTCTTAGTGGCTTTGGAAGCACGAAGAAACTAGAATCGGGCGCGGGGGGCTAATAAGCCGCTCTCCTTAAATAAATAATCATTATGAAAACACGAAAACAAACAATTCCAAGAATAATTAATAATATAATGTCCACGATTTAAGGTATGCACGTGGAATGTACGAACTTTCTACAGAAATGGTTTTTCTCTCCAATTAATGGATGTTCTCGAAAAATACAAGGCTGACGTCACCACCATTCTGAAAATGCGACGGACGGCCAGGAATGCTCACTTTAAAAGACCTGCTAGCTACCATGCAGAAAGAAATATGATAGAGAGTGGAACCAGATTTCCGCATAAAGATATTCACAAGTTTACCTGGATATCCCCTGATCAAAAGACAAGAAACCAGATTGATCATGCGGTAATCGATAGAAAGCATGTCGATAGAAAGCATGTCTCAAGCGTTGTGGACTCAGATTACAACCTTATAAGCAGTGCTTAAAACTCTCGTAACCAACAAATGCCTTTCCGACCAACTCTCTCAATTGCTTCGAACCAACCCGCCTTATTCTTATGATCCCGACACCCAATGCAGCATATTGCGAATTCTATGACCACTGCCTTAACGACAATTACGGGTTATGAAAAATCTCGCTCTGACCAGCCCTGGTACGATAATGAATGTCGCGAAAAGTCTGAAGAAAAGGATGCTGCATACAGGGCATTGCTTCAGACAATGGCTACGCGTGCGATGACGGAGCGTTATAACGAGAAGAGGAGGGAGATGACACGCCTCTTCTGGTGGAAAAAAGCGTCTGTGGGAGAAAAAAAGCCAGGATATCGAAAAATACAGGGATATATGTGAAGCCCGAAAGTTCTATCAAAGGGTTAAAAGCTAAGGTTTTGGAACAGGGATCCCCACCTGTAAGGACAGAGACGGAAATCTGGTCACGGACACTCAGAGTGTGCTGCAAAAATGGAAGGAACACTTTCAATCTCTACTTGTTCCCGAAGGCAGTATAATTGACGAACTCACCCCAATTATCGACAATGGAGTAGACTTCCTACCACGGAGCAAAAACGAGATCAGCGCGATAATTGCACGGCTTAAAAACAACAAAGCTACGGGAGCCGATGGACTGCCGGCAGAACTTTTTAAAGCCGGCGGAGATGAGCAGGTATCATGCATACACCGGCTCATAAACACGATTTGGCTCAAAGAATGCATGCCCGATGATTTGAATCTGAGTGTTCCATGTCCTGTGCCTAAGAAAGGCAATCCAAGTGTGTGTACCAACTATAGCGGGATCAGCCTTTTACCCATCGCTTACAAGGTGTTGTCGGCTTTGGAACTGGTAAATCCACGACCGAGCAGATATTTACATTTCGGCAAATCCTCGAGAAGACCCCAGAAATGCTTATCGATAACAAAGCTGCTTTGGACAAGCCGATACGACAGAAACTATTAGATGCTGTGGCTAAGTTTGGTATCCCCGCGAAGCTAATACGACTTTCTGGGATGACACTGACTGACACGAAGTCTTCAGAAAAAAATAGGCAAAAATCTAACTGAGCTATTTTCTACTAAGCGAGACTTTAGACAAGGAGATCCCTTTAAGATCTTAAGGGAGATGATAATGCGAAAGGCTGCAGTAAACAGGACTAGTACCATCTTTAATAAAAGCCACATGCTGTTGGCGTATGCCGATGACATAAAAGATATCATTGGCCGTAGACTTTGTGATGTTACTGCGGCCTTTTTAAGCATTATAAAGCTTGAAAGTTGCGTTCGACAGTCCGATACGACAGAAACTTCAATTTGTGAGGCTTTAGTCAAGGCGATAGTCTGTCATGCGATCTTTGTTACATCATAATGGAGATGATAATTCGGAAGGCTGTAGGGAACCAGTACCGTAAATTGCCTATGCCGATGATATAGATATCATTGGGCGGCCTTTCAAGACATTGAAAGGCGGTCGGCAGAAGTGGGCCTGGTGTACCAAGAACCTCGAAAACTGTTCGGCAATAAACTTGATTGGTGGACGACCAAAACTTCGTTGCGCGGATCAGGTTAGGAGCTGTTGTCTAGCAACTCATTTTCTCAAAAGTCCGTAGCAATTTTCGAGCTTTGCACTCTATATTATTCAAGTTATATTTCCACAAAACTAACCAAGTGGATCAATTCAAGTTACTTATTTTCGCAGTAAAATTTGCCTACAATTAAACATTTAGATTTTATCGGTTTAGTTATTTATGTATGTTTTTTTTTTCTAGAAATTCTGTTCCAACTTTTCAGCTATGAATCCTTTAATTGACGTTCATAATTAATTACTCACACATCTCAAAACAGTTCGTTAAAAATTTCTGCATCATCTCAATGTGTTGCTATTAAAACTTTTGCTGCCTGCAACCGTTGTCAGTGACACTAATTATAGGCTAAAAATCCGGACAGGACAAAACCAAAACTTTCCAAGTTGTTAACTTTTAACAAAAGTCAGGCCATTTGTTGTGTCCTGCGTGCAACAGGACATAAATGCAATGCTAGTTCTCTGCAATGCTCTTCGATGTTGTATTAGTTCTGGCTATAGAGAGAAGTATTTTGTTACAACGTTGTTTTTTTTCAAATTCGTGTTGTTTTTGTCGTTACGTTTTAACTGTATGCATTTGCGGTTGTCATAGCGTTTCGGTTGCTGTTATTCTGATGCTGATGCCGCTGTTACTACTGCTGGTGGTTGCGGCTGATTATGCGATTCTTGTTGCACACTCATCTCGCTCTCGTTGACAGTTGTTAAATTGCTGCAATTAGTAGACATTTTCCAGTGTTGAGTACACAATATTGGGCACAGTCATTCATCTATGCTGCTGCCCAGGCCATACAACAAAAAAAGAACTAACAAATTATCAGTAGGAATCGCGGGAGGTGATAGAACAGAGAGAGAGAGTGAAAGAGATACTGAGTTCGAACGAAAATGTAGTATGTTCTAAATACGTTTTTAATTGATTGAGTTAAGTAAGAGTGATGGTTGTTATTAAGTTTAACACAATAGCAACGGTAGGAATATGTGAAATATACATAAATCATAGCATAGTATTTGAGCACTTCTGGCTATGGCTATGGTAGTAATAACTTTTTCAGTTTTCCTTGAAAATATAATATTTAGTTTTTAATAGTGGCATAAGCCACTGTGGGACGTTAATGAAGCACATACTATATATTCGGATAATTTCGAATATTTTCCAGAAATCAAACATCCTGACGTACTTCATAACTTTAAGAAACAAGACTACCTAAATAATGGTATTTAATACAAAGCCGATATTTTGTCATTTATTTTCTTAACTATATATATTTAAAAAATGTTTTATGGAATATTCACATCAGTCTCCTTCGGAATATATTTCAGCCTACACACACACACACAGTGCACTACAACATCAACTTACAACAGCAATATCCCCCATGTTCCCATCCTTCCAGGTTCACATTACCCCCTTCGACATTCTCACACCCCAGACATGTTGAGATTGACAACCTCACCAAACGGCACTACGTAGAAACAGACGGTAAAAAAAATAAAGGAAACTAAACGCCAAAAAATTAACCACGTTACTACCACGGGCCACGACCCAAACCATTTTCATTATTTTGTGTTGGCCAAAGCGGCAAACAAAACATACAAGTCTCAAAAACGTTATTTCCATGGCGCGTAGACAAATGTCCGAGTGACACATGAGTGGCTTGTCCAATATTCGTGTGTGTTGCTACATGCAGCGCAACAGCAATTTCTGCGTTTGTGTGGCACACATAGCATTTACGGACGAAAGCGTAGCTTGTGCTATTGACAGGGGTGTTACAGGCGATATTGCACAAGAGTGTCAAGTAAGCTCAAATCACTTGCAATCGCAAAAATGTTGCAACTTTACACAAACAGTGTGAGGCGGAGTCGCTACTGTACTAAAAAAAACAATATGCATCAATAGCCGTAGTAGGTCTTTGTGCTGTTGTCGTTCAATATATAATATTTTGTTTTTTCTTTAAAAATTTTTATTATTGCGTATTTTGAAGGAAATTGCGTAGTATTAAATGCATATGTCGTTTTATGTTTGCAGGAAAATTTAAAACTACTATGTCTATATTTACTGGTTGCTGCATTAGCGGTATAACGCAGAGTAAAATCTCTTGCGGTAAACCAACTGATCTGGCAGACTTCGTCCTGCCTCCATAGTTAGTCATAAAGATGTTTTGTACTGTAACAATTCTATAAAATTAGTCCATTACTTCGAAAGGTGCCAGTCCTCTTTTTCCGATTAGACCAATTGTTCGACAAATTACTCACATTAATGACAAAAGAAATTTCCTGATATCTGAAACATTTATTTAATATACATATGTAGGTGACACGCCTACTAGTCTTGCCCACTTTTCTATTAATTAAACACATTAGCGGTTACTAAAACCATACACAGTTTGAAACAGTTGTACTTTGGTTAATAGTGTCGTACGGGCAGGTCACACCCCTTGATCAAATCCTGTCCATATTTCTGATATTCAATCCATAACAAATTTCAATACGAATGACGCTATAGTCTTTCTTATATTGTGTTTTAAAAGATAGAGTATTATGAGTAGGGCCACGCCTACATATCTAATGCCATCCCATTTTGGTCTGATCAAGTCGCGCAGGAAAAATAGGGGTTTTCAACTTTCCAATATTAAAATTTTAATGATATGGTTTTGTAAAGAAGTATTTGGATAAGAAAAATTCAACAAGGTTTTTTATGAAAAATGAAATTTTGTAGTTAAAAAAACTAACAGAAGTCAACGGAAACTTATTCAATGAAATTAGATTAAAATTATTGTCCAAATAAAAAACTTTTTGTGTGTGTAAGTTTATAGCTTTGGCTTTTGTTTTAGTTTTTAGTGAATATATAGCACTTACTCTTTTATAAAAGAAAAAAATTATTGAAATTGGAAAAGTAAGCTAATATTACAATTTATCAAAAATTACACTAAGAAATATCAACTTTTCACTCTCTTCTTTTGTATGGAGACAACACATGTTTAACTTTTGAATAAAAATTAACATTTTTTACACTTATATGAAATTTTCATATGATTCTAAACAGGGAAGAAAAACACCTAAAATCTACAACTTTCAGTGAGCGTAAAATCTAAAGTAGGCGTGGCATCCCCAATATGTTTAATTTTTTTTCATAATTTCGAGTCCCTAGGTCCAAAAATACAAATTTTGGCAAGTGCAGTTATATGGGAGGTGGGTGTGGCAGTAGGCGGTTTTCCAATATTTTTTCAAAATTTCTTAATTTAGCCCAAAGAAGTGTTTCTGCAAAATTTCATTGCTGTACGACAACTCCTTGTAATTGTTTCCAAGAAATGTATGGGGCGGTGCCACTGTGTGACGTAGCCAAAGTAACCGCTTCAATGTCGGTATTCAGATCGTACAGCTCATGTTTCATACGACGGCGATTCTCTCAGTTTACGATGATAGGTCGAATACTGCCAGAAATAATTGATCCGCTAGTGTCATTACCCAGGATTCTGAGCCATACATGATGTCTTGTAGAATCAGGTGGATTAGTGGTGTAGGTGGATTAGCCGAGAGAGGGCTCTGTCATTAAATCGCTTCTAAGTCCGTGAAATAATTTATATGCAAGCAGCATTCTTCTCCGGCTTTCACTGCTGACGCTATTTATTTTATTAATGGCGGAGCCGATCTTTCACCGTTAGACCTGATTCCTTTTGGATACCTGTGAAGGCTGCATTAACATTAACAGTTACCGGCAGATGATGTCTATATCATCAGCGTACGCAAGTAGCATATGAGTCTTATTGAATATGGTGGCACTCGTGTTTACAGCAGCTTTCCTTATTATTGAAAGGAAATCGTTGAGGAGATCGCTCGATAGGCTGTCTCCTTGTCTTAGGCCTCGTCTGGTATAGAAATTCTCCATAAGGTCCTTGCCAATATATACTGAAGACTTCGTCTCAGTCACTGTCAACTCGTAAAGTCATATCATATTTGAGGAGATTACAAACTCTGGCATACCATATAATAAGAAGTGATCGCTCGATAGGCCGTCTCCTTGTCTTAGGCGTCGTCTGGTAAAGAAAGGCTCTGTAAGGAACTTGCCAATATTTAACAAAAAGACTTCGTCCCAATTACTGTCACTCCCTACTCTTCTGCACGCGTTGCCAATGGCTGAGGTTTTGCCTTGTACGCAGTATCCATTTCCTCAGACATTTCACGACATTCCTTTTCCGACATTCCTTTTCCATTACCAGGGCTTGCCTGATAGTGGTTTTTCATCACCCAGTACGGCCGTTGCAGCAGTGGTCATAGAATTCGCAATATTCTGCCATTGCGTGTCGATAGCATTAGAATTAGCACTGCTTAATCGCGTTCGTACCTTGGCTGCAACTAGTTGGTGATCCGATACAATATTTGCACCATAACACTCAATTACTGATTTCTTGTATTTTGATCAGGGAATATCCAGGTTGCCCTGTGCATATCTTCATGCCGAAATCTGGTTCCGCTTACTACCATGTTTCTTGCCGACGCGAATCTTTCTAGTCAGAATCCGTTATTGGAGATGTTGTTGTGCAGACCGAATTTTCCGATTGCAGAACCAAGATCATTTTTCTTTCCTATTTTAGCATTAAAATCTCTCAAAACATTTATAATGTCTTGTGCAGGGCAGCGGTCATATATTTCCTCCAAGAGACCTTAGAATTCACCTTTATTGTCTTTGTCTTTCGTCAGGGCGTATACACAATGTAAAAATGTTTATCCATGATGCGAATAGTGGCTGTTCGTTCACTTTCAGGGTTAAACGACGAAACCAACTGTCGAATTCTCTTACCAACTATGAATCCATATCCAAATTCGTGTCTTTCTGCATGGCAGCTATAAAAGATGTCACAGTTCTTGCGACGTGTGCATCTCTATCCCTTCCATCGCATTTCCTGTGTGGTCGTGATTCCAGCCTTGTATTTATAGAGGACATCCGCCAGTTTGTTAGAAGCACCTACTCTCTGTTCGGACATTGTAGGTGCATATCCATAAATCATGGTCTTTATAATGTATGCGGGGGTCGTCAACGTTTGAAGGAGGTTGTTGTTTATTCTTTTCTTCGTGTTTTCATATTATTGGTTTTGTTTAAGGAGAATGGTTTATTAGTCAGCCGCGATCCTAGTTTCTTGGATCTGCAAAAGCCACTAAGAGAGCCGTTGTGTTAAGCTTCAGTAACATCTGTTACCTACTTCCTAAGACGCATCGGTGGTAGCTTGTCATTAGGTAACTATACATTGCGCCTTCTCATATTTGCTAGCACTGAACGGATATTCAATGGCATTTTCCTCGGATATTGTGAGCTGTTTGGGGACCTCCAAAGATAGATTCTGGTTATTCCCAAGTGAATAACAATCAAGATACTCAAATAAGAAAATCCCCCATTCCTTTGCATAGCATCTGTAAAAGATGTGACAGTTCTTTCGTCGAGTGCGTCATGATATGACTTTTATATGTAAAATAAGTTGTACCCGCTTGGTTAAGATACCTTATGCCTCAGCCACCTCAAAAACTTTTATTCCCTGATCATCTAAATTCGATCCATTGTTTTTTTCAATGATTTCTGGCGTGGCGACCTATTTTAGGCGACCAGAAAGCTAAACCCATTTGTGCTAGTACGACCACAACTAAATTCAGCAAACATCTTTTAAATCATTGACTTTGATGGTGCAAAGTTCCCACATAATTGCCTTTGATACGGTTATGTAATTTACTTAAAAAAGCACATGAAATTTAATTTACTTCATCATAAAGATATCTGCTTTCAACGGCTGTCAAACAGAAACCCATACTCCTATGTGGTGCCCGTCCGTAACGCCCTAAAAGAACTTGTGGATGTTAAAACTCCCAAGAAACGTTCATAAAGCCTATTTGCCCTCGTACTACAGTTAAATTAACTAACAATCAGCTATTTGAGTTACATCTCTTATTATCACTAACTTCACGCTTGTTTCCAAATAACTTTAAATCTTTAACATGTTATCGAAAAGCTTATTTTGAATTATTGTATTGTCTTACTTATTTTGCCAAACATAGCTTTCTTGTTCTCTTAACATTTGTCACTGCAAACACGGTGAAGTCAATGCACATTTTCCACAAATAATAATACATTAAGTAAATGCCATGCCTTCATGCTACCCTGGTTAAAAATTGCCTTACAAACTATGCAATTGGCACTATAGCAAACCCCCCCTTCAAAGGATCAACGCCATTAACATGGCTACCGTTTCTATCTTATTTTGAAAGTGGCAGCTAACACATGCGTTGTTTGTATTATATCGCTATGCATCGCTTGCAACTGAATACGTATGAGTGGGGATGCGTGTGTGTGTGTCCCAGAGTGGATATTTGGAAAAGCTAAAGTGTTATTGTATTCTCTGGTCAGCCATATTACCAGCATATTTTGCCCAGACATTAGCAAACAGGCGGTATTATATGGCTTTTTCTACGGGCATGCGATGTGTTTGCGCTTGTGTGTTAACTTGTATTTGCGGGGGATAGTTTTGTGTCCAGTAACTGACTGCGAATGTGTGGGTGGGTGAAAGAGGTCGTACGTAAATGTAAATGTGAATGATAATCGTGGTTTCATGTTATCATAAAGCTACCATTACTGCGGTGGTGTTGTGATTTTTCGATGTTTAGGGGCGAGCGTAAAATGTAGGGGTAATAAAGGTCACTGTATTACTTATGGCAGCAGGGAAATGTTTACGGATACTTGGTTTGATTAGGAGAAGTGTCACATGGGAATTAACTTAAACTGTTGAGGTTATTATTGGTTTAGACCAGAGTGTATTTGGGGAAAAAACTGAAAACCGGATGTAAAGTTTCTACATAATATTTCTATAGGAAAGCTCCATAAAATATGAAAGCAGTTTGAAAAGTAATTGATTTTTTTTAACTTATTATATATTTTGTGGTTATATTTATTCCTTAATTTTTCTACTTTCTCCAAATAATAACTATTCTCAGGCCCGAAAATCACTATCTGCAATTTCCTTAACAATTGTCGAGCATCTGGGCATTCTATGACTTTAAGGAGATAAAGTTCATTCGCCTGAACCTTAAGTAGTATTAACATTAACGCCACTCAATTTATTTGCTATTCAATATACCACATGACCACCCCAACTGGTAATCACTTCTACTTCTATCCCTACTTACAAATCCTTGCAATCAATTCCCCCAGTTCATGGCTCCCACCTACACTTTTCCCTCACCACAATACCGCCGCCACTCGATACACAATTGTTTGTGGGCTGTGTTGTCTCAGTATTAAATTTTTTAAACCGCAACGGAATATGCATAGATGACCAGCAAAAAAAAAAAGCATACAGCAATGCAACCAAAAGAACACTAAGAATAACAATGGCAATAACCATCAATGTTTGTAGAGTCTACTTCCGTTTTGATGTACGACCATGTTTGAACTGTCATCCAGTCGCGTTGGTCTAAAGGAAGAAATACGAAGTCTAACAATTTACTACAGCTTACATGGGGTACAAACTGGCCTGGCCTTGCTGTTGTTGAACATAACCCGCGCCCCTTCTTGGTCACGATGATTATGACGATGATGATGGTGATGACCACCATTATAGCCACGATAAATGACGCTGTCTATATTTGCAGTGATATAAAAATATACGTATGTAGGTTTGTAAAGAAAGACAGAATGTGGGATATTTAAGGGCGGCATAATAATTGTGGGTTAAAAAGGGCCAGTAGAGAAAACGCAGTTAGGTAAAATAATATATAAGACTCGTTCTCTCCTTTCAGTAATGTATAAACGTTTAACTTAAAATTTTGTATACTCTTACCCATAGGGATGAGGGTGTACCTAATTTGATCCGAGAAAAAGTTTAACGGTTCATAGTATTCCAGATAGACCTAGGTAAGAAAGATGGCGGCACTATAGGTAAAGTAAACCTTCGCAAATCGTACCAAAAATTCACAAGTATTAATATTTTTCAAAATGTAGTTATGGAATTAGGACAGAATACAGCATACCACCCCTTCTGGTACCACCTGTGCAAAGTGACTTTCCTTCTGGTACCTCTCATACCCCTACCCGAGCCATGCCACTGAACATCCGTCTAGTGGTAGCAAAAGTGAGCAGGCTCAATGTTAAGCAAACTAAATGGTATGTTACCAAGAATGAATCTTAGGGAGTAGATTACAGAAGCTTATTACTGAAGCTCATCACAAAGGATCTCTTAGTGGCTTTGGCAGCCCCAAGAAACCAGGATAGGTTACGGGGCCTAATAGGTACTCTTCTTAAATACATAAATTTTTATAAAAACATTAAGACCAGAAAAAATAAATATTATAAGGACTCTAATTTAAGGATATACACCTGGAATGACCGAACTCTCTAGAAAGATGCGGCCTCTATCCAATTGGCCTATGTCTTCGACAAATATAAGGCTGACATCATCGCCATACAGAAAATACGATGGACGGGACAGGGATACACACGATGAAAAAACTGTGACATCTTTTACAGCTGCCAAGGAAGAAAGCCACGAATCTGGATGTAGATTCATAGTCGGCAAGAGACTTCGACATCTGGTCTTACGTTTCACTATGAAAGTGACCGAATTGTCATTATCCACATCAAGGCAAAAAAATTTTACTTCACGTTGATTCTGGTACACGCCTCGATAGAGGACAAAGACGAGAACATTACTACGAGCGTCTGAAGAAAATATATCACCGCTACCCTGCACATGACATGTAAATTTTTCTGGAAGATTTACGTACTAAAATGGTAAGGGAAGATGCTGCTGGGTTAGCAGTCGGAAACGGATTCAGACTGTTTAGCTCCGCGTCTGCAAGAAACATGGTAGAGAATGGAACCAGATTTCCGCATAAAAACATCTACAAGGCAATCTTAATATCCCCTGATCAAAAGACAAGAAACCAGATTGATTACGTGGTAATCGATGGAAGTCATGTCTCAAGCGTTATGGACGTGCTTGTGATGCGCGCTGAAAATATTGACTCGGATCACCACCTAGTTGCAGCCATGGTACGCTTGCGCAAAAGCGCAAAGAAGCTGGACATCACAAAGTTGCATGCCACCGAGATAGCCAATACCTACTCTCTCAATTACTGCACTAGTGGCGGCTTACGAAACGACCGGCCTGGGTCATGAAAAACCCACGCTCAGACAAGTCTTGGTACGATGAGGAAGCATACAAATCAAAACTGCAGCCAATGTCATCGCAAGGATAAAATGAGAAGAGGGAAAGATGAAAAGTTTCTTCAGGCGAAAAAAGCGTCTGTGTAAGACAAGAGAGAGCCAGGATACCGAAAAGTACAGGGATATAGGAGAAGCTCGATAGTTTTACCAAAACGGTTAAAAGCAAAGGTTTTGGAACAGGGAGCCCCACCAGTAAGGACAGAGATGGAAATCTGGGCACTGACACGCCGTGTGTGCGGCAAATATGGAGGGGACACATTCGTACACCTCTCGTTTCCCAAGGCGGCATAAGTGATAAAATCATGCCAATCATCGACAATGAAGTAGATTGTTCACTACGGTATACTGCAGTATCCGACGGACTCCGGGCACATCTTTCTAATGCCGGCATCGATGAGCTGGCAACGTGCATGCACCAACTCATAAACATGCTTTGGCTAATGGAATGCATGTCCAGTGATAAAAATCTGAGTGTTATAGGTTATGTGCTTAAGAAAGGCGATCTAAGTGTATGTACCAACTATCGCGGGATCAGCCTTTTACCCATCGCCTGCAAAGTCCTGTCTAGCGTGATTGGACCTTAGCATTGTCGCTTTAAATCTGGTAAATCGACGACCTATCATAAATCATGGAGAAGACTCAAGAAATTCAGATCGACACCTATCATCTGTTTATCGATCACAAAGATGCATTCGACAGTCCAATACGACAAAAAATTCTACGTGATATGGGTTTGGTATGATATGAGTGTGGTAACCCGGCGAAGCTGATACGACTTTTCGGGATGACACTGACTGACAACAAGTCTTCCACAAATCTGACGGAGCCATTTTCTACTAAGACTTCAGGGACCGGTCGTGGTATAGTGGTTAAAACACGCAACTACCATGCTGGAGATCCGTGGTTCGATTCCCATCTCCAGTCATCTACATTTTTCTTTCATTGTCAGCCCCCTCGATGTTGTCGACAGCAACTGCGCAGTATAAGTGTCGAGATAATCGGCATGTCTAGTAAAAGCTTCTCAAACAGTGACGTTCGCATACGTCGATATACAAGTAGGTGCCGTTTGTTGTGAATCTAAAATATAAAGCGTTTAAATTCACAACAAAGCGAGAAGCAGCCTATACCTTATTAAAGGGAAATTATGTTTTTTTTTAATTTTAAGAGACTTCAGGCAAAGTTAACATCATAATGGATATGATCAAGGCAGAAAGCAGCAGTAAGTACGACTGGTACCATCTATAATAAAAGTCACATGTTATGGGCGTATGTCGATGACATAGATATCATTGGCAGTGGGCTACGGGATGTTACTGCGGCCTTCTCGAACATTGATAAGCAGCAGGGAGAAGCGGTTCTAGTGGTAAATGAGGACAGAACCAAATTATTTGTTTCAAGAAATAAAAAATCTACTCATCTGGGACCCATCGTGAACGTTGACCAGTATAACTTTGAAGTGGTAGATGATTTTATCTAACTTGGTTGCGTCTTAAATAAAAATTGTTATGTCATCATGAAAATAATGAGAGGAATATTGATCGGAAACCGCTGTTACTATACGCTAAGCAAGCGATGTAGAGACAATGCTGCATCTCGACGAACAAAGACCCTTCTTTACCATACACTGATCCTACCTGCCTTGCTCTATAGCGCAGAGTCCTTGGGAGTCTTCGCAAAATATTTGGACCCATCAACATTAGCGGTGAGTACTGTCATCGAGTGAACCATGAGCTGTATAATGGCATCGATGTAGTAAAGCGTGGTTAAACAGACCGCTGGATTGGACACGTTGTACAAATGAATACAACTTCGGTGGGCGACTCAGAAGGCGCCAACCAAAACTTCCTTGGATGGACCAGGTAACAGAGCTGTTATATAAGGTTAGTATGACGATCTATCTACAGAGCGCAAAAGACCGAAGCGCTTAGAATTCTTTTCTACGAGCGGCTACTGATGAGTGAATTTCTGTTGCTGCTGCCAAATAATAATAAGAACAAGTGAGAAAGTTTCAGTGGGGTAAACCAACTTCCATTTACCCTCACCCTCAGTAAAAACATAACATTTTCTTAACAAAATACAGAATTTGGGCACGATCGCATTGAATGTGTTGATATTATTACTCCGTTTTTTAAAGTGGCCAAAGTGGTACATTTGTATAGGAAGTACCAGAAGGGGTACGGCTAAACCTCATTCAGTTTTCTCCAAAACTTCATCCTGCTACAGTTTTACTAAATTAAGATTTTGGGCATGATCGCGTTGGGTGTATTGATATTATTACTTGATTTCCAATTGTCTATTTGTATGGGAGGTACCAGAAGGGGCGTGGCTATACTTCCAATTTTTCCCACGATCGAGTTGGGTGTATTGATATGTTTACTCGATTTTTAAAGTGGGCGGAATCGTACATTTGTATGGGAGGAACCAGAAGGGGCGTGTCTAGACTTCCAGATTATTTTTTCCAAAATTTTAACCTACTTGAACCTTACTAAATACAGAACTTGGGCACGATCGCGTTAGGTCTATTAATAATATTAATCGATTTCTAAAGTGGGCGGTATCAGATGTGTGTGGGACGTACCAGATTGAGCGTGGCTAGACTTCCAGTTTTTTCTCCAAAACTTTATCCTGCTACAGTTTTATTAAATACGAAATTTGGGCACGATCGCGTTGGGTGTATTGATATTATTATTTGATTTCCAAAGTGGGCGGAATGGCCTATTTGTATGGGAGATACCAGAAGGGGATTGGCCATGTAGCCCATTTCCAATACCGTAAGCAGTTTTGAGGAAATATAAACTATGGAAAGTTTCAAAACAACTGGTTGCGTCTTACGAAAGTTATCAGTTATGACAGACAGGCAGACGGACATGGCTCAAACGACTTAAAAAGTCATGAAGCCAATTTAATTCGAAGAAACACAGGGTCTTAAGTGACTCCTTCTATGTGTTACACTTTTGGGTAGTATCAAATGATATATACCCTCCTACCCGGGTGAGGGTTTAAAAAGGTAATTATCACATGCAACAAATTTTGCCCGTAGTGACATTCTAATGAACATTTTTTTCTCGATTTACTCTTTATTTTAAAGAAATTACCTGTAGTACCACCTGCTTCCATACAGCCCTCGTTCCTTTTCCATATACATTTTGTAAGCATTTGTGCACGACTGTGTTCGCTATGGTACATGTGTGTATGCACTTCCAAGTCTCCCGTAAATGTGTAACATCATGTGATGTGTTGTGGCATGATGAACTCCGGCTGATGATGAATCCAATGTTTCAGGTCTATCACACACACAATTGCAATTGTGCATATTCGAATATACACCATACACATACAATACCACATAGAAGTTATATATATTATACACAAAAAAGAAATCTACAAAAAATTTGCATTGCACTTTAAGTGCAGTTTTTTGTGTCGCAACATTGTTATGATATTTTTTATGGTTTAATACGAATGTATCAGTGTACATGTGTGTGTGTATGTGTGTAAAAGCTTGTGTATTTTTGTAGTTTTGTTAACTCTGTGGTGGACTTTTTTTGCGGCCCTAAGTACGTACTATGTGTGTTTGTACGGTGGCTTTATGTTTTTATTTTCTTTTTGCTTCGGTTTTCGGTACACATTTCTTTGTGTGTATGTGTGTGTGAATGTATTTTTCATGCTATAAGCAAATTTGCAACTTGTTAGAGCCAACAAATGGACTTTGCAATCAAAAATGGAAAGTAATGCATATTGTCGTCCATCGTGCGTCATATTGTTGTTGATGATGTTGGCGTTATTGCTGCTGCCGCTTTCAGTTGATGGTTGGTTGTTTTACTTCTTTTCGATTTGGTTGATTTTTAAGTAGACTTTTTCTGTTGCACTGGCAATTTTTTTCTGCAATTCAACAAAATTTTTATGTTGTTGATGCACATGTTGTTATTTCACAGCATTCAATTTTTACTGGTTTTTGGCTGGATTTTGTTCGGTTTTTGTTGTTTCTTGTTATTTTTGGTGTTTTGTTTTCGTTCTCACTCAATTCTGAACACAAATGGTTTTTGCACCCACACCCACCTGGCCCAACCAAGCACTCACTCACTCGTCACTCACTAACTCTTATTGCAAATGCATTTGGTTGTGTTGGTATGTGTGTGTGTGGCTGGGTATGTGCAGTCATATCCATATGTTTGCAACATGTCCTTTGTGCATACATTGAGCTGGAACATTATACATTTTTTGAGTGTGTGTTAATTTTATGTGGACACGTAAAAAAGTCCTTTACTTTTTTATTTCCCTCAGCCGCTTGCAATCCAAAAAAAATACCAAAAATCTTTGGTATACAACTAACTGTGTGTGTGTGTGTATGGGAGCGTTTGTGATCGGTCAGCCAAAAGTGCAGAGGGGAAGTGTTGTTAAGTGCATGCATTATGGACACGTTGTACTCTGGTTTGTCCTAATAATTGCGGCCAGACCGACAAAAAACAACAACAAAAATGATGCAAACAGCTAACAGCAAAGTTTGGGCTTTTATCTTACATTTTTTTTTATTTGAAACCGAACATGAAAAGTATGCATGGCATGAGATAAAATGCAGTAATGTGTAAGGTGAGATTGAAATGTCAGTTATAGCGGTAGTGGTCCTTTTTAATAGGGCTGGGCCATGATGTGGTTATAGTATATCACTACTATTTCTGAATATCGGAATCCAGTGGTCGTCTAAATGAGGCTGTAACAAACGCAAATATTAAACAAAAATCCACAAAATTGTTTTGGATGATGGAAAAGTCCAGTGCATGAGTTATCTGATATCGTAAAGATATCAAAATAACGTTTTTATGTATTGCATGAGCAATTGTCCATAATATACTCTTTTCATAGTGGTCGCCGCGTTTGCGTCTCATCAAGACAAATCGCAAGTCAACAAAAATGTTTCCCAAAGTTGCTACAAAGTTATAGCTGTCGACTTTCCGCAGCGTCGTTGGAACAAATAAATTTGTTTTAACGTCGTCAATCACCTGAACCAATGACCATTGCCGACTGCTTTTTAATGCACGAAAAGGCTGCAGTGACATCCCTCAGTTCACGGCTAGGTATATCTTTGTCACCGGCATACGCAGCATGTGACTTTGGTTTAAGATGGTACCGGTCCTGTTTACTTCAGCCTTCCGCATGATCATATCCTTTACGCTGTTAAAAATATCGCATGACAGACTATTTCCTTGTCTAAAGACTCGCTTGGTAGAAAATGGGTCAGTTAGATTTTTGTCTATTTTCACTGAAGACTTCGTGTAAGTCAGTGTCATCCCGCAAAGTCATGTCAGCTTCGAAGGGATACCAAACTCAACCATGGGGTCTAACAATTTTCTCGTATTGGACTGTCGAATGCAGCTTCGTAATCAATAAACAGATGGTAGATATCGATCTGAATCTCTTTGGTCTTCTCTAGGATTTGTCGTAGTGTGAATATCTGGTCGGTCGTGGATTCACCAGGTCAAAAGCCAAACTGATAAGTTCCAATCAGGTTCGCTAGGATGGGCTTTTATAACACACTAGACAGGACCTTGTAAGCGACGGGTAAAAGGCTGATCCTGCAGTAGTTGGTACACACACACGGATCGCCTTTCTTAAGCACATGACATAGAACACTCAGATTTCAATCATCGGGAATGCATTCCTTAAGCTGAATCGTGGTTATGAGCTGTTGCATGCATGTTCACAGATTTCCGTCTCTGTCTTTACGGGTGGGGATCTCTGTTCAAAACTAAAACCTTTTGGTAGAACTTTCCGGCTTCACCTCTATCCCTGCAGTTTTCGATATCCTGGCTATCTCTCTTTTCTTCAACCGACGTATTTTCCGCCTGCAAAAAGGCGTCTCATCTGGCACCTCTTCTCATTATAACGTTCCGTTACAGCACGCGTTGCCATTGGCAGCAGTTTTCCCCTGTATGCAGCATCCTTTTCCTCAGACATTTCGCGACATTATTCAGGGCTTGCCTGAGCGTGGATTATTATAACCCAGTACGGTCGTTACGGCATTGGTCATAGAATTCGCAATATGCTGCCACTGGATGTCGGGAACACCAGAATTAGGGGGGTTGGTTGGAAGTAATCGAGAGAGTTGTATGGAGCAGGCATTGGCTATCTCGGTGGTTGCTTCCTTTTGTTTGGTTACGAGCGTTTTTAGTACTACTAAATGGCGTGCATACCTTGGCTGCAACTAGGTGGTGATCCGGGCACCGGCCGTGGCATAGTGGTTAGAACACGCGACTACCATGCGGGAGATCGCAGGTTCAAACCTGGCTCCAGTCATCTTAAAAGAAAAAAAAAGAAATAAAATTTTCTTTCATTGTCGGCTCCCCTCGAATGTTGTTGACAGCAACTTCGCAGTAATAAGCGTCGATTCAATCATCGTGTCTAGTAAGAGCTTCTCAAACAGTGCCGTTCGCATTCGTCGATAAACAAGTAGGTGCCGTTAGTTGTGAATCTAAATATATAAAGCGTGTTAATTCACAACAACGCGAGAAGCTATCCCATACCTCATTGCAAAGGGAAATTAAGTTTTTTTTTTTTTTAAGGTGGTGATCCGAGTCAATTTTTGCACCGCACATCACACACACGTCCATATCGCTTGAGACATGCCATCAATTACCAAGTGATCAATCTAATTTCGTGTATTTTGATCAGAGGACAGTCACAGTTCTTTCGTCGAGTGTTTCCCTGTCCCTGCTGTCAACCTTGTATATTTCGAGATGGATAGAGGCACCATCTCTGTAGAAAGTCTGGGCATTCCAGGTGCATATCTTTAAAATGTTTGACCCCTGCAAACAACTGATAACATTTGAGGGACGTTCTAGTTTTTTTCATTTCTCTGTATATTCATAATTATAGGTTTTGTGTAAGGAGAGTGGTTTATTAGGCCACCGCACCCGATCCTAGTTTCATGGAGCTGTCAAAGCCACTAAAAGAGCCATTGTGTTGAGCTTCAGTAACTTCTGTTAGGGGGAACAAGAGATCTCTCGGACGTTGTGAGTTGCTTGGGAACCTCCAAAGGGAGATCCTGGTCATTCCCAGGTGAATAACAATCAGAAATACTCAAATTAGAAAAATCCCCCCATACTTGGTTTCATATAAAAGGCTATGATGCGAACATGGTTTTAAATCTTTAACACAATGCTTTAGGTATATTCTGTCCACTTATGAAGTCGTATTTCGACTTTTCTTGTACACAAATTTTCCCGCATTTGGAAATCTATATATGTATATAAAAGACTCTGGTGACTGACTGATCACTCCGCAGCCCAAACGGCTAAAGCTAGAACAGTGGAATTTGGAATGTAGGTTCCCTTTAAGATATAGGCGCGCATTCAGAACGAGTTTTTCGGATAGCAAGGGGGTAACATGGGCGTGGCACCGCCCCATACAACTCGAATTTTAAAACGAATGTATCTTTTAAACCATTATAGGTCCGAAGTCGAGATTATGTACACATATCGGCCGTATAAGTAAAAATACTTTGTGGAAAGTGGGTGATGCAACGCCCCCTTTTAGAAAATCATTATATGGGCCAAATGAATAGACCGATTGCAATTTTGTTTTATTTGTTTGATATGTAGGAGGAAAAGGGCGGTGCCACGCCCCTTTTGAAAATTTTGTTGTTGGTCATATTAATAGAACGATTGTAATAACATTTTCATAATCTATATATTTAAAATTGCTTACTGGCTGTAAATAGGATGATGAATTTGTTCCCCTTTTCGAGTTAACTTCAGCTTAGAATGGATTTTTGGAAATTCGTACTTTAAGGGGTGAAAATTACAAACCGGCTGATGATATAATTGCGAAAATTGATATGAGCATGCTCACTTTCAAATTGGATTGACGGTTTTTGAAATCCGATATTTTTGGTTAAATAATCGAAGAAGGGTTAAAAATGTTACTATCGCTCAGACTAAACGGCTAATGATATTATTATGATAATTGATATGGACTTGCTCCCTATGAAATTTGAACCAAGCAAGAAGGGTTTTCGAAATTCTCTCCCTTAAGGGGTAAAAAAGGCCGAAAAGGGATAAAACTGGTATCATCACCCAGACCAAACTGGTAAAGCTATAATGGTATATGTGCATGCTTCCTATAGAATAAGAGGGGGTACCAGTCCATTTTAGTTGTGTAATACGAAATTATCTTTTGAGAATCGTACTTTTAGGTATAAAAAGGACTAAATCGGTACAATCACTCAGGCCAATGGGATAAAGCTACAATCACAATTGTCTTACGAAGCGTTTGCATTTTACCTGTATTGCTTAAATTCAAAAAAAAAAACAAGGGTGTAAAATAAATTCCTAGTCGGCGCAAATCAACCTCAAATTTTGTATGTCGCACTGTATCGAAAAATCCGTTTCTGCCAAATCTGCCCACACGACTGAGGTATTGAACATTTTTCTTGTTTTTCAAATTAAGACATTTACGTCAAAACTCTCAAAATAATCGAAATTATACATAAAAATGCAAAATTCCGCAACGGGTGGCTTAACTTAAGTGACACACTTACGCGTCAGTTGTTTTATGATCCGATTCCGACGATATTTTCGTCGACGATACTGATATCAATCGAATCAGAACTTAAGATCAGGTCGAATAGTGCATTTTCGTATATAGGGGTTCTAAGGGCAGAGTCACGCCTACTAATCTGATGCCCCCATTGTTGGCCGGTTTACGGTTATAGCTGTCAAATGCAACTAGACCTAATTCAAGGCGCTAATGGTAGTAGAAAGTCACAAATTGCATTTTTTGTAAGTGGGGTCGTATGGGCGGGACCACACCCTTTGATTCAACCCCGTCTTTAGAATACTTTTTTAAATATATGATCCTATGAACGGGACAAGGCCCATTTATAATTCCAAAGGTCCATTTCTAATTCCCTTCACATTCATTTTCCTTTCAGACATACAACTACATGCCGCCAAAAATTTAAGAAGGACGGTGTAGCTTCCCATAAGAAATCAAAATTTCACAGATGACCTAAATCTTTGAAATCATTTTGCGAGAACTAAGAATGTATTTAAAAATCTATGGTTTCTTGGCAAAATTCTTAAAATTTTATGTATATTACGTTTTTGCAATAAAAGTACAAAAATTGTATTTCTTAATTCATTCAAGCACTAACATCTTCCAAACTAACCTTTCGGATATTACCAAACTACGCAATCCGACACATCAACGCAGTAGCACAGCTAACGCAAAAAGCCAAATCCAATCAAAGCCAATTTATTTTTTACACTTTGTAGTAAATATTTCTATCAATGTTTATAATAAAATCAAAAACGAAACCAACGGATAATGGGGCAACAAATTTTTTCCATAGTACACTGGGCCCATTTATATTATAATGGTAGTACAAAATTAAATTTAAATATATTTAAGTTTGGAAAAAAAGGCACGAAAACTTTGTTTTATGGCAAACCATATTATATAATAACCTGGCAAGTGGAAAAAGAGATGCACGTGGAAATTTACCAAAGGCATCGTTGTATAAATATTGCATGAAAAGCGAAACCTTCCATACACATTTGATATTCGACACTTATTAATTTTAATTCATTTATATACTATATATCACAAACACATACCAACACACACGTGTACATACTTATACACACAGAGTTTTCTGCCGCGCTGACAACACATTTTTGTGGCTCATTAAAACCGAGAAACGATGTGGAAAATTAAAAGTTACCCTATTCATAAAGACAATTTGTATTGGGCTGGGTGTCTGTGTGTGTAAATGTAAAGATATCCTAAGCCTTGTTTACGCCATTTTACATTATGGCAATGTTGTTGTTGTTGCAACTGCTGTTGTTTGTTGTGTTAACAATTAGCTTTAGCTTTTATTGCTGCTTTGCTCTTAAAGCTTAATAAAGAATTCTTTTTAATTTTGAATGGCTTTGAAAGTGAATGTGTGTGTGGGTGCAAGTGTAAAATTATTAAAATTATCACACAAGAAAATGTTACAGTACATAAGATTGGCAAACGTAGCAACAATTTGTGTTTGAGACAGTGGGTACACTGATAGAATTACATGCTCACAAAGCTGATGTTCGGATTCGTCTATACACTGTAGGTCTCTCATGTGTGGGTCCAAAAATAGAAGCGTGTTTACTCATTATTCATGTGATGGAACACAAATCAGTTTGTTGCTGTTTTTAGTTTTACACGAAATTGTAAGGTTTGAAGCTAGTCGGTGTCCTGCAGAAGGGTCTCAAATCCATTTTTTTGTGAAATGGTCTTAATGAGGCAAATGTTCCAAAAGTCATGGTCTATGCCTTGTAAAAAATCCAATGTATATTTAAAGTAAACACTAGCGAACAGTAACTTTAAATCATCTGTAATTCCGAATATACGATATACAGATATATAGGTATATATTCCTTGTCTATCTGAAAGCTTAACCTCCAGTTTGCATTCCAATTTCGTAACGTGTATGCTCCTGTCACTTCTTATACATGCGGCCACTTGAAAGAAGGTGCAACGCCTACTTGCCTTAAAAGTCTTACAATAATGATGTATCTTTGCTAGATGATGCCCTGGCGTTAATGCCACTGAAAGTGGCATATTAAACGCATACTCGTAATATTTTCATATTTTCATTTAAATTCATTGTTGATGTCGTCGTCGTCGTCGTAGTCGTCGTTACTTAGCACTGCCACAGACGATGCCACTGAAGTGCTAACAACATGTGTTGCAAATTAACGTATTTTTAATTGCTACCAAAAGTGTGAAAAGGACGAAGACGACAACAAGGACAACAACAACCAACGCCACGCCACCACCAAGCAACTTCATCGTTAAAATGTAATGACAAACAAAAAGTTTCATTTCAATGGAAAAGGATATACTTAAAGGCCACAAACGATGCCCCCAAACATATAGCACACACACACACACGCACACACATGTAATACGCATTGAAATAATCGAACGTAACTTCCTTTTGATGTTAATATCTCTATGAATGTGTGTGTGTGTGTGTGTGGTTGTATGTATACTCATGCTATACATGGGGTTAACAACAATGTTCCTGTTTTTTGGCCATTAAACTGTTTTGCGATCCATTGCTTTAGGCCAAGACCGCAGCATAAGCGCAGACGTTTCCGCACAGCTTAACAACTAAGAAGTTTACAAAACAAAATACATTACGGAAAATCTTGTTGGCCCAAAGAGGATATCTAATGGTTTTCGAGGATTATTTTATACAAATTTCGACTTTTATGGAGACGTGTTTTGTTTTTTGTTGCGAATGTTCATGTTTCCGTTGTTGGTTTTCAGTGTATCAGTGTGTGTATCAGACATCGGGAATTGTACAACGAGTAACGAATGTTTGCAGTGTTAGCAAAATTAGCAAAATCATTTATAGCCTTAAGCTATTCGGACCCAAATACGGGGTAGTGTAATGCTGCGTTCGATTTTTTGCTATGTAACAAACATCGCACACACACACACACTTCAACATTTTAGGTCATATAAAAGACTACAATATAGATTTGCCCTTTTCCCATCAGTTACTCGTTAAAAAGTGTTTATATGCACATCGATACAATGATATAATGTAACCCAGTAAACTATTTGGTGGGCAAAAACAAAATAGAAAAATATAAAATGTCAACAGAATAACCCAGCGTTTCAGGTTGACAGGTATGGTAAATTCTTTAAAATCTTGTGCAGCTAGATTTGTTGGCTTCTATTGTTATGTCTTGTCCCAACGGAACAATACGCATATCGTTGTTCAGGTATTGCCAATGGTCACAAGGACCTGCCATTTTTATTATGTATGCCTAAAGAGATGTTTGAAACCTACCAGGCGATACTTTGATCTTTATAATCTGGTCGTGAATTCAAAAGTTATTCCGTCATGAATACAGCTATATCTTCACAAATTCCAAGTGATCAACTTTAGACGGATATAATACATAAAACGTGAGGAGTGTCGACCTAAAACAAACATCATTGTAACGACAGCAACGGGGATAATATATATGTGAAATTTAATCACAATCAATTTGTTTTGGAACTACCCGCACAATAACTTTAAATCCTTCATCGCTCTTTCTACACAGTCCCAAATTTTTACGCTGGGTTAACAGTTGCATATTTGCTAACATACACATACATGCACACACACACTTTATTGAAGTGTTGTCCTCCATATACGCCAAAGAGGTTTCACATATAATGATGTTTTGCCCCAAGGCTACGTTTTCATAATGCATGTGTTTTGTTCTATAGATCCGCACAAAAAAAGAGAAACAAAAGAGATGCGCCCTGCAGTTACAACCCCCCCTAGTATGTAACACACGCAGGAATGTAGCCCAAAATAACTTCCAACGCTTGTACTCGTATGCACATATACACGATGCTAAGAGATATCCTTTATAGCATTAGGGGATAACAATTCCACATTGAAGAATATTACATGGAGTCTTGTGTTTTTAATAGATATGACTTTATCGAGTGCGTTGTTGTTATTTACGCATTTTTATGCGTATGGCTGGATTACATGTACCGCCCAAGGGCTGTATACACTCTATTTGAAGTTCGCATTTAATCGAAGGTAATCGCTAAAATCTCTCCTATTACGTACGAGTGGTGATGACGCCGATGATGTTTTTGTTTACTGATGTAAAAAATGTGAATCTTCTAAGGAGCTTATGATGGAAATCATCATGTATTGGAAAGTCGATTAGTTTTATAAGTTAGATAAATAAAACAATCTTTAAGGATAATCAGGGGAGTTACTTAAATGAATATGTTTTATAGAATGAGGGTTTGAAATTTGAAATATAATAACCAGTGGCAAAAGTTGTTTTTAATATTCTCAAGTATTATATAAATAAATTTGAAAGTATTTAGTCATTAAGGTGGTCACAAAATTGTAGAATAAATTATGTTACCTTTCATTTATATATTAGTAGGTTTCCAATTCGCAAATAGTTACCTGAAAGGGATAAAAATAAATAATTTAATAAAAACCAAACAACATAAGTCAAAATATACTAAATCTTAATATAAAAAAAAAGTTTGTAATAAACAAAATATCCTAACAGGCACTAACATTTCGTCGCTTTAATAAAGGCATGGATGTTTCGAAAATCGCCTACTGATATACAGGTATTGTCTAGAAGTGTCCGATTACCAAGCATTTAATATCTCAGGTCACCAAAAGCGGGCAGCGACATAGAATTGGCTATGTGGTCTTCTTTTCTTCCTCATCATTGCAGCTTCTACAAAAATCGTTATAGGGAAGTTACAACCCCTTAGCACATATTTTCCAAGGTGAGGTAGATGTCCGCCTTGTTTCTAAGGAACTAAGTGTTACGAATAATGGACAGTTCTGGAAAGTCAGTTTCTGTTTCTCGACCTAATGTTCGGAAAACCAACTGGAAGAAGTACAGGGAGATATTTTAAAGGATCACTTCAAGGGTATATATATATATATATATATTCCCGTCGATCCTATAAGGAGCATAGGGCCTCTTCTACTGTTTCGTACATCCAATAAAAAGCCTCGCCACTTGCAGGATACTGTGATGTGGTCAATGTAGTTCTCAGTTCTTTGATAGAGGGACACCCAAGTTACACGTGTGTATAGTCTTATAGTCACCAAATTGTTAGATGCACCCATTCGAAGAAAAAGTTCGCCATTCTCCGTAGTATATCAGCACGGTTACTCTCGCTTATTGTTTTATCAGGGATATTGTAAAAGTCATCCTTAACGGTGCGTTCAGCAGCATCTGTGGGGCGTAACATTGTATACAGGTGAGAAGACGAGAACGTGTGCGAAATCTTGCGGATATAACCCTGCCGAAAAGGGCATCCACTTCATATGTGCGTTCTTTGCTCGCTTTGTTAAAAGAAATCATACACAACTGGATTTCGATAGATTTTCATGTTGTCCAGAACATAATATAGTAATACCATCGGATGTAGTATGTTCGTCTATGCCAGGCCAGCGAGTTTCGCTAATTCCTAGATACATCAAGTGGTAGTTCTGCAACTCCTTGCATAGTGATGTCTCCAGAAGCGTCCGTACATTCCATGATCCAATTCGTGTCTCTGATTTCATGCTATAGGTCGTCAACAGTAAATCGTTGAAATCTTTATTTCATGAGGTTTCATTAATCGGTTTGTTTCAGATGCGCAAATGATTTGTCTACTGCATCCTGGTCTGGAACCGAATCGAAATAGGCACATAAAAGATTCAAACCTTTAAAGTCAGCCGGAACGGATATGATCTCACTGAGTGAAAGACCATTTTGGATGATATGGTAGAATTCATTGAAGCTTCACTAGTCGTCACGGAGTATAATATGGTAACCTTTGTAGATATAGAAGAGGCGTTCAATGATGTAATAATGATACGATGGACATGACACTATTAAACCAGCAGACCTATTGGCCAGAGGAGTATGTACTATGTATGATAATGACTCTCTGGAAGATTTTCACCCAACCATTTGTTAACGGTCGTGGGATATCCTGAATCTGGCCCGAACACAGCAGATCTCAATCGGCGTGCATGGTTGGCTTGTGGAGGTGTAATCTGAGAATGACCTGTGGAATTATAATAGGCCATTGCAATATCTGGTATCTGTCAGGCAAATGGGATAGATACCTTCATATCGGAGTACTGCCGTGTGTGTGAGAGTACGAGGTGTAGTCTGAGAGCTGCACCGCTCTAGCCTGTCGGAGTCTAAGATACTTAGGGAATATTTTGTATAGAAGGCCTAGAGTTTGTCTCCTCAGTCCGAGTAGACGATTTAATATGTTTCATCCAGTGCCTTACAATGATATCTGGACTAAGATGACAATAGGGGTTCCCACTATTTACTCATGTTTCTCTAACCCTCCCATTTCATCTTATTTTCCCTTCCCTTTCCTTTCGTTCCCTTTCCGCTTTTCCTAACGAACAATCACAATGGACCGGCAGATTTTGGTGTGTGTGCGATCTGATTACATGAGTCCACAACCTAACCTGATCTATTAAACTTGGGAGTGGAAGACAGTATTAGGAAGCTTGTGTACGATCTCCTTTCAAAGGGATGGTTTAGGGCCAAATTGGGGTCTTAAACGGATATGTCAGTAGGGGTATACCCCATGGCGGGACTCTATTCCCTCTGCTATGGAACCTTGCTCTGAACGGTATTCTGTTCTCCATAGAGAAGATTATCCCTGTTCTCTCTGACTGTTCTCAGAGAAAGGGAGAAAAGGCCTGGGAGTAAATCCAAACAGGACCGAACCTATGTCCTTGGGGGTACTAAAATTCCTTTCGTGGACTGTGCAAAATACTTTGGCGTAATATTTCAGAAGAAGATGAATTCCAAACCCAATATGTTGGGCAGGGCGAAAAAGGCCATAGTCGCACTCTATGCGTGCAAGAGGGCAATAGAGAGCTTCGCACTGTTCACTGGTTGTATACTGAAGAATATGAAGTCATCGTCTGGTGGAAGGCTCTTCAGAAGTTCACACATACTGTAGTTAACAAGAATGTAATCTTGCATTTCCTACCCCTGGACAAAGTTAGGCTACAGTCTCCCACAGCTACGGCAGTAAGACTAAAAGAGCTGTCGCACTGGTCGAACAATGGTTATGGTCGCAGTGTAATAATTAACTTGATGCCAGATCATTTTTTCCAAAATGAGACCGGTCATGCAGTTACTGTGAATGGTGTTCGCTATCGTGAGATGATATCGAACTTTTTATGGCCCGAATTGGAAGATGTGGAACGGGACGATATGTGGTTTCAACAGGACGGTGCCACTTGCCGTACAAATAACGAAACAATGGCTCTTCAAGGTCGCGGCTGTTATTTGGCCGATACATAATTAAACCATACCAATATTATCATAATAAAAAGAAATGACAATAATTTCCTAAACAATTTGCATTTTATTCAAAATCAACATCGGCCCTTAAAATTTAACCATCCTTTATAATCACAATACCCACTCAATAAATAGTGGAACTTAATTTATTCTGCGAAAAGGCCAATTTATCTTAATAAATTTAATATTTTGACAAAAAACTAAAAAACAACAACGATTATACATACCCTTCCACCTATGGCCATATCCCAGTTACCTTGGCAACCACAATATGGACATGCAATTCTATCTATTACAACTAATATGCACCTTTTTTGCCACCCCAGCAAAAAGGACACAATGCCATCCTAACACTGCGAGGACATGGAGCCATAGAGAAGGGCTCCAAAAAACAAAAAACATATTTTAATGAAAGGATTTTAAATCATATTACACAATTTTACACACTTAAAACGCATGTAATTGGCTTTTAAAAGCATGTCCCATACTCGACTTGCAGTCACAGTGGAAGTTGCCAACAACATGATGATGCCCGAATGTACAACAACTACTCGAATCACCGGCAGCATAAGGTTGCACACAAAGAGCATATTTTGTGTCCATATCACACCAGAAAAATACCATGGACACAGGGAGCAGGGAACACAAGTGTGTAAAGCACACACACACGATGGCAAGGATATGTTAGACAATGTCCTTGTTAGGAGCTGGACAAGTGTTTGGCATAAGTGTTGGTAATAAAATAAATTAAAATATATATGTTATATAGAAAAACAAGAGAATGACCCCAGAATAGCCCATATGAAGAAGGGAAAAAACATGAAAATTGGCACCGTGCTGAATCTTTGCCATGGCAGCGGGTCAGTAAAAGGACAAAGGACAGTGTAATTTGAGTGATTAACAAAGAGATATTTTTATTTTTCTTTGCTGCAGCAGCTATTCTATGCCGGTACAGAACGGTCTGCCAGTAGTTATTAAATTTCATACCCAATGCAGTAAATTAAAGCTTCAAATAGATTACGAGTTATACAAATAAATGAATAGATTTCTACACACACACAATATATGAATAACCATCAAATACTTATTATGTGAATTTGGGTTTCGTGTTTGTAATAAACTTTTTGGAATGTTTGGTCCTTGGTACTCAAATTGCACAAAGAAAGCTCTTCGGGTTTGGCAAAAGTTTGTTAGATTTTTGTTGTTGTCGTGATTACATTTCATGATTGCTATCGATAGCTCGTGTACAATACGTATCATTGAATTGCAGGTGTTTTTTGTATATTTGCATTATGGCATTTTTTGATTGAAGCGTAATTTGCATTATATGACGTGTGTGTTGTGTAGTCGTACTTTTTTTCACGTGGTTGGTTGTATTGTAGCGAATTGCAGACTTAGAATTTGTTTGTCAGTTTAAAGTATTCCACAAACCAATGACAACTTGAAGCCAACAACACCAAAAATTAGCCTTGAATGTTTATAATGGAACTTTTTGCATATGTCAAATATCACTATTATGCTATAGTTTGTGTTTTTGTTGTTCCTCTTTGATGGGAAGTATATAATTGTGGAGAAAATTGGAAAATAAATAAGAACTGTCAGTTTTATTAACAGTTGAAGCATAAGGATGACAGGAAGAAGTTATAATTTTATGTGATGTGATAGCGTTTTGAAAACAACAATAATTTATCTTTGCATCATATGAATGAACTTTTAAAGATCTTGTAGCATTTGTATGGGTTAAAGAGCGTTTATTATTGGTCTTATTGAAACGGGACCTACAGTTTAACCGATATTCCGAGCGTTAGCTTTTTTGAAAGGGTTTTTCTATTCATATGTATGGCTGGTAGGAGTTATTTTTTCTGATACCTCTTAAACTGAACTGCAACCGCAGGGTCATATAGACGGACACCACCAAAAGGGGGAGTTTATATGGGTAGTGGAAGTAGTTTTTGTCCGATTTTGCTCATCTTAGAACATAACCTTAGTTTAGTACATAGAAATTTGCATACCAAATTTGAGCTCGATAGTTGTTAAACTATGATAGTAATATCGGTACAGGTAGCAGTCACCCACAAAAAGGGGGCATAAACACTTTTATACCATCACCCTTAGATATGAGGGTCTGATAGTCAGAGCTAGAAAAATGTCTGCCTATATCGACAATTTAAAATATGTTTCGCCAATATCTGTTAATAAATTCGAACTGATTCAATGTGTAAATCCTATCTGCATGTTAATACTGCGGTTGTCTATAGACATTTATATTTTTATAAACCCTCTGACCAAAATCCCGCGTATTCCTTACAACTCATCGGCCTCTTTTCACGATACCGCTTTGCAGCAAAAGGATTATAGCCTAAATCTCACTCTCACTCCTTCTGTTGTTTACAACTAACCAAAAACGGAAACTCATCCGCAACAACAAATATCGAAATCTCGAATTAAGGTGTGATATGTAAATTTCTCAATCACTCTCCTCCTCCTCCTCCTCGTGTCGGCTAGAGCGGTATGTTAATTGTTTGTTTGTTTGTTTACTTGCTTCTAATCCTTTCACTATTTAGCCCTAAAACGGGGTTTAACTTAATTGCCCAAATGACATTGAACTACAGAAGAAACCTTCTTAATAAGCCCTTCCTTATGCCGCAGCGATCAAACGTGGCATCGCGCGCTGCTAAATCTAAATGGAAAATAGTTAGTAGCCGATGCTATGAAGACAAAAATACCTCAGAGCTATTGTTCCTATTAAAGCAAAATACAATGGCAACAAAAGACGGCAATTTCACATCCAGACAATGGCTGCGATTGTAAAATGAAAGGAGTAAGTAAGGACTCGCTCTCAAACTCGTACCTGTACACGACACAGCGAACTCATTAGTTGGCTAGTTGGTAGCGTGACTATGTGTGCGTGCGGCTGATGAGACGGCGAGAGCGAATGGTCGAAAGAGTTGAAGTCTTAAAGGGTTTTTCATACCTTTGTGATTTTCTCAACCAACTTTGAGAACATTTAAATCGCACACAAAAGCAAAGAATCCGTTCGCCGGTCGGCAGGCTAACCAAACTCTTTGTGTTTGCTTGAGAAATATAACGGAAAATGAGGCAAAGTAATTTGGTGCAAGGTCATTAACGAGTTGACACACAGCTGGCGGTAGGTTTGCGTGCAATTAGGATAATATTAGTAGGCGTGCTTCGAGGATCACCAACTCTCTTCGCGTGTTTAGCTAAAGATGATATGTTGATGGGGGTATATATGTGGGTGAGGTGTAAGGAGAGGGTATGCATAGTTAGGTAGAATTGTGATATCAATAAATTTTAGATTTAAGAGTAATAAGTGTTCTGAATAACAAAAAACAGAAATTTTAGCTACGCGAAGGCACGAATAATGTCGCGATTTTTTCAAATCGAGGACGCTTCAATCCGCAGATAAAAATTTTTAAAGGGATTGATGAAATTAAATTTTTAAAAGCTAACGTAGTGGGGCATGTAAACATTGGAGTCGAAGTTCTTGGCCAATATCTCAAGAGGGCGTGGCCCCGCAAACTGGACCCTATTTTTGAAACTTCAATATATGCTTGGCTGTTTCTCCAATAGCCTTAAAAATTTGTGTGGATGCATCTGGCAGTTCGTGATCCAACAAAAAATGGGCGGGATTGAATCAATGGGCGTGGTATTGAACTTTAATCTTAAAAAGGCTGTATCTCATAAACTATATGAGCTGTAAAGCTGATATTCGGTATGTGTTGTTGGTACAGTATGAATAACGTTCAGGATGGAAGTGGGCTATGCCACGCCCCATTTTACAGAAACCGTTATAACAGCCATAAGAAAAGTATGATCGTCCTGAAAATTTCACAGTATAGTAGAGACATAACCAGACATATTGGAAACAAGTTGGCAAAAAAGGACGAAGGCCAGTAATTAGAAAAAGGGGCGTGGCACCGCACACACAAACTGAAATTTTAATCGGTCATATCTCACAAGCCGTTAGGGCTATGAATATGAGATTTGCTACGCATGTTACTGGTGCAAGGAAGATTGCGTCTCGCAGGGAAGTGGGCAGTACCACGCCCCTTTTGAAAAAATCGTTATCTCGACGAAATAAATGGAACGATTACATTAAAAGTACTATCCATTTGGCCTCTATCAAAGGCTACATGAAAATATAATTAGATAAAGGGGTGTGGCACCCCACAGAATCCAAAATTTCAATCGGTCATATTTCACGAGCCAATAAGGTAAGAGATGAGATTTGCTGCATATATAAATGGTAATGGGGATTACGTCTCGCTGGGAAATGGGCGGTACCACGTCCCTTATGGAAAAATTTTTATCTCGGTCATATTAAATGAAATTGCTTGAGTACTCATTGGTTCAAATGGCTGTAGAAAAAAAGATAAAACTGTGCGATGTGAAGTAATTATTCGAAATTTCTTTTTTAAGAGGAATAAAACTGGTACTATCGCGCAGACCAAATGCCTAAAGGTAGAATTACAAAAATTTATATAGAATTGCTCCCAACAGAATTAGAAAGCCGCCAGGTTTTTAAAAAATTCGGACATTTATGGGTAAAAAGGCCGAAAAGAGAAAAAACTGGTACAACCAGACCAAACGACTAAAGCAATAATCGTATATGGGCATGCTTCCTATAGAACTAGAGGAAGTACCAGTCCATTTTAGTTGTGCGATACGAATGTATCTTTTGAAATTCGTACTTTTAGGGGTTAAAAGGGGCTAAAGCGGTACAATCACAGAGACGAATGGGATAAAGCTACAATCACGTATTTTAAGAGATATCGAGCTGAAAATTGGAATGAAAGCTTATATCCTCGAAGCGGATCTAAGACCCCCTTACATACAAACTCCCCTTTAGGGATATGTCCCTACGAATACAGTTGTAGTTTTAGAGTTACCTAGCTGAAATTTGGTATGTAAGCTTATATCCTCTAAAGAGGGTAGTCTTGAAAATATAGAGCTGAAATTTGATATATAAGTTTATATCCTCTAATCGGAAGTTAAGTTTAAAGATAAGCAAGATCGGTCAAAAACTACTCCCAGCTCTCATACAAATTGCCCCTTTTTTGGGGTCTACGTCAGCGATCACAATCGTAGTTTAAGAGCTATCAAGCTGAAATTTGATAATACAAGCCTATATCCTCTAAGGGGAGGTTAACTTCTAATTGCTATGCATGCTTCTATCCTCTAAGAGGAGGATACTTTCTAAGATGAGCAAGGTCGGAGAAAAATACTTCCACGTCCCATACAAACTTTCGCTTTTTGGGGGTGTCAGCCTAAGTACCCCCTTCATTTCGGCCGTAGGTTAGAAAATATCAAGTTGAAATATAAACGCAAGCTTTTCTCCTCTATTTGAGGGTTAAGCTCCAAGATGAGCAAGATCGGATAAAAACTACTTACACCCCCATACAAACTCCTCATTTGTTGGGGTGTCCGTCTATCCTTAAAATATATCGAGCTGAAATTCGGTAGACAAGGTTAAATTCTAAGATGAACAAGATTAGACAAAAATCACTACCATATCTCTTCCAAACACTCCTTTTTGGGGATGTCTGTCTGTCTGTCCACACTGCCGCAGGGGGTCTCTTCGGAGACCTTTGGGGAATATCGCCTCCAAGGACCTGAGAGAATCCCCAGTGGATCGCTTTCTAGCTCTGCAAGGTGAAAAGAGGAAGTAAGGAAATACATCTTTACGAGCTTCGACTAAGGAATCTACAGTTGGTCCCACGGGTGGTCAGGAGCCCAAGGTAGCGTAAAAACTACCTTACTGGCCAAATGGGTATGGAACAGCTTGTTCTGTGCCTCGTGGTGGCTGTGGTTAAACCAAAAGTCACGCTGGTAAACTAAGAGTTTGATGCTCGAGAGAAATGGAGCTGGGTATTTCTTGATACCATACGAGTCTTGCATCTCTCACAAGAACCATTTGTTCGATTGTATCAGTAAATATACCAAGAATTTATAAATTAATTTCCTTCAAAGACAAAGTTTAATGTCAAAGTGGAACCAGAGCCATAAAATACACAACTTGACTAAAATCATCCTAAAGACAACACTTTCCCGTGCACATCATATCAGCCTCGTATAACTACAAAGTATACTTTCAAACTATCGACATTTGTACAAACTCTTTACGTTCCTTAACTCTTGCCATATTCCTTTGTACACAAACCTAAGCCTGTGTTATCCTACTCTTTCACTCCTTCCTTACTATTGCTATCCTTTTCTTATGTCTTCTTACACACCGCCATAATTTCTTAATGGGATTTAACTCGTTTAGTAAGTAGGACTAGTACTGATGTTGTGGGCGGGCGGAAGCAAGATTAGCACAGTGCTCAAAATTTGGCTAATCCGCACAAAAGAAAGGTTTAAGAAAAAGGGACAGATAGGAAAGGATTAAACCAAAAGTCAATTTTCGTTAAGCGAAACTAACTCAAGTTACATCCTACAAATTCATGTGGCAGCATTACATTCTGGGAAAATTTGATGTTTGGTGTAGGCGTGAAACTAGTGCAGTTGTTTTGCAAAATTGCAAACCTTCATCAGATTCGTTACAGTTCTAAAAGAGGTGTCGCTTGCAAAATCAACACATTGGCAACTAAATGTACGCTTAAAACTCAAACAAGTCGCCCCTAGCTCTTAAACACACCAAATGCGCATAGGGACTGGTTGGTTTTCGTTTAGCATTAACTTTGAAGTATGGGCTTCGTACGACGATCTTACCGTTAATCCCTTGCAAATCATCCACGGTCAGGCATGAGCGATGGATGGTGTCTAAGGAACTTTACGTTTTTAATTATAATTAACCCTTTTTTGTTGGAATTCCTCTGCTAAATCTTTTACTTGCTTAGTGACTTTTGACCATGGGTGGGAAGTTTAAAGGCTTGTGTGTGTGTTGTGTACGTAAATATTTGACAATATAATTAGCCAATGTATGGGATTAACTTGATGCTGTGTCCATCATGTTAGCATGTGAGCGTATGTATGCGAACATGTGGTTAGCGATGTGTTCTATGCGATACGATTTTGTTTTCAATTAAATGCAGAAATTTAAGTCCAACGTTTGAACTTTATATTTTTTGCCGCCAGAAACCCATAGTGTGTGGTTGGCTTATTTGCATATGAGTAAAATGAGCTGTAAAACAACAATGTAATGTGATGTGGGGAGATTGTTGGGTCAAATTATATTAATTTGAAAGCGATGATGTCGTTTTTCGGCAAATTAATTAAATGATAGCCCGTTGTGCTCTACACGTTTCAAATATATATACATATGATAGATTGTTATGTAATAACAGATAGCTACCCCTAATGAAGTAAGCACATAGTAGGGGAATAATGTGGAAATCTATTTAAAATATAAAGAATTCGTTAGATCGCCGAGACAGCTTGTTTAATGCGTACATAGTAAGATTAATACATATATTAGATTTTTTCCGGAATTAAGTTTTCCTAATTTACTTGTCCATTAGGTGTTGCCTAGTGGCAACATCAATATTCCAAATTGCATTGATTGCATTCCTTCACCCGCCTCCTCCTAAATACAAATACCAGTCTCTTCATAAATCCTTTAATTTAAAACTCGTGTCAATTAATCCACTTTATTACTTTTTGCCAACACCAGCGTACATGTATACAAATATTCCTATGTAGGCAGACAAAAAGACAGACAATACTCCCGTGGAGTTGTAGCACTACAAGCAATCAAATTCAAACCCACACACACACATCCTTCCACCCACATGCAGACATATTTGCCGTACTGCTGATGCATACCTCTGCAATCAATTGCAATTGTAACGCGGATAAAGTGCGCTTGTAGCAATTCTAATAACAAATAAAACAACCAGTACCAATACTCTCTTCTGTCCCCCCTTTCCACCGCTATATACACACAAACAACGAAATTGTTGTTTAGAATCTTGAAAAAAAAACAAAACTACTGAAATCAATGGATTCCACTGCTACTGCTACCATTCGCCTGTGGGCTATTCGTATCCCCTTAGCCTGCACTCGTAGTTTGTCTAAAACAATTCCCAATTTTTTGTTTAACAGGATTTGAAACAAGAAAATAAAAACAACAGCGAAACAACATGGAGCAATCTATGAGTATATCTGTTCCCCGCCGCCATAAGCCACTCTTTTCGGAATATTTGGTGAAATTTTATTATTTTTTATTGCCTGCACTTTGTGTGTGTGCAAGTTTTTTGCAGCAATGCAATAAGCGGTGGCGGTGTGAAAATGTATAGAAAAAAGGATCGAAAATAACAAAACTTTCATTTCTTTAAATATTCTTAAAAATTATTCCAAAATGTAAAGTATTCATTGGGGGTAAAGAGCTGAAATATAAATGTATGAAAATTTACATTAATATTATAGCAAATTTGGATCTCTTCTTTATTATTTAAGGACTTTTGGCTACTTTGGCTAAAAGGGGAGTTTGTATGGGGGCTGTCCGATTGAGATCAACTTGGAACTTAATATCTAGATAGAGGATAATAGGTTGGATATAAAATCTTAGCTCTATATTTCCTAATCTACCGTTTTAATCGCGGTTTAAAAGCTAGACGGACACCATCAAAAGTGGGAGTTAGTGGATAAAAAGTTGCGTTCAACATTTCAGATCGATAACTCTTAAAATACGGCTGTAATAGATGGCAAAGACAAACCCACCTAAAAAGAGGAAGTTGGTATGGATGGTGGAAGTAGTTCTTGTTAGATGTTGCTTATCTTAGAACATAATCTCCACTTCAGGAAAAGAATCTTGCATACTAAATTTCGAATAGACCGCTCTTTTGCTACGGTTGTGGTAGTGTGGACATACAGACGAACATTCCCCAAAAAGAGGTAGCTTGTATGGGGGATGTAAGTAGTTTCTGTCCGAATAGAAGCTTGCATATCAAATTTCAGCTCGATATTTCCTAACAAACCTCTGTAATCGTTGGGGCAGATGGACACCCCAAAAAGGGGGAGTTTGTAGAGGAGATGGAAGTTTTTTTTTGACACCGATCTTACTCATTTCAGAACATAATCTCCGCCTACAGGATAGAAGCTTGCGTACAAAATGTCGAAAGCTCTTAAAATACGGCTGTAGTCGCAGTAGCAGACCCCAAACAGGGGGAGTTTGTATAGAAGTTGTAAAGAGTTTTTGACCGATGTTGCTCATAGCGGAATCACGAATTCCAAATTTCAGATCGATGGCTCTTAAGCTACGGCTGTGATAGTGTGGACAGACAGACGGACAACCCCAAAAAGGGGGAGTTTATATGGGGGGTGTAAGTAATTTTTGTCCGATCGAGGTCATTTTGGAACTTAATCTCCAGATAGAGAATAAAAGCTTGCATATAAAATTTCAGCTCTATATTTCCTAACCGGCCGTGGCATGATGTTTAGAACATGCGACTACCATGCAGGGGATCCCGGGTTCGATTCCCGCCACAATTCATCTACACTTTTCTTTCATTGCCGGCCACCTCGATGTTGTCGACAGCCAACATACAGCCTTTTAAAGTTTCGTGTTTTCTACCCACTGATCCGATCACGCCCATTTTTCTGTTGAATTGCAAACATTCGGAGAATTGGAGCACGATTAGAGAAACAGTCCTCCAGATATTGCGGTTTCAAAAATAGGATCCAATGGGAGGGGCCAAGCCCACTTGATATATCAAAAATTCAAGTACTCTATTTTCACCATCGACCACACAGTTACATTCTGTGACAATTGTTAAAAGGGTGCCGTGACATAACCCCACACGGACATAATCCCCAAAACGATTTTGGGGCAACTTGTCGGACAGAATCCCCAATGAAATCTGCGGACATAAGCCTCAATGGGGATTATGACCGAATTTGTTGTTGTTTTTTAGTATTTCAACATATGAAGAGAACGATTTTAAATATTGCTATTGTAGCGAGGGACGAATGCGGTGGGGGGCACGCCCACCCTCCCATACAAACTCCCCCATTTTGGGGTCTGTCCCTGCGATTACAGCCGAAGTTTAAGGGCAATCAAGCTGAAATTATGTAAGCGGAGGTTGAGTAGTAAGATGAGACCGATCGGTAAAATACTACTCCCACCTCCCCGCGATTGCAGTCGTATTTTAAGAGGTATATAGCTCACATTTTGTACGCAAGATTCAATATATAAGCGGAGGCTACTTTTTAAGTTAAACTATGTCGGTCAAAAACTACTCCCACCTCCCATTCAAACTACCATTTTGGGGTGTCCGCGAAACTGCCCCCGCGATTAATTATTGACAAAATGGATGTGTGAAGCTAAAAGTAACGTCCACTTCTCACCAACTCCACTGTTTTGTGGTACAAAGTTTAATAAAATTTAGTTGTAGTGCAAATAACCAGTTTTACCACCAATTTTACAAGGCGAAGATAACCGCCTTACTAGTTTTTTCTTGGTGTAAACTAAATTGTGTTATGTGCTACTAACTGTAGCATCTTCCGACAGTCATTAAATACCATGTAACAACCTTATTGCATTTCTCAATTCTCACAGCTGACCAAACCAGCCTCGCTCTTGTTTGTGTGTGTGTGTCAGGAAGATTGTGCCCAATTGTGTTTTGTGAATGTTGGCTGTTCAAGCATTTTTTGCGGGTATCCAATATAGTTGGGTCAGCGCTTGTGGCCAGAATGGTTCTGGTTGTAACGCTGGACAAGTTGTTGTTATGCTTCGGCCACTGCCACTGATGTTGCAGCCGCCACTCACTCATTCATTCATACGTTCGTTCTTTCGTTCAATGCCAACCATTGATGATAATGCCACCGATGGTTGTTGGAAAAGTGGGAGGACTAAAAGCGGATGGCTGCAATTCTGCTGGCAAGGACCTATATGCTACCGGGTTGATGGGGTGTTTGTTGCCTGACGGTTGTTGTTATTGAGTGCAAATAGCAATTTTGAATTTTTGTTGAGAATGTTGTTGTTGTTCCTTTTTTTCTTTTCGCTTTTTGTGTTTCCACTGACATTGCAGCAGTTTTTTTCCGTTAATGCAGCTTATGCAAAAGAATTGCTGTGCTTCAATATGCTACTGTATGGGTATGGGTTTGGATGCCTTTTGTCGTAGTGACGTTTTTTATTGCATGTTATTTGGCACATCCTAGCAACAACTACAACTATGGATGTAGCAGAGACATGTCAGTGTGTGTGCGAGTATTTTGTGCCGGACAACAGTACATTTTTATTGCAACCTCTTTTGTTGATGGTCTCTCTCTGCTTTCTTTCTAGTTTTTAACCATTTGTTGTCTTCTATTTTTTATGTTACATCAATTTTTGAATTTTCAAATCGTGTTTCATAAAAATGCTTATGTTTGTTAAGATTGTCGTCTATGACCACTTGGGGGGGCATGCGGCGTAATAAGTTTAGTTGCAGTTGTTTTACAATTTTAAGAGAAGCAGGAAGAATGAACTTTAAGTTGGTAACCCATAAATTTGGGAACTAATTCAAGTTGTTAGAAACCGAAAGAAAAAAACATTAAAGTGTTTTGTTCTGCTGAATTTAAGACAATCAAAACATATGCTTTCTCTGAAGCAAAGTAAGTAACCAACTGTGAGCCCTCTTGAGATGCATTTTGCACATGACCTACGCCCCTAAAATAGACTTTCATTCAGTATCAACATTATTTTCTTATCAATATCATTTCTCTACGAATCTCTACCTTTAAGACCAGCCTCGTGTATGTGATTTCCTTTCCTTCACACACGCACACACACAGACAATCTTTACATGATTCTATTCTAACGCATAGAAATACAAAATTGAATTGGAATAGTGTTGTATTTTGCATTTTAGCTTTTGTACACGATTCCGTCACGTATGTTTGTGTTATTGGGCTTGGCCGGAATTTTTGCATCCGCATTTCATTGTTAATATTGAGTAGTTGGCGGATGTTGGTATTTTATCAATGACATTTGTGTATGTGTTGTTTATTCTTTCTCTTTAGAGTTGTGTTCTTTTTTGCAAATTCGTTAGAAGTTGCAATTCCTTGTTGCTGCTACAACTTCAATAGTGTGGTATAGTGGTTTTATGTTTGTTTTTTTTTCAGTTCTTTGCATTGTAACTTGTTATTGTTGGTTTTGTAGGCGGTTTCTATTGTTCCTTTTCAGATCAAGTGTTTGTTTGTATTCGCATCTAATGCAATTTTTGTATCTAAGCCGATTGGTATGGAGAAATGTGTGTGTGTGTGTGTGTATGACCATGTAGTTGTGTCCGGTATTTGGTAATATGGGTGAGAGGCGATTTTGTTTTTTTTATATTGCGGCCAAAGTGTACATTCCTGTCATGAGATTCATTGCAAATCCGATTTTCAATTATTGGATTTTGTCCGGCCTATGGGTTTGCTTTCATATTGCGCCTTTATTGGCGGGGATTTGACACTTGGAAAGGTCTGTGATTCCAATTTGCTAACCAAATTTGAGTTAGGCTAAAGGGCAATAGATTTAAAAGAACAGTTAATTTAATGTGTGGTATATTAAGGAATCGAAGCTTTTTATTTTATTTAAATTATAGAATCGCTTTTATTGATGTTTTTCGACAGTAAGTTTTTGTGCGCGGTTGCCGAGATTAAGTATAATATTCGTGTATTACTAACGTTGTTGACAGGACTATCTTTCTTATATCAAAAATTGCTGGGTGATTATTGCTCATCTGCGCCCTAACCAAACGGCTGTAGATGTGTTGATGAAGTTTGGGTGTTTGTTCTCCTTATCGTGTAGAGCTCAATTAAGAGCGGATATTTTGAAAATTCGTAATATTTAGGTCTAAAAAAAAATTCCCAAAAAAAAGGATAAAACTGGTGCCATCACTCAGATCAAACTGATAAGGCTATCATAGTAGGACTCTATATGAGCATGTTCCCTACTGTACTAGAGAGCTGAAATAAGTGATTTTTTTAAATTCGTTCTTTAAGGGCTAACAAAAAGATAAAACTGGTAACCCAGACCAAACGGCTTAAGCTATAATCCCGAAAGTGCGAAATATGGGCATATTCCCTATAGAATTAGAGAGCTGCACGAAAGGATTTCAAGGCTAAAAACACCAAAAAGGGATAAAAATGGTACCGTCAGCCATACCAAAGGTTAAATCAATAATCAAGAAAATCAGCATGGGCTGCCCGAAGGGATGTTTTGAAATTCGTACTTTTTAAGCCAAAAAAATTATAAAATTGGAACCATTACCCAGACTAAAGGTTAAATCTATAACCGTGAAGAACTTTATGGGCATGGTCCCTATAGAATTAGAGAGCTGGGCGAAAGGATGTTTCGAAATTCATACTTTTAGAAGTTGAAAGGCCGAAAAAGAGCTAAAATTCAGACCTTTGACCAGACCAAATGACTCAAAGTGGTATATGCGGAAGTTGGTTTAAATAATTATGTTGCAGAGCAGATGTGCGAAACAAATGGTTTTTATGAAATTTGTACTTTAAGGGGTAAATATTACTAAAAAGGGATAAACCTGAACCTCCACAACTTTTCCCTGCTATAGCTTTACTAGAATATAGAATTTGGGCACGAACGCGTTAGGTGTATTGATATTATTACTCGATTTCTAAAGTGGGCGGAGGGGCGTGCCCATGTAGCCCATTTCCAATACCGTAAGTAGTTGTGGGGATATATTTACTCGTGCAAAGTTGCAAACATTTGGTTGAGTCTTTCGAAAGTTATCGTGCGTACCAGCCGGGCAGCCAGACAGAAAGACATTCCGACATGGCTCAAACGAATTAAAAAGTCATGAATCGAATTTGGCTAAAAAAAAACCTAGGATCTAAAGTGACTCCTTCCATGTGTTACACTTTTGCGTCGTATAGTAATAGGGCTGTTAATTGGCATAACAGCTCCAAACCTTCTGGTACCTCTCATGGAATATTAATATTTCTCCCATAACTTTTAAACGGAAAACTGCAACATATTTCAATTTCGTTTTTTTTTTTTTTCAATTATATAGTTATAGTATAAGTAAAACCCCGGAAAACCGAAACATTTTCTACACCCCTTCGTGTACATTCCATATCAATGACCGAGTTCTCCCATATCACCCATATACATTTCCATAGATACATATGTTGTTTGCAAGTACAATGATTTTTTTACAAAATAATATTGCTCCCAAAATATCCACAACATCCTTTAGCAGGATATTTGAATTTGGTTAGTTTAATTATCTTATAATAGTAGACAAATCCCCAGAAAATCTAAACATTTGCTACACCCAGTTGGTACCGTAAAAGACCCTTTCGGTATCTCCATACTAAATGACCATATGCCCAGAAATATTGAATTGAACTTTTAACATTTGTACCTTTTATACAGATTTACTACATGTCTGAAAACGTCTGACCATACGACTGACAGTCCAATCTCGAACATTTTATTGTCCAAAAGGATGCAAAGAATAATGCATAAGTAATTTAACATAAAAATCGAGTTATTCTAATATCTTCAGAGTTATACAGTGTCTGACACAGGGTGAGGGTATTTATAAATAAGTTTTGCTGATTGAAATTTCTGCAGTTCAAATGCAGAAATCCATCTTGAAAGGTAAGTAAATGGTATCTCTGCATAAGTAATTCTAAATTACTTCTTCTTGATAAGTCCTTTTTTGCTGGGAGAGAATGTACTCTCAAAATTTTAGTCACATACATTTCTTTAATAGCTACCTCAACCACAGTCTTCAATTCAGTGTAACCAAAACCATTTTACCCCATATTATCTGCCCACAATATCTCTTGACTGACATTTCAAGGCACCAAACTATATTGCCTAAACATAGATATAACCCCACGCTACCCTTAAGAAATAATATATTCCTGTTCAAAATAAACTACTATATTTTTGTAACCATTAAATATGAATTTTCATGTTTCCACTTAATAATGCCACAAAAACCCATAACGAAAAAATTTATGAGTATGGTTGGGCCTTCTTCGTCTGAAGAGTAATTGACCCAACCACCTCGCTCGATACTGAAAACAAAACCTTTGTTTAACACTATAGACTCAAACATGTAAGAATAGTTTTTGTTGTTTGCATTTTGATTAAAATTCATTACCAATTTTGGAAAAGTGTAACTAATCCACAACAACTGTTAGCACTTGAATTGAATATTTTCAATTAACCCCTTCGAGTGACAGACGATGCCGGCGTTTGTATCAGCGACAACACACCACTACGCCACTCCGCTGCCATAAAAAGAAAGTGTAAAATTTTAAGAATTCACTTCTTTATTTTTATTTAATAACAACAGTAACAACAGCAACAACATATAAATATTAGAGTTTGTAGGGGAGTAAAGGAACACCAACAAAATTATTTAATAGCGCGTGCGACAACATAATCAAACTAGATCTTTGACATTATATGTTAAGGAGGTGTACCAGTACCAGTGTATGGGCACACTTACCGGCAAACGCTGGCTTGGATCGGCAGACAGACAACTTATACTGTCACAAAAGAATATAAAGAATTTTATAATAATAACAACAACCAGACCGACGTATACAAGGATGATATGTATGACAAAATGTTTCATATTACAAACAATCGGCATACGCACACAATTAGGTAAACATATGGTGAAGTAACGTGGCCATAGGGTGAGCAAGTTGGGTGCGATAAAATGTGGGGAAAAGTAATGAATTTGTCGTAGGCAAAAATGAGCAATAGAGAGACAGAAAGACTGGTAATACAAGCAGAATCTAGTTGACTACGTAGGTGTTTTCATAAGGTTCAGCAATATATTGGGCGAATCTAGCTAGTTTTGTGAAAATAGATAAAAAAAATTATCGAATGACCTTTATTTTCATATTAAAAATGACAATGAATTATACTCAAAAATAATTTTTTTTTAGATTTATTATTGCACTTTTAAGTGTAAAGTCTCGAAAGGGTTCCGACTCTACGAAATACCCGAGTTTGGCAATGATCATTAAAACAACTAGCGCCACGTAATAGCCAATCTAATAATAACACTTAGTTATGGGAGTAATTTTTGATCGATCTTGCTAATCTTAGAGCTCAACCTCCGGTCAGAAGAATGAAGCATGAGTTTCAAATTTTAGATCGCTATCTCCTACAAAAAGGTCGTCAAGAACAACTGAGAATATTGTTGCTGTAGCACAAAGTGTTAAAGAAAACCCAGGTTTGTCCATTCCTCGTCGTTCTTTGGAATTGGGCATTCCACAAACTTCATTACACCGAATTTTGCACAAAGACTTGGGTCTTAAGGCTTATAAAGTTCAGTTAACACAAGAACTTAAGCCTGCCGATCATCAACAACGTCGTGTCTTTGCTGATTGGGTCATTGAAATGCATGAAAATGATTGGGAATTCCATCGAAAAATCACCTCGACTGATGAGGCCCATTTCCACCTCGGTGGCTACGTCAACAAGCAAAATTGTCGCATCTGGGGCTCGGAAAACCCAAGAGTTATTGTTAAGTAACTGTTTGGTACGGTTTATGATCCGGCGTGGTCATTGGACCTTACTTTTTCGAAAATGAGGTTGGAAATGAGGTTACGATGAACGGATTGCGCTATCGAGAGATGATTAATGATTTTTAATGGTCGGAGTTGGATGGTATTGATCTGGACAACGTTTACTTTCAACAAGACGGTGCTATGTGCCACACAAGCAACGAAACCATTGATCTTTTACGGGAAAAGTTTCCGGACCGTGTTATCTCTCGAAGAGGTGATCACAATTGGCCACCGAGATTTTGTGATTTAACACCTTGCGACTTCTTCCCTTCCTTTAAGGTCTACGCCAACAGCCCTGCGTCGATTCAAGACCTCAATGATAAAATTCGTGAGGCTATCTAGGACATAGGGCAGCCACTTTGCAATTTGGTTATGGAAAATTTCATGAAAAGGATATGGTCCTGTAAGCGTGCTCGTGGTGGCCATTTGGCTATTGTTGTTTTTTTTTATTACTATTTATTATGAAATAAACTTTCGATCCTTTATCTCAAAAAATTAAATTTTTTCTTTGAATACCAAAATAACTGTTCTTATTGGAAATCCCTTTATGTAGATTTGACCTTTGACCTCTTTGGAAAACGGCTTAAAGACGTACGATTTTGCTCAAATTGTGACCATAGCCGTTTTATAACAACTGACACTCGGACATTACCAAAAATCCAAAGTTGAATTTTCAGTGCCACCCTAATGGTCATACCTACCACGCCTTCTCATGGGCTTTACAAATGGAAGAAACACACGGAAATTTCTTAGTTCTATCTTTATTTGTTAAGTGCTAACTTTATAGTAAACATTTTAATTTCTTTATACAAATTCGCATAATAACTTTAACTGGAGTTTCAATCACACTTTCTATCACGGCAAAAAGTCACGACAACAACTCCCTCATATACAGCACAATATGTACAAACTGCTAAGAAAATTGGAAGCCAAGGTAACTTCGAACGCCACACACCCCAACTCCTTATTATTTTCCACATCCACTTTACACGCATGATAGACGTAGCCAAGAGCAAGATTGCTCGTGCTGACGATGTAACACATCGTGTGTGAGTGTGTCGTTGAAGCGTCAAATGTGACACACTTCTGCGATTCCTGTGCGTTCTGTCGTTGTTTCTTAAGTGCGGGTGGCACATTTATGTCACTTTGCTGCATGGCCACCCCTCCTCTACAACATGTTGGTGTCAATTCCTTACATTGTTGTAGATGTTGTCGGTGTCGTTGTCGCTGCCCCTGTCGCTGTTAATCCTCCACATTTAAAAGATGTCTCACTTATTAAACGGTGAAAGTGTAGAGCAAGTTGTCGGTAGTCGTTAGGTTGTATGGGGGGAGGGAGAGTGAAATTATAAACAAATATCTAGAGATTTTCTTGTCATTTAACACTAGTCACGAGTCATTGTGCAGCTAAGGCAGACAATGAACGCAGTTCTTTTAAGTTTTCAAATTTGTTATTGTTTTATAACTTATTAATGTTTCCGATGACTTAATTTGAGTCAAACGATTACTTCTCCGTTACGTAGAAAGACGGGGTACAATTAACGCCGCTGTTGTCTTTTACTGCTGCGCGGGTCATTGGCAATGAAAACAAATTTGTTTTAAACTCTTTAAGCCTAGGAGCTGTTGGCGTATTGTATTGGGGTGGGGATGTCTGAAAATTATGAAGTATTTATAGCTGCTGATAACATTTAAAGTTTCGTTTTAGGAAATGTTAAGCTTGTTTAGTCTAAAAATCTATTTAAAAGGATTAAGATGGATTTTTAGTAATTGGCGGGAGAAAATTATCGGAGAGCAACTGGAAGTGATTACTGTTAGAATAAGCATTAAAATTATGAGCTGAAAAGATATGAGAGTCACAAAATGGGCAATATGCTACCACTGTGTCTCGGGAACATTAATATTAGGAGAGTTTTTTTTGCAGTAATTTAGTGCGTTGGTTGGAGTAGGCATTGACTATATTGGTGGTATGCAGTTTTGCGATGTCTACCTCCCTTTACTATTAAATTTACATACAACTTAATTTCCCTTTGCACACAATGAATGAGGTATGGAATGCTTCTCGGGTGTTTGTGAATTAACACGCTTTCTATTTTAGGCACCTACTTGTGTATCGACGAATACGAACGCCACTGTTTGATAAGCTTTTTCTAGACATGCCGATTATCTCGACACTTATACTGCGAAGTGTCGTGAGCATAAATAAAAAATTTTATTCTTTCAAATTTTATAGTGTTCTCTTTGTTAGGTCTGATAATTTTGGGACTGCTCTCGTATGATCTTTGGAAGTGATAGAAAAGTGATGCCCCAAGCAGAGCATCCAACATTTTTTGCTGGGTTATGTTTAAGATTTGTTTAACAATGACACCTTCCATTTCGTACATACCCAAATCTCTTTCAAGCTACCACAGTACCAAAATGTGCTTTCAATCGTCTTTTAATATAGAAAAGTTGTATGTTCATAAATAAAAAATTTTATTCTTTCAAATTTTATAGTGTTCTCTTTGTTAGGTCTGATAATTTTGGGACTGCTCTCGTATGATCTTTGGAAGTGATAGAAAAGTGATGCCCCAAGCAGAGCATCATACATTTTTTGATGGGTTATGTTTAACATTTGTTTAACAATGACACCTTCCATTCCTTACATACCCAAATCGCTTTCAAGCTACCACAGTACCAAAATGTGCTTTCAATCGTCTTTTAATATAGAAAAGTTGCTTTCAAGTCTATCACCTTAATCTTTACCTGATTTCGAATTTGAAACTTTTCAAACTTTTTACATCACTCGTCTTGTGATAAATTTCAACTGCTAACAAGCCAATGTTTGTTGGCCGACATTACGAGGTCTTAAGTGTGGCCATATTTTGTTGGCTAACTAAGCTGTATAATTATTGGCAAATTTATTTACCCACCTCTCGGCTAATCCTTAAACACCTACCCAAAGACTTGTCGCAATGATGTTGATAATGATGTTTTATGCTATGTACCATTTGTGTTGTATTAATTTATATGAAATTCATTATCTAACAGGAAACAGGGACATCCAGGGACACAACACATTGGATACCTTCTTCTTCTACTTGTTTTTCGATTTATTTTGTGTGTGTGTGGACGAAACCGGGCAAGTGCTCGAATTGTGTGTGTGTGTGTGTTGCAGGGAAAATGGAACATAATTGGGCGTGTAACGAATCTAATTGAGTTTTTGTGTTGTAGTAGCGATAAAAGGTTTGCTTTAAGCTTTTTCTGCTGCTGCCACATGTTGCCCCAAATGCTCGAGAGCATGGGTTTGTTCGGGAAATGTAATATTTGCGAAATTTTTCATGTGAGTGTCCTTTTTATTTTGGTTTATAGCCGCTGGTCATTTGCGACGCCTCCTCCAACGAATACTGATGATGAATGGTTGCAAGACATGAATTTGAAATTTTAGCAAATACATGTTGTCATCGCATGAATCAATTAATTTCACATATATTAGTCTGTTGCGTTAATATCCTGAGTTTTAATGAAATTTTCGTATTTTTCTTAGGGGAATTTATGCGGACATATCGGGGCAGGGGTAATGAAGTATGGGGGCGGGGACATTTTACAGTTTAAGTATGACATGTGTCTAAAATGTAAAGTTTTAAAATTTTTAGCTTAACAAATCAAAATAGTTTGGATGGAATGACAATGTACATAGCCCTGTTAAAGCTAATTCGTACATATAATTAGCTATGCAGTACACGGCGTTCCCAAATTGTAGACTTTAATACAAAATCGGGGAAGAAATTCTTTGGCACTTTGTTTACGGTAATGAAATGAACTATAAAGATTACTGTTTTTTTTTTCTACAGAAAGCTGTAGCAATTTCAAAAAAGATAGCAGAGTTATATACACTAGACCGGTCCTCATATAGAATTTTATTTGCAAAGTCGAGGACTTGTACTAAAGGACAACTTTAAAAAAAATCCTCTCCCTCCCCCCAAAATACAACCAAAATCCTTTTTTATCGTTTTGTTTGTTGCTTATTCGTAAAATACAAGATATCGTTGTATAAGTCGCGACGAGTACAATATTTGTACTATAGGTGTCGCTTACATATGGCATCATTTTCTAATGATGTTTACATAATTATCGCAAATCATTGCATACTTTTTTGCGCTGTTCGAAAAAATTTAATAAAAATGATTGTTGCTTAAATTATCGCATACTTTTTAGCGACATCGAAAAAATATACACCAACTGCGTTGCTATTTTAAATATTATAATACTAGTGGGCCCGGCGAAAATAAGTTATAAGTGCTGCCATATTCCACTTTTAAACATACTTTAGGAACGCTTCCTAAGCTCGATAACATTATGTTGGACTAGCTTGCTTTCACTAATCAAAATTAAACAAAACTGTGTGCAAATATCTCTTCTAAATAGTACTATCTGTATAAAAAGATTACCATATATAGCTCAAAAACTTTTATCGCACGTTCCCTTTCGCCCACCGAATGAAAACTTAATGCTCTCCTTCAAATGCATAGCTGTAGCGCCAAGCACTGTATCGAAATGCTCAAAAAAAATTGCTCTACCACATTAACACTTTTGATACGACCCTTCGTCATCATATGTATCAAATCGGTGTATCAAATTTTATTTCTACTAAAAAAAATATTTCGTCTACCTTTTTATTTCTGATGTGCTATATATTATTTACATATCAAATTTTATCGCTGTTACCCTAAAAACTAATTTCGTCTACATATTTATTTATAACTGTATTGCCGAGTACTATCAGGATATCAAATTCTTTCTCTCTAGCTCAAAAAAAATTGTAATATAGAACATTGTAAAGCGAATACTGTAAAGAAATTAAATTTTTAGAGCGTGTTATAAGATTTTTAGATATATTCAAAAAGTTAGCCAATTTTTTTTATAAAAACCATTCTCGGGCAATAACGAACATTTTAATAAAAAATTAGTCAAATCGGTCCATTCGTACCTAAGTGATGGTCTTACCAACGCACACCAATTAATTTTTATATATAACTAGTGGGCCCGGCAATGCTTCGCTATTGCATTTTAACTTGTAATATATTTCACATTTAGGTCTACAAAGTACTTTGAAAACGGTACTTAAGCTCGATAATGATATGTTAAGTTTATTAACTATTTCAAGCAACTCCTTAAGATGAAAGTTAACAAATTAAGTGTTGTTGTTTTAAATTCTAAATATCATAGGCTCTATGACGATAGTAAAAAGTTTATCTGCAAAGTCATATCTTTTACGAATCGGAAACAGACATTCCGTTTAAGATCAAAATTAAATGTAGTAGCGGTAACCGTCTGTATACTAACTATCTCTTTGGGCGTAAAAAACACTTTTGACATGCCTTCTCCGCCCATTGACCGAAAATGGAAATTTTGTTTGAAGCTTTATGCCTTTAGCCATAAAAACCTCTTTTGCCATGTCTTCTTCTCACATGGATAAAGAATATTTCCGAATACTATCTTTGTATTGAACTCGTATTACCATTCTATAAGATAATTCGGTCACCAACGTTTGGCTTTACAAAGTGATGATCTCACGCGCTGTATGGCATTTTACGCCGTCGTGTTGGAACCATTTCTCCTTCAAATAATGTGCAATGACATGATAAATGAAAAAAATCATTTGATCGTCCACTGGTTTTGGTTCTTCTACCAGTTGGATATATGAATATAGGCCAAGATCTTTCCTCAGAGACCGAGTTGCTGAGAACGGCGTCGGTTCGATAAATTCGAGTCCCCTGTCACACTTACGTCTACAGCGTTGATGGCTTCTATTAGCTGCTCAGATGGATGAGTATATGCACCATAAACTTCACAAAGGGCAAACAGAACGCGCATTTTGAAAATAAATTTGCAAGATTTGTAAACGTTGTTCTTGTGTAGTCTTTACATGGTGATTTTTCAAAGAAAGTCTCAATGAAAGTCTATCACACTTCGCACACCTCGCCTGAATGACGAATTGGTTGACCTAAAATGCCAACAAAAACGGTAAATGGGGTTTTGTTGGGTGTCAATTATACATTAAAAATCCACATGAATCAAAATTCTAGCTGATACTTTTTTTAAGATAAAAGGATTTTTCGTTTATTTACTCCGTTTTGCGTTTCTTTTGGAAGTGACGTTCGTTGCCCCATGATTATTGAAAGCGTACAGACTTCAGCTTTAAGACACTTCTATCAAAATTTAAGTTTTCTGCACTAAATTAAGCTTTCCCAGCGCGAGCTAGGAAGTGATATTACACACAAATTTTATTGGTGACATTTTCTAACAATTCATCGTAGATGTGGTTACAATTTTTGCGAATAAAAAAACTGGCCCACCTTACTGTTCATATCGCTAGGCGAACTGCAATATAATGTGGAATTTTGACAGTTATAACTGCTTATTTTAAAAGGGGTGTGGTACAGCCCACTTCCACTCTTACTGTAATTTATACAGCAACAACAATATATGTAACAAATTTCATCTTCATACCTCTTATAGTTCATGAGATATAGCCCTTTTTATTTTCATGTTGTATGGGCGGTGCCACGCCCCTTTATCCAATCACAACCAAATATAGCCAGGGACTATCTACAGGTCATCAGTATTACTTGGTAAAATTTTCGTATCAATCTGTCTATTGGGAAAGCCTGCAGAGCGGTTTTGAAAAGGGGGCGTGGCACCCCCCACTTTCACGCTGGCTGTAATTAATACTGCTCCAACAACATATATATCAAATCTCATCTTCATACCTCTCATAGTTCATGAGATATAGCTCTTTTGATTTTCAAGTTGCGATTTTTGAAAAGGGGGCGTGGTACCGCCCACTTCCACCTTGGCTGTAATTAATACTGCTCCAACAACATATATACCAAATCTCATCTTCATACCTCTGATAGTTCATGAGGTACAGCTCTTTTGATTTTCAAGTTGTATGGGCGGTGCCACGCCCCTTTGTCCAATTGGACCGAATTGTAAATATAAACCAACCGGGGCGCCACCCAAACGCATACAAAAAATTTTATGCAAATCGGTCCAGCCGTTCGTGAGTTATAAAGTCACAACACACTTGCAACAATTTTTTATATATATAGAAGAGTTTTCCAATAAAAAGTGTTATTTTGGTATTCAAAGAAAAATTCAATTTTTTTAGATAAATGATCGGATATTTATTTCATAATAAAGAAGAAGGCATGCCGTTGATAATGATCAGCCAACATTGACAACATCAGCCAAATGGCCACCACGAACGCGCTTACAGGACCATATCATTTTCATGAAATTTTTCACAACCAAATTGCAAAGTGGCTGCCCTATGTCATCGATAGCCTCGACGGTGGGCTGTTGGCGTAGACCTTATCTTTCACGTGGCCCCAAAGGAAGAAGTCGTAAGGTGTTAAATCACAAGATCTCGGTGGCCAATTATGATCACCTCTTCCAGAGACAACACGGTTCGGAAACTTTTTCCGTAAAAGATTAATGGTTTCGTTGCTTGTGTGGCACGTAGCGCCGTCTTGTTGAAAGAAAACGTTGTCCATATCAATACCACCCAACTCCGACCATAAGAAATCATTAATCATCTCTCGATAGAGCAATCCATTCACCGTAACTGCTGATCCAACCTCATTTTCGAAAAAGTAAGGTCCAATAACCCCGCCGGACCATAAACCGCACCAAACATTCACACGTTGAGGACGGAGAGGCTTCTCAACAATAACTCTTGGCCCCAGATGCGACAATTTTGCTTGTTGACGTAGCCACCGATGTGGAAATGGGCCTCATGAATCAAGATGATTTTTCGATGGAATTCTCGATCATTTTCATGCATTTTAGGACCAATCATCAAAGACACGACGTTGTTGACGATCGGCCGGCTTGATTTCTTGTGTTAACTGAACTTTATAAGCTTTAATACCCAGATCTTTATGCAAAATGCGGTGTAATGACGTTTGTGGAATGCCCAATTCCAAAAAACGACGAGGAATGGACACACCTGGGTTTATTTTCAACACTTTGGGCTACAGCAGCAATATTCTCAGTCGCTCTTGAGCGACGTGCACGGGTTTTATTCATCATACTTGTCCCAACAGCTCGAATTTTTCCACCAATTTTTGTATTGCGGTCGGACAAGGTGCTTCACGACGACCAAAAAATGCTTTAGTTTTGTAAACAGTGACTGCAAGATTTTCACCATTTTTTTTTAGTGAATTTTAATAATTTTAATGCGTTGTTGAAGCGTGTAACGTTCCGTTTTTAGTAATGGCGTAGTTTCTACTTGTAAAATGTCAAAGAATAAAAGCTTCAAAGGTGACAGCTACCTAAATAGCGGGCTATTCACAATAACACCTCTCATTGGAAAACCCTTTGTAAGATTTCTTTATATCAACGCTAGCTGCAAGCCTTTTCAGAAAATATTTTTCTTAAATTTAAAATTACAGAACATTGTATCTCAGTTTGTACTTGTGTTGAATGCGAAGCAAGCGTGGGTGGTGTTGATTTCATAGCACTCAGGCAGAGAGTGCTTTAAATCAAACAAAGCTTCGCGTACCTGTGATTTACCGGCCTCGCGAGGCTATAGGATGACTAACACAGTTCTAGATTGAACAATTTTATAGAGCTCTAGAGTCTTACATTGTATTTCGTAGGCCTTAGTTCATAAGAACCCATATCGGCCTTATAAAAATATAAAAGCTTTGTTCTTCAACCACATAATCCCCAGCATCAACCATAAATCTTATTGCATTTTATTTCCTTGATCAGGTGTTAGTGACCGCCTCATTTTAGTCCATTTAAATTGACATCATTTCAAATGATTTACGGTCTTCCCGAAAATAGTTATCTTTAATAACTTCTATCACAGTGACATGTCATTAAATCCTGTTGTAACCCTTTCGCACAGCCAACCACCACCCCGAGCAGCGATTCACAATGTCATTCACATCTGAAACTATAGATGAACACAACAGCAAAAAAAAAGACAAACCAGATATATTTACCAACTGCATAATAATAAATGATGTTGTCGCTTGTGTCGCTCCTTTTTTGGTGAGTAATTTTTAAAACATTAAAAACAATTGTTACACAAAAACCTGTTTGTGTAGCGGTTAACGCCCCACATTTAGTCACTAAAACCGACGAATGGTCATAAAAGACAAATGTTTTCAAATCAACGCCCCGTCCAGTTGCTCTGGACAAATGTGGGCCCGTTGCGGTGGGTTGTACGTGAGTGCGCCGCGTTTTGCTTTCAGTCACAGCACAGTCATGTAACGTTTTCATAATTCATTTAACAAACTAATAATACAGTCACATTTCACACATTTCATAGTGAAAAAATAGCAAATTTCGTTTTGGGTAATACACACAGGCACATACACACACTCACGAAAGGGTTGTTGCAACCATCTGTATCAGCAATTTTATAGGCAGGAAACATCTCGCTGTGTATAGCTGTGTGTAACACCAAAAGGATTACAGTAGTCAATTTTTATACGGTTGCAGTTGTTCACACACTCACACCCCGTATTATAAGTATTTAACGAAAGGGCTGTGTACATACATCGGTGCAAATTGTCATTAGCAAGTGATTTGTGCAATATTTTGATTCCCGTTTAGTGTTGCACAATAGATGCAAAGGAGTCCAATTCTTGTTGTCGATGATTTCAAGGCTGCACAATACGAGAACATTGCTTTGTTTGTCATTCGTTTAATGTTTGATTATAAGTTTATTACCACCGTAACAATTTATTGAACCCTTTTATTGGGTTTGCGAATAGTTTTACGAAGCAAAGCGATGTTGTACATCACTTTTTACTGGATGTTTCACTATCGCACAGTGGTTTGAAATATGTAAAAATGTTGATTAAAAATTGGGCGATTATCATTACAAATTTAATACCCACACCCATGGGGTTCAGGATATTCATATATAGCAAGTGATGCGAGAATATATGCAACGCATTAAAGGAGACGAGCCGACCAAAATTGTTTCACGACTTTTTAAGACGATTGAGCCATGTCCGTCTGTCTGATTGGCGGGCAGGATAACTTAAGTGAACCTTCACTGATCGTTACGAAAATTTACCTGTAATAATATTTTCAAAAATGTAGTCATGGGGTCGCAAATAGGCATAAAATAGCCCCACCTCTGTAATATTAATTTCCAAAATTTAGTTATGGGGTTGTAACCAGGCACCCCACCTCCCATCTCTTCAGGTAGCCCCCATTCAATATTATCTATATAAATTTTTTTTTACCTTCTAATATTACATTTGCATTTCAATCTCCTTCTAATTATATAGTTTGCTTTGTATTCCCAACTGTACCACTGTACCCTCTGATAATAGTTGCCTTACAAATAAATAGCTTCTGCAGAAAATCAACCCCTTACGGTATTCGCATTTACTGTTAGAGTTTAATAATTTTTACTCACGTGTCTCGTGTGTTTTTTTTTTAACATCCTCTAGACAAAGGACTATGGCACGACGACAACATTGATGGCTGTGATGATATTGAAGATATTTCATTTTATTAGAGAGCAAACAAAAAGATGCATAAATAGTAACCACCGCTACTACTCCTCTTTCTCTTATTGTCCTGTTTAATTAATTATGTAAACATGAGATAGAGAATGTTAAAAAGGGGTTTTGTACCATCGCGCCGCCCGAGCTCATTTGTTTCCTAAGCACACGGTGGCGTAATGGCATAATGTAAGTATCAGTGGCATAGCTAAATGTGCTGTGCGTTTTGCTTGTTTGTTTGAATGAAAGCGTTAAAGCATTTATGGAAATTAATTTGCAACTTTTTTCTTTGAGTTACGATTCGACTCGACGGCTGCCATTGATGATGATGATGTTGTTGGTTGTCCAATAAATGTGGATAAATGAAGAGATTAGAATTCGGATAGTGGTATAATGATGATAATGGCATAGAGCGTATGCCGCAGGCCATGTGAAATTTTTAAAAATTTCCTAAATGAGCCGAACAAAATGCACGCATACATTCGTATTCAAATATCTCTGACGGTCTGTCTACCAAGATTAGTTGGGGTTACGCGTAATAGTTTTAAACAAATATTGGTTGATGTAAAATATGGCAAAAATATAATCCTTATATCCTATTTTTTTAGGTAATATATAATGCAAATACGATGAAGGGGTGTAAGTTGGAATTTAGCATTCGAGAGGGAGAGAGAAAGAGATACAGTGGGGAATGGAAATTGCTAGAAAAAAATTTCATATAGGCGGTATATTAATACTGCAGCATACTAAATAATACTGGCGAGTATATTGACGAGGAAGTACTGTGTCATTCCTGGTAATTACCAGGTATGATAACATACATAATGCTTACCAGAACAAGCGGGGATCTACACATCAAGTTATGTCTCTCTAGCTCTAAAATTGTATCTCTTTAAAGTCAAAATATAGTTCTGCAACGCCCACTCTATCCACTAATCCCAAATTAAAATTTCGCATATTCTTGTTGCCGAGTACAATCTGTTATCTCTCTAGCTCAAATCTTGCTCATAGGGTCAAAAATTCAAAAAATTTGCGATACTTTTCATACAGTAGTATATATTTTAAAAGATCGTTTTATTGTAAATAGGAATATTCAATATAATGGAAAAAGTGGGCTTAGAAACGACAACTAACTGTGTGAAGGGTATATTAATTTGGTTCTTTCCTTTATAACGCCCATATGAAGCGTGGTAGATATGATAATATATATATATGGCCGTGTTCGCGAAAATGTCAACCAGAGCGGAAAAACTTACTTAATTTTTTTTTGGTAGGATCTACCCGCATTTGCGCAAAAAAAAAATTACATCAAAAAGCTAAAAAAGAATGGTAAATACGAATAACTCAAAAGAAAGAGGGCAGAAGCTATGAGTAAATTGAAAAAAAACCGTAAACTGAAGGAAAGTGAAATGCCAAGAAAGGATCGTGAGTCTCTTGTAAATAAAATTTTCGCGAACACGGCCAGGTGTGGGCCGCCCTTTAATATTGTCAAGATATTTTCGAATTTTTTGACACCTTTCTTTTTTGCCATAAAAAGCTGATAAAAACATGGTCCCACCTGTCACAAATAGCTCTACGCCCACGTCCCAAACCATGATATTTATTACGATCCCTTAGCCCAAGGACCTAACATTGGTCTTTGATTGTAAGAAAATTCTTTAAGAAACATTTATAAGCACTAAAAATCGTTTTTAAATGCAAAAGTTTTTACGATGTAATGTGAAAGACTTGATATTTTTAGTCCTACTGAGATTTCTAAGAAACATATTTAAACCGTTGAAATGCATTTACCTTTCTTCATTATTCAACTTTTATCTCAAAAAGTACGGGGACAACCCGTTGTCTATAAGAGCAGAACTTTTAGAAAGTATCTGTCTACCTCTAAAGTGACTTCCAAAAATTGTAATGTGAAAGACCCACTTTAACTGCTTATACCATGAAAACCATAGGACCTGGAAAAAAATTTCTTTGAAGAAAATGTGCACACTGTTCAACTTTATAATTTCCATGCATAAAACATTAGCATTTAACTAATTTAAAAACCAATTTTCAAATTTGTGTGTACAAATGTAATGTGAAAGACTGCGAACACGGCCATATGGGTATTTCCAGCGGGACGGACAATTTGATAGTATAAAATTGCTATATTTTTTATTTTTTTTTTTTTTGCTTCTAATCATACAGTAGATTTATAAACTTTAACAAAACTTTTCGAAAGTCTCTTCTTTCCCAATCTCTGAGAAACCTAAAATCGATTGGCTTATATGTACGTAAAGGTAAGAAAAACCGGGTTTTTACCCGCAATTCAATATTTTGGGGGTTTTGAGAAATTTGAAAAACAGATTTTTGTTGTGCTCAGCAGCACCTACCAGAAAAACAGTACAATTTCCCAGGTATTGTTTTTATGCCGCTCTGTTAATACGTGTGTGCGCAACGTGTATCCACAACGCACATTTATATTGAAGTAGCATAAAAAGTAAAAGTCTTTTAAATGTGAAGAGCGTTGTTAATAACACCTCAACATTAGGGGTATAACCAATTTTTTGGCATAGTACCATGAGGTCAACCATGTCCTAGTAACCACGAAAATCATAATCCTTTGTAATTTTTCTGGAAAAAGTTCACGCACCAATTGGTTTTTCTAAACAGGTGTATAAAAATTATTTAAAAATGTATTATTTTTTTTTTTTTTTATTATTATTATTTTTAAATGACTGAAAGTTAAATAAGAAAAATTATGAGTTAGTTATTAAAAGATAAAAAATTTAAGATTTAAAGTTCGAAGAGATTTTTAATTTTTTCGTTAAAAAAGGTTTCGTTTTGGTTTGCGGAAAAATCTCTTACCATCTCTAAATATTAATGAAATTTCATACTTGGGCTATTTTTTGTTTTAAATAAACATATTATTAATTTTTCCTTACTACAAAGAAAATAAAATATTTTCAAAACTTCATCAAGGTTGGTGCGTGAACTCTTTTGGCCTTAGCGAAAAAATAAATATACGTTCCCTTATAGTTTTTTTATGCTCTATTGGACTGTGCTATGCCAATTTTTATATTTTAAAAAGTTATATCCCTACCCAACATATCTTCCTTACATTACAAACAAGAATATACTGATCACATAACAAATTTTCAAAATATTTTACATTTTCATAGTCACATCATGCACTTTTTTTTAGTCATAATTTTGAATACAACATTTAGTACTGTCCAAAATCTAAATTTTTTAGTCTTCTTTTTAGTCTTAAAAATATTTCAACTTTTCGAGAAAACTAGAAAATAAAAATAAAAAGGTACGTCCGCATCGCTAGGAAATACCCATATATAAATGATCAACATCGAATTCTGAGTTGATTTAAAGGTGAAAGTCTGTCTGCCTATCCCTTCGATTACAGCCATAGTTTAAGAGATCTGCAATAAGTGTAAAATTGTTCGAAATACCCAACGCCAATATTTTCTGAACCCATTCAGAACTTATCTCAAAATGTGCACACAAAGTAAGAAAAGTATTCGTTATTTTTAAAATTAAAATTAAGAAATTTAGAAGCTACTTTTTTAGAATATTGAAATACGAGTTTGTAAGAAATTGTGGTGTTCATTATGGAACTTAACATCCGCTTAGACGATGGAAGCCTATATATCAAATTTCTGCTCGATAGCTCTTTAATAAGGGCTATAATCGGGGGGAGAGACAGACGACACCCTACAGAGGGGGAGTGTGTATGGAAGATGGGAGTAGTATTTGTCCAATATTGCTCATATCAGAAATTAAGCTCTGCTAAGAGGATGGAAGCATACACAACAAATTTCAACTCGATATTTTTTAAACTAGGGACCGGCCGTGGCATAGTGGTTAGAACACGCGACTACCATGCGGGAGATCGCAGGTTCAAACCTGGCTCCAGTCATCTTAAAAATTGTTTCTATCATTGTCGGCTCCCCTCGAATGTTGTTGACAGCAACTTCTCAAAACAGCTTCTCAAACAGTGACGTTCGCATTCGTCGATAAACAAGTAGGTGCCGTTAGTTGTGAATCTAAAAACAGAAAGCGTGTTAATTCACAACAACGCGAGAAGCTATCCCATACTTCATTCATGGGGTGCAAAGGGAAACTAAGTAAGTAAGTATTTTTTAAACTAAGACTGTAATCGAGGGGACAGATAGGACATGGGTGTAGTTTTAGTCTGATCTTGAACATCTTAAAATTTAACCTCCACTTAGAGGAAATAAGCCTGCATACCAAATTTCAGCTAGATAACTTTAAAACTGTGGCTGTAATTGCAGTGAGAGTAGGTTTCCACCGATCTTGTTCATCTTGGAACTCAATCTCCACTTAGAGGACAGAAGCTTGCATGCAAAGCTCGATGGCTTTTAAACTGAGACTGTAATCGCAGAAAAATACACCCAAAAAGGGGCAAGGTGGGTGTAATTTTCGGACGATCTTTCTTATCCTAGAAATCATCCTTCAGTATGAGGACGGAACAGCTGCAATCGCGGGGACAGACTGACGGACATTTTTAAATCGACTCAGAATTCGACGCTATATATGTTGTCATACCCACCACGCCTCCTTATGGGCGTTACAAATGGAAAAAAATAAATTAATAATCCCTTCATTCCACTCGAGCGCGTGTTGAAGGGTATAAAAATTTCATTAAAATAGGAGGAATTCAGTCACAGGAGGAATTCAGTCTTGGAATGTTTTAGACTTTTCTTCACGCAGACGGTCGTCATCATTAAAACGACCTACGATGTAGCCAATCTCAGCACGTTATTTGAGTAGAATAGCATCTCCGTTAGCTTTTTGATGCTCTCGAATAGAAAAAGAAAATCAATATTCCGCTATTATGACGTCGAAACGAAATCACGAAATGCGAATCGGTTTGTTTACCATACATCTAAGCTCGCTTAGATATATATAGGTTATGTTAAAATTGCCTAGCACTTACCGCTGGAGCCATCTATTGACAAGCAGCGGAAATTGCGCACCACATATAAAAATATGTCTTATCCTCTCTCACTCACTCCCTTTTCATAGTAGAAATTTAAAACTAATTGGTACGGTTTTTATTTTTTATTTTTTTTTTTAACTTTTCTCTGACAAACGCGAACACAGCTAAAATGATAGTTATTTAATTTGGTGCAGTCGTGCTGGAGTCACACATATCACCTTATTATTATAGGGCGATCTACAAAAATCTCCAATTAAGTGGAACGTTAGGAGATGTACCATGGAATTGAAAGAAAACTACTGTAAGTAAGATGTTGACCACAAGGACATATTCGTAGTGTAAAAATTTAAGTTGGCGTGGAAAAAAAAACTTTAAAACCATTTTTAAGAGTCTATGAAGAAATACCTATGTGTGTCGAACTCCGGCAAAATTTACATAAATATGTTTAATTATTACACATAATCCTAGACGTAGCACATTGCTTACGACTCTAGAGTGTGCTTAAGTACATATTTAGTTTAATACATTCGCATCATATTTATACATTGTCTCATAGTCTTATTCAAAGCTTCTCCAACGATTTGACCCCTTCTAATTTCTGTTAAGTTCATTTATGTCATTCTCATTGAAAGGGAAACTCACAACATATTTCCCATTCTCCTCAGTCACTTACAATTTGTACGTACACCCACACATGAATAAAATGGACACAACAACGGAAGTACAAAACATCATCAACGAAAAAGGACATAAGTTAAAAACCATTTGACAATTCATTAAGTTACGGAAGTTAAACTCAAAACTGCAATTTCCCCTAGAACCAATTATAGAAAAATTTTTAATACTCAAACTCACATACCCATGCATACCATCAAAACCATTTCGACCGACCGACCGACCATGCAGGCAGACCAAAATAATGTAAAACAAGAATATAACAAGAATTGGCTACATGTAGGACAAAAAAAAAAACGCCAACCAAAATATCGGAGGTAGAATAAAACCATTATAGCCACTGTAAAACGCCCGCATAACGTCACATAGTCCCACATTCGTTCATTAAAAAAATATGGCACAGTGTTTGGAAACTTGTAAAATATAAGCGAATGCTTATGAACAAATTAAAATTTGATTAAGAGGATCTATGTGAACAAATAATATTGGAAAAGTAAACTTTAAACATTATTTTGACATCAGTGTTAGTCATGGGGCTATTAACAAATAATCCTTAAAAGGACGCCCTCTATCGCACGCTAGTGATATTAATAATGTTACATATATGGTAAATATATATAATTTGGTTTAGGGGATCTAATTCAGTAATAATATGGGAAAGCGATTTTGACATCCGTGTAAGCTATGGGACAATTTACAACTATCCCTAGGAAACGCCCCCTATTACACGCTAGTGACGTCAACAATGTTACGTATATGTTAGATACATTCACTATTATTTCTTCCTGATCGCCAATCATCAAATCACTGCACTGTGTCTCTTGGCTCACACAGCCATTCAGACATTCCTATATTAAGCTATTCGCCCAGGACATGGGACATTACCCAAAAGACTCTGGGTTCATAAATTGAAATCAGCACAGTTGTAATGTGAAAATAAAGAATGAGAATGAAACAACTATTGCCCAACACCGGAGCCATTGACTGCCAACCCAACGAAGAACTAAAGAATAATTGAGAATTCCATCATGTCATGTGGTCTCCCCTGGATGAGGTGAAGAAGATACAACTTGTTGGCTTTGTTGCCGTTGTTGTTGTAGTCCAACTACTTGCTTTCACTGGCAATTACTAACCAATCTACATATGTATGTTAAAGTAATACCCATCTTCGCAAGCATGTCCCCCACAGGTACTCAATGCTCACTCTACCCCCAGTCTTGGGAATATGTTGTTGCTGTTCTCGTTGTTATGCTGCTACATTTTGTTGAAGAAAAATGGCGTCTGATAAATTATATAGACTTTATAGATATTTTCATAGAGAGCTCGAGATCTGAACGGTGGCAGTAGTAGAATGTGGGCGTCTAGTAGTAGCAGCAGCAGTGGCCATGACAGTGGTAGTGATGGAGTTTGGTGGTGGTAGTGGCACTCGGCCGTGGCCATAATGGTGATGGTGGTGGTAGTAGTGGTAATGCCTGCATATAAATAACGCCTGTGGCCATAAAAAAGCCCAACATGTTTGGTAACTACAGTGGACAACCAACCATCATATGTAACAATTTTCCATTGCCACCAAGGACATCGACTGGACATGAATGGGAGAGGTAATAAAACACATACTTTAGTTAAGTTTCAGCGTTTTTTTTCGTACTTTTTGCTGTCCACTCTTTGTTTTTATGACTTGCTTGCTTGCTTTTGCTGCCTCTATGCTTACTATGGAATGAGAGTGAATATAAAGTGTCTATAATTTTGATTGTATGTGGAAGTAGCAGTCAAGGGACTGGGACTGGTCCATATAATGGATTTATCTTTGAGTTTCGTCAGAATAGCCATTGCTTCAGGAGGAGGAGAGGGCGTAGGAGTAGCAAAGAGTGCGAATAGTAGTGTAGCAGGCTTAAATTACAGAAATATTTATTGGCTCAAAGGCTGAGAAAAATGTTGTTACATAAATGTGAGAATCTGTGATAAATTTTCTGTTGGCAGGCAAATGGCCAAAGTCTATCCTTTTAAGGCTATTGTGAGAGACAAAAAAAAAGGTGAGGCAAGGCTTGGGGATATGTGACAAAGAGAGGAAGAACAAAAGTTTAGATTTAAAGAGTTAAAGGATGTTTTAAATGGCGATGAGATTTAAAGAGCATTATAGAAAGTATCGGGGCCGGACGTGACATGATGGTTAGAACCTGTCACTATCATGCGGGAGACAAGGATTCGATTTCTGTATCAGTCATCTACTTTTCTTTTATCGAAAAACGCAATAATTTTTATCAAATGTTGAAACTTCTTAAAATGTGAGAAACTGTGTTAAAATATTCTGTGGTTAGGCTAAAGGCCCAAGTCTGTCCTTTTTTGAGTGCAAACAATGTAACGAGACAAATTCTATAAATATAATTTACTCATACATTAACTCATACATTAAAAATGCTCATAAGCAACTATCGTTACTCTTGGTATAAACACTCTGTGTAAGCAATTCATAGTATGCTCTTTAGAATTCTCATTCACTTAAGACGCTAGATTGTATAAATAAATAGGCTTAACTAGCAGTAGTCGCCAATCGCTAGCCGAATTTCGACAAGTGCAGACCGTAGGCAGTAATTTTTTTTCAGAACTTGTGACTACCTTTTTTTAACATCGCCTTTTCCTGTGTCTGTTACCCCACTGCGACTTCGATTGTCTGTTCCCCACTGCGACTTCGGTTGCATGTTCCCCCACAGCGGCTACGGCTGTCTGTTTCCCCACCGCGGCTTAGGCTGTCTGTTCCCCCACAACGGCTGCGGCTGTCTGTTCCCCCACCGCGACTTCGGTTGTCTGTTCCCTCACAGCGACTTCAGTTGTCTGTTCCCCGCACCAACCCCCCGTCGTAACCGTGTTTATTCCACGATCCCGAGCTTACGCCATGATCCTGAACCTGCTAAACGAATCTAGCACCAGAGCTGGTTCTACGAATTTGGTATCCGAACTTGAAATCCGACCCTGAAACCCGAAACCTGAAATCCGAAACCGAACCTGGTAATCGGAACTTATGCCAGAATTCCATTAACCGCCGCTACCAGTACTGAGCTAATTAAATAGTTCTCGATTATCTACAAATCGACATCGTAAGCGACTCTCAAGTGTATCCAGCGCAGATATTTGGATTTAGCCCAAAAAGCAGTTGTTTGTTACCGTAAAGCAATAAGTTATCTGTCGTATTTCTAACACAAAAGTATTGGAGAAAATCAAACCATAATAAACACTATTTACTAGCTCTAATCAGGGTAATCACTTGTGTCCTTTTTTCGTAAGGTTGGTGGGTCCTTATGCAGACCCTGGACGAGATTGAGTATACCCCAGCCAAAGAAAAACCCTCGTTACAACAACCCTTAATGTTTTTTGGGGTATGAAAGTAAGAAAGGAGTAAAAATATTTACATTTAAAGGACATTTTAGATTGTTATGCAATTTAAATAGTATTCAAAAATGTATCGGGGCCGACAGTGACATGATGGTTAGAACACATCACTATCATGGGGGGAGACCAGGGTTCGATTCTTGTGTCAAACATCTACATCGCTTTTGTAAAAAAAGTATCCTGCACTAAAATACATAACCTAATTGTAACAATTCCACTGACCTTCATAGTCCTGCCTATAACAGGTCTTACTACCCATATATCCAGCTAATAAACAAAGCGCCATTATAATTAAGACAATTTATCAAGGTTACACAATCAATTTGGTTTGACTACATCAACATTTACTTACTATACAAAGATGTCATAGACAATTTCACAGAAATTTAAGTCAAACCTGAAAAATTAAGCCAGTCACCTAACCAATGTGTCAAAACAAAAGTAACTGTTATCATTAGACAAATGGTTAATGTAGAGCACTAGGATCTACTATGTATGCAAATAAACAATTGTGTCATATGTACATTGAGAAGTAATTTCAATGTCATGTCGTCATATTGCTCAACCAACTACAAATTTTCCCGATACGGACTTCAAGACAACAATGAAAGCGCGCAAGGAGGCATGCGCAACCTTACACAACACAAAAGCAGACAGATACCTCTAATCTGTCAACACAACCATTTGTTATCCTACCAGGAAGTCCGTTTTGGCTTAAACCTCTTCTACGTCATCCGCTATTGCTTAACTAAACAGAGGAATGTGAAGGCCTTAAAGGGATTGTGTTAATCCTTGTAAATGCTCTGATTTAAATTGCATCATAAAATGTAAGCATACACAACATTACTAATCCGAGGCTCATAAAATTCTTTCTAATGCTGAGCTAAGGTTGTATAACCAAGAAGTTTCCTAACAAAAGTCTTGCAGTCTTGCAGTTCTTTGAGTTAAATGCATTTACTCGCTCTCTCTGTGGTGTCCTGTGTTCCGTACGCACTGCCAGCAAAAGGATAGACAATTCAGAAAGTGAGGTTGTCGGGTTGACCTGGTTGGTTGCTTTAACTAGGCTTATTTATTGCTCTCATTCAAATGACCGCTTATAAAATACCATAGCCCGGCTTTCCTTTCTACCGTTACCTTCCTAGCTGCCATTGCCATCGTCGCTGTTGTTGTCTAATAGTTTTTCCGCTAAAGGTTATTGTCAAAAAGTTGTAACCATCCGGAGGATGTATAAATTTAGCGTAATGTTATGAATTTTACGGAAACTCTCGCTCGCGTTCGCTGTGAGAACAAAGGGCGAGCGTAAAAAGAAAAGGATTTAGAAAGGACTAACGGACGGACGGACGTTACCTTATATTACAGTGTATTTACATAAATGTGGTTCGCAGAAAGGTTTTGTGATGTCACATTGTTTCATATTTCCATGTCGTGCGTTCAATCAGTTGAACTCGGAATGCGGGAATGCAATAAATTTGGGTATTTCTCGGTAAGTTATGATAACAATGAAAAAACTGAACCAATTTTTTTCTTTGTTGACATAACCCATAATTCGAAGGAAGTAGAAAGTCGGTTAAGTGATGGTTATAGTCGATAGTTTTGGTCTAGTTGTGTTGTTGAGGACAGGTACGCTTCACAATTATAGTCGGATGTGTTCGTAAGACGCATAGACGTCCTTGATGACATGTTATGAGTTTTATCAAATGTGCGAATTCTGAGAAATCATTTGTATTGCAAGTAAATTACTCCCTTACTTCCTAAAACTGATGATAGTGCGAAGTGGAAAACTCCACAAAATTACGGATTTCAATAGAAACTTTGTAAAATATTGAATGGTATCAATGTCACTGAATATGGTTCATAAATCAAATATATTTTTAGTGACTTTGATGCAGTAGGGGTTCATATTGGGCATGCCTGACTAAACCAATACAGCAGTAGAATGTAGAAATTTTTGCACATGCAATGGAAGTTTTTGAATTTAATGTTTGCTAGGCATTGAACAATATGCTTAAGTTGCAGTTGTCTTAAAGAATGCTTTTTTATGAACAGAGCCACGCCCCTTGATCCGATTCCGGCGATTTTTCTTGTAAAGACGTACACTGATCTCAAATGAAGACTTTCCAAATTTCCATTCTACATTCCTCCAGATATTGACTTTTAAAAGATTTAGTGCCGTGGGCAGAACCACGTCCAGGATGACATTTTTATTTTTATTTAAGGCGGAGCCGAGATAAACTAAATCATCTACCACTTCTTAGTTGTCCTAAAGAGTAAACTCTTTGTTCGTTGAAACAAATAACTTGGTTTTGTCCTCATTAATCACCAGACCCACTTCTGCCGACTGCTTCTCAATGCTCGAAAAGGCCGTAGTAACGACCCGCAGTCCTCGACCAATGACATCTATATCATCAGCTTTTGTTAAAGATAAGCCAGTCGTGTTTATTGCTGCCTTCCGCATGGTCATCCCCATTATGATGTTAAAGAGATCGCCTGACAGACAGATGCCTTGTCTGAAGTCTCGCTTGGTAGCAAATAGCTCTGTTACACGTGTGCCTATTTTCACTGAAGACTTCGTGTCAGTCTGTATCATCCAGCAAAGTCGTATCAGATTCACGAGGATACTCAGCCATAGCAACTAATAGACAAATGTTAAACAGATGGTAGTTGTCGATTTGCATTTCTTGGGTCTTCTCCAGGATTTGTCGTAGTTTCACACTACAGATATGCCATCTGGTCGGTCGTGGATTTACCAGGTCTAAAGCCACACCGATAAGGTCCAATCAGGTTCGCTAAAATGGGCTTCCACATAACCCACTAGACAGTAAATTGTAGACGATGGGTAAAAGACTGTTACTGCGATAATTGGTACACACCTTGCATCGCCTTTCTTAAGCACAGGACATAGAACACTTAGATTCCAATCATCGGGCATCCAAATCGTGTTTATGAGCTGGTGCATGCACGTTGCCAGCTCAACGCCGCCGGCTTTAAAAAGCTCTGACGCATTTGTTATTTTTAAGCCGTGCAATTGCCGTGCTGGTCTCATTTTGGCTCGTGGTGGACAGTATACTCCATCGTCGATGATTGGCGTGATTTTGTTACTTAAGCTGCCTTCGGAAACGAGCAGAGAACGAAGGTATTTCATACATATTTGCAGTACACTCTGAATGTCAGTGAAAATTTTCGTCTCCGAAAAACCTTTGACCTTTTGGTAGAACTTTCGGGCTTCACCTCTATCGCAGTAATTTTCGGTATCCTGGCTCTCTCTTTTCTTTCAAAGACGCTTTTTCCGCATGAAGAGGTGTGTCCTCTTCTCATTATAACGCGTTGGCATTACCTGCAGTTATGCCCTATATGCAGCATCCTTTTCCTTAGACATTTCCCAACATTCCTCATCGTACCAGGGCTTGTCTGAGCGTGGGTTTCCATAAGTATGGTGGTTGCCGAAGTGGTGGTAGAATTCGCAATATGCTGTCCTTTGGAGTCGGGTACATCAGAATTAGGGGGGGTTAGTTCGAAGTAATTGAGAGAGTTGATTGCAGTATGCATTGGCTACCTCGGTGGTATGCAGCTTTGTGATGTTTGGCTTCCTTTTCATATGGTTACGAGCGTTTTTAGCACTGCTTAATCGCGTCGCGTGCCTTGGCTGCAACTATGTGGCGATAAAAGTCAATATACATGCCTTCCAAAATACATTAGTCCAGATACATTATCGAAAATGTTGTTGTGCAGGCTGAATTGGTATATTAAAACTTTCTTTACAAGATGTGTGCATCATTACAACATTTAAATGGCACAGGATTAAATCTAGCATGCTAATGATGTGCAAAAGAGGTTCACCTGCTTTTCCAGGTATAGGTGTGGCAACACCCCTAAATTTAAGTATTACTACCCGCTGGATAAATTTGTTTATACACTTGATAAATATTCAAGGTTACTGTATGGCCATATTTGTCAGGAAGAAGCAGTAAGTTTTGTATAGACGGTTGCCAGATCTTGCAATGTTAGCAGATCTGCTAATGTACCGGCAATGTACTGACATGGACAGTGTTGCCAGTGTAATTATTTCTTTGCAAATGGTGAAGTTGGTAGATGCATCTACTTCGCACAACTGCAAATTAAAAGTGTTTGCAGTTATCTTAAAATATTTTGATGATGGCATTTTGATGCGGTTTACACAATTGTCGGATGACTGGCAATATTGTTGTTTTACACTGTAAAGGCAATGCTTTTTCTGCAAACATTGTCATACAAAAATGGTAAGTGCACACGGTTGTTAGACATTTTCTGAACATTTTTCAGGTAATATTGTAAGATCTGGCTTGATTTGTCCATACTTTAATCGAACCCGAAGAGAACCTGTTGTTACATGATGTCTTATCATGAAAACTTTATGCTCTAGCGCAGCAGGATTTCAATGGATTTAATCAAATATCATGGTTTAATGAAGACGAGGCAACATGTGGCACCTCCAACGACTCATTAGGTGCAGGTGACATTAAGTTCCCACCACGTAGACCAGACTTATCCCAATTTTTTTTTTTTTGGAATAGCGTACAAGATAAACCTAGTGTCTGTAGAGAAAATGCACAACATTTCACGAACCACTTGTCTAACCGTTATTGGACATGTCAGCTTTAGGTTGCTCAGCAGTATCAAAAAAATCAAAAATAATAAAAAAAATAAAAACAAACTGTTTTTATATTATTTACATAGTTTCTTTAACTATGATTGAAAAGTAAAACGATTTTTGGTATGTTTGGCATATATATTAGAGTTATTAAAAAAAAATTCGGGTCCTCCGTGGCATGTTAATTATCATGCCGGAGGCCAGGGTTCGATCCCTGTCTTAGTTGTCTACATTTCTTTGATTGGCGAGCCCTCAAAGTTGTCGACTGCAACTTTTCAGTATTTGAGTCTAAAAAAAGCTTCTTAATCAGCTGACGTTCGGATACGTTGTTAAGCAGTAGGTCCATTTGTAGAGACTCATTCTTGGATATAAAGAGAAGTACGTTTTTTATGAATTTAACAAATTTGAACATATTTAGGCAGATGAGTAGATGTGTCGAATATTACTACCTCTTTAGTTTCGACTTCTAAATGGTAAATTCGTGGTAAAGCAATACTGAAAATAACAAATCCGTTCGTGCTTCATATAACAAATGTTAGCGCAATATATATAAATAAAAAAATTATTCAAAATCCCTTTAAAAATCATAAATAACGAGCAAAGCCTTAAGCAGACACTTGTTACAAATTCTAAACAACAAGAGACTAACTCATCAGTCTCATGAAAACATTTGTTTGCACGCTGCAATAATTTCTCAAAAAAGAGCTATGACACAAAATGCATAGCTAAAAACGAAACTAAACAATAATTATGCAATATGTTGCATGATTTATAACTTTTTATTATTACAACCCAGAAGTGAAATGCGAGCAACGAACAACATTACATTACAAATTATGCTATTTTCACACCCTTTAGCGAAACATTTAACGCTTTGAGCAGTGTAAACAATTTATGATAAATTTTATTTCACCGCTCTTTGACACCGATGCTGTTGTTGTATCTCTTCGAAATTTTGCTATCACACCATAGAGAGGTACAACGAGACACAACTGCTGCCGTTAGCTGGCACAGGAGCCCATTGCACTGGCATTGAATCGATGCAAACGGTATCAAGCCACCACGTATAGCTGAGTCATACAGTGGCACACACACACTATGCGATCTCAATCACCCCTTCTTGTTTGCAATGTTTTACAAAATGATTAACTTTAATAAATTTCATAAAAAGGGTTTAAATGAATACAAGAAGGAAGGACAGCGCAAAAAATAGTGTTATTTAGTAATAACTGTGAACAACAGCGGTGACAAGGACACACACCGCATGTGTGTCATTTTTTGTGCGAGTAACAGAAGGGTCAGTGATGAATTCATTTCGATTTTGCCATATTTATGCTACAGACTTTATGGAGAGACAATAAAGCTATTCCATAAAATTAAAATAGATTAAGAGTTTAATTACCTTTGAAAAACGGAAAAACACAGCAAGGATATCTGAAATATAAGAAATATATATTGTAGTAATAATTTCTGTAGAGAATATGTGTAACGTCTATAATAAAATAATTTCAAAAATTGTTCTACACCTCTAAATATTGTTCACAACCTCTCCAAAATTGCAGTGTTGATAAAGTAATAGACTAACATTAGAACGCACACACACACACACAACCACCGCCTCACATATCCTCGTTACTATTATGAATTTCATTGTTTGCTTAGTCAACTTCAGTTTATCCAAAAGGGAATTACAAATAGAGCAATGAATGCATAGGGAATGAATGAACACTAGCAAATACGTATATTGCAAAATTTCGCAATGAATTTGAAAATACCAAAAGGCTTAACATAACTTTTGTTGTATTGTTTTGTTTTTGGGTTTTATTAGAATATTTAATATTTGTTTTACTGCTTCCAAAACAAATCACTCGCATTTGTGTTAGCTGGCTCTAACAAGTATTTGCATAAACGGAAACCGGAAACAAATTGCATACGTTGTCGCCTGAACGCATACTACATTCATATGTTCACAAACACACACACACACACACACACAGACTAACATTGATGAGTACACATGTTGTTTGCATGTTGTTTTGGGTGAGCGAAATTTTTGTAATACATTTAAAAGATTTACGAATGCGATGTATTGCCGATGGTTTTTTTTTGTTGTGATTTCTCTTTTTTTCTAACAATTGTACATTTTAAATTAGATTTACTCCCACGTGTTTACAACTACATTTCGATGTGTTGCAGTTTCCTGTTCACAGATTTCTAACACAAAATCGCCTAAAGTGCTGCAGAGTATTTCCGTTTCCTCTGTTCGATTGAACTGTTCGATTTGTATCATCGCCCAGTAAACCAATTATGTAAATTGTTGTTTAGTCCTGCAGGCAAATAACTGCTGCATTTTGTGTTAGATACCGTTAACTATTTTCAATCATAATCGAATCAAATCAATGCCTAAACACCATTGAACCACTCACTATTGTTCATAATCTTTATAGGGTCTTAGTCCTCCTCTAACTCGCCAATTGTTGCAATGTACATGTGAGTGGTGGTGGTGTCAAGGGTTAAATAAGCTTAGAGTTGGGTTTTTTTTCCAAAATTGTTCAGAATTTCTGATATTTCTCATGAGTTTTAGCTGTTTTTCTATTTGTTATTTGTATTGTAATTTTGTTTCGATGTCGAGCGGTGTTAATGGATATTTCTAATCTCTGTCGTATTAGCCGCCAATCAATAATGGAATGGGGTTTTGTATTGTGCATTCATTCAGTAGAAGTTATATATATAGGTTAGAGAAAGGGGTTTTGCGGATAAAGAGATTTGTTAACACAAACTGGTACTTAATTGACTTTATGTCAATGAAAGGTTGAAATGTTATTAATTAAAACTAAGTAATTTGTTTGGCATTGCGGGTGTGGTGGGAAATTTCATTGAAGACTGTAGCAGTGACTTGTTAATATAACACCATGTGGCACCAGTGCAAAAAGTCAATTTGTTTAGATGAAATCCTGGCAATTAGCTAAAATGAGTTGAGGGTTCTGTTTGAACAAATTATAACTATATAATGCCGGCACCATTTAAATAAATACTAATAAACCCACAGTTACGTACACACGGTTATCAGATATTACAGTACTGTCAGAATAATTTTCACAAAATGTCTAACAACCGTGTGAACTTAAAAATTTTGTCTGGCAACGTCATCAGAAAAGGATTGCCAGTATATTGTAAAAAAACAACCGTGTGAACACCATTATCAAATTATTGTGAGATAATTTCCAAACAATTAATTGTCAGATGCGCTTAGTTTATGCATCTGACAAATACACCATTGCCAAAGAAATAATTCTTTTGTCAACACTGTCCATGTCAGTATATTGCCTGCAAATAGCAGATCTGTCAAACTTGTAAGTCTTGAGAAGCGTCTGTACATAGCTTTAGGAAGATATTTGTCAAACCATAACTAACGAAGCCTACGCGTAGGCTTTTTTCAGTAATTCAAATCAATTTATTATTGCTTTTTGATCAATTTTAAATTACCAATTTTGTATCTAATGCAAATAAAACTAACTTATTTCACCACTGCTAGCAATTTTGATAACAGAGACACTTAAAACTTCTCCAACTAAGGCACAGCTCATGATCCTGAACTATTTACCCTCAGACATTGTGGCAAAGAGGGCAGCGGTGAACACCACAATTATTTAAGGCCCCACAAAGGTATGGAGGCATAAGGACTATGGACATGCCGAAATTTTGATTGTAATCAGTGTGAGATGTCATACGGATTACACAATAACAGAACCTCCGATGCGAGTTTTATGAGAAATATCCAGAACAAAACCTACTATGAAGAACATGACAATATCCTATAATTTAAGTAAAATGTCATACAAAGTTCACATATGGATCAAAATTTCGAAAAAGAACAGATTGTGGAATATTTTCGCATGAATTGAGAATACAACTGTCAATTAGGCTATTCGATTACTGTATCATCGTTTAGACCGAAATAATAGCCATTACAATTGTCGTAGATACAATTAATTTTTGGCGGTAATATTTATTTACATACAGAAAGTAAAGCGACGATCCGGTTCCTGGAGTACGTGTATACTAGGGATATAACTTTTTGCAATTTTGTCGAAATACCATAAATCCCATGCCATAGGCTTGTAGGGCATGAACAAGGTTTAAGAAATATGGTGTCACTTTTTTTCCATAGTAAAAAAAGTTTCCGGACCGATTGCTTGCTCTTGTCTAAAATAAGAAGAGTTGAGTACAATTTTTATGTGAGTTGTTTAAATTTTTATGTTATCTTCAATACCAAATCAGTCCAATGCCAAAATTCGATCAAAACACAATATTTTAAGTAAAAAAGGGTACACTTTTCCAATTTGTTTATACAAATCTAAGAAAAAGCTCTTCAGAAATCTCTTTCGGTGCGGAAACTTTTTTAATTGAACCTACCTAAAAACCGGCTTTTTATTATCACAATAATATTCCCCATTAGGTTCTAGAGTGGGATATTGGACTCAAAAAAAGTTGTATCCCTAGTGTACACCACTTTGAGAATGTTTCAAAACCTCAAATGGGTTCCAGGACAAGGGGAAATATATGGCTACCATAAGACCACCATCATTATACTGTGCCATTGGTGTTCCTCTTACAATAGGGAAACAACTAATTGCAGAGAAACTGAATCGTGTTACTAAGGAAAGATGGGAGAAAGACCCCATGTGAACAGCGACTCAAACAGATTTGACCAACCATTAACATCGTACAAAGGACACTGATAATTTATTTATCCGGACTATCATATCTGTAGTGCTTAGTAATATATGTGCATTGAATATTGATGCTCTGAGAATATAAAAAAATATACGTCACTCCAATTCCGCCCAATAATCAAACATAAATCTTTGATCGGCATATTGATTTCAGCAGTGCCATCTATTTTATTTGTGTGCATCTATTTTATTTCTCTTGGTCTAAAAAATACGTTTTACACGCCCCGCACAATTTTGGAGAAATTCTTTCTTCTGTTTTCGAAAAAAGTCCACTCCAGTGCCACATACTGGTTTTATTTAAAAAAAAAGCGCCACCTATCGGGTTCATTTGTACGTACAATTTTTTCCCATGATCAAACAAATATACATTCTAAATTTCAGGTAAATTGGTCCATACATTAAACACAAAGATGTTCAACTTACTAAGTATGAATTAAATCGGACCATCAACATTAATTTTCGAAATTAGTCCACTCCAGCGCCACCTACCGGGTCCATTTCTACAGACAATTGCACGGCACCTACTTGTTTATCGACGAATGCGAAGCTACTTGTTTAGTTAGAAGCTTTAGCTTGTGAAAGAAAAATCAAGTTGACTGGAGGCGGGAATCGAACCCGGGATCTCCCGCATGGTAGTTGCATGTTCTAACCACCATGCCACGGCCGGCCCCAAAGCATCACCTAGTGGTATTAAAATACAAAATATTTTTTTCTATACCTTCCCTGAGCTGATAATCAGTCCAGCCGTTTTTGAGTTTTAGCAAGACTAACGCTCAGCAATTTATTTTTATAAATATAAGATAGTAGACAAACCATAAGAAACCCGAAACCTTTGCCGTACCCCATCTGGTACAACTACTACAACTGGAGGATATTTTAATTTGACCGGTTTTATTATCTTGTTATAGGTTTACGAAACCTTTGTCGTAACTCTTCTGGTACCTCCCATACAAGTGACCGAATTGATCCCTCATAGTTTTACATACATATCTTTTTTGTAAGTACACTGAATTCACCAAATTTTGCGGAAGATGCACGCTTATGAGAATTTAACTCAGGAATGAATATGGACAATATCAGTTAACCAGTTCTGGTAACTCTCCTAATTTTTGAAAATTAATATTTCTTCCATAACTTCCAAACGGACACTTGGGGGTAATGAAAATTGGTCAGTTAATTTATCTTTTGATAGGAGGCAAAACCTCAGAGAACCTAACTATTTGACACACCCCTTCTGGTATCTCCCATACAAATGACCGAATTCACCCATATAGTCTGACATACATATCTTTTTTGTAAGTACACTGAATTCAGTCAAATTTTGCGTTGGGTGTATGGTAACAAAAATGATACTTCGGAATGAATAAAGAACATTGACCCCTTCAAGTACCTCCCATATAAAATGACCTATGACCTATAAATGGACTGACTGCAATGAAGTTGTTTCTCTGCGGTACTGTCCGTTGGGTAATGGCTGATATCTCATCAGCCATAAGAGGTAAGAAGTAGAAGATTTGCTACATATGTTGCTGGTACAAGGGCAATTACGAATCGCAGGGTAAAGGGCGGCGCAGATGAGTTATGAGATGAGTTTGTATACCCTTCACCAGGCTCACGAACGGAGTGATAATTAGGAGTGGTTGTTATAACAATATACATATATGTATCAATGATCAGCACTGAAATCTGAGTCGCTTTAAAGGTGACCGTATGTCTGTCTGTCCCAGCGATTACAGCCGTAGTTTAAGAGGTATCAAACTGAAATTAGGAATGTAACCTTGTATCATCATGTTCCTATGTTCTAAGATTAGCCCGATCGGTCAAAAACAACTACCGCCTCTCATTCAAACTCCTACTTTCTGTACTTGCTATTACAGCCGTAGTTTAAGAGGTATCAAACTGAAATTTGGAATGTAACCTTGCATCATCAAGTTCCTAAGTTCTAAGATTAGCCCTATCGGTCAAAAACAACTCCCGCCTCTCATACAAACTCCTCCTTTCTGTACTTGCGATTACAGCAGTAGTTCAATAAAAGTCAAGCTGAAATTTTGTATGCAAGCTTCCCTACTCTAAGCGGAAGCTGAGTCCTAAGATGAGCCAGATCAGTCAAAAGCTACTCCCACCTCCCTTGCAAAATCCCTCTTTTTGGGAATGTCCGTCTGTCTGTCCCCGCGATTAAGAGCAATCAAGCTGAAATTTTGTATGCAAGCTTCCCTACTCTAAGCGGAGATTGAGATCTATGATTAACCCGAGGGGTCAAATACTACTCCCACCTCCCATACAAACTGACTCTTTTTGGGGGTGTCCGTCTGTCTTTCCTGAAATTGTGTATGCCAGCTTATTTACTATCAGCGGAGATTGAGTTGTTAGATGAACGAGATCGGTGAAAAACTACTCCCATCTCCCATACAAATTCCCCCTTTTAGGGAGTCCGTCTCCGCGGTTACAACAGTAGTTAAGCAGCTATTGAGCTGAAGCTTGGTATGCAAGCTTCTATTCTATAAGAGTTGGTTATGTTCTAAGATAAACAAGATCGGCCAAAAACTACTGCCACCTCCCATACAAACTCCCCTCTTTAGGGTTTCCTTTTATCTGTACCCGCGATTACAGCCATAGTTTAAAAAATGTTGAGCTGAAATTTAATATGCAAGTTTATACCCACTAAGCGGAGGATATATTCTAAAATGAGCAAGATCGGACAATAACTACCTCAACCTTCCGTACAAACACCCCCTTTTGGGGGTGCCCGCCTGTCTATCCCTGCTGTACAGCCGTAGTTGAAGTAAAAACGAGCTTTCATTTAATATGCAAACTTCTATCTCTCAAACCGAGGTTAAGTTAAGATGAGCAAGGGCGGATAAAAACTACTTTCACCTGCGATACAAACTCCCCCATTTTGGGGATGTCCGTTTGTCTGTCCCCGAGTTGAGCTTTGATCACTTAAGGTTTGTGATGATAATGAAGAAGTCACAGGAAAAGGTGCTGATGAGATAGTTTTTAAAGAGCTATCCGCCCTGCCAGCTGTCCCGGAACAATTCAATTCATACATTTCTTGTAAAACAAAGCAATAATAGAAATAATCTTGAACCGAACAATAAAAACAGAGACTATTTTTAATACTCTTATAAAATATTCCCAGGACTTAATATAGGAAATTAATTTTTCCCGGTAATAAAATCTTCTTTTTTTACAGTCGTGGAAAGAAATAACAAGGGAGACAAATTTTTAAGTCAGAAATCAGCTGCTTTGTTACGACTAAATATTAAAAAGAAAAGTTACAAAAATCTCAACAAATTAACTTTTGATGTACAACAACAGAAGTTTTTGATACAATAAAAGTACTTCTAGGTACAACAAAAATTATTTTCAATACAATTAAAGTACTTTTTGGAAGACTAGAAAGTACATTCTGGTATATTTAATGTACCCGCTTATGTAATATGTAAAAAATTGGCACAATATGAGTACTCTATGGTATTATAAAAGTACTTTTCGGTACAACGAAAGTACTTTATGGTACTCTAGGGTATAATACGTACATTGTGGTACAATAAATTGTACTTTTTTTGTACATAAGGAATACTTTTTGACACAATATTTATTTTGAGTATTTCTTCACAAAGAATCAGCATTCAAGTATCGACGTTAAATAATGACAAACAACATGAAATAACCCTTATGATTTTGATAATGTCTCATCGGTTATATTTTTTCATCATATCACTTTCCTTCGAAACACCAGCCACATTTTGTTATACTTCTCGTAAAGCATGTCATCGTCCAGTATAACAAATTGTTGCATACTTTGTGTTAATTGACTTATCAAAGTGTAATTATTTACGCCCCAGCAGCAACCCATTGAAACGAGAGGTGTGTGCGTGTGTGAAACCCAAGTTGTACTCGAAAGAAAGCAATGAATATTTTCTGGGCAACCGGCGAAAGTGGCGGAGTGCGGAGCATTTTTGTTCCGGCGAGTGCATTACGTGTGCCATGGCATTCGTTACGCTGCCCCTGTTTGCAAATGTATGTTAAGGTGCAACACAATCGCACACTTTACCACTTCTCGTTGCTGCTCGAGCCTGTGTGTATTGTGTAAAACATTTTGCTAAATATCGTCAAAGAAACACCCTCCACGCCTGATTTCTAAATACATATGTCGAAAGATTTTAGTTCATAATATACAAATACGAATGAGACTAGCAGTAAATTGTGAGTTAAGCACGTATACAACACGCGCAGTTTGTTTTCTTTTTTGTTTTTGTGTGTCTAAAATGTTTGTTAATGAGCCATAGTTGGCATTTTGTATTACTGATCACGCTGAGATATGTCCTCGATTTAAATGTCTGAAGTTAGCAGAGAATCAGCTTCACGGGTTGTCGCGCGTATTCTTACGACGATACAACGCTCGCGCCCAACCAAGCACCCAATGGTGTTTTGGGCAACGATAAGGCGTACCTCAATCGAAACAGAAACTGTTTCCGATCAATGTTGTTGTTGTTCTTGCCTTTATGCTCGTGTCTATTAAAGCGTTACATTTGCGCGTGCTTCGATTTCAACAACAACAGCCAGTCAGTTAGTCAATCGTGTAGCCAATACGGCCCATTGGTGGCCAAATTTGCCGACATTTATGAGGAATTTTACATATTATTAAGACTTTATCGCTGTCCATCTACACAGCGAGATGTCAAGCGCGCATGACTGCCCGCTGTGGCGGCCTCATGCGCATTCCCTGCATTGCATCTCCTATGTGTCATTTACTTGCAGCAAAATATTCGATATTCATTGTATTGTAAGGCAAACGGCAGCCATGAACTCCTGTGGAGTGTTGTCGTGATCCTGCTACAGCAAAGGATCCTGTAGTGCTTACAGAGAGAGAGAGAGTTGGCGATAATCATTTGTATGCGAGAGAAAGAAACGGCAAGATGATACACGCGAATTTCCATACACACTCTCTGTGTGCGTGTTGTGACCTGTTCACGTTCTTCCGTTGGGTGTTAGCGCTGTACGCTTTGCTTCTATGCTCCCGTTGATTTTATGATTCACCGGAAAATGCAATTTTCAAATATTGGAAATACGTCGCATGCTGCTTTGGATGTTGGCACATAGAAGGTGTCGCGTGTTTTTAACATGCGTTGAATTTTACTTTGGTCATGGTATGAATTGCTTAAAGTTGGAAATTTAATGCTAGAGTTGATTCGAGAGCCTGTTCTCAACTTAACTTCAAAAATTATATGTATTTTTTAAAATAAAATCTTTTAGTACTGATATTATTTATAAAAAAAAAGTTGGATGATTCATTTAATGTTACTTTTTGCAGTAATAATTGTATGACATCAAAAAGGTGCAGTAAAATAGTGGTCCTTTACAATAGCAAAACCTTAGGTGAGCATATTACAATTTCGGGAGGACATGAATGCGTGAAGTTGAAAGTTTTGATGCTAGAGTTGACTCGAGTCTGTTCTTAACCTCTATTATATTTTGCAGTACGGATTGTATGACATCAAAAAAAAACTAAGCCAGGCGCAGAGACTTCAAGTTACTCTGTGCAGCAAAATAGTGGTCCTTTACAATAGCAAAGCCTTAGGTGATCATATTAAATTTCAGGAAGGACATGACTGGAGAAGTTTTCAGAAAGATCTTGGCCTACATCCATATAGAATCCATCTGTTGCAACAATTAAAGACAGCGGACTATCAATTGCGTAGTGTGTTCGTTGAATGGGCGGCGGTCAACTAGAAGTTCAACCTGATTTTTATCGTCTAAGCTCATTTCTGGCTTAACGAGTATGTAAACAAGCAGAATTGTAATTTCTAGAGATAGCAGAATCCTCATGAGGCACATGAGACTACTTTACTTACTTACTTAAGTGGCCAATTACTACTTACGAACGTGGTTCATAAATTTGAGGCCTGAAGTATTAAAGAATTACACATGCTTCGGTTTTCAGTTAGTTCTACCAGATTTTGGCACGCCCCCAACCACTTGGACCTTCCGGAGTTTGGATCTCCTTTCTCTGCGCCGCTCTTCAGGTTCGCCTTCAAACACCTTTCTCGCTGGAGCATTTACATCCATACTGGCAACATGTCCCAGCCATTGTAGTCGTTACATTCTGACTCTTTTAGCTACATCGATGTCGTGGTAAAGCTCATGGTTCATCCGATGGCGAAACTCACCGTCGACAGATAGGTCCATATACTTTTCGGAGTACTTTTCACTCGAATGCCCCTAGCTTTTGTATTTCCGTAGTCGTTAGCACCCATGATTCGGCAGCATACATCATAACGGGTATAATTAATACCTGGTACAGCTGTTTCTTCATATCTCGAGATAAGGCGGTGTTACTAAAGTTCTGCCGAATTACGTAAAAACATCTATTGGCGAGCATTATTCTCCGCTTTTTTTTTGGCTGACATTATTTTCTTGTTGACGGAAGATCCGAGGCAGGTAAACTACTACCTCAACACAACACAATAATTGTCAGCGTTCATGCTACGACCCCATTAAGAGGACTCTTTGTTCGTCGAAATCATTATTTTAGTTTTGTCCTCGTTGACCGCTAAGCCTATTTTTGCTGATTCCTTCTCTAGTGATGAGAAAACTGCAGTAACATCCAGCAGATTTCGTGATGTCTATATTATCGGCATAGGCTAGTTGTATGTGGCTCTTGTGGAATATGAAGCCAGTTATTTTTGCACCATGTGAATGGTTGAATGGTTCAAACTGATCTTTACCAATCTTAACCGAGGATTTGTGTGTTTTCCAAGGTACATCTGCAAAATCGAATCAGCTTTGCTTGCAGGGATAACAATCTCCGACATAGCCTATTCCTTGTCGGAGAGTCGCAGGCAGCTTTGTAGTCGACAAAGAGGTGGTAGGTGTCGATCTGCTTTTCATGAGTTTTTTCCAGGATTTGTCGTAAAGTAGATTTACAAGGTCTAAAGCCGCACTGATATGGTCCAATTAGTTTTTCTACAATTGGCTTTAGACTTTCATACAATATTCTCGAAATGACCTGATACGCAATTGGCAATAGGCTTATTGCACGGTAGTTCTTACATTCACTACGTTCTCCTTTCCTGTATATGGGACATAACGGACTGAGACTCCAATCCCTAGGCATGCTCTCCTCTAGCCAGATTTTCTCCATGAGCTGATGGATGCTCCTAATCAGGTCCTTCCCACATGCCTTAAACCATTTACCAAGGAGACCATCGACTTCAGCCGCTTTGTTGTTTTTAAGGCGGAATATTGCCACGTGTATCTCGATCTGACTCGGAGGTAAACAGTTAATATCATCGTCATGGATTGGATCAGAGTCTTCTGGAGTGGTGTCCGTAACCAGTAAATTTCAGAAATGATCTCTCCATATCTTTAGAACGTTATCCGAGTCCGTCACAACCTGACCATCGCTGTTCTTGGAGGAGGGCAACCCTGTATCTCGCATTCTCCCCTTTCGGACTTCCCCTCTACTTCGAAACAACTCTGTGCACTCATCCTGTCTTTTCTTCAGCTCCTTAGTTGCAACTCATCTCTTCTCCCTGTGCCTTTCATGAACGGCTCGCGTTGCCATTGGCTGCAGTTTCGTACTGTATGCAAACATCCTTCTTTCTCATGGCTTCACCGTCGTACCAGGCATCTTCTTGAGACGGATTTGAGTACACAAGTACGCTTCTCACAGTCCGTTATACGGAGTCGGCTATATTTTGCCACTGCGAGGTTATATTATCAGGGGTTGGACCATTCCGTAGCAGTTGAGTTCGGTGGTTGGAGCTACCTTTGTGGTCCGCAGTTTACCGATGTCCAGCTTTCGTTGTGCCTGGTTACGTACGTTTTTCGCCTTGCTTAGCATTGTGCGTACCTTAACTGCGGTAAGTATCTGCGTACCTTAACTGCGATAAGGTAGTGATCGGATTCAATGTTGGCACCTCAGATCACTCGTACGTCCAGAACACTTGATGCGCGCCTTCCATCGACTACCACGTGATCTACCTGATTCCATGTCAATTGATCTGGAGATAACCATGTTGCCTTATGAATATTTCTGTGGTCAAATCTACCGCTGCCACCTACCATATTTCTTGTTGCAGAGAAATCAATCAGTCTGATGCCATTTTTCGACGTTTCGATGTGCAGACTGAATTTTCCGATGGTAGGCTCAAATGAGGTCTCACTGCCTATTTTAGCATTAAAATCGCCTTGTACAATTTTGATGTCATGGCTCAGGCTACGGTCATATAGATTTTCTTGGCTCTCGTAGAACTCGTCTATATCCTCACCGCTTTTCTTTTCTGTCGGAACATGGGCACATACAAGAGCTATGTCGAAAAACTTGACTCTTATGGTGACTATACGTTCACACACCGGGTTGAACCTTGAGACTAGGTGTCGCAGACACTTGCCGACCACAAATCCACATCCAAACTCGTGCTTGTCCACATGGCCACTTAAGCAGATGTCGCACGTCTTTAGGTGCGAGCAGTCGTGTCCCGTGCACTGGATTTCCTGTAAAGCGGTTATATCAGCCTTGTATTCTTCGATTTTTTGGGCCAGTTGGATGGAGGCACCTCGTCTATACAGTGTTCTAACATTCCAGGTGCATATTCTCAAATCATGGTCCTTAATTCGCTTGCGGTGGTCGTTAACATTTTGGGGGGTCCGAGACTACTTTACATCTCGAAAAAGTCATTTAGAGGAGATCTGGTTCCAATGAGACTATGCCTCTATGACAACCTTTATAAGGACATCCACGATGGGTATCATTATTGGTCTGCTGGTGCATAGAGGTTTGGTATACACATAACATATCATACAAAGTTCAAATCATGAAGTAACTCTGTTTACTAGATAGCACAATTAACGTCACTTGAATTGCGTCAATTGAACATTAGTGCCTCTGAATAAATTAAGAAATATTTTCATACACTGTCGCTCTTAAAACACTCGATTGCGTTTCGTATAGTAAAAAATACAACCCCTCGACATACACACAACCGCCAAGAATTTAGAAATCTAAATTCCTTTAGCTTAAGTGGAATATTAAAAAATATTTTCAATTTGAAGTTTGAAATTGGAATTCCTGTTTGTAACCCAAAATAACAACAACAAAACCTAATAAAACACCACCACGACCACCTCATATGACATGAAACACGTGCAAGGATTTACGAGAATATGACGATGCATTCACTCAGCCATCTATCAAAGAACAACACACAAATCTCCTCATTATACACCCACATGTTAAATCAACTCCTGACAGGGCAAAAAATACACGGGCACTTCTTTTGATACACCGGGAATTTGTACAATCGGTCTACGTGCCCACTTTATGTTTGATGTGGATTTTAATTGAACTCAAGTTTATGGTTTGCACTACAAAAAAAGAAAAACAAAAAAAAGCTAAGCATCATCAACAAAACATGTCTTACTAAATCTTACTAGGGGGAGAACAGCAACAGACAGCCTGTTATTAAGTACTTTTGTAGTATTTGGTTAATTTAAAACCAAGCATGGAATTCACATTTCGTCCTCAGTATTGGAGTAATGAATGAATGGGTGAGGAATCTTTGGTATGCAAAACAAAAAGAAAATCAAAATCTGTTGTAATACTTATAATGAAATGTGAATGCAAACACGTTGTACTTATTACGGGAATCAAGCAAAATAAAAACATCAACGCCAACAAAACTACAAACCACCACCACTAAGAATGAGGTCGCAGCCACTACCATTTCATAGGCGCACAACACTGCATCCTTTAACCAAAACGATTTCAACATTTATTCAATCACTTCTGTCGTACGTTGGTTGTTGTGATAGGTAATACCCTGCACGAGTGGTACAATGATGGAGAATTTTATACATATGTCACTTAATAATAACAACGAGAGCAACGAGACCAATTTAACAAAGGCAAGTTTTCGAAAACCCTTACGGAAGGGTTCGCCACTGATAGTGGCGTAGCCCTTTTTTGCAATTATCCTTGTTGTCGGATAGTTTTAACCTTTTCTTTATAATCCATAATGACATTTCGCACACTCGTCCAATATACAATTTCAATTTCCAGCGCTATGCTTTAAAATGTCACATTTGTATTGTTAAGTAATTTAAATTTGATTAATTATCCTTCAACTGGGAATTGTAAAATTCGCGTATTAAAATAATTGGATATAAAGGAAATCATTGTGTAGTGGTATATTTTAAGGGCGGTAGACTCATTTTTATTTGTAGGTGAACCGTATCAGTAACTGGAAAAATACTAATGGATAGGCCATGGCAGTAGGAGAAAAACAGTGATTAGAAATTAGAAAACTTGTTAAAACTAATTGACAAGTTAATGTGCTGGTATAATAAGGTCAAATATAACTGGAGTTGGAAAAACATATAGAAAAGATTGATAGTAAAACTTTTAAATATTTTTTTTTACAAATTTGTGGGATGAGGCTAAGCGGATAGACAGGCACAACATAATTTCTTAATACTGTATCGAACATGGATACAAAAAATCGCCTAAGAAAAATAACTAAAAAAACTTAATTTCCCTTTACACCCCATGAATGAAGTATGGATAGCTTCTCGGGTTGTTGTAAATTTACACGCTTTCTATTTTCATATTCACAACTAACGACACCTACTTGTTTTTCGGCGAATGCGTCACTGTTTGAGAAGCTTTTACTGGACATGGCGATTGACTTGGCACTACACTGCAAAGTTGCTGTCGACAACATCGAGGGGGACGGCAATGAATGAAAAAAGTAGATGGCTGGTGGCGAGAATCGAACCCCGAATCTCCTGCATGAAAGTCGCGCGTTCTAACCATCATGCCACGGCCGTTCCCAATTACAATTTTATATTTTTCTTTTTCTGTATTATGCTTTATATTGTCGGTATCCTGCAGAAAGGTCTCAAGTCCACTTTTTGTGTTTCTGTGTTATTGATGATTTAAAATGTATAGCCGCTTGTATTTTGATACAATAACTACGATGCCACTTTAAATAGACACGAGATTTATTTATAGAACATAGACTATGCATTTTGGGACACTTTTGCATCCTTAAGTAAATTTCACAAAAAAGTGGGCAGGACACCGACGATATGTATATTTTTCTTTCTAAGCGGCTTGATCGATTTTAAAGAAACTTGTAAGGTACGTAAATTTAAGTGGATTGTTTCGGTTCATAAATTAACCAGGTGGCGAGCGGTGGCCACAGAATAAAACAAGTATGTAAATAACAGCACTATTTAACATTTTTAGAACCCGTACGCGGAGACACCCACCTTCCCCACAATCTATATAGTGAATACTTATTTACCTATGTATGTCCATTTCAGACTTTCTAACCATCCAACCAATATACCCTAAACCAATTTCAATAGAAAATCAATAATGCGAAGATGGTTTAAGATCACCCAAACAATGAAGTATGCAACCGCGGTCCATACACGAAGTAGATTTTCAACTTTTCCCATACAACATTTTTTCTCAAATTTTATGATATGTAGATAAAACTAGTTATGTAATTCGGCTATGGCGAAGACAACAACCCTTCAGCATTTGGGAAAATTAAGATAAAAGTGGTTACTTGGACTAGAACTATATTATATTAAATATTGAACCGCATAAAAAGGGGCGTTTGTATGTTAGGTGGACGTTACTTTTAGCCTCTCACATTATTTTTTTAAATATGTTTTTACCCATATGTCAAATACTGAGTTTGAATTAATTATATAAGCTCAGAATATTTTTATGCAGTTTTCATCTCCAAAAAGGAGAAGTTTGTACTACGGCTGCACTCGGGGGGACAGATAGACGGATACACCCAAAACAGGGTGAGTTTGTAAGAGAGGTGGGTGTAGTTTTTGTCTGATAATGCTTTTCTTAGAACTTAATCTCCGCTTAGAAGATAGAAGCTTGAAGCTTGTTGTGCTCAATAACTCTTAAATTAAGACTACAATCGAACTGAGAAACAGACGGACACCCCAACCAGTAAAAAAGTTTCAGTCGGGAAACCCGACTTACATATACCATCACCCTCAGTAAACACAGTCAGTATTTCATTGCAATCGGTCCATTTATTTTTATTAAATGACGATTTTTTTCAAATGGGGCGTGGCACAACCTATTTCCCAGCGAGACGTAATTCTTCTTGTACATGTAATATATGTAGCGAATCTCATATTCATGCCTCTAATCGATCGTGAGATATGACCGATTGGGGTTGTTGTTTGTGTGGGCGGTGACACGCCCTATTGTCTTACTATTTTTTCATGTAGCCTATGATCAAGGCCCTATGGAAAGTATTACGCAAAGAAAATATAATTACAATCGGTCCATTTATTTGGTGTGGCATCGCCCTCATTCCACAAACAAAGTATTTTTTGTTATACACTCGATATACTTACCAAATCTTGACTCCGTTCCTATAATTGTTTAAGAGATACAGCCATTTCAAAATTCGAGCTGTATGGGGCGGAGCCACGGTCATTTTACCCCCATGCAGTTCGAATTTACAAAAATGCCTTCTTTGTGAGCGCCTACGTCGTAAAAGGAACCTACATTCCAAAGTTTACGGATTTGCTGTAGCCGTGTGGGCTGGGTATTGATCATTCAGTTACACAAGCCTTTTATATATACAGATTTCTGAAAGGAATGTTGCCAGTAGTCATGAAATCTGGAGTACATTCGTTTCACATGAGTATAAATATTCTAATTAAAAATGAGCGGGATTGGATCAATGGGTATGGCTTCGCCTATAAGAATGCGTTGACAGTTTAACATGTGGTGTTCTATTAACCCAGAAAATGAGGACTGAATAAAATTATCAGCAATACGTGGGATCTGGACAAAAATGGGTTGAATTGAATAAGTTGTCGTGGTCCCAATCTTAGCACTCTATCTTTTAAAACGCAATATCTGGAGGACTATAGCGCCATTCGTCTAGAAATTTGGTACAGATTGCTTGAACATCAAAGAACGTATATAAGAAATGGATTGGTCGGATCAAGGGGTGTAACTGATATTATCAAAAAGTTAAAAACTGAAAGTAAATGGAATAGTATGCATGGCACCGTGTTATTGAATTGTTACAGTACGAAACATCATTATGAATAACTTTTGAGGCAGAATGAAGTGTGCCAGGTCAGCCAGTACTCCACATAATAGTTAGTATTTGATTTAATTTCAACTCCATATAATGGTTAGTACTTCATTTCAACTTTAAACTTTTAAGGTCTTGAAGCTACCAATGTTGCTAACTAAATTTTAGTCAGTTTACACTTTAATCTGTAGGTACGTCTAGCATCCATGGCGGGGTAAGGCGCTCATTACAACATACGATATAAAAACAAATGGAAAATGGATGATGAAATTCGAAAAGAACTTGATCCGGCCGACATAGTTCCTCAAGGTACCCCAAAATTGTAAAGCAAGTAAGAGCGCCTGTTCGAGAACAACCTAGATGCTCTACTCGAATGTGGTCTAACTTCTAAAATGTATCGAGAACATATTTGAGCCGAATTCTTCACATAGGTTTGCATTGACATTCTTACAAAATGGTAAATGGTACATGAATTAAGGTTTCAATATCTTGCTCACGAAATGCTAGAGAGTTTCACGAGCTATGCCAATATTTTTTCTCAGACGAGGCCCTCTAAAACCTAAATGTGCTTGTAAATCTTAAACATTGTGTGAACCTGTGTAATCGATAAAAATTATCTCATCAGTATCTCAAATAACATACATCATGACTGCTTTTACCTTTTTCGGGCACGATTAGACCCTTCCAACCAATGCATTGAATGTTCCATTGTCTTGGATACATGTCTCATTAATGGTTATGATTCGACGCATAAATTAGGCTAAAGTAAAACATCGCCAGACACTCTATTGAAATATCATCCCCACGAAGCTGTTTATGTTCTATTGTGAGCAAACGCCTATCTTGCGCACAGCATTCTCATCTGTCAAATTTTAGGTAAATATGTTATGTAGCACTTTTTAAAATGTCTACCACATTCAGCCGACGACCATCCAATATCATTTTGTGGATTTTTCTTAACAGCTTCTGGCGTGGACACCTTAATTAGTCGATCACTATTGGTGTCAGCAGTAAATGTCTAGTAAAAACTTTCCAAACAATTTATGTTCCCATTCGTCTATAAAATTAGACTCGTGTTTATTCACAATAACAGGAGAAGCTGTACGATACAAAATTCATTAGGGGTAAAGGGAAATTACGTAAGTGTTCGTCTTGACAGCACGTACGGCCCCGTTTAAACTCTGCCAACTTAAATGTTGAAGTCGCAAACGAAGGAACAGATTCCCTCAATGTAGAATCTGGCTGACTTTCAGATACTTTTTTGTTACAGTTTGAATATTTAGCATACCCGATTTGTACAATAAATACTTCGCACTTATGTTTTATATGGAAACAAATTTTAAACTATATCCATCGCATTGTCTGCAACCCCAACATTACTTGTATTCTACACACAAATAAAATCAAATACAACCAATACCACATATAAATAGTGTTTGTTTTTCTTTTTAGCTAAATTAATTCTAATGCCCAGGCTTTTAACAAAAATTTAAATCTTTAAAATAAACACGATTTTCACACATACGGAAACATTTAGCGTAATCTATACCCCCGTCCTCGGAGGCCCATATGGAATTCTCTTCTAATTAAAAAGTGTAACACTTTCATTTCAACCATGGTGAAGAACACACTACCAAAATTTGCATCCTTTTTGAATATTTGATGTCGGTCGGTGTAACCCTTAAAATTTGATGGCAATAATAAAAGAACGACCTTTACCTCTGATTGAGAACACGCATTAAAAAAGTAGACGACGAACTGTAAATTCAAATAAATCCGACTTAATGTCACAATCAATCCACATTGACACAAATACTTTGGACAACAACCCAATATACAGTAGTGGTAGTAGCAGCAGCAGCAGCGAACAAAAATGAAAGGATACAATATAGTGAAACAGAGCTGTTGGTACTTATGGACCAGGGTTTGTGTGCCCATTTGTGCGAGTGTTTAACATAGTATAGTTTGTGGGCTTAAGTGTAACAATATTAAAGCGCTTCTTTTTTGCTGTTCATCCTTATGATTTTTTTTTTGAAGCTGTAACATGAACCCCTATTAGCGCGTATTTAACTGTTCATTTGAAAGTTTTATTTAAAGCAGTGATGCGTTAAATCAATACGCTCTAACATATAAACAAAGAACTAACCATAAGCGCACACACACACAAGCACATACAATTGTATGGATATGCTTTAAAATATGCTATATTTAGGGTTATAAGTGTTAGAGGCTACATGGAGTTTGTAACATTGTAAGCACTTGAACAGAGTGCGCTTCACATTAGAACAGAGAGCCCTAAAGAATGCGAACTTGGAGGCCGAGGATAAATGAATGTTCCGAATTTGGAAAAAAGTACAGGGTGGACCAAAAGGATTTTGAGTTTCAGAGGATCATGAATAAATTGGCCAATGTTAAGAAGTTTAATAGATTCACTTAATTAAAAACGATGCAGATTCTTTTCTGGTGGAGTCTGCTCCATCGTTTACGGCTGTAAAATATTGCGTGACAGAGTTTAAACGAGGCCGTACGAGCTGCCAACACGAAAACCATAGTGGCTATGCCATAGACGGTTAAGAAAATCCATAAAGTGGTATTGATCATCGCACATTGGCCGAAAATTTGGAGCTATGTTGTGCCGCGTTTGCTCATAATAGAACAAACATTGAAGAGTTTTAATACAGTGTTTGTTTAAAAAGTATGTAATCAAACCCAAAGTTTTTCAGTAACTGCTATTCCGGCAGCATCGCACCTTGCCACTCACGTAGGTAAAGTTAAAGTTCCACGTTGGTTTGCAATGACTAAATATTTGAGTAGCAGATCATTTTCAAAAATATTTCGTGTTTTTAGAGTACTCTCTGTTTTGAGTGCTGCCAAGCGTGCCGAAAACCTCTCATTCTAATTTTAAGCTGGCATGAAACATAAGTTTCCAATTTAATGAAAAACACCAGAGACCCATCACCGATCCATACCCTGACGACAACAGAAGAAATCGGCAGTAATAAATCCTCCCTGTGCCATAACAAGTGTTACCTTGGCTACCGGCGAATGTCAGTTCGTTATCAATAAACGCATCTGCAATAGACCAGAAAACGAAAAATCTATGCCACAAGTGACATCTTCGGTTAATCTCAGTGACAGGTCCTTTTTTTTGTGTGCGCCAAAACAAAAGCATTCTTTGGACTTGTGCCCAAAATGCGTGAGCTTAAATGCAAATAAATACAAGATGAGGGTTTACCATTGCTAAGGGTTGGTTGTAGTCTTAACACCGAGCATGTGGTGGCGGCGGCTGGGCCACCACTTTTTGTGTGGTATGCAAATATTTCAATATCTATGCCCAGAAGAGAAGGGTGCGTCATAAATAATGTCGTTCTCAAATTTATTGTATTCGTATCAAATATTTAACAAATGATTGCACTCAATGTCCTCTCATGTGGCTCCTTAAGCGTTCCGGGCATACATATGCAGCATAAGTGCGTCATAGTTTCACTTAGTTGCTGCCCCCCTCTCACATTTAATTCGTGTTCATGAGAAGTTCGCCAAATGTTCATTCCAATTTCAATTGGTAATGTCGCAGCAACTGACATTGTGACGCAATAATCAGGAGGTTAAAGCAAGTCCGGGTTTTGTTTTGTGTGTGTGCGTGTGTTTTTTTTGCAGTCCGATAACATTTGACTATGTTCGAGGGAGTAGACGAAGTGATGATGATGGTGTGGTAGCTCTGGTGGTCTTGTGGCATTGGTGGCAGTGGTCCTGGTGGCAGCGGTAATGTTGGCGGTCTTTGGGTTCACCCCAAATATTTGGTTTTATTGGGATGTTTTACATTGACAAAGGCAATTGCGTCATAGTGCGAGTTTGATTTGTTTGATGCTGTTCGTTGTTCATCATATGTAAACGTTTGGAATGTTTAAAATTACCAAATATATGGGAAAGCAGAAGGCTGTGTTTTAGACTACCGTGGATATGAGGTTTAAATAGTGAAAATATATTGGAGTCAATGAATAATTGAAATAAACAAGGAAATTAGGAAAATCTCGGCATTGGTTGTGGTGCTAGTTTTGGGTAAATACCATATGAAGGGTTCAAGAGCTACAGTCGATTTCTAATATTTTGTCTACTAAATTAATTGAAAATGTAGTAAGAAACTTCTTCTTCTTTCAACAGTAATGTATCTATCAGTAGCCAAGCGCTTCGTTCTTTTGCGGTCCGTAGATAGTTCGTCACAGCAAGCTTAGAAAACAGATCCTTCACCTGGTCCATCCATCGAAGTTTTGGTCGACCACTCCTGCGTCAACCATCGAGTTTATTCCGGAAGACTTTTCGAGCTAGAGCATTTTCGGACAATGTGTCCGAGTCTGCGCATTTAGTCTATTTGAACGCGCCTGACTACGTCGATGTCGTTGTACAGCTTATACAGCTAATGATTCATTCGACGAAGGTACTCGTCGTTAACGATAATGGGTCCAAATATTTTGCATAGTATTTTTCTCTCAAAAACTCCGAGAATAGATTGATTCGCCTGCGTATTTACCCAGGATTCTGCGCTGTAGAGCAAGTCAGGTAGCATCAGTGGCTGATAGAGTTGGACCTTCTTTCGTCAAGAGAGAGCTTTATCATTAAAACGCTTGCTCAGTGCTTAGTAGCAGCGGTTTGCGATCAATACTCGTCTCTTAATTTCCAGGCTGACATTTTATTTTTGTTTATGGCGGAGTCGACGTAGACAAAATCATACACATAACGTTCACGCAGCGTCCCAAACGAGTAAACTCTGTGTTCGTTATAATAAATAACTCGTTAATGACCAGACCCACATCTGTCGACTACATCTCAGTGCTCGAAAAGGTCGCAGTAACATCCCGCAATCCACGGCCAATGATATCTATATCGGCGGCATAAGCGAGCAACATGTGACTTTTGTTGAAGATGGTAACATTCCTGTTTACCGCAGCCTTTCGCATGATCATCTCCATTATCATGTTAAAGAGATCGCACGACGAACTATCGCCTTGTCTGAAGCCTTGCTTGGTAAAAATGGCTCATTGTTATATTTGTGCCTATTTTCACTGAAGACTTCGTTTCAGACAGAGTCATCCCGCAAAGTCGTATAAGCTTCACCGGGATACCAAATTCAGCTGTAGCAGCTAATAGATTCTGTCGTATCAGACTGTCGAATGAAGCTTTGTAGTCGTAGGTGTCAATCTGTAATACTAGGGTCTATGGTGGTGGTGGATTTACCAGGTCCTAAGTCACACTGATAAGGTTCAATCAGGTTCGCTAAAATGGGCTTTAGTATCTTACATAAACCTCTAGACAGGACCTTGTATGCGATAGGTAAAAGGCTGAACTCGCGATAATTTGGATCGCCTTTCTTAGGCACAGGACATAAAATACTCAGAATCCAATCATCGTGCATGCATTCCTTGAGCAAAATCGTGTTTATGAGCTGGTGCATGCACGTTGACAGTTTATCGCCGCCGACATTAAAAATCTCTGCCGGCATTCCTCGGCTTTGTTGTTTACGGTGCTGATCTCGTTTTGGCTCGGTGGTGGACAGTCTACTCCATCGTCGATGGTTGGTGCGATTTCCTCACTTATGCTGCCTTTGGGAACTAGTAGAGATTATAAGTGTTCCCTTCATATTTGCAGCGCATTTTGAATGTCAGTGACCATACAGGAGGAGATCCCTGGTACAAAACCTTTGCTTTTTACCTTTTGGTAGAACTTTCGGACTTCACCTCTATGCCTGTAATTATAGATATCCTGGCTCTCTTTTATTTCATAAACGCTTTTTCCGCCTAAAGAAACGTGTCATCTCACTCCTTTTCTCATTATAACGCAATGTCACTGCACGCGTTGGTAGCATGCCATGCAGCATCCCTTTTTCAGACATTTCGCCATATTTCCCATCGTAACAGAGCGTGGTATGAGCGTGGTTTTTCATAACCCAAGACGGTCGTTGCAGCAGTGATCATAGAATTCGCAATATTCTGCCATTGGGTGTCGGGAACATCAGAATTAGGGGAGTTGTTCGAAGTAATTGAGAGAGTTGGTTGGTGAAGGCATTGGCTATCTCGGTGGTATGCAGCTTTGTGATGTCTAGCTTCCTTTGCGATTAGTTACCTTGGCTGCAACTAGTTGGTGATCCGAGTCAATATTTGCACCGCGCATCACACGCACGACTATAACGATTGACATACGTCTTCCATCAATTGGTTTCTTGTATTTTGAGGGATATCCAGGTGGCCTTTTGGATATCTTTATGCGGGAATCTGGCTCCATTCACTATCATGTTTCTTGCCGACGGGAAACTAACTGGTCTGAATCCGTTATCGGAGGTGTTGTTGTGCAGACTGAATTTCCCGTCTGCTGAACCAAGAGAATCTTCCCTTTCTATTTTAGCAGAAAAATTTTAATGTCATGTGCAGGGCAGCAGTCATATATTTCCTCCAGGCGCTTATAGAATGCAAAAATGCCCTTGTCTTTGTATTCCGTCGGGGCGTGTACAGCTTAATGTAAAATGATTTCGCCTTGGTGTTAATAGTGGCTATTTGGTCACTTACAGGGTTAAACCGCGAGACCAGATGTCGAAGTATCTTGCCGACTATGAATTTACATCCAAATTGGGTGTCTTTCTGCATGGCAGCTATAAAAGTGGTCACAGTTCTTTCGAATTGTGCATCCCTGTTCCGTCCATCGCATTTCTTGTATGGCGGTGAAGTCAGCCTTGTATTTGTCGAGGACATCCTCCAGTTGGATATAGGCACCTTCTCTGTAGAGAGTTCAGACATTCTAGGTACATACCCGTTAATCATGGTCCTTAAGACGTTTGCGGGGGTGGTCAACTTTGGGAGGATTCTTGTTTTTATTTTGTTCGTGTTTTCATAATAACTAGTTTTGTTTAAGGAGAGTGGCTTATTAGGCCACCCTGACCGATCCTAGTTTCTTGGGGCTGCCAAAGCCTCTAAAAGCGCCATTGTGTTGAGGTTCAGTAACTTCTGTTACCTTCTTCCTAAGACGCATCGGTGATTACTCAACATTGCGCCTTCTCACATTTGCTACCACTGAACAGATGTTCAATGGCATTGCCCGAGGAATACGTGATCTCTCGGACGTTGTGAGCTGCTTGGGGACCTCCAAAGAGAGTTTCTGGTTATTCCCAGGTGAATAACAATCCAAATACTCGAATATATTTCGCGCAACAAATTTAGTAAATTATCCATACTATAATTTTTTTAATACTAACAAAAACGTGTTTTTATAGCATACACAGATTAAGATGCGAAATTTTGCACAGCTATAATTCTAAACCAATTCCTCCTTCGTTATACGACTTAGAAACAGCTACCCCAGATCGAACTTTTTTATAAAATCAAACATAATTATGTTGATCCAACATTAAATTCGCTGTTGCTTTTCTCTTTTTATCATTTCATTATTATATAATAAGTACATTTTTTTCAGAAATCAAATTAAATTATAATTTGTAACGCCCCAGATTGTTGAGCAAAAGACGGGGGGGCTGTAACCACCAAAAATAAAACGAACCATCAAAAAACATTGTGCCATTGTACACATTCCGCGCAACCATGGCGATATTATTATTGCCAAATTATAAAGCGAACGCGCAAATGAAATGAAATTACCATACAATAAAGGGATTCTGCATGTCGTTTCGCAACACAGATAAGTCACACCATGGCAGCCATGTTAGCCAAAGAAAGCACAGTAGCCCAGAAAATGGGGTTGAGGAGCAACCGCAGTCGGTATCATAGGACAGACAGACACAATGAGGAGGACACACTCCCCAAAGCAAATGGAAACTTCAGATAAAAACCACGACAAAATGAAAGCGTTACACGAAAACAACATAAATGTATGACTGGATGTACGCAACAAACAACTCGGCGGCGGCGGCGGTAATGATATCAAGCAACCACCCATCAACCACCACTGTGCCTTTACCACCCACCTGCAACAGACCCAAAGTATGAAAACAAGATTCAAACCAAAAGCCACCAGCTGTGACCTTTGTGTTAATGACGCACAAGAGTGTGTGTGTGTGTCACAGCGCTTTTTTTTGCGAGCAATTCTTCTCGGATTTCGGTTCTCTCACTGAGGGGGGGGGAGGGGTGTGCGACTGAACATCCCGTGGCAACAAACCCCAATTGAATGTTACTAGGTACATTTTCGTGTACATGCCGATTCTGATCCTCATTTTCACGGATTTTCCGCTAAAAGGCGCGACGAAATTAAGATTTTGTATTTCTTTGCTGTATTTCGCTGTTGTTGCTGTTAATTTATGATGCTACCGATTGTGTTGCAAGGGCTTACCAAAGGAGCCGAACTGTAACTGGAATGATGCAATGAATGCTACAACAACAAATTGGTGATGTTTAATTGAAAAATTATCACTACACGGTTGTCACACAATTTGTTGGTCTCATTATGGCCACATCGGCTGATAGATTCAGATGCGGTGGATAGGAAATTGCAAAGGTTAAGTCTAACAAGTGTTATGTTGTAATACTTATTTATTAGGGAGATTTTGATAAGATGTAAAGATGTGGAGAAAATGGTTATAGGAGGAAAATATCACACACAATATTGTTTTGTAGAAAACATTGATGGTTAAAATTGAAGGTGACCAATCAATTCATTTAACATTTTTGGTGACCTTTTTGCATTACTATGGACCAACATACAGTTGACCTGGGTTTGACCACTATCACTGTCATCTACATTTCTTTGACCTGATGCTCACTTATTGTTTCGTCATAACATGCTAGCTCTTCTTTCTGTCATTCATGGAATGCAAATGGAAAAATTAATCTCAATTCTTCTAGTCCACGAAAAAAACGACATTATATTTGTTCGAATTTCTACCACTCTCCTTAAATAAAAAAAATTTATGAAAAAAAAAGATAAAAACAATAACTACATTCTATGAGCGGAGGAGGAAATATATGACCGCTGCTCTGGCCATGACATTAAAATTGTTCCAGGGTATTTTATTACGAAAATAGGAAGTGATTATGCATTTGGCAAAATTAGTTACATAATAAAAACGTCCAATAATGGATTAAGACTTGTTAGCTTCGCGTCGACAAGAAACATGGTAGTGAGAGGAACCAAATTCCTGCAGAAAGATATCCACAAGGCAACCTGGATATCAGCTGATCAAAAGACAAGAAACCAGATTGAACGTGGCAATCGATAAAAGGTAGTGCTAAAAACGTGAGCAAATGCCAAGGTAGCTAGACACCACAAAGCTACATACCACCGATATAGCCAATGTCTATTCCAACCAACTCTCTCATTTACTTCCAACAAACCCCCCTACCGCACTGTTATATGAAAAACCATGCTCAGACAAGCCCTTATATGATCAAAAATATCGAGTATTGTCTAAAGGAAAGGATGTTGTATATAAGGCAACACTACAGCCAATGGATATCTCGTGTTTCGAGGTAGCGCTATCTAGTAAAGAGAGAGAGACTCATCGTTTCTTGCGAGGAGTACAGGGAAACAGGTGAAGCCAGGAAGTTTTGGAAAAGACAGAGATGGAATTTTGGCCATAGGCACGCTGTAAATGCTGTAAATGTGAAGGCATCATTTTAGTAAACTGCTTGTTTCCGCTCGATTCCAAAGACAGCAGAAATGACGACATCATGAAATCACAAAAAAAGACAAGAAGTCAAGAAACCAGATTGATCACGTGGTTATCGAAGCCATGTAGCGTTATACACGTGCGAGTGATGCGAAGTGTATTTAAGTAATATTAAAAACCATTTTAATCAAATGTAAATCATACCACCGAGATAGCCAATGCCTACTCCAACCAACTTTCTCAACCCCCCTAATTCTGATGTTCCCGACACCTAATGGCAGTATATTGCGAATTCGATGACCACCGCTGCAACGACCGTACTAGGGTATGAAAAACCACGCTCAGACAAGCCCTGGTATCATGAAAAATGCAGCGTAATGTCTGAGGAATTTGTTACTGCCTACAAGGAAAAGCCAATGATAACTCGTGCTGTTATGAAACTACATAATGATAACAGAAGGGAGACGAAACGCCTCTTTAGGCGAAAAAACATATAAGAAAGATAATAGAAAGCCAAGATATAGAAGGACAGGGATAGAGGTGAAGACCGAAAGTTCTAACAAATGTAAAAACAAAAGTTGTAAGAACAGAGATGGAAATCTGGTCATACGCGTATATGGAGGGAACACTTTTGTAATCTAATAGTTGCCGAGGACAGCATTAGTGACGAAATCACGCCATCAAATGGCGGAGGATTGTCCATAACCGAGCCAAAACGAGATTACCACGGTGGACTGTCGGCAAAGCTTTTTAAGGGCGGTGATGAGCTGGCAACGTGCATACACAAGCTCACTAACACGATTTAGATGAAGAAATGCATGCCCGATGATTGGAATCTATTTTCGCGGTATCAGACTTTGTACACACCGTATACAAGGTCATGTGGAGTATGTTATGTGAAAAAGTAAAGATAACCTTAGCGAACCCGATTGGTAACTCCACGATCGACCAGATATTTATGAGGGTTGAATTTTATGAGGTAATATGCATAGAACGTTTTGACATACGAGTGATATTTGTGTTTACCGATGGTATGGTGAATTCAATCGTGGTCGTAGTTTACTCCAAGACGAATTTCGTGAAGGCCGTCCTAAATCAGCTGTTGTTCCGAAAACCTTGAAGCTGTGCGCGAACTGATTTTGCAAGATCGTCATGTGACCTATCCTGAGATTGAGACAACCTTAGGCATTAGTAGGACCACCATACAATCAATATTGCATAACCATTTGACTGTCAACAATTTGTCAATCGCTCAAAAAAAGGCTCGTGTCGATTAGTCGAAAGAAATGCTCCAAAAATACGATCGCGGTGCTTCGAAACACGTCTATGACATCGTGACAGGTGATGAATCCTGGATTTACGCGCATATGTCCGAAAGTAAACATCAGTCAGCTGTATGGGTGTTTCAAGATGAGCCAAATCCAACAAAAGTTCTTCGCGCCCGAAGCACTTCCAAGCAAATGGTCGCCTGTTTTTTTTTTTCGAAAAAACCGGACATGTCTTAACCGTACCACTAGAACAACGCAGAACAGTGAATTCTGAGTGGCACACAACCATTTGTTTGCCAGTTGTCTTCCAAGAAATCAGGAAAACCAACCGCCGAAGACGGATCACTCTTCACCACGACAATGCGAGCTTTCACACATTGGCTCAAACAACTGCATTTTTGAGCACCCAAAACATCGATTTGATGGGTAATCCGCCGTATTGTCCTGCCTTCTTTTTATTCCCGTACGTAAAATACAAACTAAGAGGTAAACGTTTTTCGACACCTGAAGAAGCGGTTGCTGCATTCAGAATGCATGTTTTGGAGATACCTCAAACAGAGTGGCAAAAGTGTTTCGACGATTAGTTCAAACGCATGCAAAAGTGTATAAATCTTTATGGGGAATATTTTGAAGAACAATAAAGTAATTTTCGAGGATTAATATTTGTTTTTGTTCTCTAATCCAGAAACATAAAATTCAACCCTCGTATATTACGACAAATTCGATATTCATATAACGACAAATTCAAGAAATACAGATCGACACCTACCATTTGCTCATCGATTACAAAGCTTCATTCGAAAGTCAGATACGACGCTGTTAGATACTATGGCAATAAGCTTGATGAACAGCGCAGGATGGTCAAAAGAGAGCGAAAAAGACCGAAGCCCTTGGAATTCTTGTCTACGTGCGGCTACTGCTGCATGAACTTCTGTTGATGCTGCCAAAAATGAAGTAAAAGAACACCCTCATGTTATTTTCACAAACCTATGTCATTGCCATCAATGGTCGACTACTCAAGAAAAACATGTCACTGCAGCCTTTTCGCAGATTCAAAGTGAATAAACGTAAGTCAAATTCAATTTAAACAAGCACGAAACTACAACAATTGTTTAAACAAACAACGAATCCCAGTTTTTTGGGAACTGAATATCCATAATAGTAACAAATCGTCGACTATTCGTGTGTCTGAACACTAATTTAAGGTCTTATAAAGCTGATTCATCCATCGTGGTTCCAGTCATATACTTCTTCGATGCTACGGTTATGAACGATTATTCAGCAACAACGGGAATTCCATTTTTTTAGATTTCTGCTCGTTAAAAGCAAAATAATTTTCCGTTTCTACATTTTCAATCTGCGAAAAGACTGCAGTAACCTGTTTTAATTTTCGACCAGTAATATTAGGAGTAAGAATATTAAAGTGCTTTGTATTTTGTCCTGTTCGGATCCCGTAGCTGTTTTATATGTCTACCTTTATTGTCTGTTGCTACCAATGTCTGACTTAAATTCCCTGAAAAAAATTAATGATTTAAAGCTTTAATACCAAATTTGTATTGTAATATTTTTTCAAAAACTTAGATGCAAATAAATAAACTTAAATAAAACATACTCATTTACTTGCTATATCATTGCAAATGTCATACAAGAGTTCTCCATTTGAATGATACCCCAAATTGATTTCCATTTCTAGAGCATCCGGATTAAACACTTTTGTATACTACTTCTGAAAAAATCGTTCACTTCAAGTATCTTTACATTGGCTTTTCTTATAAAATGATCTAAAAACGCAACACCAACTGGAAAATGTAGCAATAAAAACCATCTAACACGATTTCCTGTGTAATTTTATTTGTCGTGGAAAAAATACACCCCATGTAAAATGTTTGTTAAATTATATATTGAAATACAAAAACTCTTATAAATTTTAATATGGGCAACAAGGAAAGAAATCTAAAAATTGTTAAACAGGATTTCGGTTATAAAAAAAATCAAACTATTTCCGATAACTGGCAGTCATAAATTGGCAGATTTTACCTACAAATATGAGGCGGCAATTGTTGTAAAAAGTTGATTTGTCTAATTTGCATAGTTTCAAAGATTTACTTCATAAACATACTTCATACAGTAATTGTATACAAATACATTTATCTCAGACATATCATCCTTTGTCAGCATGTTCTTAAAGTCCTAAAGAATTTCACCATTACGGTAGAGACATCAAACCCCTAGAATTTCAAACATATTTTATATCAATACCGCAAAAAGTAAAAATCTTAAATATCATTTTAAAATAACATCTTTTTTTTGGTACTTTTAGATCAACACTATTTATATGCTTGGTTATATGAATAAGTTTGTAACGGGTGAACTCAATAAATACTGAAACGATTTTGATAATTCTTTTATTAGAACCTCACAATTTTGCTGATAAAATGAGGGGGTCACTTCAATTTGTTATTGCCAATAGTTTAATGCCTTAATTTTGGTTTTAAAGTTGTTCAAATTAATAAGCATAAGCAGCATTGAATTCCTTGCATTATTGTTTTTTGAGTGACTTCTTCGATACACTCGATACACTTTCGTTTCGGAGAACTCCGTGTCTGTAAGTGAGCATAAGCTCTAAATTTTATTTTTATTATTTTGAATATTAGCTGAGTAATATCAAACGCGGTTTCAAACATTCTTGCAGCACCTTGCATTCTTCTCGGGTGTATATTTTGCCCGACATTCACGCAAAAGTTAAAAGCAAAATATCAGAAAACCATTTCAAAAGAATATTTGTATATTTTTTTGCGTTCAACCAGAAAATGACATTTCTATGGTTTTGTAGCTAAGTGAAAAATACACACAAAAGTGGAATGTACAATATAGCGTTGTTTTGTACGCAACACAAGGTTAAGCTTTAGCCCAGGAAATAAGGAAGCGCATAGGGATAACAAACGGCTAATGCCAAACGGAAGAAGAAAAGATCAAAAGCGGAAAAGTGCGTAGTTGTTGTTAACAAATTAAATTATTTCCGACACACGGAGCAAGAAAAAAGGCAAATCCTTTTTTCCTCTAACTCTCTGAATAGAGAAAAAAAAAATCAATTTTAGTTGTTGGCCTAACTGTGGCACACACAGACACAAAACCAATTTTAAATAAAGGAAATGCTTAAAGGATATCTCGCAAACGTATGTAAAAAATTAAGATGCTGCAAAATGATCTCTGTGACAGTTGCATAAGTAACCAACAGAGGTGGTAAGATTTTCGAAAACCAATCCAATTCACATAATGGCATTAAAAAGTCAAACAAACTGACATATGTACCTCACGTATCTGTGTCCCTTAACCGTTGGCTACATTCATTCATGCACATATGATCCTGTTTCTCAACAAAAATCCGGGAAAACGGTTTCAATTTCAGTCGAATGCATATTTTCATTACGCCAAACAAAAGGTGTGAACCATTTATGTTTTTTTTTCGGTGGTAGTTTGTTGTCCTTTTTTTCTGTGGTGTGTGAGTTTGTTTTTGTAACCAAATGCAAACATATAATCCTTCAGGTAAATAGTTTTAATCCTTTGTCATACATCTTCATTGTCATGTTGTCTGTCCATGTGTGAATGACATGTCATTTCATAATTCTTGCAGCTACTGGTGCTGCCGCTGTTGCTGCTACTGTTAGCATCTTTTTGTTTGTCATTATTTTGCAAAAATTGCATTTAATTTATTTTAATGTTTGCTACAATGGGATAAAATGGGATTAGGTTACCCCCAAAAAACAAGGACAGGAACAAGGACATTGTGTAATATTTAATGGTCACGACTGTTGGGCAGTTATGCATTACACATTTTTGTGTGTAAATTCAATTCACAGGCAGATATTTTAAATGTATGTTAGTTATATATATCAACTTGAGGTCAGTTAGTTGTCATTTACAGTTTAATATAACAAAGCGATATTTGCATATTGTTATTTTGTTTTATGAAACGTTATAGACTGTTGTTTTTACTTCGATAGATTATATCGAATTATTGGCTTAAAAAGAAAATCCGATTACATGGCAGATTTTAGTAAATTTCTTGAGCAACTATTGCGGCTTCGTAAAACCATTCAAATTAATCTAAATTGAGGAAGTTTGCGTATTTTCGAAATCGGCATACATTAAAGTAAGCGGTCACAATCTTTCGTGAGACAGACACAACAAAACTCTGTTATTAAATCATTCCATCACCCCTTGCACAATATTTGACAGTAGTACTTAATAGGTGTCTTAATGTAAGATCCGAGTTAATATATTTTCAGTTTTGGGTTCTGAAAAACTTTAGGTCACAAAATGCGCTATTTGCCAGCTGAGACGAGTGTTATGAAACCACTGGGGTCTTATTAGACGAGCTTTCCGCACTGTACATCAGGTACTCATTATTGCTATGTGGTAGGAGGTTGTGAGTACTGCTTTTGTGTACCGTAAGACTATCTCTTGTCAGAGATTGATGTTATTGACTTGTTTGCCAGTATGTCGTACGGTATCAGCCCTGCAGGTTTTGATGGGTGCTGCACTTACTGGATCTCGTTATTAACTGTCGTGCTGCGGCTTTCAAGTCTGTTGTGGAGGAAGTAGGACGTAGTTTGAGTAGCTGCAATGAAAGCTATAAAGGACGTGCTATTAATAGATTTTTGTCTAGTGTTTGGTACGCTTAGGAAGAACCCCTGACTTTGGCTTTAACCTTTGTCTAAGTCTCTTTCTACTAACGGGTCATGGGTCACCCGATTCCTTTTTGCATAAGAAACCCTTATTAAGCAGCTTCTGAAAACTTGTAACACGTATTATATGATTGTTCCTTATATAATGATACTAACTGTTCTCGAAGCGCTTCGCTACCCCTGAATTGTAATTTTAATGAACCAGAATCTTGTAATTTTTTGAGTTAGTTATACCCTTGCCCTATATATCATCTATATCATTTGATACGACCCAAAAGTGAAAAACTTAGAAGGAGTTTCTTTGAACCAATTTCGATTCATGACTTTTTAAGTCGTTTGAGCCATGTCCGTCTGTCCTTATATCTGTCTGTCACGATAACTTTCGAAAGACGCAACCAAATGTTTTGAAACTTAATATTTCACCAAACCTACTTATGGTATTGCAAATGAGCTACTTGACCATGACCCACCTGGTACCTCTCATTCAAATATATCATTCCGCCCACTTTATAAATCAAGTAATCAATACACCCAACGCGATCGTCCCAATCGATTTGGTACCGCCCGACGCGATCGTGCTAAAATTCTGTATTTATTAAAGATATAGCAGGATAAAGTTTTAAAGAAAAAAGAGGAAGTCTCGCCACGCCCCATCTTGTACCGTCCAATTTACAAATGGAGTAATAATATCAACACACCCAAAGTGATAGTGCCAACTTTTTCCAAACATCTTATTAATATCTCTAGGCCAATTGTAACATAACTTCAGGACGATCAAACTAATAGTATGGTTGTTATAGCGATTTTTTTTAAAAGGGGCATGGTACTGCCCAATTATATCGTGACTGTAATTCATACTGTATCAACAGCATATACCAAATACCATCTTCATACCTTTGGTTGTTTAAAAAATACAGTCGTTTAAAGTTTCAAGTTGCATACCACGCCCATTTATTCGATTCCGCCCATTTTTTGTTGGATCACGAATTTTGCTGTCAAATGCATCCACACAAATGTTCAAGGCGATTGTAGAAATAGTCTTCAAGATAAAAGGTCAAAGGGGCTGGGCCACGCCCACTTGATATATCAATAAATTCACCTATGCTATTTTTACTACCTACCATGATTCATTCGGCTTCATTCGGTGAAAATTTCGTTCCCAAGACAGCGCATTGTGTTTAATTGAACGCGCTTGAATACATCGATGTTGTTATACAGCTTATGATTCATTCGACGACGGTACTCGCCGTTAACGATAATGGGTCTACATATTTTGCGCAGTATTTTTTTGAAGACTTCCAGAGTAGATTGATCCGCTTGTGTTATTACTTAGGATTTTGCGTTGAAGAGCAAGACCTTTAGGATCAGTGTCTGGTAATGTTGGAACTTTGTTTGTCGAGAGGGGCCCTTGTCATCAATTCATTCGCTTAGCGCTTCTACAGCTTTTTAGTTTTTAAGCTGTACAATCTACTTAATTCTTTGAAATATGGTTCAATTAATCACAATTTGATAGCAGCTTCCACAGATTATTGCGATCGGTAGCGATTATAGCTAGGCCCCTAAAGTAAAGTCTTCGGGCTCGAATATGTAGTTGCAGTGCAACCATTTGCTACGTACCCTATAGCAGGGGTGGTGAGATAAGCCTCATCTTGGCCTTGGGGGTATGTCCCATACTGTTATACCTAATTTGGTATCTTCTGGCTGGAAGAAATAGCCGACAGTTGCGTTGGCTTGCTCCCAAATTGGCGACTCCTGTTTCTAGATAGATCAAACTTTCTCTGGCATACGCCTTGTACGATGATCAGAGTGTTTAGAAAGCCATGTGTAGGACCTTCACGGCGAGACTCAGATATAACCCTCGTCGACGCTTAAAATGCATGTCAAAAATATCTTAATATTCGGGCAAAACGGGAATAACACCAACTTTGAACTGTAGCAACTACGGCTCGGTAGGTTAGGTTAGGTTGATTCGGCAGACGCGTAAGGAGGCATAGCTCACATGGGTACTAGAATGAGTCCCAGTGTGATACAATTTCCAAATTTTCGAACCAAAAGTTCATATTCTGTTCGGTCAACGTCGCTTTTAAGCCATTTCGTTGCTCATATAAAGGTATGGATCGGTAAGTATTTCCTGCTTTATCAACAACGATCGTCAACTTTTTGCATTTTACAAAAAAAAAAAACAATAGCTTTTTTTGTGTGCCACAGTGTATCAAATAAATGGCGGTATTGATTTCGAATTTTTTTTTTAATTTACTTAATTTCCTTTTACACTCTATGAATTATTGCTTCTCGCGTTGTTGTGAATTAACACTTTTTCCATTTTTAAATTTACTAAAAACAGAATCTACTTCTTTACAGACGAATGGGAACGTCAGCTGTTTGAGAAGTTTTTACTAGACTTGTCGATTGACTCATTGACAACATCGAGGGGGCCGGCGGTGAAACGAAAGTGTAGATGACCGAGACAGGAATTGAACCATGTATCTACAGCATGATAGTCGCGTGTTCTAACCATCATGCTTCGGCCAGCCGCAATAACTACTAACTACTGTTGTTATAAGATTAAGAACATCATGATCTATACTATAAGAATATGCTTAGGACATTGGTTTGGCAATTAATATCAACATTAAGAACTTTTCTGATCGTTTAGCCAATTTTGTGTATCATTAGATACACTAACACAAATTGATAAATAATATTTATACTTAATCTATATTGTGAGATGAAGCACATATGAACTAAGATACAGATAATGAGCTAACAAATACCAATGTGTCTCGAACCACTATCCTTTACTGAAATCCTATTGTGAAAGTGAAACTCTACCGCATATTCCACATTCTATTATCCATGTTCGGCCATTTTTCGAAATTCCCACGGCAACATACTTCGTGTGAGAAATTGAAATTTCTCAACAAGAAACTCATGGTCACTTATGAAGGCGGATTACCAATGCCCAAAAATAACCCAATTTCCGCAACTTCCTTTCTTTCTTACTTCCTATGTCCTTCGTGAGTAGTCCAAAGAACTCATTAATCATAATCTCCAACAATGTAAAATTGGCAATAAAATGAACCAAATATTTTATACAAACATTCAATAAAAATCAAAACGATAACGTTAGTATTAAACAGGTAAACACTATTAGCACAGCTACTCCTACACAAAATTGAATCATCTGAATGAAAGTAACAAAGGTCAGTTTAACGTTAACTCCCCCTTTCACTATACAGATATCAAATAATTTCAATTCTTTACATTTGATTTTATAGGAATTGAGTGCTCAACATTGTAGTGGAAGGAATGAATTGAATGGACCAAAGGAAGTAATGGATTTCTTTCAGCTCATTGAGTTGAATGAGTGAGCGTTTGAATGAGATATAAAACCAAACAGGGGTTAAGAATATTTTCATAAAACAAAATAAAAGTAAAAGAAAAACTAAAAGAAAAAATTAAATAAAAAAAAGAGACAAAAGCATTAACTCAAAAGAGAACATATATGGTTGAGGACTTTTAAAATTACGTGCTTATTCAATTATTGATAAAAATCCAGTAGAAATGAAGACAACCCAAAACAAATTTAAAACATTATGTAGGCAGTACATTCAAGATGAAATTCTAATACTTCCAACATAATTTTTAACAATATTTGGTTAATAAATACTACACATATATGTATTTTCAATAATTTGTATTTATGATATATCAACGTTTTTTACATATAAAATAAAATAAATATCCATTGTTTTGCATGATACTTTGGGTTATTCAGTTAGAGGTTATTTTTCCTAGAGAAAACGGTTATACTTGTTACCTCTTCATTTACAATATATATCACCTTAGCAGCACCACACCCTTTTGTCAAACTCACATGTGCTACTTCAACTATGTTACTCAACTATTGCTCTCCTTATGTTCTGGTATGTCCAGTTTGTTATCCTTTCAGTTTTTTTTCACAATATTTAATTTCCTCTTTTACACAATTGTTTTATTTCTTTGTAACTAAAACAATTTCAATACATTTGAAAAATATTTAGAATTTTTTTCAATGTTCAAATAAATTGAATGCAAACAAAAAACATTAAAGAATAGACAGGTTATTGGGATCGCCTTTTATTAAAGACCCTCTGACGTTAGCAATTTAAGGGTGCAGAATTAATTGAAACTCTATGGATGGATCATGACGGACGTCGAAGGCAACTACCAACCACCATCTCAACATGTCATGATGACAAAGTGTGTCATACATACCCGTCGCACTCATATAAATGTGTGAAATTGTGACCAATTCTTGGTTGAATGCTTTTTGTTTTGCTCAAATATTTAGTAGAAATTTACAGGTGATTTATCAATTTGCATTGTTGTATACAAATCAATTCAATTACTTTGTATTTGAGTTCATCTCCACCCCTTGATTCATCTATATTTGTTTTGGTATTTGTTATTTATACCTTTAGAAGTTTTGGTAGGTGTGTGCCTGTGTATGCGTGTGTGAAGCAGCAAAAGCCACATGACAAGTTAGAATTGAATCAAAAATATATATCGGATAAAGGTCACACTTTTGGTTTTGTCATTGGTCAGGTTTTTTTTCTGTTTTCTTTTTTTTGTGAGTTTCCTTGTATTTGTTACAGTTTCTGTATAAATTTGTTAATCAAGTGTGTGAAATTTCGTTATATGTGTCATTTACTTGATATTTAGCCAGGTCAGTCGAATTCCATGAATTCTATTATGAGGTAATTAGTATACTTTTGAGATTATAGTGAAAGGGCACTGTACTGACGGATAGTCGTTGAAGCATCGTATTTGTTTGATATCCCATTTAAATTTAACTCTGAAGCATAACAATTTCAATCTGAAATTTTTTAATTTTTTTTTTTAAATAATACTATGTTGTTAACGAAGTAGAATAAAAAATAACGTTATACCATAGGGGAATGTGGGATTTTCTAATTTGAGTATTTTGATTATTATTCACCTAGGAATAACCAGAATCTCTTTATGGGCTTCCCCAAGCAGCTCGCAACATCCGAGAGATCCCGTTTTCCCCGGGCAATGCCATTGAGCATCCGTTTAGTGGTAGCAAATGTGAGCACCAATGTGTCTTTGGTAGTAGATAGCAGAAGATACTAAAGCTCAACACAACGGCTCTCTTAGTGGCTTTGGCTGCTCCAAGAAACTAGGATCGGGCGCAGTGGCCTAATAAGCCGCTCTCCTTAAACAAAGCCACTAATTATGAAAACACGAAGCAAAGTAAACCCCCCCCCCCCCCAAATGTTGACGACCCACGCAAACGTTATAAGGGCCATGATATAAGGATATGTACCTTGAATGTCCGAACTCTCTACAGAGAAGGTGCCTCTATCCAACTGGAGAATGTCCTTCACACACGTCGAAAGTAATGTGACATCCTTTATAGCTGCCATGCAAAAAGACATGAATTTGGATGGGGATTCACAGTCGGCAAAAGACTTCGACATCTGGTCTCGAGGTTTAACCCTGTACGTATAGCGACTATTAGCATAGCGACTATTCGCATCAAAGCGAAATACTTTTACATTACGCTGATTTGTGTACGCGTTCCGACTGAAGACAAAGCAAATATTGACTCGGATCACCACCTAGCTGCAGCCAAGTTACGTATGCGATTAAGAAGTGCTAAAAACGCACGTAACCTAACGCAAGGGAAACCAGACATCTCAAAGCTGGATACCACCGAGATAGCCAATGCCTACTTTAACCAACTCTCTTAATTTCATAGAACCTACCGCGCTTATTCTGATGTTCCCGGCAACCATAGCAGCACATTGAAAATTCTATGACCACTGTCGCAACTTTCCTACTGGTTTATGAAAAACCACACTCAGACAAGCCCTAATATGATGAGGAATGTCGCGAAATGCCTGAAAAAAAGGATTCTGCATATAGGGCAAAACTTTAGCCAATGGCAACGCGTGCAGTGACGGAGCGTTGTAATGAGAAGAGGAGGCAGATGAAACGCCTTTTCAGGCAGAAAAAGCTTCAATGAAAGAAAAAAAGGGCTAGGATATTGCAAATTACAGGGATAGAGGTGAAGCCGGAAGGTTCTACCAAAAGGTAAAAAGCTAAGGTTTTGGACCAGGGATCCACACCTGTAAGGACGGATACCGAAATCTGGTCACTGATATTCAGAGTGTGCTGCAAATGCGGAGGAAACACTTTTGATCTCTATTCGTTCTCGAAGGCAGCATAAGTGACAAATCACACCAATTATCGACGATAGAGTAGACTGTCTACCACCGAAACAAAACGAGATTAGCACGGTAATTGCACGGCTTAAAAACAAAAAGGCTGCGGGAGCCAATAGACTGCCGACAGAGCTTTTAAAAGCCGGCGGCGATGAGCTGGCAACGTGCATGTACCAGGTCATAAACACGATTTGGCTCAAGGCATTCATGCATGTTAATTGGAATCTGTGTGCTGTATGACCTACGCTTAAAAAAGGCGATCCAAGTGTGTGTACCATTTAATGCGGGATCAGCCTTTACATATCGCATAAAGAGTCCTGCCTTGTGTGTTATGTGAAAGACTAAAGCCCATTTTAGCCAACCTGATTGAACCGTATCAGTGTGGCTTAAGACCTGGTTAATCAACGACCGACCAGATATTCACACACCGACAAATCCTAGAGAGTACCCATGAAGTACAGATTGACGCCTACCATCTGTTTATCAACTACAAAGCTGCATTCGACACTCCGATACGACATAAACTATTAAATGCTATGGCTGAGTTTAGTACCCGCGCAAAGCTCATACTACTTTGCGGGATGACACTGACTGACACGAAGTCTTCAATGAAAAAAGACACAAATCAATAGAGACATATTCTATTGAGGCTTCAGACAAGGCGACAGTCTGTCATGCGAACTCTTTAACATTATTATGGAGATGATCATGCGGAAGGCCGCAGTAAACTCGACTGTCACCATCTTTAACTAAAGCCACATGTTGCTCACGTATGCCGATAATATTAGATATCATTGGCCGAGGAATGCGGTATGTTACTGCGGCCTTTTCAAGCATTGAAAAGCTGTCGGCAGAAGTAGGTCTGGTAATTAATGAGGACAAAATCAAGTTATTTGCTTCAACGAACAACCAACCTTCTCGTTTGGGACGCTGCGTGAACATTGACAACTGTAACTTTGAAGTGGTAGATAATTTTTTCTACCTCGGATCCGCCATAAACTGAAATAATAATGTCAGCCTGGAAATCAAGAGACGAGTATTGATCGCAAACCGTTGCTACTATGCCCAAAACAAGATTTAATGACAAAGCGCTCTCTCGAAGAACAAAGGTCCAAATCTAACAGACTCTGATCCTACTTGTCTTGCTCTACAGCGCAGAATTCTGGGTAATGACGCAGGCGGATCAATCTATTCTGGGAGTTTTCGAGAGAAAAATAATTTGCAAAATATTTTGACCCATCATCGTTAGCGAGTACCGTCGTCGAGTGAATCAAGAGCTGTATAACGACGTAGTAAAGCGCGTTTTAATAGACGAAATGCTTTGACTTAGACTCTTTGTACAAATGGACGGAAATGCTCCGGCTCGAAAAGTCTTCGGCAATAAAATCGTGGGGCGCCACAGGAGGGGTCGACCAAAACTTTGATTGATGTTATCTAACGAACTATGAATGGTGCTCTAAAGACCGAAGCGCTTGGATACTTTTCTACGTGAGACTACTGATGGATAAATTTCTGTTGTTGCTGCCATTAAATATAAAGAAGCAGAAGTAATATGAGCTTTGCCATGGGCTAAAAAATCCCGAGCTTAACATTGAAAACTCTGAGTTTATTCATCGAGGCATCATTCCAGCGCCGATGCCACAAAATAGGCATCAATATCACTAATAACTTCTTCATTCGAGCGAAATTTCTTTCCAGCGATCTTCGAGTAAGTAGTAATCGCTTGGAGACAAATATGAATGCGGAAGCAATTACTACTTCAAATAACGTAATTTTGACATTGTGTTTGTTGACTTGTGACACGGTGGTTTGTCACAAAAGTGACATCCACTTTTAACACAGTATTTCAAGGACAAGTGCTTATGCAAAATGAAGCCAACAAGTAATTTTGATATCTTTACGGTATCAGCTAACTCATGCTACTGCACTTTTCGACCATTCACTGCACATAAGCCACTGTAATAAATTTAAAATATTACTCTTGTTTCCACATAATCAACACCTGATATAGTATTAAGATATGAGAAAAGTTGAGTTACGTATTATTTTTAATAGGGGTAGAACATCTTGGCAATGCTTACGACATTAAGTTGACGATTGTACTTAAGAATAATTGCTATGGGCAAGCACATCAAGCAATCCCACATAAACATCCTGCTAGGATGGACACTTACTACAAAAATGGTAAACCACCAAGTCCAAAAGTTTTCCAATACAAAAAACCCCTCCTAATTACTGCAAACCTCATAAGTGTTTCTTGCGAACAAGTGGTGGAAACACAAGATTTCCTTTACTGAAGGATGTGTGGACGAACAACAAGCACAACCAAGCGCTCTCCAAAGGTTTCCGGCATCCGGTGGTACTAACATCAAGGCCTAACAAATAATTAAACTCAGCCAAAAACAAATACCAAACTACCATAGCCAAACGACGAAAACAAAGCAAGATATGTCTAAACAAAAGCACAGCACATCGATGAGAAATGGCATAAAAACAGATGCAAAAATTATTAAGTTTTCAAATACATAGCACAAATGAATTGAATTGAACTGAATGCCATAGATGCTGTTGTAATAAATACACCCTCTCTAAACGCTGTGTGATTGAGGCCTTACAGCCGTCATCGTAATGATAAACAGTCAAAAGTACCACCAAGGACTTGACACACAGCACAGTGCCTGAATGTACTCCTCTTGTGAGTTTCCAACTTCCAACATAAGAGGGCTTAACAAGGGTCAAATGATTAAACACCCCTCGGCAAAGCGTAAGAGCAATCTGGGCTAGGAGGCAACAAACGAGCAGGGGGATGATGTGAGTTGAAATTGTTTTGGAGGATTTTTTGCAATTTGTTGAATAATTGGAACATTGATTAGCTGTAAATCAATGTTTAAATGTCTGTCAATACGCGCAGGATAAGAGTCAGGACAATAACAATGAGGTCGTTAGACTCTAGAAAATATTCAATGAAATTTAACTGAGGGAGGGCTGTAAAGCAGGGTGAAGTCAGGGAATATGATTTTAAAACTTTCCACATCGATTTACTTTTACGTTTCTTTACTTACTACATTTAACACATTACCCTCGTTTTTATACCCTCTTGTATCATACTCGAGTATCTGAACATCATTGACGGCCTTGTCTTCTTAATGTCATGTCAATGAGACCGGCTGTTGATGCGAAACAATAGATGTGGGTGGGTGGGTGTTTGCCAGTTGCTTTGTAATTTCACTGCTTTGTTGAGTTTCGTTCGTTTTTTAATAAAACTCCTCGGTTGAAGTTGTAATAACCAACACAGCGGCATCCGCAACAGCCATAAGTTGTACCGGAAGTGGCCATTTTTGCGTTTTAAATTAAATTTTTTTTCCCGTTCCCACTGGTTTCCTTTTGCATCTTTATTTTCTGCTGCGTTACTAATCAGCGGAAATTTGTGTAATTTTTTCACTTTTGTTGGCGCAACTTTATGATGGCCCAAGTTTTTGTTTTTCGCTCTGCTGTGTTCCAATTTTTTTTCGTTAATTTTAATTTTGTACATGCCGAGAATTGGGTGATAAGTACAACACAATTTCTGTTCGCGTTGGTGTTGAAAAAATCTATAGCGTACAAAAGAGCGTTAGGCAGCGTTAAGGGGGTCAAAGATACCGGGGGTAATGTTACAAGGCTAATAATGAGGGCACCCTTTTATGAGTTTAACGCTTTTGAGGTTGTTGAAAGCTGTATGTTTTTGCGTTTTATTTCCTTAGATTTTGTTAATGCAAGGAATGCAGTTAAGTGGAAATTAGAAATTTAATTAAATTTAAACGAAAACATGTAGAATAACACTGAAAATACTTTTAGAGGACGGTGTTTATATAGTCTGTGTTTTAAGGGGTTTTGGTAATGAAATATATAAAATGTTATATTTTTAACGAAACCTTTTCTATTATGACATTTTTAAAGGGGATAACAAAAACAAATAGTTCAATTAGAACTTACAAAACAGAATGCACTATAATATGGTGAAATATTTTACAAACTCTATCACTTTCCACACTATTGATTTATATTATTCAAAACTATATATTTTTTTTCTTAATTGGCAGCAGCAACATAAATTCATATATCACTAGCCGCACGTAGAAAATAAGTCCAAGCGCTTCGTAGATAGTTAGTCGCACCAAGTGTACATAACAACTATTTCAAAGTTTTTGTCGCCCGCCCATCGAGTTTATTGACGAAAACCTTTCGTACTGGAACATTTTCATCCATTCGTACAACGTGTCCGAGCCAACGCATTCTATCTATTTCAACGCGCTTGACTACGTCGATATCGATGTTCAGCTCATACAGCTCGTGGTTCATTCGACTACGATATTCGCCGTTCACGATGATGGGTCCAAATATTTTGCTCGGCATACGAAAGCAACATGTGACTTTTGTTGAAGATGGTACCATTCCTGTAAACTGCAGCCTTCCGCATGAGAATCTTCATTACGATGTTAAAGAGATCGCAGGACTGACTATCGCCTTGTCTAAAGCCTCGCTTGGTAGAAAATGGCTCCGATTTTTGCCCATTTTCACTGAAAACTTCGTGTCTGTCAGTGTCATCCCGCAAAGTCGTATTAGCTTCGCGGGGATACCAAACTCAGCCATAGCAGGCAACAATTTCTGTCGTATGGGACTGTCGAGTGCAGCTTTGTAGTCGATGGACAGATGGTAGGTGTCGATATGCATTTATTGGGTCTTCTCCATGATTTGTAGTAGGGTAAATATCTGGTCGGTCGTGGATTAACCAGGTCTTAAGCCACCCTGATAAGATCCAATTAGGTGATTTAGTCTTTCACATAACACACTAGACAGGACCTTGTATACAATAGATAAAATGCTAATCACGCGATATTAGGTACACACACTTGGATCGCCTTTCTTAAGCTCAGAACATAGGACGCTCAGATTATAATCATAGGGTACGCCCTGAGCCGAATCGTGTTTATGATCTGGTGCATGCATGTTAGCAGCTCATCGCGGTCGCCTTAAAAAAGCTCTGGCGGTAGTCCATTCTCTCACCGTGCTAACCTCGTTTTGGTTCGGTGGTGGACAATCTACTCCGTCGTCTATGACTGGTGTGATTTCGTCACTTATGATGCCTTCGGGAATTAGCAAGTGTTCCTTCCATATTTGCAGCACACTCTGAGTGTCCGTGATCAGATTTTCGTCTCTGTCCTTATAGGTGGGGATCCCTGTACAAAACCTTCTTCTTCCTTTTCTCTTTATAACGCCCCGTCACCGCACACGTCGCCATTGGTTGCAGTTTTGCCTTGCAATATGCTGCCGCCCGCTGTGTGTCCGGAACTTCAGAACTATGGTGGTTTGTTTGGAGTAATTGAGAAAGTTGGTTGGAAAAGGCATTAGCTATCTCGGTGGTATGCAGCTTAGATGCGAATAGTAGCTATTCGGTCACTTACAGGGTTAAACCGCGAGACCAGGTGTCGAAGTCTCTTGCCGGCTATAAAACCACATCCAAATTCGTTTCTTTTTGCATGGCAGCTGTAAAAGATAACACAGTTCTCTAGTCGTGTGCATCTCTGCCCCGTCCATGTCCTTTCCTGTGTGGCGGTGATGTCAGCCTTTTATTTGTCGAGAACATCCGCCAGTTGGATACTGGCACCACCATCTGTATAGAGGTCGGACATTCAAGGTGCATATCCTTATATCATGGTCCTTATAACATCTGCGAGGGTCGTCAACATTTGGGGGGTTCTTGTTTTTTTTTTTCTTTTCTTCGTGTTTTCATCATAATTGTTTTGTTTAATAAGAGTGGCTAATTAGGCCACCGCGTCCGATCCTAGTTCCTGGGGCAGCCAAAGCCGCTAAGAAAGCATCTGTGTTGAGCTTTATATCCTTAAATAATTTCAAGTCCTTTACAAGTGTGTAGATATGAAAAATTGTAGCATTTTCTTCTTACTAAACCTTTAAAAATATATTCCCTACAAAACACAAAATAACACCGTATGGTTACCAGTCCCCAGCAAAATTTTTAAGAATTTCAATTTAAAAATTGAGGTAACAATTTTCAGTAGTTTTCTCAAGCCCACAACTACCCAACCAAAATGCTTACCATTTCTTGGCTAATTCTAAGTACAACCACTAAATTAATTTGTTCAAATGGTTTCATTGTTAACTCCGTCTTGCTAACCATAAGACTAACTACAAAAATAATTGCATTAACACCTTCGATTGTTACCAAATGCCCAGTAGGAACCTGGCAGAATTCTAACGAAACAACATAACAAATCGAAAGAGAAGCATCATTCATTGCCAGCACAACAACTTGTCATCCTGCTAATTGAATAAACTCCAATTCTATTCATATATTTTGCTTATTATGAATAGGTCACACAATGCAAAAAAATCACCTTTTTTCTTGTGGCAACCACAAAACAAAAAATTGGCAAAATACTTAGAAGCCAACGCAGCAACAAACACACAAAACAATGACTGGGCTAAGAAATCAGCACACAAAAAGTGTATGCAACAAAAGGATTTCAAAATAAATGCAGAAAACACCCTGATGTAGAACAATTACTAAATGCACAATTTATAATAGGCCAACTATGAATTTGAGTTAGTAACTTGGTACACTAAGCGTGAGAGAATTATCTAAACCATGATCGACCACCACAGCAAGACATATTTCTAGAAAATCCCACATCTACATGATGGTTTAATTTTTAGTTTCATTTTAACGACATCATTATCCAAAGATGAAACTGAGACATCAATGAAAATAAAGAAGTTATTAAAGTAGTAAAACTCAAAATTGATGATAATAAATGATCACCAAATGACCCCCTCCCCCTGTACAAATCACATAGACACAGGTTAAGAATGCATCGATCCACCATCGATCCAAATTGAGATTAAGAAAATAAAATCATAAAAACCTCAGCGGAAACCACAATGTTTGGAACAATTAAGGCCACCACGAAATATCGTAAATGCCACCAAACTCTGGGCTTAGCAAATGATGCCTCAATTGATGAAAACTTGTTTCAAAGAGAATCAACAAAAACAAATAAACGCGGGTGTTCTTACAAATCCCTTAAGAATCCCTAGGTGAGGAAGAGACAGCGCAGTATAAGTGTACATTTGAGTATTTTGTAGTTATGAACGATATAAAATAAAATCAATAAAAATTGGTGAATAGAATCTCTACTTATGGTTTGGTTTTATATACACATTCATTTCATTCAATATTTGTTTTTATAACTTTTTTTGTGTTGTCATAAAATGAAATGAAAAAATACCCAACGAAAATAAATTTAACTACTAGCACTACTACTTTTACTATTTACGAGAGAAGGCAGACGAGGGCGGTTCGAGATAAGAGGGAAAATTATTAAAGGAAAATTGAAGAAAAATTTAAGTAGTGATTATATACTCTCTCGACTATTCGCAGTTATGTTTATAGAACTGTGACATCTTTCATAGCTGCCATGCAGCAACACACGAATTTAGATGTGGATCAAGGCGAAATATTTCTACATTACGCTGAATTATGTCCACGCCCCGACGGAAGACAAAGACGAGGACATTAAAGATGCATTCTATGAACGCCTGGAGGAAATATATGACCGCTGCCCTGCCTATGACATTTAAATTGTTCTGTGAGATTTTAATACTAAAATAGGATGGGAAAAGGCTCTTGATTCGGCAGTCGGAACATTCAGTCCGCATAACAACACCTCCGAGAACAGATTCAGACTAGTTAGCTTCGCGTCGGCAAGAAAGATGGTAATGAGTGGAACCAGATTCCCGAATTAAAATATCTCCAAGGCAATTTGGATCTTCCCTGATCAAAATACAAGAAACCAGATTAATCACGTAGTAATTGATGGAATGCATGTATTAAGCGTAGAGGACGTGCGTGTGATGCGCTGTTCAAATATTGACTCTAAAAGGAAGCGAGACATCCCAAAGCTGCATAAAACCGATATAGCCAATACCTACTCCAAACAACTCTCTCAATTACTTCGAATCAACTCCCCTAATTCCGATGTTTCCGACAACCATTGGCAGCTTATTGCGAATACTATGACCACTGCCGCAACGACCGTACTGGGTTATGAAAAACCACACTCAGACAAGCCCTGGTACGATGAGGAATGTCCCGAAATGTCTGAAGACAAGGATGCTGCATGCAGGGCAAAACTGCAGCCAATGTATGCTACAAATATGGAGGGAACACTTTCGATCTCTACTCGTTCCCGAAGGCAACATAAGTGACAAAATCACACCAATCATCGACGATGGAGTAGACAGTCCACCACCGAGTCAAAACGAGATCAACACGGCTATTGCACGGCTTAAAAACAACAAAGCTGCGGGATCCGATTGACTGGAGGCAGAGATTTTTAAAGCCGGCGGCTTTGAGCTGTCATACAAGGTCCTGTCTAGTGCGTTATGAGAAAGACTAAAGCCAATTTAAACGAACCTGATAGGAACCGGCCGTGGCATAGTGGTTAGAACACGCGACTACCATGCGGGAGATCGCAGGTTCAAACCTGGCTCCGGTCATCTTAAAAGAAAAAAAATAAATAAAATTTTCTTTCATTGTCGGCTCCCCTCGAATGTTGTTGACAGCAACTTCGCAGTATTAAGCGTCGATTCAATCGTCGTGTCTAGTAAGAGCTTCTCAAAACAGTGACGTTCGCATTCGTCGATAAACAAGTAGGTGCCGTTAGTTGTAAATCTAAAAATAGAAAGCGTGTTAATTCACAACAACGCGAGAAGCTATCCCATACCTCATTCATGGGGTGCAAAGGGAAATTAAGTTTTTTTTAAGATATGACCTTATCAGTGTGGTTTTAGACCTGGTACATCCACGACCGACCAGATATTCACCCTACTACAAATTCTGGAGAAGACCAAAGAAATGAAGATAGACCCCTACCATCTGTTTATCGACTATAAATACTCGTAAGAATCAATTTATTCTGGGAGTTTTCGAGAGAAAAATACCCTGTTATCTAAGCTTGGTGTGACGAACTATCCACGAAGCGCAAAAGTTACTTACTTAATTTTCCTTTACACCCCATGAATGAGGGATAGTATGGGATAGCTTCTCGCGTTGTTGTGAATTAACACGCTTTCTATTTTTAAATTCGCAACTAATGGCACCTACTTGTTTATCGACAAATGCGAACGTCACTTTTTAAAAGGCTTTTACAAGACATGCCGATTGACTCGACACTTATACTGCGAAGTTACTGAGGACAACATCGAGGGAAAAATTAATGTTTTTATTTTTTAGGTGACTAGAGCCAGGAGTTGAAACGGGGATATCCCGCATGGTAGTCGCGTGGTCTAACCATCATACCACGGCCCGTCCCAGACGTTCACACAATATGCTCGAAAGGACCTTGTATGCGAATAATAATAGGCTTATTCCACGATAGTTCTTAATCTTCATGAATCGGTGCGGGATCTGCTTGGGTGGTGGCCGTATGCGGTAGATTACTAAAATGTTCTCTCCATATCTTTTGAACGTTACTAGCCTGCCATCGCTGTCCTTGCAGGAGGGCAACCTGTTCCACGCATTCTCGCCTAAACTCTCTAGTATAATTTTCGGCCTTCCTCTCCACTTCGGAGCAACTCTGTGCAATCATCCTGTCTCTTCTTCAGCTCCTTCTTTTTCCGTCTAAAAAGACGAGTTGTCTCTCGTCTCTTCTCCCTGTGCGGTTCACGAACAGTTCGCGTTGCCATTTTCTGCAGTTTCTCCCTGTATGTAGCATCCGTCTCAAGATAATATTACCATGGGTTGAAGCATTCCGTAGGTACAAAAAATTCAGTTTTTGGTACAATAAAAGTTTTTCATTCATAAAGACGTACGACCAAGGATACTTTTAAAAAAATTTACTGGTTGAGGATGAAATCTTAAATTCCGCTAATTTATATAAGGAAGAACCTTCCACTTCCAATGGCACTATCCATTCTACACCTCACTCTTCTTTCAATTATTTTCGGAGTGTAACTGACAATGGCATTAAGCGGAAGTGATTTTGTAAGCATTTTTTATATACAGTTTAGTTGAAAATAATATTAAATTTCACTGTACAATATGTTTGTTCACCCAATTTTCTACACAATATTTTATACACATATTTTTGGTGCATACCCAATTTACCCAGGTATTTACTAATTGGACATTTTCCCGTTTCCCATCTCTACATATAACTCCAAATATAAATTGAGGACGTGGCACGTCTCATATTTTTATAAGTGGTACCACGCCCACAAATCTGTTGAAGCTTATTTTCCCATACCAAATTTCAAGGCGAATGGTGCTGCAGTCTTCTATTCTCCTTCTTCCGTTTTAAAAGATTGAATGCTATGGGCGGTGACACGCCTACTTATCTTTCCCCGTCCATTCTAAGCCTGATCTCAAATGTTACTGTTAAATGCAACCAACCATAATTGCTGATCCGCCAAATATTGCATTTTTAGTAATGGGGTTATATGGGCAGACTACTCAACTTGATCTGATCTAGACCATTTTCTTGTAGAATACATATACTGATTAGAGTTTCTGACCCGGGATTTCCCGGGCGGAAATTCCCGGGAATTCCGGTCATTTTTAATTCCCGGTTTCCCGGGAAATTCGCCCGGATTCCCGGGAAATTAAAACACCTTTGGCAGATCAAATTTTAGAAGCTTTAAAGGATCGAATTGAAGAAAGAAGGGGCAAGCGACTTTATACTTTAGTGAAGTATCTTAAAGATCCAACAGTATTTGATTAGAATGCTAATAACTTATTTCTAACTGCTTCAAAAGAAAAAGTGATCGCGTACGCTGAACAAATTTATACTCGACTTTTAAAAGAAGACGTTATCGACGAAGTTCTGGAATCGGACGAAATTCCTATTTGTGACATTAGTTCCGAAAGACCATTTGAGGATATTTTAACCGATGCCATAACAAATGTAATGTTGCATCAAGTAATAGACTATTAAATTACTCCTTAAAAAAGGATTTACAATTTTACGAAGCAAGAGGAAAAGCTACGAAAATGTCACCATTTTATTGAATGCTCTTCTGACAATAAGGCCAACATCAGTTGAAAGCGAGAAACAGACTGTCTGATGAAACTATTAACGCTCTTTCTGTTTTAAAAACGTATTTTCAAAATAACAAATTAACCTTTTTTGTTTAACTAATATGTTTATATACATATACATTAAAATGAATGTTTTTCGTTTGTTTTGTTTTTGTTTGTAATGTTTTTGTTTTACTTGCAGCTGCAAACTGCAAAAATTCCCGGGAATTCCCGGGATCCCGGGAAAGGCAAAAATTTTTCCCGGTTTCCCGGGAAATGAAAAGTCCGGGAAAAAGAGAAACTCTAATACTGATCTTAAATGAATACATATCAAATTTCATAACCATTGACACAATAGTCGTTCAGATATCATATTTTCAAATATTGGGCTGGGGCTCGCCCGCTTGTTATATAAAAATTTGTTGTATCATATTCATACATATCATATTCCATACATACAACTGTATGCTGTTACCATTTCGCGAAGATCGGTTGAATGGTGTTACTTCCTATGAAGTTTAAAACAACATAACGATTTCTTCACCCCATACATGCAACTCCTTTCCTTATTCATTTCATACCTCCCTCTCTGCCGTTGCAGCCACAACTATCATTTTTCAGGACAATGAATGATAAACTCAAAACTAAACACCACACACCACATGTGTTTGGTTTTTAGAGTCGTCAGTGCTTTGCTTTTTTTATTAGAGTTTTTTATTTGTTTACATTGTTTTACTTTATAGAGATCACAACTCTATCGTTGTTAGGTTGTCGAATTGTTGTTGTTTTTTTTTTTCGTAAAAGCCACAATTACAAAAATTGAACAATCAAAAAATCGGAGATTCGAATTTCCAACTAACTCCAGATAGAACATCATAAATCATGTCAATGCATTGTTTCAATAAAACAAATAAAAACTAACAACACTAAACACTAAAAATTGAGTCTTCCCTTTCTACCAACAATTCAAAACAAATGGGTATCGATATCAAATGGTGGTGATGGTGGTTAAATGCTGGTAGCCAAGATCAACGTCACAATGTCTGGTCGCAACTCGAGGTGTTCCTTGTGCAAGTGAGTATGTGTGTGTGTATTTGTTGTTAATACATTTGGCCGAAAAAGACACTCCCAATCTATTGGAGGTTATAAAAAGTGAAAATTCTAAACCTTACACAAACAATTACCAGGGTATGCATTTAGTTCTTGTGTCGTTAGTAAGGGAGCACTTGTTCGATTGGATTTTTATTGTTGAACTTCATTTGTTTTCACATTTCCACGTTTCAGTTGGTGTTTGTTTTGTTTTAGAGATTTTGAAGATTTTTCATTCATAAATTTATTGAATCATTACCTATATCTTTATTTCGATAAAAAGGGATTCATTTGATGGTACTCCTTTTTTTTTTGGAGTAATATGTTTTCCTTGGGTAACCATAATACATAATATCATGTTTTGGGTTTATTTCGCAGTGTGGTGGAGGTTTCTGTTACAAAACAAATGATTAATGGTTTATCAGCTTTGTGGATTTTACAGATCAAGTCAAATTAACTTATTAGCTGTCCCAAAGTAATTAACATGTTTTGATAACGACCCCGTTTAAATATACATAGGTATCCCTTATGAAATCATCTTATTAATGATTGGATCTTTAATTAGGGTCATTGCATGAAGATATTGTGAGGGTAACGAGAAATTATCAGATAGTATTTATATTTCTGTCATTCTTTTCGTTGGGAGTCGAGCTAGATTTAAAGTGTATTCGCACAATATGCGCTATAGATGGCGTTGGAATGCGTGTAGTACTGTGTGTTGGATTTACAATGAAAAACGGCAACACATTCGATAGAGCTGAAACTGATGTAAGTTGTTGATTAAAGCTGCTAGGATAGATATTAGTGTAAATCTGACCTAGGAAAAGTAACGAAACAAAAAAACGGAAATGAAATAATATCCTAAACCAAAGATAGATTTTTTTAAAATATATTTTCATATCAATTCCCTATTTCCCAAACCATGTTAATTGATAACCTTTACCACTCGAGTTATTAACTAATGTAAATACCTCCAAATTGTCAAGCTCTTACACTACCACTTCCCCCTTAACAATAAGAGCAAATGCAATGATATAACAAATAAAATTTTACCCCAAAAAAAGTTCAACAACAACTCAAATTAACACAAAGTGTTAACAGTAACAAGTGAACAAGCAAACTCTTATCCTTTTTAAGGAGCAGCCGTTATGGTGAATAGGGAAAATACCTGTGTTCGAGGGGGAGAGGTGGGCGGGGGGAGAGAAAGCAAACACTACCAAAACAAATGTCAAAAATCGCTGAGACTACAACGACAAAAAGAAAACACCCGAAAAGGGTTAAATTACAAGCCAAAGTGAAATTATGTTAACAACAACTAACGAATGGAATGTTCCGCTAAAATTGTTGACTAAATATTTATCAACTGACAAATAAACTTTGGGCACGACAACGACAAATCAACGAAAATGTCACGCGAAGTAAAAAAAAAAAATTACACAGACACAACAGAACACACAGAAATGTCATCGCGATGTTACACAAAAACAAAATGTGAGCACGTGAAGGTTCAAACACACAAGAATTTTTGACTATTTGCTTGGCAACTGAAGGTAATTTTAAATTCTGTATATTTTGGCGAGATGAATTTTTTTGAAAAAAAAATGACATTATCTATAGAATAATAAATTAAGGGACTGAGACAGGAATCGAACCCTGGCCTTCCGCATGATAGTCGCGTGTTCTAACCTCATTTATTCATTCAGCATAGTGCAAGTATCAAAAAATTTTGTTACAATCGCTTTAAGGTTATTTTTAAATGTAAGGGGTGAACGCCTAGAATTAAATTTTTTTTTATTTTTGTATGTGGTCGAACCATACTAATAATTACCAATCTCTATGTATTTAATTCTTCTGTATGGGAAAACAACGACGTGGTGCGCTGGGCTTACAACCCCCAACCCACGTTTGAACTATTGTAATGAAAAGAACTAAGAAAAGAATAAAATGGAAACCCAAAATGTTGACGCCCACCGCAAATGAATTAAAGGCCATGATTTGAGGAAATCCTCCTGGAATGTTAGAACACTGTATAGACCAGGTGCCTCCATCCACCTGGCGAAAGTTCTCAAAGAATACAAGGCTGACATAACCGCTTTACAGAAAATCCGGTAGACGGGACACGGTTGCGACATCTGCTGTAGTGTCCATGCATACAAGCACGAATTTGAATGGGGATTTGTGCTTGGCAAGAGATTGCAGCACCTAGTCTCACGGTTCAACCCGGCTTGTGAGCGAGTGGCCACCATAAGAGTCAAGACAAAGTTTTTCCACATTACACTGATATGTGTCCATGCTCCGTCAGAAGAGATAAGCAATGAGGACAAAGACGAGTTCTACGAGAGCCTAGAACATGTAAATGACTGTAGCCCAAGCCATGACATCAAAATTGTACTAGGCGATTTTAATGCTAAAATAGACAGGAAGACCGCATTTGAGCCTACCATCGGAGTATTCATTCGAACAATGGCTTCAAACTGATTGATTTCTCTGGGGGCAAGAAATATGGTAGTTAGCAGCACTAGATTTGACCATAAAAATATTTATAAGGCAACATGGTTATCTCCAGATCAATTGACGAGGAATCAGATAGATCACGTTGTAGTCGATGGAAGGCACGCATCGAATGTTCTAGACGTAAGAGTGATCAGGGGTGCGAACATTGACTCTGATCACTTCCTTACCGCAGTTATGGTACGCACTAGGCTAAGCATGGCGAAAAACGTACGTAACCAGGCACAACGACAGCTGGACATCGGTAAACTGCGGACCACAGAGGTAGCGGATGCCTAATCCAACCACCTAACTCAACTGCTGCGGAATGCTCCAACCCCTGATAATATAACTTCGCAGTGACAAAATATAGCCGACTCCTTGGAATGGGCCGCGAAAAGCGTACTTGGGTACTCTAAGCCGTTTCAAGAAGATTCCTGGTACGATGATGAATGTCGCAATGCCACGATAGGGACGGTTGCTGCATAGAGGGCGAAACTGCAGCCAATGGCAACGCGAGCTGTTCGTGAATGGCACAGGGAGAAGAGACGAGAGGCAACTCGTCTTTTTAGACGGAAAAATAAGGAGCTGAAAAAGAGGCAGGATGAGTGCATAGAGTTGCTCCAAAGTAGAGGGGAAGCCCAAAGGACAGCGATGGTCAGCTAGTGACGGACCCGAATAACGTTCTGAAGATATAAAGAAAACATTTCAGAAATCAGCTGGATACCAACACCATTTTAGAAGACCCCGCTCCAATCCATGACTATAGAATTAACTGTCCACTAGATAGGGTTGCTTTATATGGCGGTAAAATTGTATGTTTTCTCTCCCCCCAGTTTTTAAGTTTGTCTGAAGACAACTTGTGGACATCAAATATTTTTCGAATCCATGCACCCTACGACCCCCCGAAATAGTATTTATTATGTTGAATCGTAATTTGATAACCACTCGAAACGGGGACCATATCGCAATTCATGGTTAATCAAGGGCTACATTTAGCTTATTGGACATTTTTGAACCCGCTGTCAATTTTAGGTTTTGAGTTTTTGGCGGTGTGTAGGGTGACCTAATGACTTTTAAAACCTCTACCACTCTTTTGTTTATTAAACAATATATATGCTTTAAAAGTGGAATAACAACAAAGTAAAAAAATCAAAAACTAAAATTGAAGTCGGAGTCAAAAATGACCAACAGATACAATGTAGCTTTTGATTAACCACGAATAACGATATGCGCCTCGTTTCGATCGAATATTAAATGACGATACAGCATAATAAATATTACTTCGGGGGTCATAGGGTGCACGGATTCGAAAAAAAGAGATGTCCTCAGATTGTCTTCAGACAAACTACAATAGTTAGTGTAAGAACTACCGTGGAATAAGCCTATTACCTTCTGCTTATAAGGTCCTTTCGAGCATAATGTATGAACGTCTAAAGCCAATTGTAGAAAAACTAATTGGAACTTATCAGTGCGGCTTTAGATCCGGTAAATCTTCGACGGATCAATTATTCACTTTAAGACAAATCCTGGAAAAAACTCATGAAAAGCAGATTGACACCTACCACATCTTTGTCGTCTTCAAAGCTGCCCTCGACTCTCCGATAAGGAATATGCTAAATGAAGTAATGTCTGAGTTCGGTATTTCTGCAACACTAACTCGACTTTGCAGTTGTACTTTGGAAAACGCCAAATCCTCGGTTTGGATTGGTAAAGATCAGGGTGAACCATTCAACACAGAAAGAGGTCTCAGGCAGGGTGATAGCTTGTCCTGTACACTATTTAGGTGGCAAAAGTGGGTGAAGCGGTCAACGAGGACAAAACTAAAAAAATTAATTCGACGAACAAAGAGTCCTCACGATGGGGACGCACTGTCAACGTCGAAAATTATTGTTTTGATGTAGTAGATGAGTTTACTTACCTCGGATCTTCCGTCAACAAGAAAAATAATATCAGCCAACGACTAAGATGGCAGGGACATGTTGCCAGGATGGATGTTAATGCTCCAGCGAGGACCAAGTGGTTGCGGACGTGCCACCATCTGGCGTGAGGAATTCTTTAATACTTCAGGCCCCTTATTTATGAATCACTTTCGTAAGTTGTAATGGGCCTACTTAAGAAGAAGAAGTCTATTGACGCGGATCTATAAAATGGTTGATATTCAAAACTGGACCCGATAGGTGGCGCTGCAATCTTCGGTTGGGCGTGGTATCTCATAAGTGAAATAAACGTTTCAAATCAGATATCTTAATAAGTATAACACTGAGAGTCGCCCATTTCCAATGTCACTAATGGGCGTGATTGAAACGGTGGCTATGACACATATCATAAATATTTACACTAACTGACTTACTGACTAACTTACTGATGTGGTCTCAAGGCCAGGAATAGTAGGTAACTTACAAAGCTACCGTTATGTGACAAATATTTAGAACACTATACCAGTGCTGATAAAGAGCTTGGAAATCTATACGAGATCCTTTCCCAATTATGCGCATAATCGAGCAGAAAATGGGAGTGGTCAACACGGTGAGCGTGCCACCTCTTATACCTAATATAGTAACATTGTATGAAGCCTACATATTAGTTAGCACATATCTGCCGAAGCACTTGGTATTCTATTGTTCGTGCAGTATCTGATGGATGAATTTCTGTTGTTCCCTCCAAATAAGAAGAAGAATATATGGATAAGTATAACAGTATGAGTATGGTAATGGACAAAAAATGGCGTTTAACGGATTTGTGGCGTGGTGCCTCCCATATAAAGTAATGTGTAGAACTTTTTAATGCAGTCTTTTGTTATGAATGTGCGAAGTCCTACCATAATTTGGCCTGGTCGAAGCGATGGCAGTTTAAAGCGGGGCCTTATCAATTTTTATCTGGAGTGATATAAAAGTGAATAGCCATGTGGTGCCGTGCTATATATCCATTTGGCCTTATTTCCCGTTCGATGGGAAATAGCACCACATGGCTTTATTACCAACACGGCTGTGCTATCACCATATTTGAGTGGAACTAACGCCATGCCAGTGTAAAAGGCAGCTTATTATTATAGTTATATGAATCAAAAGATTTTTTCAAGTGAGAAAAGGCTTTGTATAGCACTTTTTTGTCGACTTATAAATAGTGAGTAAGAGAGCCATTTCTCAGAGCCCAACACCCAAAGGATACTGTTCAAAAGTTGTCTATGGCATCGGAATTATATTGCTTCTTACCATAGAAAAGAATATGCAAACAACAAAACAATATTACCGAAAATCATCATGCCAATAGCAACAAAAATCAGACAACCTTCTATAAACACAAAAATGAATGTAAATCACTCCTTTGGCAGCCAAAATGAAAAGTATACGAAGTAAATTATTCTCGCCAACATTGTGACATGCACTCTTGCAGGCAGAGACATTTCAAAGCAACGAATACCCGCACGCACACCCACAAAAACCCTCCGCTAATAAACGAATCCTTTCCTTCCTTCTCAAATAAAACGCACACCACGAACAACAGTCACAACAATTGTATGTAAACATTGAATTGTTAAAAAATGTTTATTTTAGCACAATCACGCTAAAAAAACAAATTCCTGCGAAAATGTCAAAAAAAAGGAAACATCAAACTCACACCGAAAACAGATAAGGCAAAGAGGACGCAAAACAACGTGGCTTGGCGGCACAACTCATTCTTCTTTCGAATTTTCAAACTCTTTCGCTACACAACCCGTTACAGGACCAAGCCGAGAAAGGACACACGCTTTCCGATTCAATTCACTGAATGGGACACACAATGCTAAATTCTTCAGTGTTTTTATGACCAAACGTGACTGCCGGTTTCTTTGCTGTCATAAAAAAGAGTTTTCACTCACTTCCTTTACGGTCGGTACTCGTCGTCACTGTCCTGTTGGTCTGCCTAGAAATTATCCTTTACTCTCGTGCGTAAATCCTGCCAGAACTCTTTCTTTCCTCTTTCTTAACAATTGACGTTGTTTTTGGGTTTCCTCAGTGGCCACTTAACCAGTTGCCTCTCACCAAAAAGGAAACTTTGTGTCGTCGTCCTACACCAACAACAAGCTAAACTATTGACTGGCGGGCAAATTTAGAGACTGCGTACAATTTGTGGAATTCTCGCAACAAAAACCGCTGACCAACCGCTGAGTTAGTGGTTCAATAAAATGTGTCTGCTTAAGATTTCGTCATTTACTCACTGACGTAGTAGTCGTGCGATGGCTGCCACCGCTATAGGCAGGTAACTCTTACAGCAAATGTAATTTAATATTAACTCGCTGCTGCTCAGCTTTCCCGGTTAATACAAGAAGATTCAGTATATCTTAACAACAGTTTTCCTTATAACTCTAACAATTATCATATCCTTCCTATGCCGTTTGGTTTATCGTTGCGTACGCATCATAAAAGTGGAAACCCACTAAGAACCTTGAGGAGAAATTTTGTTACCTTTGGTTACATAAAATTTTGCAAGCAAAAGGCGCGCGCTTCGCTCAGCGGGAATACGGTCGTAGTGTTTATTGCATAAATTGTTATAACATTTTCGTAATCGCATCTTAAGTATACAGCGCGACCTTGTGTATCAGGTACTTACTAGCTCGTTGTAGACGACAGAAGATGTCGCATAGAATAGACGTGCTGACACAAGAAGCTGGTAGCGAAAGGTTTGTACACATGTTAAGGAAGAATGTTGTAATATTGTGCCCATGTGTATCACAGTACGATACGACTGTGTCATATAAATTGAATATCCATTTTGATTCTAATGTAATTGGTAAAAAAAAGATTCTGTAATTCATAGGTGAAAAGAAAGAGAGTAGTAGTGATATATCGGATGAGCTGCTTTCAAACCTCCGCTAAGACTTTTGTATTTGAGGAACCAGAGGGTTTCGGCCGATATAGTTCATATTCATTGCTGAGGAATATTTTCGTAAGCGTCCATCGTACGCTTGTGGTCGTGGCATAGTGGTTAGAACACGCGACTACCATGCGGGAGATCGCAGGTTCAAACCTGGCTCCAGTCATCTTAAAAGAAAAAAAATAAATAAAATTTTCTTACATTGTCGGCTCCCCTCGAATGTTGTTTGACAGCAACTTCGCAGTATTAAGCGTCGATTCAATCGTCGTGTCTAGTAAGAGCTTCTCAAACAGTGACGTTCGCATTCGTCGATAAACAAGTAGGTGCCGTTTAGTTGTGAATCTAAAAATAGAAAGCGTGTTAATTCACAACAACGCGAGAAGCTATCCCATACCTCATTCATGGGGTGCAAAGGGAAATTAAGTTTTTTAAGTCCATCGTACGCAAAATATGATTAAACTGAGTATACTTTCAGAAAAGATTTGTATGTAAAACTATGAGGATGAATTAGCCAAATCTATGGGAGGTTCCAGAAGGGGTGAGGCAGAAGTTTCAGTGAGGGTGCATCAACTATTACAAGATAATTAAACTGATCAAATTTAAACATCCTCCAGTTGACCATTTGAAAGTTACGATAGAAATTATAAATTCCTACAAATAGTACATTTCCTGAAGGAGGTACCAGAGGGGGTTGGGTGAGATATTCCATATTTATCCTGAGTCAAAATCTCAAAAGCGTACATAATGTGCAAAATATGTCTGAATTCAGTGTACTTCAAAACTGCAGAAATGATAAGTATATAAAACTATGAGGGTCAATTCGGTCATTTGTATGGGAGGTACCAGAAGCGGTGGCCTATTTACAATCCCATAACTTCATTTTGGAAAATATTAATACTGATAAAATTTCAGAAGGATCTGTGAAACCAGCTAGACAGACGGACATTGCCCAGACGACATGGCCCGACATTCACTCATCAATTGCCGCACGTCGAACAGCAATCGAAGCGCTTTGGTCTTTTGCGCTCCGTAGAATGTTCCATCACACTAAGTTTAGATACCAGCTCTTTCACCTTGCCCATCTAACGAAGTTTTGATCGCCTCCTACTGCGCCAACCATCGAGTTTATTGCGAAAAACTTTTCGAACTGAGGCATTTTCATCCATTTATTCGACATAATCCAGGCAGCGCATTCGGTCTATTTGCACGCGCTTGACAACGTCGATGTCATTATACAGCTCACCAATATTATTTTTGTTAACGGAGCAGCCAAGGTAGATAAAATCATCGCCAATTTCAAAGTTATAGTTGTCAACGTTCACGTATTGTCCCAAATGTGAACACTCTGTGTTCGTTGTAATAAATAACTTGGTTTTATCCCCATTAATCCCCAGACCCACTTCTGCCGACTGCTTCTCCGACTACCCACAAAGGCAGCCGTAGCATTTTGCAGTCTTCGGCCAATGATTTCTATAATATCGGCGCCGGCGAGCAGCTTGTGACTTTCATTAAAGAGCTTTCTGCATTATCATCTCCGTTAGAATGTTAAAAATATCGCATGACAGACTTTGGGCCTGTCTGAAGCCTCTCTTGGTAGACTTAGAATCTAACACTTTATACCGTATCGGACTGTCGAATGCAGCTTTGTAGTCGATAAAAATATGGTAAGTGCCGATCTGCATTTCTTGGATCTTCTCCAGGATTCATCGCTATAAAAATATCTTGCATGTTGTGACTTAACCAAGCTAAATTCACACTCATACGGTCCAATCAGGTTCGTGGAGATAGGCTTTAGTCTTTCACATAGCACACTAGACAGGACCTAGTATGCTATGGGAAAGAGGCTGATCCCGCAATAGTTGGTGCACACACTTGGATCGCAGGACATTCAACTCGGGTCCAATCATCGGGCACGCACTCCTTTAGGGGGGTTTATTTGCAGTAATTGAGACTTTGTTGGAGTAGGCATTGGCTATCTCGGTAGTATGTACCTTTGTGACGTCTTGCTTCCATGGCATTTGGTTCGTTTTTTCCACTACTTGATCGCGTTCGTACCTTGGCTGCTATTAGGTGGTGATTCAATTCTATATTTTCACCACGGATCACATGCATGTCCATAACGCTTGAGATATCGCAACTGTTCGACAAAACGAAGACAACTCAAAATTAAAAAAAAAACAAAAAGTGTAACCCTTTGGTTGAGTCTAAAGAAGTTATTCTGAAAACACAGTGAGTGTCATAACGGTTCTTTTTTACAGAAGAAGATAGTAAAAAATTGAATAATTTTACTTTGGATAGAGATGACCACTTTATGTGTTTTTCCCCTATTTATTGTAGAAAATGAAAACTTAGAAAGAAAATCAATCAAAATTCTTGACTTTTTGTCCTTCCTTTTCTTTGTGATATCATGATTTTGTATTTTGTGCTGCCTTCGGAAACGAGCAGATTACAATAATGAACCATTCATATTTGTAGCACTCTTTGTGTGCCCCAGAACAAATTTCCATCCCTGTCAGGTGGGGATGTCTGCTTCAAAATTTTTGTAATTTACCTTTTTGGTGGAGCTTCCGAGATTAACCCAATCCCTGTACTTTTCAGTATCCTCACCTCTATTATCTTCTATAGGCACTTTCTCGACGGGACGTTAAGTCCTACTGCTCTTCATTTTGTATCGCTTAATCACTGCACGAGATATTCATTGGCTGCAGTGTTGCCATGTATGCAACTTATCCTCAGACAATATTCAATATTCTCGTTCACATAAGGGTTTGCCTCAGCGTGGTTTTTCATGTCCCAATGGCTTCGGAAGATTTATTTGAAGCAATTGAGAGAGTTGTTTGGAATAGGCATTGGCTATCTCGGTGTTATGTAGCTTTGTGATGTCCAGTTTCCTTGGCATTTCGTTACGTTTTTAGCAATACTTTCCATCGATTACCAAGTGATCAGTCTGGTTTCTTGTATTTTAATCAGGGGACATATAGGTTACGTTGTGGATATATTTATCCGGGAATCTGGTTCCACTTACTATCACATTCCTTGCCGAGGCGAAGTTAACCAGTCCGAATCCGATATGGGAGATATTTCTGTGTAGACTACATTTTCCGACTGTTGAACCAAGAACAACCTTCCTTCTTATATTAGCATTACAATCTTCCAGAACAGTCTTAATGTCATGTGCAGGGCAGCGGTAATATATATATTTTGCAGACGCTCATAGAATGCATCTTTATATCCTCGTTGTTGTCTTCCATCGGGGCGTGTACTCAAATTAGCGTAATGTAAAAATATTTCGACTTGATACGGGTAGTAGCTATTCTGCCACTTACAGTGTTAAACCGCGATACCAGATGTCGAAGTCTCTTCCCGACAATGAATCCACATCCTAATTTGAGTTTTTGTGCATGGTAGCTGCAAAAATTGGCACATTTCTCTCTGTGCATCCCTGTCGCGTCCATTTCAGTTCCAGCTTGACGATGATGTCAGCCTTGTATTTGTCAAGTGCTTTCGCCAATTGAGAATAGGCACCATCTCTGTAGATAGTTCGGACAACCTAGCTGCATATCCTAAAATCATAATCCTTAAAACGTTTGTGGAGTTCGTCAATATTTAGGAGGTTCTTGTTTTTCTTTTCATTTCACTAGGAGTGCCTTTGTGTTGAGTTTCACTAACTTATGTTACCTACTACCTAAGAAGCATCGGTAGTAGCTTGAAATTTAGGTTGTTCAATATTGCACCTTCTCACATTTGCTATCACTAAACGGATGTTCAATGGCATGGCACAGGAAACACGTGATCTATCGGACATTGCGAGCTTCTTGGGGGCCTCCAATGAGAGCTTATTTATGATTATTCCCGAGTGAATAACGATCAGAAAACTCAAATTAGAAAATCCCCCATTCTAACATACACATATTTTTTTAATGACATCACATATTTTACGAGCAACTAACTCATATCTAATTTATCAATACATAAAGACATATTTCCACCACCCGCCAAAAGGCCTGAAATTAAAAATCAATTTAATCAAATTGTCAACATTTTTTAATTGTCCCAACAACGCAAGCTGCAATGCACTTGTCAAAATATTTAACAGCCATGACCCGTTAGCACAAACCCATTCCTAATAAAATCGAACGAACGAACGCAAAAAAAACAATATCGTAAATTTTATATATCAAAAATTTTTATTTTCTAAAAAGAAAATTAGTCTGGAGCATAAAGAAATGGCACGCAAAAAAAATCAAAGCATAACGACACAGCAAATCAGACCAAAAACCATTAAACCCTTTTGCCACTCACCCTACGGCCAAAGTTCCATAGACGCAAAAACGACAACAACAAAAATTAAAGGATTTTTATGACCACACATAAAAAAGTAATGTGGACGATATGTGAAGGATGTGGCGGGGGAAGGACCACAACTGCACAAGTCGCATATCACAAATAGCCGTAGCACAAAAAACGACAACCAAATCACATACGCTCGTTCGCACCCGCAGCAGCCCTCGTGGGTTCGAACCATATCATGCCTAAAGGACACAAAGAGTTCATCCTTTGTAAGTCTTTTCAAAACGCTGAACAATAAATTAAACGATATATTATATTTTTCACATGTCATATCAATATTGCGCCCAAAAAAATGGGTTTCGGTGACAACACAATGGGGTAACTGCCACAACCAACAAGAATTGCCCATAAAGGGTTACCGATGGCAAAAGGGGTGGCATATTAGAGGGTGTGTGTGCAGTGCAGTAAGGATGAACACGAAATTAATAAAAAATTATGTTAAAATGTTAGATTTTTGTCATAAAAATACCCACAAATGTTACCCCAAGCGACAGTTAGCCGGAGGATCTAAATAGAAATATCAAAGAAATTTCGGCGATTTTATTCACTAAATTGATAGTATTTACACAGCGATGGTAAGCAGCTTTAGTTGAGGGAAAAAGAGTAACAATTGGAGTGAAATTTTTTTTATAGCAATTGGTTTTTGATGTAGGCAATTGAGGGAAATTTTTTTTGTAAATGGTATTCCAAAAAATTAAGAATTAGATTAGGTGAAATAGATACTAATATAGCAATAAAAAAGGGCCCCCACCTTGCTCTCCTCTTGTAATTCGCCAAACAATATTTGACTCGACATTTTGGCCATACAATATTTCTAGCAAAGTTTTTTCCACAAGTTAAGCATTCCATTTATTTTCATACACAAAAAAATGTCACCCCAACTCTTACCGCACCCTTTACAACCCACACAAAATTGTCTTGTTCGGTAATCTTCACGCATTTCTAACTTACATAAAACTATACAACAAATGACATAATTACCAGGTAAACACCCAAAAAGGCTGATGTGGCCATTAAAAAACTCTATCAATAACCCTATACACAACCCTTAGGACGACAACAACAAAATCTACTCAGCTTGACAAAAAAAAGGATGCAATTTTTCCGGGAACGTCATTGTGTAACCCTTAAGTAAACATACAGCATACATAGCTGACGCATTTCTATATTTTCTGTGCGTTTTAACCCGAAAAGTGATGTATTTTTTTTTTTGGATAAATTTTCGCAAAAAAATCCTTATGCATTTTGCTGTAATCCTTTTTATGTGTTTACGCCTTTTTGACTTTTTAATTACCGTAGGCGAAAAACAAAAAAAAACTATGTATAAATGATAACCTTGACGACAGTGAACGGATAACCGATTGCTAAAATTGTCCCTATGACCACCGATTACATCGTTATGTGTATTTTTTATGAGATGGCTGGTTATAAGTCAATTTTTTTATGATTTTATAGTTTTATGGCATGATGGATGATAATAAATCATTTTTTTCCACATATAAAAGGAAAAAAATTTACTCACCTTTTTATAGAATTTGATTGTGGTTGCTGGTAGACGGAGTTGTTAAGCCAGGAAATAATGATCGTTAAGAATCTGAAAAACAAAATCAATGTATTTTATAAGATTGAAAATTTGTTAAATTAATTATTGCTGTATATGCAGGTTTTTGTTCTGCACAATGTTAAAGGATATTAAGTGGAAACTTTTATACTTTTTGCCTGAAAACAATATTATATAAGTTTAGCACTTAAATAAAAAAATCTTTTGTTTAAGGAAATATATTAACGATTATTTTATCGCCTCTAAAGTATTGCTGTTGTTAAAATAAAGTTAAATCAGTGAAGACATTTCAGTCAGATAAACAGACTGGAATGGAGTATTATCTAATTTGAATATTTTGTTTGTTCATCACCTGGGAATAGCCAGAATCTCTATTTGGAGGTCCCCAAGCAACTCACAACGTCCGAGATATCACGTCCTCCCCGGGCAATGGCACTAAACATCCGCTCTGTGGTAGCAACTGTAAGAAGGCGCAATGTTGAGTAATCTAAACGGCATGGTACCACCGATGCGTCTTAGAAAGTAGGTAACAGAAGTAACTAAAGCTCAACACAACAGCTCTCTTAGTCGCTTTGGCAGCCAAAAAACCAATTATTATGAAAACACGAAGAAAAGAAAAAACAAGAACCCTTCCTAATGTTGACGACCACCGCCTCGACCATAGTGATGGACGGAACAGGGACGCACACGACAAAAGAACTGTGACATCTTTGCCATGCAAAAAGACACGAATTTGCATGTGGATTCATATTCGGCAAGAGACTTCGACATCTGGTCTCGCGGTTTAACCCTGTAAGTGACCGAATAGACACAATTCGCATCAAGGGGAAATATTTGTACATTACGCTGATTTATGTACACGTCCCGGCGGAAGACAAAGATGGGGACATTAACGATTCATTCTATGAGCGCCTGAAGGAAATATATGACCGCTGCCCAGCACATGATATTCAAATTGTTTTCGGAAATGTTAATGCTTAAATAGGAAGGGAAGATGCTCTTGGTTCAGTCTACACAACAAAGCTAGACATCACAAAGCTGCATACCACCGAGATAGCCAATGCCTACTCCAACCAACTCTCTCAATTACTTCCAACAAACCGCCCTAATTCTGATGTAACCGACACCCAATGGCAGCATATTACGAATTTTATTAGTACCGCCGCAACGACCGTACTGGGTTATAGAAACCCATGCTTAGACACGCTCTGGTACAATGAGAAATATCAGAAGAATAGGATGCTGTATACAGGGTAAAAGTGCAGCCAATAACAATGCGTGTAGTGACGGAGCCTTATATTGTGAAGAGGAGGAAGAGAAAACGCATCTTCAGGCGAAAAAAAGCGTATATGGAAGATAAGAGAGCGCCAGAATATCGAATTATAGGAATAGAGGTGAAGCCCGAAAGTAAAAAACAATGGTCTTAGACTAGGGATCTCCACCTGTAGGGACGGAGAAGGAAATTTGGACACTGACATTCATAGTGTAAAAATATTCGACCTCTACTCGTTCCCGAAGGCAGAAAATGTCACGAAATCACGCCAATTATCGACGATGCAGTAGATTGTCCACCACCGAGATCAGCACGGCAATTGCACGGCTTAAAAATAACAAAGCTGCGGGAGCCGATGGACCGATGGCCAGCAGAGTTTTTTAAAGCCGGCGGCGGCAAGCTGACAACATAAATGCACCAGCTCATAAACACGATTTGGCTCAAGGAATACATGCCCAATGATAGGAATCGTGGACTAAATTCGGCTAAGGCTACCAAGTTTGGATTTCAGGATCGGGTTTAAGTTTCATTATTAGCTCGGCTTCGGTCTACCAGTTATTGTTATACATACATTTGTTCTTATAATATACTTATAAACTACCTTACGAACAGACAGTAGAAGCCGCTGTAGAGAAACAAACAACCGAAGTCGCTGTGGGGGGAACAGACTGCCGAAGCTGCAGTGGGGGAACAAACAACCGTAGTCGCTGTGGGGGAACAGACAAAAAGGTAGTCACAAGTTCTAAAAAGGTCTGCACTGGTTGAAGTTCGGCTAGCGATTGACGACTACTGCTAGTCAAACTTATATACTTATACAATGTAGCGCCTTCAGTGAATGAGAATTTCAATGGGCATTCTATGAATTGCTAACACTGAGTACTTTTACCAAAAGTAACGACAGTTTCTTATGAGCTTTGTTAATGTATGAGTAAATTCTATTTATATAATTTGTCTCGTCTATGTCCTGTGTCTCTTCTTTGTTCGATGCTTAAGAAAGGCGATCCAAGTGTGTGTACCAACTAACGCGGGATTAGCTTTTACCTATCGCATACAAGGTCCTGTCTAGTGTGTTATGTGAAAGACTTAAGTATATTCTAGCGAACCTGATTGGACCTTATCAGTGTTGCTTTAGACCTGGTAAATTGATGACCAACCAGATATTCACACTACGACAATTCCTGGAGAAGACCCAAGAAATGCAGGTCGACACCTATCACCTGTTCATCGACTACAAAGCTGAATTCGACAGTCCAATACGACAAAAATTTTATATTCTATGGCTAAAACTCGATGGGCGCAGGAGGGGGCGACCAAAACTCCGATGGATGGACCATGTGAAAGACATGTTGTCTACACTTGGTGTGACTAACTATCTACGAAGACCGAAGCGATTGGAATTCTTTTCTATGTGCCGCTAATGGCAGATGAATTTATGTTGTCAATTAAGAAAAAGAAGAAGAAACTGACAGGTTAGTTCCTTCACCATAGGTAAGATATTGTTTAAGTCTTGAGTTATTAAAATTAACCGATTTATAATTGAAATTACGTATGTATTATAATTTGCCTTAAGCGCCCCATACACGAGTACTGCCGCAGTTCATGCCGATGAACCCCTTGTGTACGTGTGTGATTGAAATTTTCGATACACACTTATCAATCATTGTTATAATTTGAAATTTGAAACAGCAACATCTTGGCTTTTCCTTCGAAAGTACGTTCCACAATGCCCACGAGGACTGGTACAATCCTATAATTTAAAGAACTAATCGATTTTCCATTTCTCCTTTTTATTTTTGACACCAAACTAAAATCAAATTTCGTTGTTTACACATTCATAAAATAATTTTGTAGGATCTGACATATTTGAAATACAAAAAATAAACAAAGTTCATCTGATTGATAGTTCTTTTTGAAAATCAAAACTGTTTTGATTTTCATACTGCATTGTCTGTGTGACAAATACATTCTCATGTTCCATCAAATTTACCAATACACATATATTGCCGTTCCAGCGGCAGTACTAGTCTATGGGGCGCTTTATTTGTGGAGAGATAGAACTTTCGTTCCTAAGGCCAGAAGTTTGCAGACATATGGTAAAACTGTTAGAAAACGTTACAGTGTAACTAGTGTTAGGGACGGCCGTCGCATAGTGGTTAGAACACGCGACTACTGGGAGATTCTTGGTTCGATTCCCGGCTCCAGTCATCTACATTTTTCTTCCATTGCCAGCCCCCTCGATGTTGCCGACAGCAACTTCGCAATAAAAGAGTCGATATGATCGGCATGCCTAGTAAAAGCTTCTCAAACAGTGACGGTCGCATTCGTCGATAAACAAATACATTTTGTTGTGAATCTAAAATAGAAAGCGTGTTAATTCGCAACAACGTGAGAAGGTCACCCATACCTCATTCATGAGGTGTAAAGGGAAATTAAGTAAGGAAGTAAATAAGGTTAATAGATTCGTCAAAAAATATAAAAAAAAATTCAATTCACTGTTTCGGGGCATTTGGTAAGCAATTTTGTTCAACAAATTTCAAAATGTACTTTAACAGAGCGTAAATTGTATAATGGAAGGCATTGGAGGCATTGAAAATTTAGGTGTTTAAAATCAAACCTCTGATTTGACCAAAACTTGAGTAAACGACAGCCATAGTAAATCTAAATGTCCATACACTGCGGTTTGCTATAAACACTTTCAATATTCAATCAGTCATGCCTCCAACTTTTATTGACAGCTTCATTACGGAGACCACAGAATAATTTAGATATTATCATAAAACTCTTGACTGATTTATTTCCCATTTACCTTGACCCGTTCTTATCTACCTCGAGCGGCAAACACTACTTACACCCATCTCCCATTTCGTATATAGTCCCCATGGATACCTTTTTTGTTTAACGACTTGTTTATCCTTTCTTAGAACTAACGCAATTATATGAAGGTACAACCGAATTTTATGATTTCGTAAAACATCACATTTGTAAACCATGTTTACCATAAACTTTCACTCTTCTAACATAGAAACCTGTTACATGATTACTTCTAACACAATGAAATTTATATGCCCTAACTGCCCATAAACATTAATTTAACAGATTAGCACGGATTCCTTTTTCTCTTGCCCTGATGAGTAGGAGCAGTCAGTGATAAGCAACCAGAGAAACTCTTAACAAAAAAGTGTATTAAAACCACAAAAACCGCCCAGAGAAAATGCGTGTCTACTGATAAACGCAACGACTCAGTAGACGACAAAGTGATTTTAAATTGGAAAATGGAAAATTCGACAAATCAAAACAGCAGACACCTTAAACAACAAACAAATCGAACCGACAATTTCTAGGAAATTTAAAACATTCTAAATTGAGACATCAAAAATGGTTACAGCGCACCATGATGATACTCCTGGTGCTGCCGATGATCATCGTCGTCGTCGCCTGTACCATGGCCGGCGCACTCTGCTTGTGTCGAGCGATAGCAGAGATGTCATCAGGTGTCACCTGAATAATGTTTATGTAATAATGTTTAAGTGAGATGCGTGATCTAAACCAAATCTTCAAAATAAACCCAACCAAAGGTTAACCCAGAGAAACAACAGACACAAACGACTAAAATCGAAATGCCGACAAATTCTGTGTTTTACTTTACAGTCATTTTTATTCTTTATAAGAAATTAAGGACTCTCATCCAAAAAATGTCATGCAGACACCAACACATTACGTGGCAAACGAGCCATAGAGATATGACCATAGCAAAGAAAGGAGTCGTCGTCGTCACTGAAAATGTCCTGTTGTGTTTTGGGTTAAACAATTTAAATGTTCGTTAACATATGAACATTTCTTTTAACTACGTTTACAAAATAAAAGTAAGGCGCTGTTGTGACTGGTGATAAATATCGCTTGTACTTACTCCTACACCCGCAAGGTGCCCTGACTGAGCAGGGAGTCAGAGTGAAGCAGACACCGATACTGATACTGCAAAGCCTTCTGAATACATTTCGTATGTCTCAATTATTACATTGCAGTAAACTAATGCAATAGTTCATAGGGTGTCATTGTCAGAGGGTTACAAAAAACAAATTGCTCCCTATAGTTAATCTCGGCAGGTCCTTATGTCTATCTGTAAACGATTAACAAGAATTTTAATTTCAGTTTTTTGTCGTCATTTGGGAGCACTTAAAACATATTACATAGAAATCGACTTCATGCTGAGTTTTGGTATTTGCAATTATAACAGTCGGTACCAATGCAAAGAGGTTGTGGCTTTTGGTTAATTTCTGGAAATTCTTTGCAGAAAAAGTGTTATTCTCAAGAACAGTTCAATTTCAATCATTGTGCAATGATTGTTATGCTTAGGCAAAAGTATGAAAAAAATCGGGACCATGAGAGTTGGGACCGGCCGTGGCATAGTGGTTAGAACACGCGACTACCATGCGGGAGATCGCAGGTTCAAACCTGACTCCAGTCATCTTAAAAGAAAAAATAAATAAAATTTTCTTTCATTGTCGGCTCCTCTCGAATGTTGTCGACAGCAACTTCGCAGTATTAAGCGTCGATTCAATCGTCGTGTCTAGTAAGAGCTTCTCAAACAGTGACGTTCGCATTCGTCGATACACAAGTAGGTGCCGTTAGTTGTGAATCTAAAAATAGAAAGCGTGTTAATTCACAACAACGCGAGAAGCTATCCCATACCTTATTCATGGGGTGCAAAGGGAAATTAAGTTTTTTTGAGAGTTGGGGAAATTCAATATGTTGAATATTTATTTAGTTTTTACGTTGCAAAGGTGAGATTTTTTAAAATCATCCAGCGATAAAATAGATGTAATTCTTAAAGCATTACTAATAAAGAATGTTGAGCTTAGGAAAAGACGCCGACAAAGTAATTCCGACAAATACTTTTGAAGAACTTCGGGTATGCCATTTTTAAAGCTATGAAAATACTACTCGTACAAAAAGCAATGATTTAAACCAGTCAACGGCGTAAGTTAGCACATGGGCGTGAGAGACACACACGCATTCGCTCACACATTGAACGATAACAAACAAATGCATTCAGTCTCGCTTGAGCATTCGACGCGGTTGTGTCGACGCTTGTTGTTCGCACGGCAATAAAAGGAGTGCATTTTTTTGGTAAATATGAATTCATATATGTTAATATACGTTGCCTCGCACACTGCAGTAATATTTATCAGTTATTTCCTAGATTGTTATGTTATTATTTTGTTTATAGTTATGAAAAAACTATATAACAATTTCCTTCTCAAGAGTGAGAAAGGAAAGAGAGCAACTATTTTGTTTATAGTTATGAAAAAGAGTGAGAAAGGAAAGAGAGCAACTCACCAACATAAACTCTATTGTGGTTGTATTGGGATGCCGTTCACTGATTTAAACTACACATGCTGCGCCGACCATTATAATACGAGGGCGGTCCCAAAAATAGCGGATATAACTCAACATATTTGGGAGAAAGGTTCTTTAAATAGTTCTGAATTGATAGTACTATGTAACACAATTATGAATATGCAGACGAAATTTTAATTTTCGGCAAGATTGGTTGAATTTCGCATTTTCAAACAATGGTCCGAGGGGGCGTGCAAAACGGTATTTTAGTCCTAGAGAGATATGAGATCTTTCAATTCGAGTATATCTGATCGTTATTCAACTGGAAATAACTACAACCTCTCTTTGGATGTTCCCAAGCAGCTCACAAAGTCCGGGATATCATGTATTCCCCAGGCAATGCCACTGAACATCCGTTCAGTTGAAGCAAATGTGAGAAGGCGCAATGTTGAGTAACCTAATGGCATGCTACCACTGGTGCGTCTTATGAAGTAGGTAACATAAGTTACCGAAGCTCAACACAACGGCTCTCTTAGTGTCTTTGGCAGCCCCAAAAAACTTGGATGCGGCGCGGTGGCCTAATAACCCATTTTCCTTAAACAAACTTATTATTATGAAAACATGAAGAAAAGTAAAAAACAAGAACACCCCCAAATGTTGACGATCCCTGCAAACGTTATAAGGACCATGAGTTACGGGTATGTACCTGGAATGTCCGAACTCTCTACAGAGATGATGCCTCTGTACAACTCGCGGATGTCCTCGACAAATACAAGGTTGACAACACCAACATTCGGAAAATGTGGTGGACGGTACAGGGATGTACTCGACGAAAGAACTGTGGAATCTTTTACGGCTGCCATGCAGAAAAACAAGAATTTGGATGTGGATTCATAGTCGGCAAGATATTTCGACATCTGGTCTCGCGGTTTAAACCTTTAAGTGATTGAATAGTCACTATACGCATCAATGGGAAAATTTTTTACATTACGCTGATCTGTGTACACTTTCCGACGGAATACAAAGACGAAGTCATTCAAGATGCATTCTGTGAGCACATGGAGGAGATATAGGACCGCTGCCCTGCCATTGACATTAAAACTGTTCTGGGAGATTTTAAAGCTAAACTAGCAAGAAACAAGGTTGTGAGTGTAACCAGATTCCCACATAAAGATATCCACAAGGCAACCTGAATATCCCCTGATCAAAATACAAGAAATCATATTGATCCCAAGCGTGCGTGTGATGCGCGGTGCAAATATTGACTTGTATCACTACCTAGTTCCGGCAAGGTACGTACACGTTTAAGTAGCACTAAAAACGATCGTAACCAAACGCAAAGAAAGCTAGATATCACAAAGTTGCGTACCACAGAGATAGCCAATGCCTACACCAACCAACTCTTTCAACTACTTCAAACAAACCCCCCTAGTTTTGGTGTTCCCGACATACAATGGCAGCATATTGCAAATGCTACGAACACTGCCGCAACGACTGAATTTAGGAAAAACTACGCTCAGGCAAGCCATAGTACGATGATGAATGTCGCGAATTGTCTGAGGAAATGGATGCTGCATACAAGGCAAAACTGCAGCCAAAAGCAACGAGTGCGGTGACGGAGCGCTATATTGAGAAGAGGAGGGAGATGACACGCCTCTTCAGGCAGAAAAAGCGTTTTGGGAAGAAAAGAGAGAGCCAGGGTAACGAAAATTACAGGGATAGGGGTGAACCCCGAAAGATTTACCAAAAGATAAATATCTGATCACGGACACTCAGAGTGTGTTGCAAATATGGAGGGAACACTTTCGTTCTCTTCTCGTTCCCGAAGGCAGCATAAGTGACGAAACCATGCCAATCATCGACAACAGAGTAGATTGTCTACCACAGAGCCAAAATGTGATCAGCATAGCAATTGCACGGCTTAAAAATAATAAAGCTGCGAGAGCCGATGGACTGCCAGCAGAGCTTTTTAAGGGCGGCAGCGATGATCTGGCTAGATGCATGCAGCAGCTTATAAACACGATTTGGCTAAAAGGATGCAAGCCCGATGATGAGTGTTTTATGCCCTGTGCTTAACAAAGGCTATCCAAGTGTGTGTACCTATTATCGCAGGCTCAGCCTTTATCCTATAGCATACAAGGTTCTGTCTAGTGTTTTATGTGAAAGACCAATATTGTCTTTGTTTACAAATTCAAAGAGATCGATTAATTTTGATGGCTCCCAAAAAATACATATCAACATGGCGCCTTGAAAATTAAAACATGTGTTTTATATGGTTGCCACTTTCGTTCAAAATACTGCCGCCTCTATACCTCATGACGACTGATATTATTACCGCCCTAATAACAGCATACGTAAGTAATAGCTTTGTCCGTCTAATGTTCGTGTCGGGGCATTGCGATTAAAATATATCATAAGTGTAGATCGGTTATTCTTACGTGTTTTCTGTAAAAAGTCAGAGAGGATATAGAGAATACCGCACTTGATACATTTATAATGCCCAATCTGTGGGATACCTACAATTCGCTTAGGTTGTCAATTCACTGTCGTAGTTTCGAAAATACATTGCCGTTAATACCTAATCAACTACCCAAACACGAAATACTGCCAAACTATACACTTTTTTTATTTTATGCGTTTTCCTTATATCTTCGTGGCTACTAATTTCAAAATATTTTGATAGCTTCATCATGCGCGTCATCTGCCTCCTGTCTCCTTATTCACACTTAAACAGTTTATATATTTACTAAACTGTCGCAAAAGAAAACGCATTACTATTAAATTTTCACAATGAAATGTTTTATAGTGTTGATAATAGTAAAAAATGCCAGCTATATCCGCAATATAAATCAAAAATTATTGTCTTAGATCTCAGTGTGCTAAAAACCAAGCAACACCAGCCATTCATGCATTCATTCATTTCTCAGTGCCACACACGCACACACACCCCGACCTTAGGTCTTAGCCACTAACCAAGATGGTACTTAAACTAAGGACAATGCTACTTAAATGGTGGCAAATACAAGACTGTAGTAGAGCATATCCATTATTCTACGAAATTATGTTTTCCTTTCGTAATTGTTGTCACCAGTGACTATAAATGACCGTCATAACTCATTCGCATTGCCATCGCATCGTGTGCTCCCGAAAGGGAGAACATTTTGGCATACGTATTACAAACCCAAGGGAGATTCAAAATCTGTTGAGACAATAAAACCAAAGTGATTTGATTGTCTTTGTTTTAGAGAAGAGTATAAAAGTCTGTGTGTGTGTTCGAATTGGCCAATAATAAACGGAATTGCCTCATTGTGTTTTTGGCCAGAAAGAAGCACACAATGCCGCCAGCAGCAGTTGCAGTGCAACAATGTCCTAAGAGTGTTTGTGCAATAGAGACACTACCAACCACTAGTAGCCACATTTTCATGTGTGGCATTTTTGCTCCTATTGACTTGTGACAATTATTGTCTCTGGTGTTTGTATGGAGCAAAAACAGTGTGGTAATGATGATGTCATTACATTCCTTCTGCAGATATTAACCAACTGAAGTTCCATTTAAGAAGGGCAGCCATATGTTTTATTTGAGATAATTTCCTGTTCCTGTTTCAAATTTATTTTTATGAGTTGCTAAATGAGGCTTAAGGGAAATTGTTACGGGTTTCATTTGTTGAGTATATAATAGGCTGAGATTTAAATTTGTTTTTGTTGTAGTAATGCAAAGCTACTTGACGACTGCAAAATAATGGATGGCAGAGTTTCAACGAGATCAGCTGTTTACACATCACATACTGGTTTCTGTCGAGTGTGTTATGTTAAAGACTAAAGCCCAACTTAATGAACCTGATTGAACTTTACCAGTGTGGATTTTGACCCTAAATCATGTTTTGTAATGTGTAATATATGGTCGGTCTAACAAAAGAGCTTAAGACGTGACAAATTCCCCTATACGTTACTAACTAACTTCAAATCGATATTAAATTATTATGGCATGTAACTTGACAAAACGAGTGATGCAGAACTTCTTCTTTTTGGGGCTGCTTTCACGTACAGTTTTCAGAATTGAGTCCCAAGATCAATGAAAAATTTTGTACTGTGTTATTTATTACAAGAAATGCTGATCGGCACTTACTATCTTTGCACCGACTACAAAGCTACATTCTATAGTGTGATACGACAGAAACTAAAAGCACCTATATCTGAGTTTCGCATGCATGTGAAGCTGATACGATTTTGCGGGATTACACTGCTCGTTAGTAAAGATAGGGAAACAACTGACGGGCGATAGCCTGTCATATGATCTCTAAACACCCTAACGGAAATGTTTATGCGGAAGGCTGTAGTAAAAACGACTAGTAGCATCTATGTATAAAAAACAAATTGCTGTGCGTTAGTCTTCCTAAAACTCAAAAGCGGCTAGACGAATTTCCAAAAATCGCTGTGATGGCTTTTCCAAATAGACCGATTGATACGAAAATTTCGTGGCTATACTTGATTGTGACTGGATAAAGGGACGTGGCACCGCCCATACAACTTGAAAATTAAAAAGGTTATATCTTATGAATTATCAGAGGTATGAAGATGAGATTTGGTATATATGTTGTTGTATGTATATAGTATTAATTACAGCCAGGGTGGAAGTGGGCCGTGCGACGCCCCCTTTTCAAAAAACGCTTTGACGGCTTTAGCAATAGACCGATTTATACGAAAATTTTACAAAGTGGTACTGATGACCTGTCAATAGTCCCTAACTATACTTGATAGTGATTGGATAAAGGGGCGTGGCACCGCCCATACAACTTGAAAATTAAAAAGGCTATATCTCATGAACTATCAGAGGTATTAAGATGAGATTTGTTATACATGTTGTTGGTGCAGTATCAATTACAGCCAGGGTAGAATGGGCCGTACTCCCTTTTCAAAGATTGCTCTGACGGCTTTTCTAATAGACCGATTGATACGAACATTTTACAAAGTGGTACTGATGAGCTGTTGATAGTCCTTGGCTATACTTGGTTGTGATTGAAAAAAGTAGCACCGCCCATACAACTTGAAAACTAAAAGGCTATATCTCATGAATTATCAGAGGTATGAAGATGAGATTTGGTATATTTGGTATATTTGGTATATATGTTGTTGGTGCAGTATAAATTACAGTGCGGTGCCACGCCCTCTTTCCAAAAATCGCTCTGACGGCTTTTACAATACATCGATTGATACAAAAATTTTACAAAGTGGCACTGATGACCTGTTGATAGTCCTTGGTTGTGATTGAAACAAGGGGCGTGGCACCGCCCATTGAATTTAAAATGGGTTTATCTCTCGAACTGGACCGGCCGTGGCATAGTGGTTAGAACACGCGACTACCATGCGGGAGATCGCAGGTTCAAACCTGGCTCCAGTCATCTTAAAAGAAAAAAAATAAATAAAATTTTCTTTCATTGTCGGCTCCACTCGAATGTTGTTGACAGCAACTTCGCAGTATTAAGCGTCGATTCAATCGTCGTGTCTAGTAGGAGCTTCCCAAACAGTGACGTTCGCATTTGTCGATAAACAAGTAGGTGCCGTTAGTGCCGTGAATCTAAAAATAGAAAGCGTGTTAATTCACAACAACGCGAGAAGCTATCCCATACCTCATTCATGGGGTGCAAAGGGAAATTAAGTTTTTTTTTTATATCTCTTGAACTACCAGATGTATGAAGATAAGATTTGTTATAAATGTTGTTGGTACTGTATAAAAGTGCTAAGGTGGAAGTGGGCTATGCCACGCCCCTTTTAAAATAAATCGTTTTGCTTACCATACTAATAGTTTGATCGTCCTCAAAATAACACAGTATGTTTGCTACGTAAGTTACTAAACTCAACATATTACTGTCGGGCTTAAGAACCGTTTTCAAAGTACTTTGTAGACCTACAAGTATATAAATTAGCGTTTATATATCAATTAGATCAGTAAGAAATGTGAAATCTATATATATAAAAAATTGTTGCAAGTGTGTTGTGACTTCATAACTCACGAACGGCTGGACCGATTTGCATAAATTTTTTTGTATGCGTTTGGGTGGCGCCCCGGGTGGTTTATATTTACAATTCGGTCCAATTGGATAAAGGGGCGTGGCACCGCCCATACAACTTGAAAATCAAAAGGGCTGTATCTCATGAACTATCAGAGGTATGAAGATGAGATTTGGTATATATGTTGTTGGAGTAGTATTTATTACAGCCAAGGTGGAAGTGGGCGGTGCCACGCCCCCTTTTTAAAAATCGCTCTAACAGCTTTTCTAATAGACCGATTGATACGAAAATTTTACCAAATGGTGCAGTTGATCTGTTGATAGTCCCTAGCTATAATAGATTGTGATTGGATAAAGGGGCGTGACACCGCTGATACAACTTGAAAATCAAAAGGCCTATATCTCATGAACTATCAGAGGTATGAAGATGAGATTTGGTATATATGTTGTTGGAGCAGTATTTATTACAGCCAGCGTGGAAGTGGGGGGTGCCACGCCCCTTTTTCAAAACCGCTCTGCAGGCTTTCCCAATAGACAGATTGATACGAAAATTTTACCAAGTGGTACTGATGACCTGTAGATAGTCCCTGGCTATATTTGGTTGTGATTGGATAAATTGGCGTGGCACCGCCCATACAACATGAAAATTAAAAGGGCTATATCTCATGAACTATAAGAGGTATGAAGATGAGATTTGTTACATATGTTGTTGTTGTAGTATAAATAACAGTAGGAGTGGAAGTGGGCTGTACCACACCCCTTTTAAAATAAACAGTTATAACTGTCAAAATTCCACAGTATATTGCAGTTCGCCTAGAGATAAGAACAGTAAGGTGGGACAGTTTTTTTATTCGCAAAAATTGTAACCAAATCTACGATGAATTGTTAGAAAATGTCACCAATAAACTTTGTGTGTAATATCAGTTCCTAGCTCGCGCTGGGAAAGCTTAATTTAGTGCAGAAAACTTAAATTTTGATAGAAGTGTCTTTAATCTGAAGTCTGTACGCTTTCAATAATCATGGGGCAACGAACGTCACTTCCAAAAGAAGCGCAAAACGGAGTAAATAAACGAAAAATTCTTTTATCTTAAAAAAAGTATCAACTAGGATTTTGATTCATGTGTATTTACCCAACACCCAACAAAACCCCATTTACCGTTTTTGTTGCCATTTTAGGTCAACCAATTCGTCATTCAGGCGAGGTGTGTGAAGTGCGATAGACTTTCATTGAGACTTTATTTGAAAAATCACCATGTAAAGACTACACAAGAACAACGTCCCTGCAAATGCTGAGGAAAGATCTTGGCCTATATTCATATATCCAACTGGTAGAAGAACTAAAACCAGTGGACGATCAATTGATTTTTTTTATTTATCATGTCATTGCACATTATTTGAAGGAGAAATGGTTCCAACACGACGGCGTAAAATGCCATACAGCGCGTGAGATTATCACTTTGTAAAGTCAAACTTTGATGACCGAATTATCTCATAGAATGGTAATACGAGTTCAATACAAAGATAGTATTCGGAAATATTCTTGATCCATGTGAGAAGAAGACGTGGCAAAAGAGGTTTTTATAGCTAAAGGCATGAAGCTTCAAACTGAATTATCATTTGCGGTCAATATTCGGAGAAGGCATAACAAAAGTGTTTGTTATGCCCAAAGAGATAGTTAGTATACGCTACTACAGATCAAAATAAAAATTTAATTTTGAATGTCTGTTTCCGATTTGTGGAAGAAGTGGTTTTTCGCCCTACATACAGAAAAAACTTAATCTACATGTCGGCACTATAGATATGACTTTGCTGATGAACTTTTTATTAGCATTTACAACAATAAAACGTAATTAAGGAGTTACTTCAAATTAGTTATATAAGTTAATAAACTCAACATATTATTGTCGAGCTTAAGTACCGTTTACAAAGTACTTTGTAGACGTAAATATGAAATATATTAAAATTTAATATGCAATAGCGAAGCATTGCCGGGCCCACTAGTATGTTATAAGTTAATGTGCAATAGCGAAGCATTGCCGGGCCCACTAGTCGTTAATAAAAGACATATACTGCTCGCGTATATCGATATTATAGATATATTTGTTCCATGTTACTGCAGCCATTTCGATCATTGAGACGCTGCACAGTGCGACTTTTTGAACTTTTAGGATGCCAAAATTATAGATATGATATTGCAAACCAAAAATGGGAGTGGTCCGCCCACTTTTAATATAAATCCCATTAATTCACCCTTTCTATACAGAAACTGCCAGTTGGTTTTATTGAATTAACTTTCACTATTAACTGTTACCTTAAGGTCATCTCTGAACCTTTTTATACCGTCACCCATGGGGCTGACCCTAAGATAAATATGTTTCCGTATTTTTTATGACGATTTAATTATGTTCGTCTGTCTGGATGGCGTTATTAGCCAGATTAAGCTCACTCGGATAATGTTCTATTTCAAAACTCAAAACAAAATGGCTAACAAATTTTTTGCCATTTCATTTCATTTTTCCATTTCTCTTTTTTCAAATTTGTTGTGTTTTCTTTTTTAGGTCGGTTAAATTTGACACCGCCCTCATTAGTTATTTCATATATGAAAATGACAAATTTGTAAAAAAGTTTTAAAGATTGGGAAAAGTTTGACATTGAAGTACATAATGAGCCTTTTATATACATATATTCAGGGATTTTGAAAGGCTCTCAGGACTTTAAAATAGCTAAAAGTATTATAAGCGTTTGAAGTACCAAAAATATTGGTAGTCTTGAGTTCTTTTCTTTAAAATAGTGATTTTCGATTTCTTTTATTATTTTAGTAACAACTAGCAATTTAACATTCCCAGTATTCAAACCTTACTCATTTTAATCAACTAATAATTGGCAAACCATTCTCTTAACCCTTCTTCCAACGTCCCTAATAAAAAATTGAAAAAGAAAACTAGCAGTTGCGCTGGTCATAAAAATAAATTGTGCTCTAATAAAAGTAACAATTTCTATGTGATGAAATCATATTAAAAACAAACTGGAAACGCCAAATGAAACAACCAACATCTAAGCAACAACACATCAACAGTGGCCATCAGCATCAAACGCTACGCTACGCTACACTGGACATCGTCAGCCATTTCAGTCATTCCGAATGATTTCAGTCTAAATGTTTATTTTATTATCGAAGGAATGACGCCAAAGTGGCCGAATTGAAGAAACAACGATGACGACGATAACAACAACAATAACAGCAACACCAACATCGTCAAATAGCCATAATGGAGTAAGTAAGCAACAATGGCCATATAAGTACCTTTTCACAAAACAATTTGGCCAATGGTCGGTCGGTCACTTGGGCTCACTTGGGGCGGAAAATCATGTGTCCGATTGCCCGAGTGCGTGTGCGTCTCAACACTCTAGAACCATTTTAATAGTTATTTTTATTGAAGGGTCCCTTTAGAAAACAATACAAGAATGCCAACAAAACAAAGCAAAAAAAAACATAAATACGTAATAAAATTCAAATGTCTTGGCGATAGAAATCAAATTGTCCATTGTCAAGAGAGAAATTTTACGTTAAATACATTTTAGTTTATTTTGACCCGTTCTCCGATGTTTTGCTGTTGATCCTTTTTTTCTGAATAACTTTATTTGCAACCGTATGTATTTGTCGTTACTGCGAAAGGGGACGACACAAATTGTCGATTTTGAAATGATTTGCAAATAAATGCTGTAAGTGTTCATTGAAGGGATGTGGGTGGCCAAAGAAATGCCCCCTTGTGGCCATTATGTGGAATTGTGGCTTCAAAAGGACCGTGTGGGTCTCTTATTTACATGTCGTAATTTTTGGATGACATTGATAATTTATAGACCAATTATAAGGATTGGTCTTTGGAGACGAGAGGGAAAGGGATTTTTTTGCAAATCAAATGATGATTTTAACTATAGAAGGCGGAAAGAGTCTACAGACTCTGAATATAATTACAATGCGAAATACATACCAGAAAGCTGCAGAAACTGTGATTACAAATCATTCGCTACGTATTTTTGTTTAAAAAAAAACTAAATAGCAATTTATAACAAAAATTTTACGCGATTTATTTACTGAAGGTATTTTTTAAAGGTAAATTGCCCAAAAAAAATCGAATTCATCAGGTAATTTGTAGTATATACAATAGAAATCTTGGAACAATATTTAATGGAGATCGTGGACTTTAACTTGTGCCACTTTCAGTTACGTGGCACAGGCCGTGGCATGATGGTTAGAACACGCAACTACCATGCGGGAGATCCCAGGTTCAACTTCTGGCACCAGTCATCTTAAAATTAAAAAAAAAATTCTTTCATTGCCGGCCCCCTCGATGTTGTCGTCCGCAACTTCCCAGTATAAGTGTCGAGGCAATCGCCGTGTCTAGTAAAAAGCTTCTCAAACAGTGACGTTCGCATTCATCGATAAACAAGAAGTTACCTTCAGTTGTGAATCTAAAAATAGAAAGTGTGTTAATTCACAACAACGCGAGAAGCTTGGGATGTAAAGGAAAATTAAGTAAGTAAGTAAGTACTTGCAGTGATTATTCTTAAATAATCACTTTTAAAGTACTGCTGTAGATTACTTTCAATGTACTAAAGAATAATTTTATTGTATTCAAAAGTACCTTTACTGCGCTTTGTACCAAAAACTACTATTTTAGCGAAAGAAGATTTTTATTGTATCAAAAGGTACTTTTATTCCCTTACCCTACGGGTAGGGGTTTATATCATTTGGTACGACCCAAAAGTGTAACACGTAGAAGGAGTCACTTTAGACCCTATGTTTCTTTAAACCAAAAACTATGAATTGAAGCTTGACTATCCACACTGAGAGCTATCTATCTGCTAGTATCGATTCCACATCCTGTAACAGCCTCCACGGGTTTCTGAATGGCCCAAACATCGGCCCATTATGTAGCCTAAAATAAAAGGCATAGCTGCTGCACTCCGCTGTAAACAACAGCTCATGTGTCATTCCATTCAGATTTTTCCGGAATTTCAACGTTTACTTTACGGAAATCTATATGTTTTTTCAATAAATCAGTACGAGGTGGCAGATGAAGAGAAACGCCATTTCTCAAAAACCTGAGAATATTTGCCGGAGAATATTCGAATGACTTTGTGTCGCTTGACTGCAATCCGTTAACTTCCGTCAGTCTTATAGCCCATCGGTCTTCGATAGCCTTGATGTCCAAATCCAGGGGCAGAATACCCAGGAACATATCCAAAGCCACTTGCGGTGTGCCCCTTCTAGCCCCAGTAATCCTCATTGCAGTCATCCTTTGGACCTTACTGATCATTTTTAATAAATTATTCTTATCTAGGCCCGACCTCCAAACCAGACATCCGACTTTTTTTCTTCGACCTTTATCGGATGAAGTGTAAAAATTAAGTTGTGTTGATAACTTTTTTTTTTGGTCACCAACATTTTTGTGAAAACTTTTTAACATTTTTTTCTATCACTATTTTAATTAAACCCGAAATTGAGCCGCCGACGGTAAAAATCCTATTTCGTCGCCACAGACCTACAAAAATATTCTGAGCTGCAGCCGCCGACAAATTCGGGTCGGCTACGTTCTCTTATGCAGACACATTGTGACCTTCGGGCTGAACCCCCAGCTTTAACAAATAAAGTTTCACCACACACAAAGAGTATTGACAGTTTCGGTGGCCTGAAGCCCTTGACTTTAAATTTACGGGTTAAGAAAACCTATTCCGTTTTCTGAGGGTTCACCCCACAGACCAAAGGTCATAGCCCATCGTAGCAGCTTTTCAAGAGCAGTTTGCTTAATTTCAAAATTTATCATATTATAATAGTAGCCAAATAATCAAAAAGCCGAAACCTTTGCCACAACCCTTCTGCTTTAACATACATATCTTTTTTGTAAGTACACAGAATTCAGTCAAGTTTAGCACAAGGTGAAACTTTATTGAACGTTGACTTATAAATTTAAATCGAACATGCTCAACTGCTCCTACCATTTGTGCTAAATAATTAGAGACGTGCCCATAGTTCTCAGTTGGTAACGTAAATAACCATTTTGGCACCCCCACCCCCACTTAACTTAGGACCGGCCGTGGCAACTACTATGCGGGAGATCCCAAGTTCAACTCCTGGCTCCAGTCATCTACATTTTTCTTTCATTGCCCCCTCGATTTTGTCGACAGCAACTTCGCAGTATAAGTGTCGAGCCAATCGTCATAGCTAGTAAAAAAAGTTTCCCAAACAGTGACGTTCGCATTCGTCGATAAACAAGTAGGTGTCCTTAGTTGTGAATCGACAAATAGAAAACGCGAAACGATAAGCTATCTCACACCTCATTCATGGGGTGTAAGGGGAAATTAAGTTTTTTTTAATTAAACTTAAAAATTTGTTTAATCTCAATAACTTGAAAGTTTCACAATGTCACACAAAAGGGTCAGGGTATTTTGATCGATTTTAGCACTACTTCAAATTAAAGTAAATGGTATACAAAAATGAGCGACTAACTTCCTGGGACAAGCCAACGTTAAAATTTTGGTGATTCAACAACATTCGAAGTACTTCCGGATCAGTAATTCTGCACTTTTACTTCTTCTAGGTAAGCTCTGTTTTTTTTGCCAGATAATGATAGAAATTGAACTCATCGCTGAACGCAAAATACTATACATTAGCATTAGTCCATCGAAATAAACAACTAATTAACTTTGGCAACTTTATAGAGCAGCTTAAAAGCGTAAATTTATGTCGAACACCTATGTGAATTTGTCATCGTTTGAAAAGTTGCTTTATCAACATCGCCACCTTATCCTTAATGCTAAATGTACCCTCTACCAGTCGTTCAACAACTGCAGTCATGATTCAAGTAAATATTAAAAAAATAACTTTCGTTCCTTCCACTCTGTCGTTACACAACATCTTCTAAATAATTACCCTAAAAGTTCAACAAGTGCAGCAGCATAATAACATAACAAAGTTATGTTAATAATATAACAATTTACCACAATATGTAAATCTTTTAATAAAATTTAACTTTTTAAATACATCAACAACTAAAAAAAAAAAACCAAGTTCTTTGTGTGATAAACTCTTGGGATAAAAATATTTACTTTCCTTATTTATGGCTGATATAACAACGCCGACAACAACAACAACAACACATGATGATGGTGTTCGGCATAGAATATGCTCACAATACAACGGAGTATACAGCCTCCCCCTACCCTAAAAATATACGAGAGTGGGCGCAAAAGCCATAATAAAGCGTTCCGGGGTATATCAAAGCCTTAAAAGAGGATTTAAAAGTGCTGTGAAGTGCCACCAGGACGACGAGTATAGTGTATTTTATTATGTTCCTCCACTGGCATTATTCAATCTTTCTACTGTTTTCTTTCCTTTCATGCACTCGTTCGTTAGTTAACTTTTTTGCCCTCAATTGTTTTATTTTTCATCATAAGCATCATCAGTATTTAGTAGTCCTTGCTACTAGTATTCCATGCAAAGCTTAACAAAAGCAAGTGCCTGGGCACTTTCTGGTGTTGTTGCTGTCGTCCATGGTACAATGCCTGGCTGTCCTCAGCGCTATTGCCATTGTGGCCTCGCTTATGTGGGATGCTTGATACAAACCCCAGATAGAGAATGGCATCCTCGTCCTCGGACGACGACAAATGGCAGTTACTTAGTCTGCTAGTTTGACTAAACTCAACCGAGCTAAACTACCCAACCGTGCAATCATGGGATAAACTAAATCCATCCAAGTGACTCTTCTATCACTATACTCTCGCCTGAAAGTAATCGTATGTGTGTGCCTGTGTACAATAGCCTTAGTCATGGTAGCAGCATACTCTGCTACTCTTCTGGTCAGTGTAGTTGTGTCATGCCATAGATTTTTTTTCTCGCCGGATAAGTATCAACAACAGTAACATCATATAAAGTAGATTTTTTTACGGATACTATGCATATGCATATGTTTGTTGAATTTTTCATTCCGCCACAGTGGTTTGTGTGTTATTTGCGCTTTGAATCGAATTTTCGTCCTTTATTAACGTTTTTAAGTTACTCTATGCAACTTATATTTCTCACCTAAAGAAGACTTTAAGGACATTGCCTTAAAACAGTGGCAGACATAACCGAAGCCATAACCATGAGCTTGTGGGGTCGCAAAAAACCTTTTGCGTTGTCGAATTGTACACTGTGAAGATGTTGTGCTCTCCCAACAAATCATTGAACATTGTTGCTCTGTCTGTACTTGTGTCTGCTTTTGTGTTGAATGCGAAACAAGCGTGTGTGGTGTTGCTTTTATAACACTCAAGCGCAAACAAATGCTTTTGAATACTCTTAGATTCGCAAACGTGTTACTTAAACTTCCTCATTGCATTGTTTTCAAACCAAAATGCAAACCACTGTTAAATGCATACATGTTATATGTATGTATTTTAATACTCCTATCCCTCCATGCATCCCCCAACATTTTCGGTCACACATGCCCGGTTAGAATTGTGTCGGATAAGGTCAGCATTAGATATGAGGAGAACAAACAATGAATGGAGACAACATTTCTCAGATCCACTGACAAAACATGATCTCCATCCAGTGAACAGAGATGAGTGGGTGCGGTCATCATCAAAAGCAAAAGACACCATATAGTAGTATCACCATAAGAATATGATGTAGCTACAACATTACGTTTTTTTTTTCATCCTTTTTCGTTCAAAAGATGTGACACATTTTTTTTTGCATGACATTATAAGTCGTGCCATAAGGTTACTGTTGTTTTTGCTTCTCTGGTCAGTGTCTCTCCATTGGTGTGAAACGTATTTTATTTTAGCACTTTATCGTTTGGCCTCCACTTCCTCCACTTTGCGTCGGCCCCACTTCCTGGCGATTCATTCATCTCTAATTCAGATGGCCAACAGTCATCTTTGTACTTTACAATTTTAACGAGTTAATACATGCCATGTTCTGTTGCCCAGAGTGGAATCCGGACTATGACAAATTTACTCCATTGGGTAACAAGTTGTTTGGGTTCTAGACAAGCCGGGCATCTACTATACGTTGGCAGGCAAGTAAAGGCTGGTTGGGCGACGTTGTTTATTAATCACATCTTGTCAGAGAGTGACAATGCCAATTCTAACATTTTTATTTTTGCATTCATTTTATTTTTGTCGTGGTGTTAGCCACGACCGAGTGACAGACATTAAATAATTAATATTGGTTTATTGTTGTACGAAAATTTAATTATGTATGTTGGTGCCACTACACTATGATGTAAGTACTACAACATGTTTTCTTTGCCGGCACATTTAAATGAAATGAGCTAAGATGTAGTGTAGTATAATCCGGCATAAAGTGATGGAGTGTAGTGGCAAGGTATGAACAGAAGTGGAATATATTGTGTAAGAAAAGAGAGGTGAACTGTAGCATAATGACCTCAGCCAAAATGGACTTTGAGGACATCGTCCCTCAAATTTTTTTATTAATTTCAGATTTTTTAATTATTAATTTTTTTTTTGTATTATGGACTATATTATGATATTATTATAATGTTCCTGGGCCTTGCCAATGCCCCCAAAAATGTTTCCAAAATGTAAAGTTGTCATATATGTATACAGAATTGGCACTGTGTCTGCTTGTGCCTTGTATGAGGCTACAACTCTCAACCAATCCTTAAGGAAATTTTTACATAATTGTTTATTTTTTGATATGTGCATTGGCCGTGGCACACCATTCAAGGACAATGATTTAAGGATATGCACCTAGAATGTCCGAACTCTCTACATTGATGGTTCCTCTATAAATTGACGGATGTCGTCGACAAATACTTGCCTGACATCACCGTCATACAGGAAATGTGATGGACGGGACAGGGATGCACACAAAAATGGAACTGCAACATCTTTTACAGCTGCCAAGTAAAAAAACAGGAATTTGGATATGGATTCATAGTCGGCAAAAAACCTAAATATCTAGTATCGCAGTTTAACCCTGTAAGTAACCGAATAGCCATTAAGGCGAAATATACTTACAATACGCTGATTTGTGTACATGCCCCGACAGAAGACAAAGACGAGGAGATTAAATATTAATTTTATGAGCGCCTGGAGGAAATATATGACCGCTACCAGAAAAATTCTAATGTCATGGGCACACATTAGAATTTTTCTGGAAGATTTTAATGCTAAAAGAGGAAAGCAAACAACACTTCCAACAACGGATTTAGACTAGTCAGCTTTGCGTCGGCATGGAACATGGTAATGAGTGGTACCAGATTCCCGCATAAAGATATCCACAAGGCAACCTAAATATCGATTACCCTCACATGGGTTCCAGGACATGGGGACATATATGGTAACCAAAAAGCCGTTGCATTGACAAGGGCCGTCACAACCGTAAACTCGGGCGAAGTCTACGGTCTCATTGGTGTCCCTCTCACAAGGGGAAACAACTAATTGCGGGGAATCTGAACCTCATTGCTAAGGAGAAGTGGGTGAGAGAACCCACTTGCACGGCGACCAAATAAATTTGGGCTACAATGGATATACAGAGGACTCGATTTGCGCTGAACCTGTCCAGAGTCCACCTTAGGAACATAATAGAAACTACCCTACAACGATTTTTGTAATGATGAGGAAGAAGAGGAGACCAAGGAGCATCTTCTATGTCACTGCCCTGCTTTGGTTGACCTGACATATAACATAACATACCTGTCTATCAGTAGCTGATTTAACATAGCAAAGAAATGGCTTGAAAGCGACATTGAACGTATAGAGTAGGAATAATAGGTGCGAAAATTTAAAAATGTTGTCACAACGGCACTCATATTAGGACCCGAAACCACGGGACAAGAAACCAGATTAATAACGTTGTAATCGAGAATTATGGACGTGCGTGTGATACGCGGTGAAACTATTGACTCGGATTAGCACCTAGTTGCAAGCAAGAGTCATAACCAAATGATATTAGACATCACATAGATGCATACCACCGAGAAAGCCAATGCCTACTCTAACCAACTCTCTCCATTACTTCAAACATATTTCCTTAATTCTGATGTTCCCGACACACAGTACCAATATATTGCGAATTCTATGACCACTGCCGCAACGACCGTACTGGGTTATGAAAACATACACTCAGACAAGCTCTGCTACGATGAGGAATGTCACGCAATGTCTAAGGAAAAGGATGCTACGTACAGGGCACACTGCAGTAAATGGCAACGTGATCGGTGACTGAGCGATAAAATGAGAAGTGAAGGAAGATGAAAACCTCTTCAAGCGGATAAAGCGTCTATGGAAGTGAAGAAAGAGCCAGGATATCGAAAATTACTGAGATACAGGTGAAGCCCGAAAGTTCTATCAAAAGATTAAAAGCAAAGATGTTGGAAATGGGATCCAAACCTATAATGACAAAAATGGAAATCTGGTCACGGACACTCAGAATTAACTTCCGTTCTCTTCTTATTCCCGAAGACAGCATAATTGACGATATCGACCACCACGAAGTCGATTATCTACCACAACACCAGAACGAGATCAGCACAATAATTGCACTGTGTAACTATAATATACCTGCGAGACCAGATGGACTGCCGTCAGAGCTTTTAAAGCCGGTGGTGGTGAGCTGGCAACTTGCATGCACCAGCTCACAAACACAATTTGGGGCAAAGAATGCTTGCCCTATGATTGGAATCTGAGGGTTCTGTGAGCTGTGCTTAAGACAGGTGATCCAAGTGTGTGTACTAGGGTGATCAATTATTCGGGTTTTTGCGAAAACCGGTTTTCGAATTATTCGAAAAATGGCATTTAAAAAAAACCGGTTGCTTTTTTTGAAATTCACAAAAAACCGGATAATCCGGTTTTCAAAATTATGCCAAATAACAAATTAAAACACAATTTTTGACAAAAAATTTTATTAAAAAATAACAGAAAACAAATCAATTATACCTATAAAAAGTAAACTTTTAGTTAAATTATAATTACAATGCAAAACATAAGTGAGATCAGTTTGTTATTTTAACAAAGACAAACGAAACAAAACAATTCATTTGTAAATAATTTATTATATATAAATATATTTAATTTGATCTTTAGTTTGACCTAAAGTAACATTGTATATTGAATATTTTAGAAATGTGTCACTAATTGGGAGTTTACTCGTACTTAAATACAAAATGAGAGTATTCAGGGTTGAACACGTCGTTCTGATATACGTCTTTTGAAAATTGCATATAAATTTATTGATAATTGGTTTTGAATTGTTGAAAAGTGTTAAAGTAAAAATTTAAAAATACCTTCAGCATCAGGTAAAGTCGAAGAGTTTGCAGAAAGTTTTTGTATAGACATTTCCAAAGGTTTAAAGGTATCACTAAGCACAGACAAAGTTGCGATATCATTTTCACTCAATGGTGTCAGTCCTAACTCCAATAAAGTATGATTCACACATTTCTACAATTTTAAAAATTGAGAAACCATATTGGTTATAGAATTCCAGTGGTGCTTAACATCATGGATAAGTTGAAGCTCCTTATTAAATTGGTCTTTTACAAACATTTGTAATTTCTTTCGCTTTCAGCCGACTTATTAAACATTGAAGATTTATAAAACTAACAATTAGATTGTTCTTCCGAAACACTGGAAAAAAAGAAGTACGAGAACACATTTAACACAATTATGAATAAATTTAAATAAAAAATATCGAACGCCAAAAAACCGAAATTCGACAAAAAATAACCGGATTATTCGATATTCGAAAAATAGGGATGTAAAAAAAACCGACGGTTTTTATGAGTGAAAAAACCCGAGTAGCCGGTTTTTGAAAACCGAACTGATCACCCTAGTGTGTACTAACTATCGCCGGATCAGTTTTTTGTCAATGTCTAGTGGGTTATGTGAAAGATTAAAGCCCATACGACCTTATCAGTGTGGCTTTAGACTTGGTAAATCCACGACTGATATTCACACTGGGACCGGCCGTGGCATAGTGGTTAGAACACGCGACTACCATGCGGGAGATCGCAGGTTCAAACCTGGCTCCAGTCATCTTAAAAAAAAAGAAAAAAATAAATAAAAATTTTCTTTCATTGTCGGCTCCCCTCGAATGTTGTTTGACAGCAACTTCGCAGTATTAAGCGTCGATTCAATCGTCGTGTCTAGTAAGAGCTTCTCAAAACAGTGACGTTCGCATTCGTCGATAAATAAGTAGGTGTCGTTAGTTGTGAATCTAAAAATAGAAAGCGTGTTAATTCACAACAACGCGAGAAGCTATCCCATACCTAATTCATGGGGTGCAAAGGGAAATTAAGTAAGTAAGATATTCACACTACGGCAAATCCTGGAGAAGACCCAAGAAATGCAGGTTGGTGCCTATCGTCTGTTCATCGACTACAAACAGTCCGATACGATAGGACTTTTTTGATTCTATGGCTGAGTTTGGCATCCCCGCACAGCTAATACAACTTTGCGGGATGACACACGAAGTCTTCAGTGGAAATTGGCAAAACTCTGAATGAGTCATTTTCTACCAAGCGAGGCTTTAGACACGGCGATAGTCTGTCCAACTTCCAATTCTTTAATATATCAATGGAAATTATCATGCGGAAGGCTGCAGGTATGTTAACATCCCTTAACAAAAGTCACATTCTGCTCGCGTATGCCGATGTCATATATAGCACTAGCCTTGGACTGCGGAATGTTACTGCGGCCTTTTCGTGCATTGAAAAGCAGTCGGCAGCAGTGGGTGTGGTAATAAATGAGTATAAAAACCAAGTTATTTGTTTCAACAAACAAAGAAAATCTAGAGACGAGTATTGATTGCAAACCGCTGCTACTAGGCGCTAAGCAAGCGATTTAATGACAAACCCTCTCTCAACGAACAAAGATCCAACTCTACCAGACACTGATCATACTTGTCTTGGTCCACAGCGCAGAAACCATGGTAGTGACAATAACGGATAAATCTATTCTGAGAGTCTTCGAAAGAAAAATACTTCGCAAAATATTTGGACTCCTAATCGATAACAGCGAGTACCATATAAACCATGAGCTATATAACGACATTGTCGAGGTCAAGCGCATTGAAATAGACCGAATGCGCTGGCTTCGTTACGTTGTATGAATGAAGAAAATGCTGCAGCTCGAAAATAGGCGGCGCAGGAGGGGGTGACCAAAACTTCTTTGGATGGACCAGGTGAAAGAGCTGTTATCTAAACATTGTGTGAAGAACTGCCTACAGAGCACAAAATACCGAAGCGCTTGAAATTCTGATGGGCTGATGGATGAGTATCAATTGATGCTGCTCATCCTTAAGGGAGAGGGTATAAAAAACCGGGTAGATCGAATAAAACAAAGTGGTAGCCATTTAAACGATATTGTGTTTCATTCATATGTATGTCAATGATGGGTCTTACCAAAGAAATCAGAAATATTTTTTTTGTTACGTTTTTTTAAGGCAAAATTAATTTCTAAATTTTAACTGTCCTATCCTTAACATCCTTTGTAAGCTTTTGCTGGATTCTTTGACGAATTCAGAATCCTTGACCCATCTTAAAAGCCGTACATATATATAAATTAATTTGTTCTCCCCAGATATCACAACAAATCTTTCGATTGATCTAAAGAGATTTGCACCTTTCAATGCAATTAAAAAAAATATTAGATTATTTTCGGGAAATATATAGGTCCGGTAGGACCGATCGTGTCATAGTGCTTAGAACACGCGACTACCATGCGAGAGATCCATGGTTCGATTGCCGGCTCCAGTCAACTACCCTTTTCTTTCATTGCAGGCCCCCTCGATGTTGTCGAATTATAAGTGTCTAGTCAAACGGCATTTCTACTAGAAGCTTCTCAAACAGTGACGTTCGCATTCGTTGATAAATAAGTAGGTGCCGTTAGTTGTGAATGTAAAATATAAAACCTGTTAACTCACAACAACGCAAGAAGCTATCCTATACCTTTATGAGGTGTAAAGCGAAATTAAGTTTAAGTTAAGTATAGGTCCGGTATATCTCAAAGGTTGTTCCACAAAGGTAAAGGTTGTTCCTATCCATATCTCATATTGTTTTCTGTTTACTTCTTAAAACTGTTAATCAGCATACACTATTTAAAATCGGACCATTGTCCAATTTATGCATATCTACAAACTCAGTGCTATTTAATTTTTCTAGCAAATGAAAAATCTCCGCCTCCACCGATTTCCTCAACTTAATTTGATCCAAATTCCTTAAACGATGAGAAAAAAAATACTACTGATACTATAAAAATCCCACTTGTGTGTAAATCAAGCATAACGATGATAGAGATTCACTCACTCAAAGAAATCACTGGATAACATAGATCAAAGCCAATCTCAATACTGAATGCCAATATGCAAATGCAGGCAGGACACGCAGTTTGTAAAGCAAAGTTCACAATATCCTTTTGTTCGTTTTTGTCGCACTTGTGATGTTTTCTTTACGATACGATTCGATGTGATTTGATATTGACACTGCCAGCTAGGAGAGGAATACATCTACCAACAATGCTCAAACGAAAGAAAAAACACCAGCACCTTTGGCAAACGGAAGATGTGGAAATATGCAAAACGAAAACAAAAAGGCGTTGCAACAAAACTAAAAACGAGGTAAGAGAACTGTTTACACAAAAACAAAGCTACAACACACAAAAGAAATTGCAACACTCGCACACAAACATACTAAAATCTCTCGGAACAGGAACGCCAATAACAGCTATGGCATGATATTCTCATGTTGATCTAGTTCCAATAAACTATGGGGGCGATGTGATGGCGCAAAAGGTATTTCCTTTCCATAGAACAAACAACATGTTTTGTTTTTCTTCTTCACCTCCACGCCGTAGATATATCCTATGGCTAGGGAAAAATAACTAGGAGTAGTATATAAATAAGTGGAAAACGTAATAGGAACAAAATCGTTATAGACATTTTCAACTCGGCTTATGCCAGACTACCAGAAATTTCTATACTGGAAAAGTGGGCAGATTTAAGCAATTTTCATATAAAGGTAATAGGCAAAATAATATTTAAAGTTTCATAACTCGTCTATTTTTAGGATTTAAGATAAAATTATAAAGTTGACCAGACTTGTACTAGACTTGATCAGACTTGCACCGATGATTTAAATATTTTGAAAGATATATATTGTTTAGTTATTAAGAAGGATTTAAGGAACCACATTTTAAGTCCATAAGTAATGTTTAGGCTGCCCAAATCGGTGGTAAGCGGAGAAATAGCAAATTACTTTTCGAGTATTCAAAAAGATCACACAGATTGGTTTTTTTGACACTGCGAAAAGCGTTTTCCAATTTCAATAAAATTTCAAGATTTTCCCATAATAACTTCCATTTTACCCACCCTATCATTCTTCCCCCATGCTCTGTTGCACTTGCTATCGATGATGTAATGCAAGATGGTGATGACGACGTTGACGATGATGATGATGATGATGATGCAGTCACCACCCGCTTAAACCTTATCGTTTCCTGTTTATTATTGGTAGAATACGTATCCGCACTAACTCGGTTTACCCGTTGTTGTGTTTGCTGTGTGTGCGTGCGTGTGTGTAAGTATTGTACTTGGTTCCCTGTATGATTTGCGTGTTATATTGATTTCTCCAATACTTTGGCAAAGGGTAAAAAGGAGCTATCTCTATCTCTTTTTGCGCCACCCATCGGTGGCATGTGTGACGATTGCATCCAGGAACCAAGGACTCCGCACACATAAGGATCAAGAAAATCTGTAAGGATACATGGATTTGAGTACCGGCGTAGTGGGTGTGAGTGCGTATGTTGTGATGTTTTCTGTGCATTGGGATTTCCGCACACTTTTACATTTGCCATAGCCAGAGGAATTGTATGTTATTGCATTGCGTTTTAAGTTAAGCTTAACAGTTTTTTACGATACCGTTTGCAAATGTTACGCTTCTTATTCTTTTTTGTGTGTGTTTCTTCGGCAGCAATATGCATACGTTGGTAGCGTTTTATTTCCTTTTCCTTTCAAATGCATTGTTTTTTGTTCGTCGTCGCCGCTACAGTTGAACTCCCTAAAGCTAGTATTTTATGTTACTTTGTATCCGTTTGTTGTTCTTGGTGGGCACTTTTTTTTCTGGATTTTGCAGCCTGTTGTTTATTAAAGTACTTGTAATGTTTTTGTGCCCACATGCCACCGCAGTTTGGAGAAGATAGGCATATTAAATTTGGTCAATTGATTGTAACACACACCTGGACATATGGTTACAATTATACAGTACAACATTTTTCAGCTCAATGATTTGGGACTCAATTCTGAGAACTGAACGTGAAAGTAGCCCCAAAAAGAAGAAGTTATGCATCTTTCGCTTTTTCAAGTTACATGCCATAATAATTTAATATCGATTTGAAGTTAGTAAGTATCGTATAGGGGAAATTGTCACGTTTTAGGCTCTTGTAACTTGACAGAACTTATTCTTTTTGGGGCTACTTTCTCGTGCTTTTCTCAGAATTGAGTTCCAAAATCATGTGTTGTACTGTGTTATTTACAAACTGTGGACGTTCTTGAATGTGTGGTAGGTCGCTTAAAAACATAATCTTATACACAACTGAATACTGGGGGGAAAAGTATTTCCATTAATATTGATAGTTTTATTGAACTAGACTCACTTTTTTAGTAAAAAAAATAGTTTACATTATTTACATTGTAAATCATCAAGCTCTTCAAAATATCCATGAACGAAGATTTCACTCTCTTCCCTTTCTTGACGGCAAAAACTTAATATGTCATACGACATCTTTGCAGAAAGCTGCGGTAAACACGACCTGCGCCATCTTTAATAAAAGTCACATTGCCCGCGTATGCTGATGACATAGATATCATGGACTCCGGGAATAGAGAATAAAAAGCAGTCGGCAAAGGTGGGTCTGGTGTTAAATGAGGACAAAACCAGGTTATTTGTTTCAACGAACAAAGAACCTGGAAATCAAGAAAAGAGTATTAATTGCAAACATCTGCTGCAAGGCGTTAAGCAAGCGATTTTACGATAGAGCCGTCTCTCGACGAACAAAAATCAAACTCTAGCAGAAAGTTAACTAATTATATTAATACTAGCTGACCGGGCAGACTTCGTCCTGCCTAAAGAAGTATTGACTTACATAAATGTAATTTTTTGGGTGCAATATATCTTCGGGTGCGTTTGATTCTTTTGATATTCTCATCGAAGCAAAAAGTATTATGGTTTATTTAATGATCATAATTTTTTAATGAAAGAAATTTATTGCAATGCTTTTGATAAAACAACGTGAATGGGAGAACCAAAGGAGTGTAAATATTTGAATCAGTAGGTCATTAAACACGTGAACATGCAACATAAGCTGTTGATGCGAAAAAACATAGATTTTCCAAATTCAACTGCAAACTTGAATAGACTGTCTTTCAGTTTTAGTGATTGTCATCGCAAACTTTAAACGAACTGGGGACTGTAATCATTTAAAATCAAACGGCAAATCCGTGTGTATCATTGGCAATACATCGGTTCACTTATATTTTCCGTTTAAATTAATTTAAGAACAATAACACAATCGCGCGATAAAGGGGTTAAATCAATTTTTTGAGTGAAACAGTACACTCCTCCCTCACTATGATATGCCATGTTTGCAACTTTTTTTATCTCGATATTATATGCGAGGTTCTCAGAAAATTTGCAATTTATTGCGCTGTTCTGCAACGTCGTTGCGCAATAAAGGAGGATGTAGTAACCGACGCGATAAGTTTTGCGATCAAACATTTGCCAAAATCAATGATTTCAAAACCGATGGATGCATCAAGGAAATAAAATCCTCCACACTCGTTCGTAATTGCTTATAAATTTTTATTACAATGTTGTGTACCTTTCGTTATTCTAGTTGTAATAGATGCAGATTTCGGAAATGTTTAAATTCGTGGGTATTCGAATTTTTTTCTATCGTTGATCTCGGTCACATACACCACTGGTCTCAAATAATTCCATATCAAATATCAACCCGAATGGTACTATAGTCCCTCAGCTATTGCGTTTGGAAGACAGAATTGGGCAAGGCCACCCATTTTTGGCTAGATCACACATTGTCCACCATGGTTTAAATCCCGACTTTTTCGTTAAAATCCGTATACTTAACTTAATTGAATCCACACCAAATTTCATGGTCATTCGCAAAATAGTTCTTCAGATATCACATTTTAACAAATTACGTTTAACGGGCAGGCCACGCCTAACGATCTAGTACTTCAGATACCACACTTTAACAAAGTATCTCCCATGGGCGGGACCACGCCTAATAATCAAATAACGACAGATTTTGACCTAATCATATTGCATCCACTCCTAATTTAAAGTCACTAATTGTAGTAGTAAGACAGATATTGCATTTCTTGTAATGGGGTGGAATGGGTGGACCACACCTGAAGAACATCGGTTGAATGCTGTACCATCATATAAGTTTAAAATGTAATATATATACTTAAATGAAGCATTTGTCAGAGCCTATTAAATATGTCAATATTTAAATTTTCAAAATTACAAATTTTAGATAATTTTGTATGGGAAAAAAAGAAAATTGACTATTAAATGGACCAAATGTGTCTAATGCAATGTTTAAATAGCCTATAAGCATCCTCGGAAGATTGCCTTTCTAACGATACCGGTTTGTTGCACATCGGTTGGATGGTTTTGAAGTCTATAGAGGACATACGTAGAAACAAATGTTCACTTTTATATATAGATTTAATTTCCCAGCAGAACCTAAATGGCTATTATTTTTGTTTGAGTTTGTCTCAAAACGTATGTCTTGCTATTGCTATGTTATTACTAAGTTCTGGAATTTGTTGCGTCAGAATAGAATCGATTTTTTTATGTCTTATAAGGAAAGCTTTCGCACCGCGCCATGACAGCGACTTAAATAGGCTTGTAGATAATAGTTATTTTTGTTCAAAATAGTCTTTCACATTTAGACCGAAAAATCTAAAATTTTAATCATACAAAATAACAATTCTTACCCATAGTCTAAGATTTTAGTAGCATCATGGTTATACAATACCTGCAAAGAGAGATACAAAAAGTATTAAAATGTAGATTCTGTTAATTAACACATTTTGTATCTAAGTGTGTAAAATTAAATCCGACCGGGTAATGATGGTTAGAACACAAGGCTATCATGCGGGTGACCTGCGTTAGATCCTTGTCACATCTATTTACTTCTGAGTAATTGAGTAAATTGGCATGTCTAGTAAAAGTTTTTCAAAAAGGGACGGAGGGGTTACAAAATGTTATCGGACCAACAATTCTTCGACAACAGTACAGCGAATATTTTGCGCTTTTTGCAACATACAAGGCAGGACTTTAAAGGATCACGAAAACGTAGAGTGTATGTAAGTGAACAAGATATAATTTTTTACTCAAAAGCGTTCTAGCGTCTTAAATGCGCATGGACGGAGTGATCGGAATATTCATTTTGTTATACCATTCAACACTAGCACGAACAGAGTCCCACCTCCCATACAAACTTCCTACATTCCTCCTGGGGATGTATGTCTACCTGACTCCGCTAATACAGCCTTAGATTAGGAAATATCGAGGTGATATTTAATATGCAAGCTTATATGCTCTAAAGGGAGGTTTAGTTCCACGATAAGCCCGATCGGTCGAAAACTACTCCCACCTCACATACTAACTTCCTCTGTTTGGGCATGTCTGCACCACCAAAATTTTTATTTCTTTCTTAATAGTAGAAATTGATTTATTAATCAGTTTCCACACGTAGAAAATAATTTCAAGCTATTCATACCAAGCTTGGATAACAGATCTTTTACCTGGCCCATCCATCGAAGTTTTGGTCACCTCCTCCTGAAGACTTCGTGTCCGACAGTATCATCCCGCAAAGTCGTATTAGCTGCGCGGGAATACCAAACTCAGCCATAGAATATAATAGTTTTTGTCGTATCGGAATGTCGAATAAAGTTTTGTAGTCGATAAACAGATAGTAGGTGTCGATCTGCATTTCTTGAGTCTTCTCCAGGTTTTGCGTAGTGTGAATATCTGGTCGGTCGTGGATTTACCAGGTCTAAAGCCACACTGATAAGGTCCAATCAGGTTCGCCAGAATGGGCATTAGTCTTTCACATAACACACTAGACAGGACCTTGTATGCGATGGGTAAAAGGCTGATCCCGCAATAATTGGTCAACACACTTGGATCGTCTTTCTTAAGATCAGGACATAAAACACTCAGATTCCAAGCATCGGGCATGCATTCCATAAGACAAATCGTGTTTATGAGTTTGTGCATGCACGTTGCCATCTTATCGCCGCCGGCATTAAAAAGCACTGTCGGCAGTCCATCGGCACCCGCAGCTTTGTTGTTCACCGTGCTGATCTCGTTTTGGCTCGGTGGTGGACAGTCTCCTCCGTCGTCTATGATTAGTGTGATTTCTTCGCTAATGCTGCCTTCGGAAACGAGTCAAGAGATTGAAATATTTCCTCCATATTTGCAGCACACTCTGAATGTCAGAGACCAGATTTCGGTCTCCGTCCTTATAGTTGGGGATCCCTAATTCAAAACCTTTGCTTTTTAGCTTTTGGTAGAACTTTCGGGATTCGCCTATATCCCTGCAATTTTCGATATCCTGGCACTCTCTTTTCTTCCATAAACGCTTTTTCCACCCTCCTGCACGCTTTGCCATTGGCTGCAGTTTGCGTTTGTTTACGAGTGTTTTGAGCTCTGCTTAATCGTGTGCGTACCTTGGCTGCAACTTAGTAGTGATGCGAGTCAACATTTGCACCGCGCATCACACACAGGTTCATAAAGCTCGAGACATGCCTTCCATCAATTACCACGTGCTCAGTCTGGTCAGTCACTACAGTCACTACCATGTTGCTTTTTAACGCGAAGCTTACTAGTCCGAATCCATTATCAAAGGTGTTGGTGTGCAGAAATTCCCTACTGCTGAAGCAAGAGCATCTTCCCTTCCTATTTTAACATTAAAATCTCCCAGAACGCTAATAGAAAGCATCTTTAATGCCCTCATCTTTGTCTTCCGTCGGGTCGTGTACACAAATCAGCGTTATGTTAAAACATTTCGCCTTGATGCGAATAGTGGCTATTCGGTCACGTTCAAGGCGAAACCGCTTGACCAGGTGTCGAAATCTCTTGCCGACTATAAAACCACATCAAAATTCGTGTCTTTCTGCATGGCAGGTGTATAAGATGTTGCAGTTATTTCGACGTGTGCATCCCTATCTCGTCCATTGCATTATCTTATGGCGGTGATGTCAGCCTTTGTTTTTGTCTAGTGCATCCGCCATTCCAGGGGCAAATCCAAAAATCAATGACCTTATAAAGTTTGAGAGGTCGTCAACTTTTGGGGGTTAATTTTTTTCGTGTTTTCATAATAATTGGTTTTGTTTAAGGCCTAGTTTATTAGGACTGCCAAAGCCTCTAAGAGAGCCGTTGTGTTGAGCTTCAGTAACTTATGTTACATACTTTCTAAGACGCAACAGTAGTAGCATACCATTAGGTTACTCAACATTGCGTCTTCTCACATTTGCACTGAACAGATGTTCAATGGCATTGCCCGGGGAATACGTGATCTCTCGTACATTGTGAGCTATATTACAGCCATAATTTATGAGCTATAGAGCTGAAGTAGTTTAGAATACCATACTTGAGAACTAGTAACTTTTTGAACTAGTTTAAAGAGTTCCTACTGGGATCGAAATGGGTCATAATATGCCTTCATAGACCTATAATATTTATATATCTCTTTATATATCTCATAGAACGCCTACAGTTTACACTCAGACCCTCTACGAAGATGCCAGGTGTATTAAAAAGACGATCCTAATTCTTATTCCTAGTTTTATGTCATTCCCATTGAGACCACAACACATAACACTCGAATGTAGGGTATAACACCCAGTAAACTCTTGGAATTCCTAATACACTTTGTACCCATTCATTGCAAGTTCCTCCAGATCGGTCAAATCAAAGCTATAAAATACTTTTACATATTCGACATCAGCTGCCTTGTTTCTTCAACTTTATTGCTGTTACTTTGCCTGTTTCTTTTTATTGTGTTCCATTCTCTACTTTTAATTTGCAACGAATTTGTAGCTGTCAATTGTTGATTGCCACCATTTCGTGCTACCGATTGCCAGTGTCCTTTAAGCCCACTTTACTGTACCAAGCTCAACAGTTTCCCAGCAACGGAATGGGCAAACGAAAGAGATAGTGAGGACGGTAAGCAGTGCGCACAGGAAAAGCAACCTGGGTTAAGTTTTACACAAAAGCATTCACAGAGTATTAAGATACCTTTGGTATCAGATTCTTGTAATTCCTTTTAGTGCACGTACAAATACAATAGAGAGAGAGAGAAAGAAAAAAAATACAAAAAAACAACGAAAACTTATTGGATTTTATTGTTGGTTAAAAGAGAAAAATACAACAATAATTCGTTGAAAGGTAAAGCAGAAGAAATAAAACAAGAGAAGGTAGTAAGGCAAGAGTATAGATATTGTTATGCATTACAAACCTATGGGCGCTTAAATGAGATCTTAGCCATTAAATACCGGAAGACATTGTGTCTACCACAATAGGGCCACAGTTTTTAGTGGGTTGGTAACAAAAAATTATGTTAATTTATCTTGAGTAGATCAATTTAAAAAGAAAATGTAAAAACAATACGCAGTAGGGCGATTACGAGCATCCATCTTTAGTAACACACGGACTTGTGTGTGAGTAGGTAAGTGTGTGCGTGTATCTTAAGCTGTGGCATAAATCCCATTGTGCTAAACGCCGGGATTTAAAGAACATGAACTGGAGATTACAACAAGTGCACATGTTCTAAGGAATTCCATCATTCAAAATTCCACACAAGAAAAAAAATTACACAATAGCCAAAAAGTGTATGATATTTGCATATTTATCCTAGCAAATATGGCTTAAAACCAATGCAGTGGGTATTGTTTAACCAAACCAAACACTTGCTCCAGATACAGGATAATCCAAGGGCTCGCATTACGTTTGTTGCTTATCCTGCCGAAAAAGCAGTTGGTCTTTTGTTATTTTTTCTTGTTTTTGCTGAAAAAGAACCATGAACAGGTTGTTTTTCTGTTTCTGTACAAATTTTGGCGGCGCTATGTCTTTTGTTATTCGAGCACAGAACAAATGATGGTCAGGGAAAACATCGCTTTTGTTTTTCCTCAAAATCCTTTTGCATGGATAGCTAAAGTTTCATATTCTTATTCTACACGGTATTGAGAAAAGTATTTAAACCTCAAGAACAATAAAAAAATTACAATACAAATATGGCTTTTATTGTGTATTTCAAGTGGTTGTATTGTGGTCCTTTGTTAAATTTTCTGGAACATTGAACATAAGCGCCGGTTTAAGAATAGTTAAGGAAATAAATAAATATCCTGAATTTTGGTTTGGATTTATTGGAACTAAATTGGGATAAGAAAATGTATTTTAACTACTAAGTCCCCCAATGACATATTGGCAGGTGTAAAAATAGTAATGCAGTTGGTTTTAATATGGTTTAACTCCAGAACCGTCCTTCTGTTAACGTAGCAACCCAATTTGGTGAGTCACTGAAATTTCACCCCCTTGCTGTAGGTTAAATATTATTGAAAGCTATCGTTCTGTATAGGAAAGTTCCACGAATGTTGACCTTCCCAGCGCTTAAAATTATTTATTAGCAATCAGTGAAGATTCTCTCGCTTATATTCCCCTTAAATTTAGCATAGGAGCGTCATATGCCGTTTAATTGGTGCGCTCTCGCGTACAAAGTAAGTGATGATGTCAGTAAGTGCCATTTCAGTTGCAATTATGTTACAAGTTTTAAATTTGCTGGATAACACGCAGTTTTAAGCGAGCTTGATAACACGCTTGATTACAAAGTAAGTGACGATGTCGGTAAGTGCCATTTCAGTCTGAGTTAATGAGTGGACGATATTTCTTACATCTCACACGCGTGACATTCTAAGTACTTACATCTCTCGCTTACAAAGTTATACTGATGCCATGCTTGATTACTAAGTAAGTGACGATGTCAGTAGGTGCCATTTCAATAGCATTGTAATCGGAGTTACAGTGAGTGGACGATATTTTTACATTATATATGCACGACAATCTAATTACTTAGATCCTCGCCTACAATGTCATACTGATGTCATGGATTACTAAATAGGTGCCTCGTTTCAATTACCGCTGGGGAGCTTCCTAAGCATGTTGAGATTTTGATAACCTTTGACAGCTTTCGCGATAAAAATCACTTTGGTATATTTCTAAATTTTGGAAATGACTTCCATCATGGGGAAGTTTCAGTCGGAAAACCCGACTTACAAAAACCTTCAACCTCAGAAATATATAAAATTTTCTAGTATATTGATATTATTACTCGATTTCTAAAGTGGGCGGAGTGGTACATTTGTATGGGAGGTACCAGAAGGGGCGTGGCTAGACTTCCAGTTTTATTACTCCAAAACTTTATCCTGATTTAGCTTTACTAAATATAGAATTTAGGCACGATCGCGTTTTAGGTGTATTGACATTAATTATCCATCACTAAAGTGGGCGGAATGATACATTTGTATGGGAGGTACCAGAAGGGGTATGGCTAGACTTCTAATTTGTTCTTCAAAACATTATCCTGCTTTAGCTTAACTAAATACAGAATTTGGGCATGATGGCGTTGGGTGTATTAATAATAAATATTATTAGATTTCTAAAGTGAGCGGTACCAAATGGGGCGTGGCTAGACTTCCGCTTTTTTCTCGAAACTGTATCCTGCTATAGCTTTACTCGTATCGATCGTATCGAGTGTATTGTGGCTAGACTTCCAATTTGTTCTTCAAAACTTTATTCTGTTTTAACTTAACAAAATATAGAATTTATGCAAGATCGCTTTGGGTGTATTGATATTTTTACTCGAATTCTAAAGTGGGCGGAGTGGTACATTTGTATAAGAGGTACCAGAACAGGCGTGGCTACACTACCAGTTTTTTGTCCAAAACTTTATTCGATATAAATTTACTAAATACAGAACGATCGCGTTAAGTGTATTATTATTATTACTCGATTTCTAAAGTTGGCGGAATGTAGTAGGAGTGAGTCACTTTAGACCCTAAGTCTCTTTGAACCAAATTCCATTCAGAACATTTTAAGTCGTTTGAGCCATATCCGGCTGGTACGCACGATTTTAAACGTTGCACGAGTTAATATTTCCCCAAAAGTGCTTACGGTATTGACTAATTAGTATGGGAGGTACCAGAAGGGGCGTGGCCATGAATCCCATTTCCAGTACCATGCAAAGTTTAAAATCGTGCGTACCAGCCGGATATGGCTCAAACGACTTAAAAAATCCTGAATGGAATTTGGTTCAAAGAAACTTAGGGTCTAAAGTGACTCACTCCTACTATGTGTTACACTTTTAGGTCGTATCACCTTAGCCGTAGGGTGAGGGTATAAACATGTAACTCATAAGTGTAGACGGGTTGGACCCCAAGTTTCTTAAGACAAATATTTTTTTCAGGACTTGTCAAAACGATTAAGACATGTCCGTCTATCTGACTGGCTGGATGGCTTGTGAGCAGGAAAACTTTAAAAAATTATATTTTGTTCTGAGACCAAGACCAAGATTTACATTTACTTAAGCGTTTTACCATGTTTTGTAAACAGCATCTTTAGTTGTGATGTGTCTTGTAAAACTTCCCAATAAAGCTGACTTTCGGAATCGTAGTTAAACTGTAGGTTTCGTTCGCTGAATCTAAAACTACAATACAAGAAGTTAGACTATATCTTACTCTAGGTAAAACTTTGATTGTTTACGTTTAGAACTAAGTCTTCTTATCCCAGCTCAACTCATCCTCGCCGATTAATTTTCAATTATTTTTTTTAGTTTAATCAAATATATATCTTATCTATCGATTAACTAATTTATAATGTTTTACAAATTTTCACTGTGATTGCCGATACCTTTGTTTCATCCTAACAACATTTCAAATACTGGACGAAATGCGTCATTTCATCCAACTCGAGCGTTTGGTCCTTTAATTTCGCCAAATGTCGTCGTGCTTGTTCGCTATATCACGTGTACTTAATCTTAGTGTGACACTTGTTTTCAATTAAGTACATCATAAGAATCAACAACCTCGCATTCATTTCGATGCTCGTCCATTCATTTCATTCATCCATGAACTAAAGATGAAACATTCCAAAACATTTGCTTAAATGACAACGTCAATGAGCCGGCAAAAGGAACTCCTGCAAACATTTAGAATCAGTTTCAAATAAGTGTCAGGACACGCGAGTCATGGCATCCCACTATTACCCCCAGAAAAGCTAAAGCAGCAAGAAAATGAAAGACAAACAAAACACGGAGGCGAATAAACAGAAGTAGTCATCAATGTTAAGCTCTTAGAGCACTCATCAATGTCAAATGTCACGGAATAATGTGTCACAAGGCGTCACAAATGAATTTAAACCAATGACACAAGTGTGATTTTCCACTTGTTCTCACACGAAGGACAACAGCAGCAGCAGCAACAACAACAACACCAACAAATAAATGTCCTTTAAACTTAACTACCACAGCGACTAACAAAAACAACAAATATATGTATGTACTAAGTGTACGTATACTCGACTCAAGTAACTTCAATGTTTATGGACTTGCCAGCAGCCAAGGACTGACTGAGTGCTGCCACAAAATCATCGGGAGCTCTTAAATTGGATTCAATTTACACGCCCCGAGTATGCCATTTAATTTAAGGCATTCACTGTTTTTGCAGCAATGGAATTTTTATTAATCAGATGTAAAATAACCGGGAAATAGAAAAATTACTGCTAAGCAATATGGTGGCTTGTTTCGGGGTTTCTCTTCATTTTCCACAAATTGGAGGGGAGGTGGTGGGCGAGTTTTGTCGCATGGTTAGAAAGCGAGGAGGAGGAGATTGAGGGTGGATGGCTGGCCTAGCTGTAAAACAGTACAAACAACATGGCCACCGCGACAACAAACGCAAATCATCAAACCAGAACACATTGGTTATGCGACATTTGTTTTATGATTATATCCAAAGCGTAACATAATGAGATTCTCTTTTTTTTTATTAGAAAATAGGATAGAAAATTAAAAAAAAGCGCAAACACATCGACAATGGCAAGAGTGATTTGCCGAGGAAACTGGTCGATAGTCGACAGTGAAAAATTTGGGATTTTGCTCAATAATTTGAAACGAATTTAAGGACATCAATAGAAAAATTTTAAGTGAAAACATGTTGCAGTTTTTGTTAAGAGGAAATGCGGTGCACTACCGATAAAATTTTTTCTGGGTCAAGTTAGAGTTTGTTCTGAAAACTTTGTGGTGTCAACACAAACCCCAATAGAAATGAAGCTCCATCGATTCAGTTGATGGGAAAATGAGCCGGAAAGTTCGAGGAGACAGCTTCAACAATGAATCAATGAGGATCTCGAAGGACAAAGAACTTTAAGGGATCCCGATCGTGGAGATCGTAGGTCTTGTAAGAGCGTCTGTTCAAGTTGTCTACATCCTTACAAAATACAAATGGTGCAGGAATAAAAGCCTCAAAAATATGCTCACATTTTCCAGTTTGCTTACATAATGCCAGAGGGGTACACCAGGAGGTGTAAAAATAATCAAAAATCTCATATGGATGATGAGATTCATGAATATTTAAAAAATCCCTATTTGTGTGCTTTCATAGTATATAACACTGTACAACATTTTGCAGTTCATTGATTTTGGACTCAATTCTGAGAACTGCACGTGAAAGTAGCCCCAAAAAGAAGAAGTTCTGCATCATTACATGCCATAATAATTTACTATCGATTTGAAGAAAGTAAGTATCGTATAGGGGAATTTGTCATTCGTTTTGTTAATTTACATGCCATAATTATTTAATATCGATTTGAAGTAAGTTAGTACCGTATACGTTTTAGGCTCCTAAACGTGACAAATTCCTCTATATGATACTTACTTACTTCAAATCAATATTAAATTATTATGGCATGTAAGTTGACAAAACGAATGATGCAGAACTTCTTCTTTTTGGGGCTACTTTCACGTACAGTTCTCAGAATTGAGTCCCAAAATCATGTGTTGTACTGTGTACATAGTTTTTATCTCATTTATCTTATGTTTTATTTTCGTTTGAAATTTATAAAGCCTTTTGATGCACCATGTATTTGTAGCACAGTGAGTTTATCTCTTCATCATGGGTGTAACATAATAAAACAGAAAATTTGCCTTTTTTGGACAGTCAATACAAAAAGAAAACAATGCATGTGGTTGTATTGGGCTGCCGTTCACTAAAAAAAACATTGAATCACAAACACATTCAAGGCTTTCAAAGTAGTGGTGCCCATAGCTGTTCATGGTATATCTGTAGGACTATAACAGTGAGAGTCTTGAAACTTCCCTATTAATATGTCTAAGAAGACGGAAAAGCACCTGTAAAGGATTAATGGGCGTGGCGCCTCCCATCCAAATATAGAAAAAAGAGTTTGTGTTTATTTGATTGTTTGTTAGGATTTTTTATGTGCCGTATAGATTCGAGAACGGCTGGACCGTTATTTTTGAAATTTTTACAGAATGTACCTCTGTGGTCGGTGGTGAAAACAGGCTACTTGAATTTTTGATAGATCAAGAGGGAGTGGCCCGCCCAATTTTTGAAAACGCAACATATGGAGGACTGTTTCACCAATCGCCTTGTGGATGCATATGGCACCAAAATTCGTGATCCAACAATTAATGGGCGGGATCGGATCAGTGGGCGTGGCTTACATCTTAAAACTTTAAACGTCTATATCTCATGAACTATAAAAGGTATGAATATGATATCTATATATATAAAAATGAAATGGTCCACGTATGTAATACCATCACTTGAGAACGGCTGGAGCGATTTGGCTAGTTTTTTCTTCATTCGATTCCATATTATCAGTAGATTGTTTGTAAATAATCCAATCTAGGTGGCGCTAGGGTGGATTTATTTCGAAAATTTGAATGCATGTACCAATTCGACTGAAATTTAGAATGGATAGTTGTTTAATCATGAGAAAACATTTTATGTACAAATAGACCCGGTAGGTGGCGCTGGGGTGGGTTTATAATCAAAATTTGAACGAATGGACAAATTTAACTGAAATTCAGAACGTATATTTGTTTGATCATTAGAAACAATTGTATGTACAAAGGGACCCGGTAGATGGCGCTGGGGTGTATTTATATCGAAAATTTTAATGGATGGACCAATTTTGCTGAAATTCAGAATGTATGTTTGTTTAATCACCAGTGGCGTTTGGGTGGATTTTTAATCAAAATTTAAAAGAATGTACCAATTTAACTGAAAATTAGTTTGTATATTTGTGTGACCATTAGAACATAGTTTTTGTATAAATGGACCCGGTAGGTGTCGCTGTGGAATTATAGTGAAAATGTTAACGAATCAACAATTTGTCTGAAATTAAGAATGTACATTTGTTTTATAATGAGAATTTTTTATTTTGTATAAATGGATTCGCTGTTGAGGTGGTTGGAGCTGAATTATTTCGAAAATTTATGTCGATTGTCTGATTTTACTCAAACTTAAATTGTATGCATTTTTTGACATGAGCAAATTTTGGATGTATGTTTGGACCCAGTTGCTGGTGTTTAGCTTATGATACACTTAATTTTTGAAAGTCATTTACTCTCCATTGATTACATTTTAAATCAAAATTATTGAAAACTCTATATATATATAAATAGATGTCCATTTTGATGACACCACTAATTGCGAAAACTTTTAAACCGAATTTGAGCAAAATTGCAGTGAAAGTTGGGATAGACTGCATATAGTCACCCAGACCGCAAACGGCGCACTTCTTATAGAATTACAGAGCTTCATTTCGAACTTTTAGGGGACAAACCCGAAATTGGGAAAACTGTTGCTATCACCCAGACTAAACGGTTAATAGGGTTGTTGAGCCAAATGAAGGGATTTTTGGAAATTCGTACTCCTTGGGATAAAAGGGGCAAAGTGTTATCATTACTCCAATGGAGAATGTAATACTTATGTCAGTTAAGTTTGTTTTAGAATATATGCCTAACACTAAGTAAGTTTTCATCATATCATGGTCGACACTGCTGATCCATTTTAGCAATTCTGACAATAATATATAATAATCATTTAGATATATGAAGTACAAAATTTGTCCGGGAAAACCTCGCCCTTCAAATTGAAATATTTCAGAGGCCAATGTAATGATCCAATCGGAATTGGATTTCAACTGCACTCAACATATTTTACAATAATTTGTAGGAAGGACGAAGTCTGCCGGGCCAGCTAGTTTGGTATACATGTTGTTCGTAAAGTTAGAATTACAGACAAGGGAAAGTGGGCGGTGCCACGCCCCATTTTCAAAAATAGCTTTGACAGCTTTTCTAATAGACCGCTTGATCCACTGTTACAAATAGACAAAGTCGTACTGATGTCCTGTTCAAAGTTCGTGGCTATACTTGGTTGTGATTGGATAAAAGGGCGTGACATCGAACACACAACTTGAGAATTAAAAAGGCTGTCTCCCATTAACTATCAGAGTTATGAAGATGAGATTTAGTATATATGTTGCTCGTGTAGTATATATGTTGCCACGCCCCCTTTTCAAAAATCGCTCTGACGTCTTTTCCAATAGACCGATTGATACGAAAATTGAACAATGTGGTACAGATGACATGTTAATAGTCTCTGACTATACTTGGTTGTGATTGGATGAAGGGGTATATCTCATAAACTACCAGAGGTATAAAGTTATAAAAATATAACTTATAATATAACTTAACTTAACATAACAATAGTTTGATCGTCCTCAAAATATGACAGTATGTTGCAGTTCGCCTAGAGATATGAACAGGCTTTTTGAATCCAAGATAGCGAAAAGTGCCGAGGCGCTTAAAAAATTTAAGCAATGTTCTTTGGATGTGGACAGGAAGACGGCTTTTGTTTGACTGTGGGCACAATTTGAATTTTCATAGTATGTCAGAAGTAGCATGTAGAACTTCTGTTAGGGATAAGTGTAACTCTATTGGTCATACTAATAAAGTGTGCTAGACATTCTTTCAGTATACTTTGGCAAATCACCATACAAAGACTTACAGGACAACAACGTTTACAAATAGTGGATATTTTTTTTGCAAAATGCGCGCACTGTTCCCCAAACTTATGGAGCACATTGTCAAGTTTATGGTATATATACTGTTTGGATAATATTCATCCTAATCTAGCCCGTAACCCCATCGCCGCTGTAGACGTAAGTGTGACAGGGAACTCGAATTTATCGAACCGATGCCGTTCTCAGGAAATCGGTCTCTGCAAATGTTGAGGAAATCTTGGCCTACATCGATATAAGATGCAAGTGGTGGGAGAATTAGAGCTGATTTTTGTATTTCTCATGTCATTACAAATCATTGAAAGGCGAAATGGTTTCATCACAATATTCTTGATCAGTAGGAGAAGAAGATAATGCAAATTTTTTTATGGCTAAAGACTTAGAGTTTAGTAAACATATAATAATCGGTAATAAAGGCATGAATCTTCAAACAAAATTTCCATGATCAATAGGCGGAGAAGACTTGCCCAAATAGATAGTATACAGACGGTTCCCGCTACTACAGATAAAAATAAAAATTTAATTTTGATTTTTAGCGGAATGTCTGCTTCCGATTAGCGAAAGAAGTGGTTTTATGCCTCCGTATAGAATCACCCAACATCTGCATATGTGTTCTCTCTATCAAAGTTTGTAAAGGGTGGTTAAATTGTAAGGGCCGTTATTGAATGTAAACCACACCTAAACGTTAAGTTCTTTTCTGCATTTCATTTGACATTTCTCAATTTCAGACTAACTCAATATGAACCATGGAAAGATACACAATCGAGCAACGAGTTAAAGTTATTCAAGCTTATTATGAAAATGGGCGGTCAAATCAAAACGCAGATCGTGCACTTCACAGCTAACGAAACAATGGCTCTTTTGCGCGACAAATTCAATGGCCGTGTTGTCTCACGCGGTGTCAATGTCAATTGGCCGCCAAGATTATTTGATGGAAAAGGTGTACATCAATAAGCCAGAAACAATTCAAGAGTAAAGAATGAGATAATTTGGCACATTAACGGCAAAGAACCTCAATTATGCCTCAGCGTCATCGAAAATTTGGACCATCGGATGGAGGTCCGGCGGCCATTTGGCCGACACCATACCAATAATATCATAATAAAAAGAAATTACAATAATTTCCTAAATAATTTGTGTTTTATTCAAAATCAACATCGGCCCCTAAAATTAAACCACTCTTGACATTTACAACAATAGCATCCATCACCCACTGTCCACCATCAATTCCGATCGCCCTTTTATTAACTATTGTCTAACATTGCGAATCACAAAACTTTGAGCCCATCAACAGCGATTACTTTTTTTCCTCATTTATTTATTTTATTGCGGACTCATTTGTGTTACACCCGCTCTGGACATAAACCTATTGACAGATATCCATAATTGCTGTGATGCCTTCATTACATGTCCGCGACAGCTTTCATCCATAACCAATTGAATCGTTTCACATAACTGAAACCATTGTCCTTTTATGATCCGTACAAAGGACATTTAGTAAAAGTTGTTATAACTTGTTATTGTTAAACATCAGTAATAATAACATTTGAACTAGAGATGAGGCAATAAAATAATAACATAAAAATTTATGATACGCTTAGACCAACAACAATGTTTTTGTTTATCAACTAAACACTCAAACCACTGAAATCTACAGCTTAAATAATAATGTAAAAAATATCCTAATACTTTTCAATACACTTAAACATTCGTTTAGATGTAATAAGTATACATGATATTGTATTGCAAGCCCAAAGTGTTATCATTACACCTGCAAATCTCTATTTTTTTATTCTAACAAGCAGATATGGACAAAAAAGGAGCTATCCTCGGCTATCGACTATCTGTAGATCTCTTTCTCTCTTTACAACTCAGTGCCGCACAATTGGATCAAGTTACATTTGTGTAAAACTGGACCCTACGATATAACCATCAGTCATAGTGATGCAAGTGTTTGTTCTCCTCTTTTTTGGCACAAATAAAAAACGATACCTACCAATACTCAACAGACTCTTGCTCATCAAACATTTATAGTTTATGTCTATTCACTCTATGAATATTTATACATCCGCTTGTTGACAAAGTACCCTTGACTCGTACTCGATACACTCTCTGACTTTGAGTGCACCATACTCCAACCTAAGCGGTCCATCCTTGCACCAGTGTGTATGTGTGTGTGTAGTGATTGTGATTTGTGTAACATAGTGATTACCGGAAGCTGTCCTGATTAGAAAAAAAAACTGAATGTTTTGTAGTTTAGCTCAAATTGCATGTCACACATTCAATTTTCATAAATGCCGTACGGAATTTTTGATGGTGATAAAAATTTTATGCTTATTGCTTTTGTGTTGCTATGCAAAAAAAACCAACTGGAAAAGCTATAGCAATTTGGAATGTTTATAGATTGTGTGTGACCAGTATTGTTTGTCGGTTTGTTAAGAGTGATCAAAATTCCAATTGCATTTTTTTTTTATTGTGCAAGTTAGGCAATGAAATATCTTTATGAGATTTTTTAGAAATAAAAAAACAACGAAAGGTAAGTCCAATCACTGTTATTAGGTTGATTAAATAGGATTATAATACTTTTAATGTAAAAAACCAATAAGTTTCGAATTTCAAATTAATCATTGTCATTCTTAATGCTGAATACAAAATAATAATGGTGATGTTACCATATTGTTGGGATATATCAAGATTGGTCACGGTTCATACGACGACGCTACTCGCAGTTAACGATGATAGGTCCAAATATTTATAAACAGATCGATCCGCTTGTGTTATTACCCAGTATTCTGCGCTGTACAGCAAGGCAGGTAGGATCAGCGTTTGGTAGAGTTAGAGTATTGGTCGTCAAGAGATGGCTTTGTCATTAAACCGCTTACTTAGTGCATAGAAGCTGAGGTTTGCGATCAATCTTCGTCTCTTTACTTCCAGACTAACGTTATTATTTTTGTTTACGGCGGAGTCGAGTTATACAAAAGCATCTACCATTTCAATGTTATAGTTGTCAACGTTTGCGTACCAAACGAATTAACTCTTTTTTCGTTAAAAAAAAAATTGTTTTTGTCCTCCTTTATCACCGGACCTACTTCTGCCGACTACTTCTCAATGTTTGAAAAGGTCGCAGCAACATCCCGCAGTACTCGGCCAATGATATCTTTACATCGGTATACGCGAGTAACATGTGGCTTTTGTTAAAGTTGGTGCCAGTCGTGTTTACTGCTGCCTTCCGCATGATCATCTCCATTACGATGTTAAAGAGATCGCGTAATATACTTTCGCCTTGTCTAAAGCCTCGCTTGGTTTACAAAAGGCCTTGTCAGACTTTTGTCTACCTTTGCTGAAAACTTCGTGTCGGCCAGTGTCATTCAGTAAAGTCGTATTAGCTTCGAGGGGATACCAAACTCAGCCATAGCATCTAATGGTTTCTGTTGTATCGAACCGTCAAATGCAACTTTGTAATCGAAGATCTTTTTCAAAATTTGTCGCACGTGGATTTACCAGATTTTAAGCCACACTGATAAGGTCAAATTTGCTTCGCTAGGATGTGTATAAGTCTTTCACATAACAAACTCGACTGAACCTTGAAGTAATGGGCAACAGGCTTATCACTCGGCAGTTAGCGCACACACTTGGATAGGCTTTTTAAACAAAGGCATAGAACACTCAATTTCCAATCTTCGGGCATGCGTTCCTTTAGCCAAATCGTGTTTATGAGTTGGTGAATGCACATTACCAGCTTATGGCCGCCGGCCTTAAAAAGATCTGCCAGCAGTCCATAGACACTCGAAGTTTACGATTTTTATGCCGTGCATTGTCATGTTGATTTTGTTATGGCTTGGTGGTGGACAAGCTCCTCCGTCGTCGATGATAGGCGTGATTTCCTCAGTTATGCTATCTTCGGGACGAGCTGAGTACGAAAGTACGTAAAAGTGTAAAAGTACGAAAGTGGTCCCTCCATATATGCAGCACACTCTGCATGTGCGTGGCTAGATTTCCTTTCGATGTCCTAACTCTCTCTCCGCGTCCATCTCCATCCTCTCCTCCTTATATCGTTCCGTCACAGCACCCGTTACATTAGCTGCAGTTTTGCCTTATATACAGCATACATTTCCTAAGACATTACGTGACATTCCTTATCACCCAGTACGTTCGTTGCGGCAGTGAACATAGAATGAGCAACATGCTGCCACTGTTTGTCGGGAACATCAGAATTAGAGGCTTTTGTTTGATGTAACTGAGAGAGTAAGTTTGTGTAGGCATTGGTTATCTCGGTGTTATGCAGGTCTAGCTTTACAACCGTAATACGTTATAGAAATATAGCAGGAATACTGATGTTTTTTAATGTTGCATAGTGTATTTTTCTAAAGTCTTTCAGTAAATTATTGGCAATGTCTTTTTCCGAATTAGTTATTGTAGTTGAGTCTAATATCCGGATTTCTTGTGGAAAATGCTCAAACCTTACGACTGTGTTAACTGATTTTTCGTTTGTATACTGATACTATAACATTTCTTAGCTTAAGGAATAGCCCTTAAAAACCTTATACCAAATTATTCACTATTAAAAGAAAGCAGTCTTGTTACGGAATCAAAAACCAAAATAATGGAAAATCCATGTAGATTTCTGCCAGACTAAAGAAACTTTGTTCAACAGTAAACATATATCATACCAGTAGATATTTAAACTACTATGATATGTGATTAATTTAAGTAAAAACTCATTTTTAATTTTTATTTTAAAACTATTTCTTCTCTCGAGCAAACTTACTACATACCTTCACAAAGTGTCACATTTCTACTATTTCATGTGTTGCCTTTACAAATTTATTGTCAATTTTCTTTGCAAACCAAATCTGTGTGGCCAAAAAGTTTTTCTTTTCTGACATTTCGGCTAAACTAAAAATATTCCCAAACATAAATTGTCCGCAAAATTTTTACAACAGTCGTTGCTCAACTACTCTCTAACGTTTCTGTTTTTTGCCCACCATAAATTCACGTTAACAATTTCTCCATAAAAAAGTCACTTTAAGCACGAATGTTGTTTTTTTTTGCAACTGTTTTGCTAGTTCCACAAGTTTATCGATGAAATTTATTACGTTGTTGTACGAGATTTTTGCGAGTATATTACAGTAAAGGTGGGTGGATAGGTTGGGCTTGGGTTAGTAGTTGAATCTCGAACTAGGACTCGGTATTCATATGTCAAGCATTCCTAAACTTTCCACTGGCCATCGTCTCGTTTAGATGTTTTTTTTTTTATTGTTGTATTTTCTGTTAGAAAATCATTGTTGTCATGTGTTGTTCCACAGTCGTTGATGTTTCTGCTCGTATCATTTTGGATGGGAATGGATGGATGGATGAATGCTTTTTTCTGGTTGCTGCTGCTACTATTCTCGTGCACTTTATGTTAGTTTTTGTTGTCACTGCCAGTCACTTTTACCTCGAGAACGTGTGTACGGTACTTTGTTGCAACATGCTCACATCATACCGTCCGTCGGCTTTAACAACATCGTCAGGTATGAGGGAGGTATGATAGTTGAGGAAACATCTGAAAGATTACGTATTCCCCGGACAATGCCATTGAACATTTGTTCATTGGTAGCAAATGAGAGAAGACGCAACGTTAAATAGGCTTAGCGGTATGCTACCACCGATGCGTCTTAGGAAGTAGGAAACAGAATTTACTGAAGCTCCGCGCAGAGGCTCTCTTAGTGGCTTTGGCAGCCTCAAAAAACTAGGATCAGGCGCGGAGGCCTAATACATCACTTTTCATAAACAAAACGAGTATTATGAAAAAACGCGAAGTAAAGAAAAAACCCAAAACACCACCCCAAATATTGACGACCCCCGCAAACGTAATAAGGACCATGATTTAAGGATATGCACCCGTAATTTTCGAACTCTACATATCCAACTGGCGACAAATACAAGGTTGACATCACTAGCATACAGGAAATGAGTTGAACAGGACAGAGATGCCCACGACGAAAGAACTGTGACATCTTTTACATTTGCCATGCAGAATGACACAATTTTGGATGTGGTTTCATAGTCGGCAAGAGACATCGACACCTAGTCTCGCGGTTCAACCCTGTAAGTGACCGAATATCCACTATTCGCATCCGGGCGAAATATTTTTACATTTCTCTGATTTGTGTATATGCTCCGACGGAAGGCCAAGACGACGACATTAAAGATGAATTTTATGAGCACCTGGAATAGGTATAGGACCGCTGCCCTGCACATGACATAAATATTGTTCTGGGTTATTTTAATGCTAAAATAGAAAGTTAATAACGACACTTCCGATAACGAATTGTGTGGAACCAGATTCCTGCATAAAGATACCCACAAGGCAACCTGGATATCTTCCGATCAAAATACAAGAAACCAGATTGAACACGTGGTAATTGATTGGTAGACATGTCTCAAGCGTTATGGACGTCATGCGCGGTGCAAATACTGACTCGGATCACCACCTAGTTTCAGTCAAGGTACGCACATGTTAAAATGGTGCTAAAAACGCTCCTAACCAAACGCAAAGAAAGCTATATATCTCAAAGCTGCATACCACCGAGATAGCCAATGCCTACACCAATCAACTCGCTCAATTACACCAAACAAACCTCTATAGTTCTGATGTTCCTGGGAATTATATGACCACTGCCGAAATTACTGTACTTGGTTAAAAAACCAAGCTCAGATAAGCCCTGGTACGATGATGATTTTCGTGAAATGTCTGAGGAAATGGATGCTGCATACAAGGCAAAGCTTTGTATTGCTGGCAACGCGTGCTGTGACGGAGCTTTATAATGAGAAGAGGAAAGAGATTAAACGCCTGTTAAGGCGGAAAAAGCGTCTATGGAAGAAAAGAGAGAGCCAGGATATCGAAAAATACAAGAACAGAGGTGAAGTCCGAGAGTTCTATCCAAAAGTAAAAATCAAAAGTTTTGGAACAGGGATCCACCTGTAAGGACAGGAACGGAAATCTGTTCACGGACTCTCAGAGTGTGCTGCAAATATGAAGGGAACACTTTCGATCTCTATTCGCACGGCTTAAAAACAATAAAGCTGCGGAAGGCGATGGACTGCCGGCAGAGCTTTTTTAAGGCCGGCGACGATGAGCTGACATTGTACCTGCACCAGCTCATAAACACGATTTAGCTAAAGGAATGCATGCCCGATAATTGGAATCTAAGTGTTCTATGTCCTGTGCTTAGGAAAGGCGATACAAGTTTGTGTACCAATTATCGCGGGACCAGCCTATTACCTATCGCGTACAAGGTCCTGTCGAATGTGAATCTTAACGAAAATCTTAAGACACTATCAGTGTGGCTTTAGAACTGGTAAATCTACGACCAACCATATTTTAACACTACGACAAATCCTGAAGAAGACCCAGGAAATGCAGATTGACACCTTACTAAGCTGCATTCGACAGTCCGATACGACAGAAGCTATTAGATGCTATGGCTCAGTTTGCTATCACCGCGAAGCTGATATGACTTTGCGGGATGACAGTGACTGACACGGAGTCTTCAGTGAAAATAGACACAAATCTTGCATATCCATTTTCTACCAGGCAAGGCTTTAGACAAGGCGATCTCTTTAACGTTATAATGGAGATGATCATGCGGAAGGCAACAGTAAACACGACTGGCACCATCTTTAACAAAAACCACATGTTGCTCGCGTACGTCGATGATACAGATATCATTGGCCGAGGACTACGGGATGTTACTGCGGCCTTTCCGATCATTGAAAAGCAGTTGGCAGAAGTGGGTCTGGTGATTAATGAGGACAAAATCAAGTTATTTGTTTCAACAAGCAAAGAGTTATTGGACGCTGCGTGAACGTTGGCAACTACAACTTTGAAATGGTAGATGATTTGGTCTACCTCGGCTCCGCCATAAATAAAAAATAATAATGTAAGCCTGGAAATCAAGAGATGAGTATAGATCGCAAACCCTGCTACTATGCGCTGAGCGTTTTAATGATAAAGCCCTCTCTCGAAGAACGAAGATCAAACTCTACCAGACACTGATCCTGTCTGTCTTGCGCTATAGCGTACAATTTTGGGTAATGAACAAATCGGATTAATCTATTCTGGGAGTCGGTGAGCGAAAAATGCTTCACAAAATATTTGGGTCTATCATCGTTAACGACGAGTAGGGTCGTCAGATGAACCACGAGCTCTATGAGATGTACAAGACATCGACGTAGCCAAGCGCGTTAAATTGGCTGAAAGCACTGGCTTGGACACGTTGTACGAATGGACGAAAATGCTCCCGCTCGAAAAGTCTACGGCAATAAACTTGATGGGCGGTGCAGGAGGGGGTCACCAAAACATCGATGGATGGACCAAGTGAAAGAGCTGTTATCTAAGCTTGGTAAAAGACTTATCTTCAACCGTTTGCGCTTCACAAGCAGGCAAATAATAATAATAATACATAAGTAACTTCATTTAAAAATCGGTTAATTTTAATAACTCAAGAGTTAAACAATATTATATAAAGGGTGAGGGTATCTATCAGTCAATTCACCTGACTGAAATTTCTGTACTGGTTTTCAGCGCAGTTCTCTCTTTTACTCACTAACATATCTGCGTATAAGTGTTGCGCACCTCAGTTTTGGACCCATAATTTCATGGAGAAATTGTTTTAGAACTTTTTCGTAGATTTTGTTATTGCTATACCCCTTTTGGGTTTTTTTCAAACCTTCAATTCAAAAATATTTCAGTATGTATATGCATTTTCACCAACACTGACTTTGATTTGCGAATATTAGTGTTATTTTAGAGAAATTGTCTATTTGCCCTATATTCTTGCATTATCCTTATTCTCATCTGTCCTTAATAATCCACACTCCTTTTTTAAACAAAAAAAAAGAGCAACGCGATAGTTGTTGCCTTCATTGCATACTCGTCACTTGATATGTGACATTTCCTACCCATTCCCCAACGTGTCGCGGCCGACAACAAGAGTCAAGCTACTTTTTTAATTGTTACAACTCTTTGTTTTCTCTTCCACTTTCTCTCTCTATCTCTCTCGCTCGACTTTTTCAACCATTTTGTTTTTTGTTAGACAACTAAACTAAACTTTTTTTTCGTACAGATTTGTTGCCATCAATGTTGTCGCTGCTGTTGTTGGTGTTACTGCTGCCGTTGCCGTTGATGTAGTTGTTGTTTTTATTTCTACATTAAACTGATTGCATGACATTGTTTAGCCGAGCAAGTGGTTTAGAAGTGATGGTTAAAGTTTAGTTTTCTACTTCTGTTTGGTTGGTGTTGTTGTTGTCGTTGGCGTTGTCATTGCAGTTGCCCTCGCTCGGTTACGTTGTTGGTGTTGCTGCTGGTGTATGTATTTGTTAAGGTACGGTCAGATTAGGCAAATATTTGACGAAAACCGTCAAATATTTCTTTGCCGCAGTCTGACCACAAAACATTTTTGTGTGGCAAACAACAAAACAGCTGATTTTGGTCAAACAAAATTATTTGCCTTCAAATAAAAATATACTCAATGTGACCAAAGTGTGACCACCAAAGAGCAAATATTTTTCTCTTTTTTGGGCAAACATTTATTTGATCTTACAAAAGTTTTGTAAGAGCAAACAATGGTAAATAACAGCTGTTATCAGCGGTGTTGTCAGCTAACCGACAGAAATTAACAAAATGAAGAAAAATATCGCCAATTTAAATAATAATAAATAAAATAAAAGGAAGAAATGGTGAATATAAAATATATTTTGGTAATATTGTGGAACTGTTATACAATTTTATGCATAATTAAAAGGGAAAAATTCTAGCTTTGTTAATTATCTCAAATCGACTGTAAACCGGGTAAGCTGCGACTAATTATGGTATAATAAAGATAAATTGGCTATAGTTTAACCGGTTACAAGCAAATCTAACAAATGTCAGGCAGTTTACACTCTCGAAAGCCCGTAATAAAGGTGATAAATTGTAGAATATGGGAGTCAAAAAATCACAACCCCCGCTCTGGGGCTCATGTGTGTCAAAAAGGGGTTTTATGAAGATCCTCTATGTGGGTGTATTCAAATGAAACAAATTTTTGAGACTAATCCAGCAGTAATTCAAGAACATACAGGTCCCAATCAGGGAGCGGTTTGAGTTCCTTATTTTTGCTTTGAGTGCACTCACAAAAAATATGCCTATTGTTGTCAATCCACATAATTTCAGTAAAACATGTCATAGATATTGTGAGTTTGACGAAAACTATGCTTGACATTATTATAAAAAAAAACTTGACCGTAGGATTTTTTTTTTGGCCGAAGCCGAATGTTAAATGCTTTTACAAATTATACAATACTTTATATTATTAAAAAAACTTATTATTTATTTCTAAAATAAATGAGATAAAGCAAAACGAAACAAAAAAATTATTCAGTTACAAAAAAAGGCCTTCAACACGGATAAATTGTGGCAGAATAAAATTGTTTCAGTATTTATTCCATGTAAACTAGGCCTTCTTTCTAAATAGAGCCGACCAGCGGCACTAAACTGCAACACTATTAGTTGGAGCACTTAAAAACTTGACAGATGCATATAAATAGCAACGGCATAAGTTACTGTTGTTGAATGCATGGCAAAAGCAATAAAATTATGAATACCCAATGAAAACAAATGCATTCATTCTGTTCTCTGGTCCCAATGACCCTATTACACCTAAATAATATAAAAAACGTTGTTCGAAGCTCTAAGTGCCACAGGTAAAAAAATCGCTGCTATTATTTCTAAATATATATATTAATTTTTTTTCTTAAAAAATGTGTTTTACCCTACCAAAACAGTCGTTGGAACCTAAACTAGATTCGGCCAAAAAATTCTAAACCTATATTCTGAATATGTAAATTTTGAAACAGGAAAAACCCCGGGTTCATAGATTGATCGATGTTTTAAATTGTCAATGTAATTTCCACTAGAAACTACATAAGTAAAATAATATGTCGTCTAAAAAAAGGTTGTGTTGACCACACTTATAGCAAGAACATCTGTTCGAAAGACAAAACAAAGAATAAATACATTGAAATCACAAACAAACCGTCGCCAATTATGTTGAAGTTGAAGAGAATATGAGGATAAAAGAAAATACGCATCACAGTTAACCAAAATATTTGCATTTTGTATCAAACTGTTAAAAAAATTTCAGAAAAAAATAAATATTTTCTGTTGGCTTGCTGAAGGTTTCTGAGAAAACAAAATTTATTTGCCGGCAAACAACAATTTGTTGCAAATATTCGTTCAAGTGTGACCGCAGGGCAAATATGTTTTCCCAAATGTCCATCTGACACAGTTTGACACGTGTTTGATCAAACAAAAGGAGGCAAACAAATGCGCCTAGTGTGCACACAAAATCAACTCTGTATTGCTTTGACAATATTTTGGGCAAATAGGGGAAAACATGTTTTGGTCAAATATTTGACTAGTCTGACCGTACCTTTAGTGTCATTTATTTACTATGTTTCCGCTAAAGTGGTTCCACTTTGTGCTATTTAATCCTTCTGAAAACTATAACGAGCAATAGAAAAGAGTGGGAGCACGAAAAAAGAAACAAAGAAACACAGAAAAAAAAAACTTTCAAATATTGTTAGTTAGCCGTGTTGAGAGATGGCCGAAGGTTTGTTTTATTTTGCCAATTGTTTAGCAGTGAGTTGAAGTATTTAAAGTTAACAAATTGAGATTAAAACTATTTTTGTAATATTAAGAGAACTAATGGAACATTTATAGACAATAGTAGAAAATATTGGAAAATATTTATATACATGACGTGAATAGACATATGGTTTCTTCTATAGTCCCTGGTCCCTTATTACTTTGGATGATTTGATTTATTTATTTAATGCAAATGCCGTAGGGGATGTAAAGTGAATTTTGCATCTCAAGCCGACTCACAACCTCCTTCGTGGTGGCACCTGTAACGTCCGGACTCTCTATAGAGAAGGTGCCACTATCCGACTTGCGGATGTCCTCAAAAGATATAAGGCTGACATCAAGGATATAAGGAGGACAGGACAACGATGCTCGCGACGTAAAAATTGCGACAATTATTATAGCTGCCATGTCGAAAAGCACGAATTTGGATGTGGATTTGTAGTTGGCGAGAGACTCAGACATCTTGTCTCCCGATTCAATCCTGTTAGTGATCGAATAGCCGAAATCCTCATGCGGACGTGCGTTTGCTCCGTGGTGCTAATATTGGCTCGGCTCATTACCTGGTTGCAGCCAAGGTGCGCACAAGATTGAGCAGAGAGAAAAACGCACGTAACCAAACACAAAGAAAGCTGGACATTGCGAAGCTGCAAACCCCAGAGATAGCTACTGCCTACTCCAACCAGCTCTCCCAACATTTACGACACAACGCCTCTACTACTGACGTTTCCGATACACAGTGGCAGCATATTGCGCATTCCATGGCAACCGTGCTATATAAAAAGCGACGCTCAGACGAATCCTGGTACGATGAACAGGAACAGGATGCTGCTAATAGGGCAACGCTACAGCCAATTGTAACCCGTGCTGTTAGGGAACGGCATAAGGAGAAAACAAAACATGCGAGACAGCTATTTAGGCGAAAACAACGTCAGATGAAGAAACGGCAGAAAGAGGATATAGAGCGATACAGGGATAGAGGTGAGGCCCGAAATTTTTACCAGAAAGTAAGAGCAAATGGATACAGTAATGGCCTTCCCACATGTAAGGACAATGATGAAAATCTGATCACGGATACGCAGAGTGTGCTGCACATATGGAGAGAACACTTCCAGCAACTGCTGGTTCCAGAAGGCAGCGCACGTGATGTTAACATGCCAATTGTCTACGACGGCTTAGATTGCCCACCACCAAGTCAAGCCGAGGTAAGAAAAGCAATATCGCGGCTTAAAAATAATAAAGCTGCAGGTGCCGACGGATTTCCGACAGAGCTCTTCAAGTCCTGTGGCGATGAACTAATAACGAGCATTCACAGCTCATACGCACGGTTTGGCGGAAAGAGTACATGCCCGACGATTGGAATTTAAGCGTATTCTGTCCTGTGCTGAGAAAAAGTGATCCAAGTGTGTTCTCCAACTACCGCGGGATCAGACCTGGTAAATCAACAACTGACCAGATATTCACACTTCGGCACTTCACAATCGACACTTACCACCTTTTTGTCGACTATAAAGCTGCCTACGACAGCCCGATACGGTATTCCAGCGAAGCTGATACGCCTTAACGGAATGACGCTGACTGACACGAAGACTTCAGTGACCTTACGGATCCATTCTATATTAGATGAGGCCTAAACGACGGCCTATCGTGTGACCACTTCAACATAGTGATGGAGATGGTAATGAGGAAAGCTGCAGTAAACACGGGAGGCAAGATATTCAACAAAAGCCAAGTGCTGATGGGGTAGATATCATCGGTATGCGGTATGTGACTGCAGCCTTCTCAGGTATATAGAAGGAATCAGCGAAAATAGGTCTAATGGTGAACGAAGACAAAACGAATTTATTAGTTTCTATCAACAAAGAATCTATTCGTTTGGGAAACTGTGTGAACGTTGATAACTATAATTTCGAGGTAGTAGATAATTTTATCTACCTAGGCTCCGCCATCAACAAAACAAATAACGTCAGCCTCGAAATCGGGAGAAGAATCCTGCTTGCTATTAAAATCAACTACGGACCAAGCAAGCGATTTAATGACAGAGCCCTCTCTCGACGAACAAAAATCCAGCTATACCAGATACTGGTTCTACATGTCTTAATGTATGGCTCAGAATCCTGGGTTATGACACAAGCGGATGAATTGGTTCTGGCAGTATTCGAGATAAAAATATTCCGTAAAATATATGGGCCCATCAACGTTAAGGGAGAGTATTGGCGTCGTATGAATCATGAGCTGTACGAGCTGTACACTGACATTGACGTGGTCAGACTAATTTAGGTGCAGCGGTTGCGTTGCCTAGGTCATGTTGTACGCATGGACGAAAATGCTCAAGCTCGAAAGGTCTTCGACAATTAACTCGATGTACGGCGCAGATAAACCGACCAAAACTCCGCTGCGCTGTATAATTCATACTTCCACTGCATTATTTGTGCCTCTACTTTGCATCTTTGGAAGCAATTTTGTAGCTGATGATCTGAATACAACTTTAAAATTCGATAAATCTAATTCTTATACAACATCGTTTCCCATATAGTGTGTGCATTTAATACAAAAAGACAACTTTACACAATCAAGAAAAATCTTGGAATTTTTAGAAAATTTGTTCCGGTTTCCCTGCCACTATCACCCATAAAAGTGAGAACATTATTACCACACAAAGTGAAAAATTTCAACATTTTCTTCTTTAAATTTGTCCAACCCCAATTGAAAACTGTTGGCACTTTGGCATGTGTTGCTTGCCATGAAATTCGAATTTCATACTTAATTATTTGTCATTATTACAACACATTCGACAGTTGGATGCGTTGCCGGCAGGGGCAGATTTGCACAACCTATAGAATTTGCGCCAAAATATAAAATGTTGGTTACTCTAAACGGACGTAAGAAATCAATTCGTTACACCACTGCCATACTGGGGGTATACCACAGCAGGCAACACACGCACACACACCAGCTAAACAACACGACCGAAAATATGCAGCACATCAACCGTAGGGTGCTTCAACACACAATACGCAATGGCTAATCGATCAATTATTGGTATTGATATGCGACAAATTGTCAGTAATTTTAAGGCAGAATAACACAAATTTTAAATGTAATTTTGCACAAACAACTTAATATTTGAAACGAAGATTTGTCGGTGACAACCATGACAAATTTTGAGGGATTTATGGAAGAAGGTGGAACAAATTGCTAAACAAATCCCAGCGATCAATGAAAAACTCGAACAATGAAAACATTAATATGCATAGCTCAGAGAAATTTATAATATAAGTGTTGTTGTTTTGCTTTTTTTCTGATGTTAAAGTGTTCTCTGAAATACTTGAGAACACCCTTCTTCCCCTTTCATGTGCAGCATAATTGTGGTTTCGTGTTACACATGTGGCGATTACAATGGATATGAATACTATGTATGTGCCTGCTGCATGTTGCATGTGTCGTATGTTGCGAGTACAACATGTAGCAAAAGTAATTAGCGACAATTTTGTTAAGTTCCTCCTGCATGTTTCCACTTGAGCAGCAGCAGCAACACCAATAAAGGAGTCACGCTCTGCGACAGCGCCCGTAAGGGCATTGTTCGCCACTCATAATGTTAACAAGCATTTAATGAGTCCTGCGTTAATTTTGACACTTGTGTATAAACATGACACTCGTAGCGTTAAAATATTATCTACAATTTGTCGTTGGCATATTATGTAAATTTCATGTTAATCAGTGCAGACAATTCCCACGAATTCCGGCGCCACCGTTAAAGTGGTTTATCGTGAAGAAGATAAAAAGGTTTCCGGGATAATTAATACTTCTTAGGGCTATTGCTTGGATACTTGATGTAGTTTGTGGCAACTTATCGGCTTGATTAAAGAGAATTGCTATATTTTATTATCCTCGCTGTACTCTGTTAGAAATCAATTGGAAATGGTTTTAAAAATATTGTGCAACATGCCAGAGAGTGCGTTAAACCACCACTTTAATGAGACAAAAGTTGGGTGACTGAACTATCTCAAGAAATGGATCAGACCTTCTGGTTTGCTAAATTGTCCTTAACTTTTTTTCCGACCCTATATAATATGTAACTCAACAAGGATTGAGAATAATTGTCACATTATTATGTTGGCGATTGAAATTTCACTGCTAAAGTACAACTCCCCCTGATACAGGTAAGCTTTACCATTCCCTACAACGTATTTCCTGTATGCATTTAAATTGCCTTATTTCCCTCTTTCTACTCTTACGCAACATTTATACCAAAGCTAATCAAATAAAGCCATAAACTTTCACATCACTTCCACATACACGCACACGATAATCACATTTCGATATCCTTTTTAAAAATGTCCTGCCTAAACGACATTGACATATTGGTATTCCATTTTATTAATAGATTTATTTAAACTTATCCCTAGGTCTACAGTCAACAAAACGGAATAAAAGCCTTTAAACACAATTCGTACGTCGTTTTTTTATTTTGTCAAATAGCCAACAAGGAAATCTTCTTAATCAAAGCAAAAAAATACAACAGCTTACAACCAACAGTGCAATAATGGAAGGGAATTGAAAAGGGTCTATAATCAGATACAATTGACTACACACACACACATACACACACCGAGATTCTTCCTACACAAATATTTACAATGCGGCTTATTTACACCATTGGTTGGGGAAAGACCAAGACGATGGCAGAATAAACGAACTTTATTTTGAAATAAACTAAAGAAAGCGCAGCAGAGGAATGAGCATGAAAGCAGAGAAAAAGGAAAATGGTAGATAGAAAAAAAAACGACGACGACGACAATAAATTGACCAAGTAGCCGACCATAATCAACCTCAGTGGCCAGAAATCACATTTGATCAACTCAATAAGTTCTAAAGTAAATATTTTATATGTGAGCGCTGTCGTCGTCTCCGTTGGCATTGTATAATAAAGAAAATCCTGACAGAGTTTGGTAAAAAAGGATATCCTTTAATCATGAAGGATGTGACGATGGTAACCCCAAGGATGTGAAATAGCGTCACACACAAAAAGGTGGCAAAATCAAATTGCCACATTTTTTGGAGTAACATATGCTGTGCTGTGGCAGACGACTAAAGGTCACTTCCGGTCAATTTGTTAGCATTGTTATAATAAAACAGAAGACATTTGGATGGAGTAATATGATGAAATATAGAAATCACGTATATGATTGTAAATTTAAAATGTATTAAATATATACAGTTTTATATAAACTGAAATCTTATATGAAGAAAATTAAAAGAAAAATAAAAACATTTAAGAGCTTCTACGACTTAATTTGATACATTATTATTATAATTAAAATACCGAAGGTTATATTCCGAAGGTTATATTCAGATTCCGTCTCCATTTGAAACATCTATAAAGAGGCGTGGTAGGTATGACAATATCCATATATATAAAATGAATTGTTGTGCGTTGTTAAGGGCATCACTTGGGAATACATGGACCTATTTGAATAGATTTTTTTTCAATATGTTCGTAAAAGCCCACAAATGATTTTAATTAAAAAATATTGGCCACGTCCATTTTTACGCCTATTTTTCTCAATATATCATAACTCCTATTTACACTAAAACGATCTTTAAAAAATATATTACAAATATATTCTACTGTACCGAAATTACTGTATGCTATGAATTTGTGGAATTTTTTATCCTATGGGCGGAGTAGGCGTGGCAAAACATTTTTTTAGAGCTAGAGAGATAAAATAAGGTACACACACGAATATGAATATGCAGACGTAATTTTTATTTTTCATCAGTGGGCGTAGTGGCCAAGGTCAAAGTGTTTTTAAGCCCTAGTGAGATAAAATTTGATATCCTAATTGTACTTTGCAACACAATTTTGAATATGCAGACGAAATTTTTTAATTTGGGTCAATGGGCGTGAGCGTGACAAAATTTAATTTTAATACTAGAGAGATTTGGTACACAGATTGTATTCGGCAGGATTGATTTAAACTTACAGCCAAAATTTCTAAATCCAATTAGTGGGCAGAGGGGTCGTGTGAATAACGTAATTTAGCCCTAGAGTTATAAAACTATAAATAGTGATATGCACACCAATTTGAAATTTAGTATACAGATAGCACTCGGCACAACAGATATAACTATGGAAACGACATTTTTAAGGCTTAAAGAAAAAAAAAATTAATATGCACTTAGTACTGTGTGCGTTTTATGTGCCAAAAGTGTTGTAACCCTAGATAAGCAAAACTTGGTACCCAGATACTGCAACTATTTATTTTCGAATTTGTTACACATATAAACTGGGCAAAAGAGACATGAAAATTACATAACAATATTTGATTTCGATAAGTGAGCAGAGAAATGTTTAAATAATTTTTTAGCAATTTGATAAAAAGATTGTTCTCGGGACTTCAGTATGATGGCGAACATTTTATTTTGGATCACTGTGCGGATGGGGACGTGGGAAACCTCATATCGTAATATTTGTATACATATAGTACTCGGCATTATAGATATAAATTTGCAGACAGATTTTTTAGTTTCGATAAGTGAACGAATGTTGGGTGTGGAATTATTTTCCACTTTTGAGTTTAGGAAACTTACCCAACATATGTATAACTTTGAGGTAATTACGTGAGATAAGTTATATTAAGTTAATTTTTTTTAAAATTCGTCAACTATGCAATAGCAAGGCCCACTTGTAAATATATCTACTAATGATCAGTGTCAAATTCCGAGACGATTTGAAGATGTCCGTCCGTCCATTCATCCGGCTGTCTGACCCCGCAATTATGGCCTTACTTTAGGAGCTATCTAGCTGAAAATTATTATGAAAGCTTTTTTCCTCTAAGCGAAAGTTAAGGAGGAGATCGAACAAAAACTACCTCCATCTCCCATACAATCTGCCCCCTTTTTGGGGTGTCCGACTGTCTGTCCCGCGATTACTGCCGTAGTTTAGGAGCTATCTACCTGAAAATATTCAAACTTCTATCCTTTAAGCGGAGGTTAAGTTCTAAGAAGAGCAAGATGGGACAAAAATTACGCCCATCTCCCATAAAAACGGCGCCGTTTTGGGGGTGTCCGTCTATCTCACCCCACGAAGAAGCCGTAGTTAAGGAGCTATCTAGCTAAAAATTGTCATACAAGCTTCTATCCCCTAAGCGGAGGTTAAGTTCTAAGATGAGTAAGATCAATCAATTTTTTTGGGTGTCATTTTGCCTGTCCCTGCAAATACAACCAAAGTTTAAGGGAAATCTATCTGCAATTTGATTTGAAAACGTATATCTTGTAAGCTGAGGTTGAATTCTAAGATAATCATGATCGAACAAACGGTACTAGCTCTTCCCATACAAACTGCACCATTTTGGAGACGACCGCCTATATGTCGCCGTGATTACTGTCGTTGTTAAGAGTCGTTAATTTAGAGAACAATCTTATATCACCAAAAGTTTAAGGTCTTTAACCAAAAAAAAATTAATTTAAAGAGAATTGGGTAATTCACGATTTTAGGTTTAGTTAGGTTGCCAACACGTGTATTCTGGTAAAATCCAGATCACACTGCTCACACAGATCCGCTGATCCATTACTATTATAAAGGAGAAATGGAGTAGGATGAAAAAGAAGAGAAAATCGTGGGAACTCCAGTCGTCATCTTCGCCCAGTTAGCCATAGAATGCAAAGCACGGAACATATTAAATATACTACTTGGACTGTGGTGAGAGACTACAGGTCGGGGCAGGGTGATATCCCCATACACACGGCAGTAGTCCAGTATGGATCTATCCTATTTGCCTGACAGGTGGCTGATATTGCAATGGCCTGTAAGAATTCCACAGGTCAGTCTCAGATCACTCCTGCACTGGCCACCATGTACGCCGATCGGGATCTGCTATATTCGGGCCAAAGCAAACTAGCAGTTATACGGTCGTTTCTTGATATCCAACGTCCGCTGGTTTTCCACATACAATCCTCAAAAAGGAAACACATGGGCGAGTGAAAATCTTCTAGATCGTTATAATCAAACATAGTACAGCCTCATCTGGCCAATAGCTCTGCTGACAACTCACAATGTCCTAGAAGCAATCAGAGGCTGGCATCCAGAGGCTTTTTTGATTTTACCAATTTTGATTTACTTAAAAAAACATAATTTACCTTTACACCCCATGAATGAGGTATGGAATGGCATCTCGCGTTTTTGTGAATTAACACGCTTTCTACTTTAATTTCACAGTAAACGGCACATACTTGTTTACTAGACATGCCGAATTACTCGACACTTATACGTCGAAGTTGCTGTCGACAACATCGAGGGTACTGTAACATGGTAGTCGCGTGTTCTCACCGCTATGCCACGGCCGATCCCAAAACATTGATTTACACAATGTTGAATTTATTACAACCTGGCTATCCCCGCAGATTGTTATCCCTCAGCTGGTATTAATTCCACATCCCATAGTAGCCTCTGCGGCTTTCTGAATGGGCAGTACGTCAGCCCAAATGATAGGCTTACCTGCAGGTAATCGCAGTAAACACCAGCCCCTGATCCATTTTTGAACATTCATTAACGACAGAAATGGAGTCACCATAAGAAGTTCTGCTGTCATTCCATTCCGATCTTTACAGAATTTCAACGTTTATGAGTTGGCAAACAAACCCCATTACCCTAGAGAGAATCTTCGCATGACTATTTATGGTTTGATGCCAATCGCCAGCTTCTCTCAGTCTTTTATCCCATCGGGCTGCAATAGCCTTGACGTACAAGAAGGAAAGGACCAGGATCACATCCAAAGCCGCTTGCGTTGTACTCCTTGTAGCCACAGTAATCGCCATTGCAGACATCCTTTTTACCTTGCTGAGCATTTTTAATAATTTACTCTTACTCCAGACCCTCCCACCAAATCACACATCCATGGCTGATAATTGGACCGGACTACTATGGTATACAGCCACGAACTTAAGTGTCTGGAGTATTTATAGTAAACATTTTAAATAATTAATTTTTTTTGTGTTTTCATAGCGAATAATTTCCAGATTCGAAATAAAATAACGCCTAATAGAAAAGTAGTTTTAGTAAAACTGCTTTTACACTGCTTTTATTGATAATAACACATATACACTTGCATAAGTGTTGTCATAAGAAGTCTTTTTGAACGATATCACATCATCTAAAAAGGATTACGTAGCATCCGATTACCAAAGATACAACTTGTTATATTTTGTTATTTCCAAACACAGGCATCCGAGTTTAGTTAAACATAAATCTTTTAAATCTTGGCTTAATGAAATTTAATCCTGATGTTTGTAAACACCAGGAACTATTCATGAACTGATACTTTTTTTCTCTGACACAATACCAGGACATCCTGTTACTAATAGCTTGTCCTGCAAAATACCTTAACGATATCGATCTTTGCGTAAATGCAATAGAAACAAACAAGTAAAGAAACTCGAAAAAAACACAAAAAATATTATTTGATCTTGATATGATTTACATGTGCAATAATTAGGTTGATTAAAATAATGTCAAAGGTATTGCAAAAGGTTGCTGCTGCTGGTGATGCCATTCAACGACCTTTCCCTAAGAGCATAATACCGCGCAAGGATATTATGTGACACTAGAACAAAAATTGTAAAAGATCCGAACTTCGTGATAACATTGACGGAAATGCAAACTGAATTCACACCGCACTAATCGGTGTCAATACCTAACAGAGGAAGAGAGTAGTAGTGGCAACAAGGGGATGCTACTATAAATATGCAGTGCAGGAGCGTATTGAGCTGAAATAAATTTGTATGTATGACAGAGATGTTTTCGCGATAACATTCACAAATAGGATCCATTTCATGATTTGTAGAATGACACCCTGTACTTAAGCAAACATAACACACATACAAACTGGTTGTGGAAACAATGAAAACTAATCTGATAACAGTGAAATATTAGATGTTTATGAAACAAAAACATAACATTTCAATGCAATCGTCTAGAATTAGAGAAAAATATACGCTCCACGAACGTTTAAGGATTTGTGACAGGAAGTTGGATAATCCGTTGCAACAACTTAACTACAACTGTCATAGAATGATAACCCCAACCTTATAAAGTTGTTGTGTAACACCAATAGTCTGACAGTCTGAAGCCTTTTAGCCGTTTTTTTTCTGCAGGTCTTTACTCCTTGAAAGGTTTCCTTGACCCCCAGTCCATATTGTGTGTCGCCAAATGTATGTCTATAAGTGAAAGTGTATTATTTTACTTGTAATCAATTGTAAAATTACAACAATTCTTCTATGCAAATAATACCTTAAATGAACAATGGATACAACGATTGGCCATTGTTCAGCAACAACAACAACAACAGAAAAAGGGGGTAAACATTGTGAACTTGTGTTAATCACTCTGTAAAAGTCAAATAAACATTAAAAAGCTTTATTGGTATTGGCATTGGCAAAATATTTGTGAAAACATAGAAGGAAACAACGACGAAAAAAGGACGAAAAGGACCCCTAACTAAAAGGGGGATCTTTTGTATGACTTGTGCAGTCATTGTATCGGTTGAAAATTGTTATTTGTTTAACAATATCATGTGACACCTTCGAATACATAATACCCATGTACAAAATTATTGAAATGGTACAATTTTGTATGCAAATTAGCTAAAACGTGGGCTGGGCAAAGAGTTATACTCTATGTAGTAGTAGAGACTTGCTGTACTTGTCTAGCTATGGTCGGATAGTGGCATCTTCTCTATAGAGAGTCCAAATGATCCAGGAGCATATCCTTAACTCATACCGTTTGCTACTTTTTCTTTTTCGTGTTTTCATAGCCGGTATAAGACCTGAAGGCGGGTTGCCAGCCCAACCCTGCATATTATTGCCTACAAAATTTTACTAAAATCGCAATGACAATTTGAAATTTCAGAAATGTTTGTGAATGTATTTGTGTGAATCTCTTCCTCTTTATTTGTATGTTTGTGGCTCAATTACGCCTAAATGGCAGAACCGATTTGAAATTTGGAAAACAGTTATTATATGGAAATTACCGTAGGCTATATTTTTTTTTTAATTTTTAACCTTAAGGGCGGAGTGGGCGTGGCTAAACTTTTTTTTAGAGGTAGCGAGAAGATATTTGATACACAGATGGTACTCGGCAACACAAATATAAATATGCGGACGAAATTTTAATTTTGGACCATTGGGCGGAATGGACGTGGCCAAAAATATATTTAGAGCTAGGGAGATATAATGGCATATACAGATAGTGCTCGGCAACATGAATATAAATATGCGGACGAAATTTTAATTTTGTATCAGCTGGCGGAGTGGGCGTGGCAAAACTTTTTTTAGTGCTAGCGAGAAGAAATTTGATACACAGATATTACTCGGCAACACGAATATAAATATGCAGACCAAATTTTAATTTTGCATCAGTGGGCGGAGTGGGTGTGACACAACTGTATTTCAGCAATAGAGAAATAAAATTTGGCACACAGACAATACCCAAAAACACGAATATGAATATGCAGACGAAATTTTAATTTTGGATAAGTTGGTGAGATCGAACTGTATTTTAGCCCAATGGAGAGATAAAATATTACACCCACGAATAAAAATATGTAGATGGCATTTTAATTTTGGATAAGTGGGCGGATAATGCGTGGCAAAACTGTATTTTAGCGATAGAGATAACATTTGCAACACATGTAGTACTTAACATCACGAATATTAATAAGTAGACGAAATTTTAAATTTGGATCAGTGGGCGAAGTAGGCGAGGCAAAACTATATTTTAGCGATAGAGAGATAAAACTTGACGATATTTAAATTTTGAACCAATGGGAGAAGTGGGCGTGACCAAACTATATTTTAGCCCCAGAGAGATAAAATTTGGCCCACAGATAGTACTCGGATTCAAATTTTCAGACGAAATTGTTATTCTGAATCAGTGAGCAAAAAGGTGTGGACAAGCCCTTTAGAGCGATGATATTTGATATACCGATAACATTCGATACCAAAAAGTACAGTTTATTTTATCAAAAAGTACATTTATAGTACAAAAAAGTAAAATTTATTGTATACAAAAAATTAATTTATTGTTCTAAAAAGTAAAATTGGCTGTAACACTATATACCATTATTGTATAAAAAATTATATTTACATTTAGTACATTTGTGCTTCAAAAAGTACTTCATTGGTACCAAAATGCACAATTTATTGTAATAAAAGTACAATTTATTGTATTAAAATGTACTTTTATTGTACACAAAAAACAATAAATTCATTTATTGTACTAAAAACTAAAATTTACTGTACTACAAACTACTATTATTGTACAGAAAAGTACATTTAGTACATTTATGGTATCAAAAAGTACTTTATTGGTACCAAAAGGCACAATTTATTGTAGTAAAAAGTACAATTTATTGTATTAAAAAGTACTTTTATTGTACACAAAAAAACAATTAATTGTACCACAGAGTACAGTAATTGTATCAGAAAGTACTTTAAATGTGCTTAATAAGTACTTTACAAGTTCTTTATTTGTTTTTTGTGGTATCAAAAGTACATTTATTATATCAAAAAGTATTGTTGTTGCAGCTAGAACTAAAAAGGTTTTTTCTTAACTTCATAATATTTTTATTAGCTGATACTTTTTCTCAGAATTGTGTCAGTAAAGTTTAAGGACTATTTTGGCAGTAAATCGTCATAAGAAAGTATGTCAATGTCAGTGTACAGCTCGTACAGCTCATGATTCATACGACGCCGATACTCTCCGTTAACGATGATGTGCCCATATATTTTATGGAGTATTTTTCTCTCGAATACTGCCAGATCCGCTTGTGTCATAACCCATGATTCTGAGCCATACATTAAGACAGGTGGAACCAGTATCTGATTATAAAGACAAAATATTAATTTTCGGTTAGCAGGAATATTAAGGCAAACACTTTATTATCTATTGGTGGGTAGAAGGGAACGTGGGAAAAATGTTTTCAGGGCTATATAAGGTAATATTGGTATAATATACAAATATTACTTGGCGGTATATTTATGATTTTTTAATTACGTTTTGTGAGGCGTTGTTAGTTTGATCAGGTTAAGGATTAACTTGGAGTAGCGCATTGTTTACAGAGCATACAAGATCGATGCTTAAGCTTAGCCCTTTAAGTAGGCGAGCCAAACATATTATAAGTATACATCAAGTATGCAATAGCGATCCACTGCCTGGCCCACTTAAAAAAACTTAATTACCCTTTACACCCCATGAATGAGGTATGGAATACCTTCTCGTGTTGTTGTGAATTAACACGCTTTCTATTTTGCATTCACAACAATCGGCACCTACTTATTTATCGACGAATGCGAACGTCACTGTTTGAGAAGCTTTTACTAGACATGCCGATTATTTTTACACTTATACTGCGAAGTTGCTGTCTACAACATCGAGGGGATCGGCAATGAAAGAAAAATGTAGATGACTGGAGCCGGGAATCGAACCACGGACCTCCCGCATGGTAGTTGCGTGTCCTCACCACTATGCCGCGACCGGGTCCAATAGTTTTCAACAATTTCACATTTTTTCAAAGAAAATAGTAAAACTTTCAACTTTCGCACTTCATAAAGTTTTAAGTAATTTGTAAAATTTGAATAAGTTAATTTACATCTATAGAAATTTTACAACTTAATAATGCCCATACACTAAATATGCTAACTCTCTTAATTTCTGTAGCGCTCCACGATGCATGACTTGTTAGTTAAAACAACACAAAAGCATAAACCGAATGCCACCAAATGTCACTGAAAAGTCTACGTTAATGTGACATTCAACGCAAAGCTAAAAAAAAAAGGGTATCAAGCAAACGAAGGCTAATTGTAAACTCAAGTTTTGACTTGAGTGACCTCCCCCGCCTCCCCATTTCCAATCCTTGAGCCCAGAGTTTGTAATTACATACAATTAACAAGGGGTCATTATTTGTATAGATCCTTTTTGCGATGTTGTACAACATTTTATAACAACAACAAAAATTAACACGCTAATGAAAAAAATCAATATTATTTCAACAATAATAAAGTGACAACATGTACGACTGAGTGACAACAACAACAAAAATTATGCTAGAATTTCATGAACGCTCATAGGAAGTTTTACCCTTATTAAGGATATGTTGCTGACGTGAATGTAGGTTTATGCGTGTATGTGTTGTAAGTATGTGCGTCAGTGTATCTTAAAATATAACAAGGACCCTGCCAACCATCCAACCATTCATCCATTCATCTACATCATTTGTTTTACAACAATTATACTTTTATTGAAGCTTTTCACACTATCCAAAAAGGATTTGTTTTCGGCGCAAGGACTCAAACATCGCCAATGATGCTGATGAATTTTCAACACCGACTCGGTCGCATTCAGTCGGTCGTTGCTAATGAATGCACGCTGTGTCAATATAAAGTGTTGACAAAACACAAATCAAATCGGCAAAGTTTTTTTTTCTCCTGAGCTTCGCTCACTTGCAACATGCAGCGCAAGAGCGCGAAAGGGACTCACAGGGCGTTGATTATACTCGAAGGCAAAGGAAAACTATTTAAAATCATTGAACGGCAAAAAGTAACATACGCGCTCATATTTAATTTTACAATTTTTAAATTGTCCTCCCATAAGCGAGGACCAGACCACCACAGCATGTTACCAACCTCTGGGCACAGCAACACAAAGAGCCAAACGGAACTGAATTTCAATTCATTCATTCAATTTTTTTGTTAGTTTCAAGAATGTGTAACATTGTTTTTCAGTTTTTTCTTGCCCAAAAGGGGTTCAGGCGTTTTCGATTTTTCGTATTTCGGTGAGAAGAATTCTTTGCTTTTGGCCGACCGGGGTATGCAAAAAAACACACACAGAAAACAAAAAAGAAGGAAACCAAATCAGCCGCGATGTGGGCTTGTGAACCCGGCCACAATTTTGGGCTACCAAAAAGCAACCCCGAAATACAATAAAGCGCAGAGGACACTTGATAAGTTATATGAATTCGATACAAAAGCTAGTAGTAGTACATTGTCTCACGTGTGACCGGGTGAGTTGTCATTTGAAGTGTGGCACTGTGGTTTGGAAAGGAGAAAGTGATCAAAGTGTAGAAGATCGAATAATATAGCGGAGATCTTTAGAGGTGTGAAAGTCCAAATCAGGATTGTATAAGCCAAGATAAGATTATCTTAGTTTTCTTTAATAAAAACCAGTAAGAATGTTTCAGTCGGGAAAACCGACTTACATATACCCTCACCCTCAGTAAAACATAACATTTTGTAGTATGTTGATATTATTACTCTAATTATGATATTATTACTCTGATTTACTACTTACTTAATTTCCCTTTACACGCCATGAATGAGGTATGGGATAGCTTCTCGCGTTGTTGTAAATTAACACGCTTTTCTATTTTTAGATTCACAACTAACGGCTCCTATCGACGTTTATCGACGACTGCGAACGTCACTGTTTGAGACGATCTTACTAGACATGCCGATTGATTGACACTATACTGCGAAGTTGCTGTCGACAACATTCGAGGGGAGCCAAAAATGAAAGAAAATTGTTCTTTTTTTTTAAGATGACTGGAGCCAGGAGTTGAACCTGTGGCTAGAGTTTTTTCCCCAAAATGTTATCCTTATTTACTACTTACTTACTTAATTTCCCTTTACACCCCATGAATGAGGTATGGGATAGCTTCTCGCTTTATTGTAAATTAACACGCTTTTCTATTTTTAGATTCACAACTAACGGCTCCTACTTGTTTATCGACGACTCCGAACGTCACTGTTTGAGAAGCTCTTACTAGACATGCCGATTGACTCGGCACTAATACTGCGAAGTTGCTGTCGACAACATTCGAGGGAACCGACAATGAAAGAAAATTTGTCTTTTTTTTAAGATGACTGGAGCCAGGAGTTCAACCTGAGATCTCCCTCATGGTAGTCGCGTGTTCTAACCACTATGCCACGGCTGGTCCCAATTTAGCTTTACTAAATACAGAATTTGGACACGATCACGTTGTGTGTATTGATATTACTACTCCATCTCTAAAGTGGGCGGAATGATACATTTGTATGGGAGGTACCAGAAGAGGCGTGGCTAGACTTCCAATTTGTCCTCCAAAACTTTATCCTGCTATAGTTTTACGAAATACAGAATTTGGGCACAATCGCTTTGGGTATTTTGACATTATTACTCGATTTCTAAATTGGGTGGAATGGTACATTTGAATGGGAGGTATCAGAAGGGGCTTGGCCATGTAGCCCATTTTCAATACTGTTAGTAGTTTTGGATCGGATCGGATTCAAATGCGGATAAAAAACGAATCCGTTTTTAAAAAGGAATTTCAAACGAAATCGGATCCGGAATCCGATTCGGATAAAATGTTCATAGAATCGGATCAGTATCGGATCCGATACTGTTCCGCATGGCACACTGGGTATTTAGCATATTCATTTTCATTATAAAAATCGTTATAAGAAATATGTAATGCACACGTTCACTAATGCGGTCGATTCCGAACCCAACTCAAACCATATTTAAAGTTTTTGTTTTGTTTCGCTAGACTATCAATATTTATATATATACAGTGGTGTGCGATGAAATAGAGTCGCACCTAACCAAAATTGTCAAAGCAAGAAAAATGCACAAAAAAATATTTTTTTATGGAACTTTTAGTTATTTTTATTAAATTTCAATATTAATCTGACAAATTCGAATATCGGTGTGGTAGTTCAATACATAAAATGGCACAAACAAATAAAAATATTTCAAATTCCCAGGTTTTTGCTGTGAACAAAAATAGAGTCAAAGAATTTATCAACCTTAATGTAAATGAAAAAGTAACTTAAATTACAAAAATATTAAAGTTATATCTTACTTTGCCTCAGTAGTTTGTAGAATAGCCATTATTTTTATTTGCTGCTGTGCAAAGCTTTGGCATTGAATCCCCTAACTTTTGACAAGTCTGTATTGGAATATTCTTCCAAGCAGCTTCAAGTAATATCCATTGTTCATTTCTTATTAGAAGGATGCTTTCGTTTCAGAGCCATTCTTACCTCCCGCCACAAATTCTCATCATTATTTAGGTCTGGCAATTGTGCAGGCCATCTTAATACTTAAATTTTATTGTTTTCGAAATTCATCTTAGCCAACTCCATGTGTGTTTCGGTTCGTTGTCTTGCTAAAACACTCATCGAAGTGTCATTTGCCATTCAGAATAAGGCATCATGAAGCCATTTAAAATATTTGTGTAAAATGTAGCGTAAATTTTACCCTCAGACCGAAATACAGGCCCAGTACTATAGTACGAAAAGTAACCCCATATCAGTATGTTTTCACCACCATGTTTTATGGTCATAATTGTGTGTTGGGGACGATATTCGTTGATGGGGACGGTAATCGGTGTTGGGTGGTCTTTGTAAAGGAAGTTCGCTGCGATGAGAGTTAAAAAAACTTCACTTTCGTTTCATATGACCACAAAATATACCGCCACTTGGTTACTGGCCAATCCTCAAGTTCTTTGAGGAATTAATCTCTTCTTTTTACGTTTCGTTTATGGTAAAATAGACGCTAAAGTTTACACAAATGTTCTGAATGACATCATTATGCCTTATGCTGAATGGGAAATGACACTTTGATGGGTGTTTCAGCAAGATAACGACCCGAATCACACATGGAAAATGTCAAATTCGATTTCGAAATAACAAAGTTGGAGTTTTAAAGTGGCCTGCACAATCGCCAGATTAAAATCCTGTTAAGAATTTGTGGCGGGAGTTAAAAGTAGCTCTTAAAGGAAAAAATACATGTGATAAGAATGAACTATGGACAATGATTAAAGTTCTGTGGTATAATATTGCAATACAGACTTGTCAAAAGTTAGGGGATTCAATACTAAATCGTTCCGCCGAAGTAATTAAAAGTAATGGCTGTTCTACTAAGTACTGAGGTAAAGAAAGATATAACTTAACCATTTTTTTAATTTAAGTCATTAATTTATTAACTTTCAAGTCGATAAATTCTTTGACTCTATTTTTATTCACAGCCAAAACCTGGGAATTTGAGAAATTTTTATTTGACTGTGCCTTTTTAATTTTTGAACTTCCACACTGATATTCAATTTTTTTAGATTAGTATTGAAATTCAATAAAAATAACTAAAAGTTCCATAAAAATATTTTTTTTTGAGAATTTTTTTTGCTTTGACAATTTTGGTTAGGTGCGACTCTATTTCATCGCACACCACTGTATATATTATTTTCTTAAGCGCTGTTCTCTATCTAGCTTAAAAAATATTATTTCAATATATTTAAAAGTCCAACTTTTCGCTAATATTATTTCCACGCTACCACTGTGCAAGTGCTCTCAACATTAACAGTTGTAGTTGCAGACTCGACAATAAAACGAATAAAACAAAATAAAAAGATATTTAATTCAAATACAATTATTTCACGCATGTTTGGTTGATTGAATTGATTCGTATGACACCATCATCAGAGGACACTGTAGAGCACTCGTACACCCTGCGGCGTGCGCTTTATAAAACTCATTGACTCTCTTGATTCATTTTGCTCCCTTCTTGAACAAAAAATGACACGGCTGGTGTTTCATTTAACGGCTACAGTTTATTAATAAAACTGAATGACTGCGAATCAAAATATGCTAGCAACGGTAAATAATTGTACTCACATTGAAATTGTGAGGTAACAAAGTCCCCGTTGTTAACCTTTAACAAGGGGAAGGAAGCTAAACTCACCTTGAAACCAATAATGTGAAAAATGTAACGAACATTTCTTTATAATTATTTCATCATTCATCTTCTAATAGCAACAAATCCCCGGATGATCCATTGACAACGCTACAATAGTAACATTAACGCTTGATGTGTGTCTGCTGAGCCAACACTAAGAAGAAAGTGAAAGGATTGCACACATATCCTGCTGCACGCACACACTTGGTAGCCAATTATGAAAGATACGCTTTTGTTAACTTCTTTCAAATTGTAAACTATTATTTCTTAAGTATTGCATCGCCTTAATAAGCCTATTTTCTTTTAAGGTAAACATGTCAGCTTAATATTAAACTAGCAGTTTTTGTTAAAAGGAATCTCCACTGATATCCCCCTTGGCTCTTTGTTGGCTCACGCGCTATCGTCTGACAACAGCTGTTGGAATTAATGTGTCCAAAAAGGAAAGTGCAAACACATCAACACCTTTTGTGCGCCGCCAACATTCTTTCTTTCAATCGTGCAACAAACTCTTTTTTTTGTTGGCTGCCTGTATTTGGCACCACGTGTTTATCAAAAACCCATTAAGGATAATATATCCCTAAAGTTGAATTGCTTTCATAAAGTCTTAAATGTAACATTTCTTTGGTAATTCTTTTAGAATCTTATGAAATAGTTACACTGCACCAACAACTTCATTTGAGAGTGTCAGTAGTGTATTGCCTCATTATGTGACCACTTCTGTGGAAGTGTCAAAAAAGTGGCTCTCGACATGTGGACTTTTGCTGTGAGGCGGCACATTTCATAAGTAGTTTTAGTTATTTTGTGAAAATTGTTTGTCAACATTAGTTGGATTTTGGCCACAGTCCAGACAACTACAAGTAGTTTTTGGCGACAACATTAAATGTTCACTTCGAAAAATACTGTTTGAAATTAAGAGAATTATTTTGAATATTCGAGTATTTTTTGTAATTCTAAGTATTAACAAACTGGAACATACAAATGTAACTGTTAAATGTTACGAAATAATTCATAACAATATGCTTACGTTATATATTATGAGGGAAACTGGGAAAACTTGACGTCGGAGAGGTCCTTTATTGTGAATAGCTAAATTTAAGGCCATCACCTAGCATTTCCTCGGGCATTTCTTTTTGTTTTACTTGAATGATAGCAAAAATTTAATTCAGAAACTGAAAATGAAAGATGGCATACCGAGGAAATAGGGGTGATATTCGGTTTCAAGTGGTCGTTTCACATAAAAATCAGCAGGAATTGAGTCGGGTCCGATTTTCAAACAATGAGAAAGCATCCCAAGAAAACGGCGGGTGATGGGGAAAAATTGAGGTAATGGGAAAAATGGGGGTGGTATTCGAATTTTTGGAGTCATTTAACAAAAGAATCAGCCATTTTCGGTGAATTAGGTCTATTGTATTGGGGGTACCAGAAGCGGTGTGTCATTAATTTCGGTTTTGTGGAGTTTTTCCTACTATAATAAGGTTATTAATCTGATCAAGTCTAAATATCCTGCAAGAATTTGTCCTAAATTCATATAAGATTCAATCGCAAGAATTGAAGCCAGCGGAACATCAGTTGTATCATGTGTTCGGTGAATGAGTTCAGTTCAGAGGACATGAATTTATCGATCCAAAGCCGTTCTCAGCAACTCCGTCTCTGCCCGTCCAAAATTTTAAAAATTTGAGAAAGGGATTTTTCCTAAATTCATATAAGATTCAACCGCAATAATAAAAGCCAGCGGACCATCAATTGTGTCATGTCAAGTTGAACCAACATTTTATCGTGGAATAATTTTCAGCGATCAAGCTCCTTTCTGGCTTAATGTGTTAACAAGCAGAATGTTGGCTTTTATAGAGAGTACAATCCTTATTAGACTCTTGAGACTACATTATATCCCGAAAAAGTCTCTATTTTGTGCAACCGGTGCCAACATTACCGTGAATGACGACTTTTTTATTTCTTGAATCCTCATGTCATTGAATATCATTTAGAGGAGAAATTGTTCCTTAAAGACGACGAAACATGTCATGCAGTGCATGAAACTATCATTTTGTTGAGCCAAACTTTTGATTGCCAAATTATCTCGTTCCCGTGATTTGACACATTTCTACTTCTTTTTATGCGGGTACGTCAAATATCTGGTCTATGCTGCTAAACCAGCAACGATTGATCTTTTGGGAGCCAACATTCGACGAACTTTTTATTGACGAAATAAGATCGGAAGATTCAACCTACACAACAACACCTCCTATAACGGATTCAAACTGTTTAGTTTCGCGTCGGCAAGAAACATGGTAGAGAGTGGAACCAGATTTCCGCATAAATATATCTAAAGTGTGATTTTTTAGCTATTATCTTTCTGGCAACACTGGTTTAAACAGCAGACGCACGTTTCGTGTTTTGTTTCACTGTCAAACATCTTCAGTTTGGTCTATAATTTAACCATGAATCGTCTTACAAACGAACAACGCTTGCAAATTATTGAATTTAATTTAATCGACCCACTGAAGCGGCTATTCGGGCTATTGTGACTAAATTTCGCACCAAATTTACATTGTTGGACATTAAACCACCAACACGCTTACGTAGAGTGCGAAGTGAAGAAAATATCGCAGCCAGTGTTAATGATGACCATAAATTATCGATTCGTCGCCGTTCGCAGCAATTGGGCCTCTGTTACTCAACAACGTGGAAATTTTTGCGGAAGGATTTAGGTATGAAGCCTTTCAAAATACAGCTGGTACAAGAATTGAAGCCGAACGACCTACCGCAATGTAGACTTTTTGGTGAATGGGCTCTTGGAAAGTTGGCCGAAGATCCACTTTTTTTCGAAAAATTGTGTTCAGCGACGAAGCACATTTTCGGCTCAATGGGTACGTTAATAAGCAGAATTGTCGATTTTGGAGTGAAGATCAGCCAGAAGCATTGCAAGAGCTACCAATGCATCCAGAAAAAGTAACAGTTTGGTGCGGTTTATGGGCTGGTGGCATCATTGGACCGTACTTCTTCAAAGATGATGCGAATCGTAACTTAACTGCGAATGGTGAGCGCTTCCGTGAGATGATATCCAATTTTTTTTGCCCAAAATGCAAGAGTTTGACTTGCATGACATGTGGTTTCAACAAGACGGTGCCACATGCCACACAGCACGCTTTACAATTGACTTATTGAGAGGCCAGTTCGGTAAACATTTTATTTCACGTTCGAGACCGGTCAATTGGCCGCCTAGATCGTGTGATTTAACGCCTTTACACTATTTTTGCCCGCTTAAATTGACGCATTGGAAGACAACATTGAAGCATTTATTCATGAGTATGCCAAAATTGGACTAAGCGGATGGACCATTTGAGGCGCAGTCACGGTCAGCATTTGCATGAAATAATCTTCAAACATTTAATTATATGGACCGTACTATCGATGCAAATAAAGATTTCATGCGTTTTTCTGAATTTCATGTGTTTTTTTTTTAAACTTTCCTATAGCTCTAAAAAAATCACCCTTTACAACGCAATCTGGATATCCCCTGATTAGAGTTTCTCTTTTTCCCGGACTTTTCATTTTTGCCTTTCCCGGGATTCCCGGGAATTTTCGTGCAGTAGAAAAACAAGACAAACTATGTTAATCGATGGAAGGCATGTCTCAAGCGTAGTTGCAGCCAAGGTACGCATCCGATTAAGCAGTACTAAAAACGCGTAACCAAACGCAAGGGAAGCTATACATCACAAAGCTGCATACAACCAAGATAGGCAATGCCAACTCCAACCAACTCTCTTAACTGGTACGATGAGGAATGTCGCGAATTGTCTGAAAAAAGTATGCTGCATACAGAGCAAAACTGGAGCCAACGGCAACGCGTGCAGTGACGGAGCGTTATAATAAGAAGGGGAGGGTGATGACACGCGTCTGTGGAAGAAAAGATAGAGCTAGGATATCGAAAATTACAGGGACAGAGGTGAAGCCGGAATGTTCTACCAAATAGTTGAACTTTCCGTCCTGTAATGACGGAGAAGAAAATGTGGTCACTGACATTCAGAGTGTGCTGCAGATATAAAGGAAACACTTTCGATCTCAACTCGTTCCCGAAGGCAGCATATGTGATGAAATCACACCAATCATCGACGATGGAGAAGACTGTCCACCGCCGAGCTAAAACGAGATCAGCACGGCAATTCCACGGCTTAAAAACAACAAAGCACGGAGACACTCATCCCTATCACAAGCCTTAGGAACATATTTTCAAATGGTTTTTAAACAATACATTTTTGTGAAGAATCTATTATTTGAATCGTCAAAACTGTTTTTCTTCTTATATAAATCACTTCAAACCACTAATAAGTAGATTTCAAAAACTCCACACCTTCCTAGAAGCTAACATGATACGACTATTATAACTAATTGACAGGGGGAAAAACTCTGCGGCGCCAGTAGCCACTTAAACATAACCGCACTGTCTCAAACTCATATAACAAACGCAGGCAAAAGTTTCATATAAAAACAACAACAAAAAAACAGAAACTTCAATGATATATGGCAAGTAACCAAATATGAGGTCACCGAGTATACAGCAACAGCAGCAGCATTTGGTCCTTACTCAACATCAGTAACAACAATTTAAAAGAAACTATAACTAAGTTACAAGGATTCTTAAATAAGATGTCATTTCCACATATAACTCAACCAACTCAATTGACAAAGCCACATCTCAAGTACATCTACACTTAACAATTGAACACATTATCTTTATAACATATGAATATATCTAACATGTGAAACTATACATATTACTTGACTACTCTGGATGTGCGAGTACGCAACTGCCAGAGTCCTTGACACTTATGTTAGAAGAATGCCTAAGGATATGTTTAATTTCTAATTAACTGCATAATAGGAAATTGGATGATGAGTTTTGTAACACACTGGAGATCATTACCAGGAATTATGTTTGGAAATGATACCAACTCGTTGCATTGTCAAAGAGACGGGTATCATGTTTTGACACTGGGCGTAGGCACCTACGCCAGCCTGGCAAACCCCGAACAACAACAATAGTGATGTGGCATTTGTCATTATCGCTGCCGTTGCCGCTGACGACTATTACGAAGTACCAGTAGTTCAACTACTGATTTCAAAATTTACACCTCATAATTATGCTAGTGTAATTGGATATTCTGTTGTGTTAACATTGTTCGATAATTTCATTGAGTTTATACATAATTTTGTCTGCTGCTGTAAGAATGCATTTGAATTTCAATCCACTGAGATTATTATCGTCGCGCCAAGTGTTGATCCTTTGGTAGAGAGCAGGCGTGTAAAGATCATATTGCTTTTGCTACTTTAGCTGATATTGTGATCCGAAATTCAAATGTTGTTTGCACCAAATTGGCTGCCCTCTTTGTTTTGCCCTGTCAATGTAATATGATGTAATTTGTGTACGCTCTACAAATGGAGCTGCTTTTTTCGGGCAGTTCATTTGTTTTCTCATTAATAATGCATAAGTGTTGATGATCCCTTTTGTCCTTTACAATTGGCAAATCTGTAAGGTTATTTTGTTAATGTGTGTTTTTTTTACTGGAAATATTACCTATTTTGCTAGACTAGTTTAGTTTTAATTTTATCCGAAATTGAAATGTTTAGGATTTATTGCTGACATTATCTTAAATCGACGATAGAGGTTTTTATGGTCAGCTGTTGTGAGTGCAAGTGATCGCAGACATCCTGTTGAGCACGGGACTATCAGGGAATTGACACATTGATAACAGAAAGTGTTTAAATGAAATATCAACAAATTGTTGCAGTTGCAGAGCATATGTTAGCTCTGCCTAGTCTAGTTCAAAGAGATTGCAAGCAAGGGTAGAAGACTGCAAGAAATAGCTGCAAAGTGAAAAAGTCCCAAAAAATAGAAATTAATCCACCTAAGCGGTGGTGACGTTTTTTTAAGGACATGTTTGCAAATTGTTTTCCGTCATTTTCAATCCCTCTCACTATTTATTGGATGGCTTTTGATTTTCTGGAAAATAAGATAAACTAAAAAATTTAAATTTATTAAAATTAAAATTTATTGGTTTTTAGAGCCTCTCATATGTGAAAATATCACTAACAGCTCTTATATTCACCACTACTACAAATTTACCACATCCTCAACCTGCAATTTTTGGTCAAAAGAAAAGCTGATATCTTTTAAATGTTCCAACATTCGCATTTGATCTAAAACTATGAGTTGATCTTTATAGTCGAATACAAAAATTTAAGCAGATGCAAAATCTATAACACAACTCAGTCTACAAATCAACAGGATGCATTTAACAATTGGCACAGTGTCATCATTTACAATGATTCCAAAGACAAATAGTCGCACATAGAGACAAGAGAGATAGATAGAACAAAGAAACAAGCGAATTGCCGTAGTATCAATACTAAAAAGGCTATAACCGTAAATGTCCTGCTAAGTGTGGCAATTAGAGTAACATTTGTCGGTATTTATTTCTCCCTTAACCAAAAAAAGGATATAACACGCCACGGCAAACTCCATAAACTCGGCACGAGATGCTGTCATTGCCGCTGTTTCTGTTGCTGCTGCTCCTTTCGAGTTTATCTCGTAGGGCACATAAAGAAACTATTTTAGCATGAAATCTGTTTTCAAAAAACAACAATAGATAAAAATGTTGAACGTGATAAGCGTAGCAGACGTGATGATAAGAACAGTTAAGATGCAACATTATAAAACTGTAGGACATCCAACGGTGTCAATATCTTAACTGTAAGTACAACTACTGGCTGGCGGAAGATAATTATGGTTCCAGCGGTTAGCCTTTGAACATGAGACACAATAGTGCTGCAGGTCAGAAAAAGTAGGGAAATTGTTGTGCTTAAATTTAAAGTTGTAATTAAATTTTTCATTTCTTTAAAATTTCTGTAGGATTTTTAGAAAAACATAGCTTTTAGTTGACATTTTGGAACAAGTAGACTATAAATAACATATGACTGTAAAAAGCAACATATGATGCGATAAGTTGGAAAATTGTAGTCAACAGGTTATAATAGGATGTTTTGTCGCAATTTCTTTGATTAAAAAAGTTAAAAATATAAAAAAATGAAATGACAGAGAAAAACCAAAATTGATCAACAGTACTCAGTGGTAAAATAAATGGACAAGTTTGGAAATTCCAGCGGTAAAAATGCAAATTACTTAATCGCTGATGTCAGATATATTAAGTAGCAATCAGAGATGATTAGCATAGAAGTGTCGAAGGCTGTTTAATCGATAACTCTCGCTTACAAAGTAAGCGACGATGTCAGTAAGTGCCATTTCAGTTGCAATATGTTAAAAGCGGAGTATTAAGCGATCTTGATAACACGCTTGATAACAATGCCAAAAAAATGTTCCGGGTTAATTATACGCAAATCGGCAGATATTCTTTGGATAAATGTCAAAGGAAGCTTTCGTTAATATTACCTTATGCAATACGAAAATTTGTTTGGAAAACGCTGCTAGATGACTCTTCTGATTCGCATTCCTCATACAATATTTGTGAAATCACCAAAATTTAGTTGGGATCTCACCATGCAATGGCTGGAAAGCCGTCGACATTTATATGAACAACTTTATCTCCTAAACTATGTGTCCGATCACAAAAAGGAGCTTAATTTAGTCACAATACAATAGGTATCGGCCGTGTCATGGTGGTGAGAACACCATGCGGTAAATCCGTGATTCGATTCTCAGCTTCAGGCATACAGCATAAGTGTCGAGATTAAACAGTGACGTTCATCGATAAACAAGTAGGTGCCGTTTGCTGTGAATCTAAAATAGATAGCGTGTTAATTCACAACAACGCGAGAAGCATCATATACCTCATTCATGGGATGTCAGGGTAAATTAAGTTTATACAATAGTTGAGAAATCACCAAGATACAGTTGGGATCTCATCTTGAAATAGATTGGGGTCTCACCTCAAAATGAGTGGGATGCTGTCTATATTCATATGAAAAACTTTGTGTCTTTATTTCCTATACTAAGCGTTCAATGGCAAAAAGGAGTTTTCATTGTGGTCAAATCAAAACCTTAATTCTTAACCATGCTAAGTGTAAGTTTTGCAGAAAATTTCTGAATTTTTTTACAAATTCCGAAAAACCGAACAAAACCGGCTAACCCGATTTTGTACTAAATCATGTATTCGAAAACCAAATTGTTGCGCAAAGGTATTTTTCGAGTAAACCGGAAACTGGTTTTATGAAAATTTTAAGTATTTGAACACTATAGTGGCAAATGTGGTCTACTATCAAAAATAAACGAGATTGAAGCATACAATCAATTAAAACGTCCAGAAGAGATCAATAGAAAAGATAACCAGTACAGAAATTTCAGTCAGGTAAACTGACTGATAAATACCATCACCCAATATAAGATATTGTTGAAATCTTGAGTTATTGAAATGAATAGATTTTTAATTAAAATAAAATTTTTTCCCCTGCTTGTGGTGCAAAATCGTCCAAAACTTTACTTATTTGTGTAGGCGGTATATGTGCCGGTTTGGAATTTATGTGAAAAATATAAATTTTTCAAAAAAATTTAATTTTGATAGGGGGTACCACAATAGGTGAACCGATACAGTCCTTATTCATTCCTAACTCGAATTTTCATACGTACAACTTACGAATAATTTGACTGAATTCAGTGCACTTACAAAAAAAGATATGTATGTAAGACTATAGGGGTGAGTTCGGTCCTTTGTGTGGGAGGTACCAGAAGGGGTGTGTCAAATAGTTAGGTTTTCTGAGGTTTCGCCTCCTATCACAATATGAATTAACCGACTAATTTTCATTACCCCTCAAATGTCCGTTTGGAAGTTATGGGTGAATTATTAATTTTCCAAAAATAGGTAATTTTGTATGGGAGGTACCAGAAGGGGTGACCCGATATAGTCCATATTCACTCCTGATTCATATTTTCATAAGCGTACAAATTACTCATAATTTGACTGAATTCAGTGTACTTAGAAAAAAGATATGTATGTAAAACTATAAGGGTCAATTCGGTCATTTGTATGGGAGGTACCAGAAGGGGTGTGTCAAATAGTTAGGCTCTCTGAGGTTTCGCCTCCTATCACAACATTAATTTATCGACCAATGTTCATAACATGTTCATAATAACCCAAGTGACTGTTTTGAAGTTATTGGAGAAATATATAATTTCCAAAAATAGGTCATTTTGTATGGGAGGTACCAGAAGGCGTGAACCGATATAGTCCATATTCATACCTGAGTCTAATATTTATAAGCAAACATCATACGCAAAATTTGAGTGATCTAATTTTACTTGCAAAAAAGATATGTATGTAAAACTATAAGGGTCAATTCGGTCATTTGTATGGAAGGTACCAGAATGGGTGGGGCACAGGTTTCGGTTTTCTTAGGGTTTGTCTACTTTTGCAAGATAAATAAACTGACCATATTCAAAGATCCTCCGGTTGTCCGTTTGGAAGTTATGGAAGAAATATTAATTTTCCAAAAATAGGTAATTTTGTATGGGAGGTACCAGAAGGGGTGGGGCTATTCAGCCCATTTTCAATCCCATAAGTTCGTTTTGAAATACTAGTAAATTTTCGTTTTCTTGATACTAGTAAATTTTCATACCGATCCGTTAAGGTTTACTCGAGTTATCCTGCTGACCAGCCATCCAGCCAGCCAGACAGACGGACATAGCTCATTCTTCTTAAAAAGTTCTGAAACGAATTTGGTCTTAAGATACTTGGGGTCTAACTCGTTTCCTTTAATGCGTTACACTTTTTTTCGTATCAAATGATATATACCCTCATCCCTAAGGGTGATGGTATAAAAAGTTTCATAGAGAAGTTTTTATGGAAACACCATCTAGCCCGAGTTTTGCAGCTTTAGGAATAATGTCACACAATGCCAAAAGGCAATGTTTCCGATTTGTATTCGTTAAGTTTACATTCAATAAATGTTTTTCTTGATTAAGGTCATTTGTATGGGAGGTACCAGAAGAGGTGTGTCTGTTTAAAGTGGGCGGAATGGAACATTTGTATGGGAGGTACCAGAAGGGTACAATTAGTCAATTTATAGCTTTACAAAATGCAGAATTTGGGCACGATCGAGATTGGTGTATTGATATTATTACTTGGTTTATAATGAAGGCGGAATGATATATTGGTATAAGAGGTACCAGAAGGGACGCGGCCATGTAGTCGATTTGCAATACCGTAAGTAGTTTTGGGGAAATATTAACTCGTGCAAAATTTCAAAACAATTGTTTGCGTCATTCGAAAGTTATCGTGCGACCCAGCTGCACAGCCAGATAGACAGGCGGACATGGCTCAAGCTACATAAAAAGTCATAAATCGAATTTGGTTCAAAGAAGCCTAGGGACTCCTTCTGTGTTACACTTTTGGGTCGTATCAAATGATATATGCTCTCCTACATGTAGGGTGAGGTTATAATATTATTTGCATCTGGCAACACTTAGAAGCATAAACAAGTGCTTGTGCGGATTATGCTGATGTGTGGACTCCGTTGATGCTACATTCGCACCGGTGTTTTTTGGCTTCACAATTCGATGATGGAGCTTTTAACACTTAATGTTTGTGATGATAGTGGACAGGTCACAGCAAAGGGTGCTGATGAGATAGTTTGGCAACTATTGAAATAGCAATCTGCCCTGTCAGCGATTTTTTTGAAAAGTTATTTACGTTTAAAAATGTGTATTAATTCGGAACATAACTAACATACTTTAATTTTCTATAACGGAAAGAGTTAAAATGCATCCCAGGTTGCTTTAGGAATTTGTGAAGTGAAGACGATACTGTAATTAGAAAATCAGAAGCGAGATGGTTTGTTCGTGTTCGATAAGATACTAATACTTGGAAAAAATTGAGAAGAACGTGCACTACAGAATTAGACATTCATCACCAAACTGTTTGAAAAATGCTGAATACACAAAAAACTCGATTTTGTATTCTCCTTCTAAATGCTTTTTCGAAATTTGAAATCTACGCAAGTTTGAAACTGCGTACACTTGAGTTTTCTTCCCCTATAACACATTTCTTGACTTTATCACCGCTTGCAGTCATTTGCACTATTTTGTCGTAACCAGAAAACAGATGATTTCAAGCTGTTTTTGTCTAACAATATAACAATCTATGCTAAAATGACACCAAAGACAATTGAACAAAACTAGTAGAAATTACAATAGACACCGGTAGTTTTGACAATTTAACACCACCTGCAAAAATTGCCTAACAATCAACCAATAATGACCATAGAATTCGAAACAGTTCAGAAAACTGCAACAACGTTGTCTATCTTAAAGAGTTCATTATACAACACGCGCAATCCATAAAAGATATCCACATGAAAAATGTGCAAATTGAAAGTACTACTCTGTTGGCACCCAAGAACCAGAACAAAACCGTGAACGCTAGGGAAACGAGCAATAAATAGCCATTGGTCATGGTCAGTGTGATACCGACACCCAACCACGAAACTCATATAGAAAAACCGAGATGACCAATAATGAGGGTTAGCGTTACCCTCCACTACTAAATAATACAATGATTTCAGGTCGAAAGAGAGGAGTTTCTCTAATTGGGAGTTTTTCAATAATAACAAGCCTGATTTTTTTCTTCATTTCGTCGTTACAGAACTGACCAGTCCTTGATCACCAACGTGCTTGCAGTTGACAACGTCTGGATTAGTTTAGATAACATTACACAAGGAAATAACAATTTCAAGTAACAATCGTTGCGTATACCATGCCTTGAATTAAAAATCATAACATACACACATCGTCTGAAACTATAAATCACCCATTGTGGCGCAATGTCAGCACCCTAAACAAAGGCGCCTTTCAAAGCGCTAGAATGAAGTTGTTACATTAATGTCTTTGTCAGCGGCGGAGGACAGCTTTACGGGCGGTGAACAAAGGCAACTTTTGGTCATATGTGATCGCACTGTGAGAGTCGACAATACGCCTTAAAATCATTTGCGTTTTGTGATTAACCACCGCTGTGACTTTCATTCATTCATTATAAATTATTATGCGCGCTCAGTACCCGCTATGCTGTGATCTCGATTCAGATTTCCGTCATTTAAAGGAATTTTTAAGTGCGAGGGGTGTGTGCGCTTGCGAGTTCATACTTGGCGAGCCGCATTGTGGCCAAAAATTTCCATATGAATAGGGGTAAACGGAAACTATTATGTATGTGTCTTCATCAAGAGATTATGTAGGGAGTTAAATGTTGGAATAATAATTTCAGAGTGCAAAGATGTATACGCGTATTGTGTGTGGTTGTAGTTGATGCATATGTTTTTTGTGTAACGGAGTCATTCTAAAAGTTTGTTTAATGTTTTGTTTATAGAACAGAATTATGCAATAAAGCATAATATAAAAAAATGTAAATAATTTGTTACTCAAAGAATTTCAGTTAAGTAAGTTAACTTATTTTCGATAAAAAATAAGTTTTTATACAATATTAACATAGGTATTAATATGAAAAATGGATCGATAGTCGCATGATGGTTAGAACACGCGACTATCATGCAGCTAATCTAGGTTATATCACTGTCACAACTATCTACATTTCGTTGATCGGTGATCCTCCGTTGTTTTCGGCAACAACTTCCTAGTAGTCGATTTAAAATGGTATAATGAAAATGAAGAACACAAGAAAAAGATGTCCGTGAAGATAGATTCGGAATCTAACTAGCGGAGACAACAACCATTTCGGTTAACATAATTCTGTTAACTAGTTAACAGAGCTCTGTTAACCTTTAAAATCAACACTCTTTAAATAAAAACGCTTTTTTTTTAATTTTTATAAGCAAAAGAAATGGTTTTATAAATTAATTATATAAACAACATATCAAATATGACATATTCCACGCAAAAGAATAAAAATTGTAAATCACAATAGAGTTACTTATGCTGCAACAGCCACGACTTTTCGGAACATAAGTCTTAATAAAACAAAAGCAGAGAATTCTCCCGGTAGCTCACCTATACCATGACATTGTACTTAGGAAGAGCTATCAGAAAAATGTGTCCCCAAATTTCAGAACAGCTCCAGATTAGTCTCTTTTATATGGCCCCTATGAATAACAGAATCTCCCACTGTGCGAAAACGAAGAATTCTCCCGGTATCTCACCTATACCATGACATTGTACTTAGGAAAAGCTATCAGAAAAATGTGTCCCCAAATTTCAAAACAGCTCCAGAGCTCCAGATTCGTCTCTTTTATATGGCCCCTATGAAATTCAGAATCTCCCACTGTGCGAAAACGAAGAATTCTCTTGGTATCACACCTATACCATGATATTGTACTTAGGAAAAGCTATCAGAAAAATGTGTCCCCAAATTTCAGAACAGCTCCAGAGCTCCACATTCGTCAATTTTATATGGCCCATATGAAATTCAGAATCTCCCACTGTGCGAAAACGAAGAATTCTCCCGGTATCTCACCTATACGATGGCATTGAACTTAGGAAAAGCTATCAGAAAAATGTATCCCCAAATTTCAAAACAGCTCCAGATTCGTCTCTTTTATATGGCCCCTATGAATAACAGAATCTCCCACTGTGCGAAAACGAAGAATTCTCCCGGTATCTCACCTATACCATGATATTGTACTTAGGAAAAGCCATTAGAAAAATATGTCCCCAAAATTCAAAACAGCTCCAGAGCTCCACATTCGTCACTTTAATATGGTCCATATGAAATTCAGAATCTCCCACTGTGCGAAAACGAAGAATTCTCCCGGTATCACACCTATACCATGATATTGTACTTAGGAAAAGCCATTAGAAAAATGTGTCCCCAAAATTCAAAACAGCTCCAGAGCTCCACATTCGTCAATTTTATATGGCCCATATGAAATTCAGAATCTCTCACTGTGCGAAAACGAAGAATTCTCCCGGTATCTCACCTATACCATGATATTGTACTTAGGAAAAGCCATTAGAAAAATATGTCCCCAAAATTCAAAACAGCTCCAGAGCTCCACATTCGTCAATTTTATATGGCCCATATGAAATTCAGAATCTCCCACTGTGCGAAAACGAAGAATTCCCCGGTATCGCACCTATACCATGATATTGAACTTAGGAAAAGCCATTAGAAAAATATGCCCCCAAACTTCAAAACAGCTCCAGAGCTCCACATTCGTCACTTTAATATGGCCCATATGAAATTCAGAATCTCCCACTGTGCGAAAACGGAGAATTCTCCCGGTATCTCACCTATACCATGATATTGTACTTAGAAAAAGCCATTAGAAAAATATGTCCCCAAAATTCAAAACAGCTCCAGAGCTCCACATTCGTCACTTTAATATGGCCCATATGAAATTCAGAATTCTCCCGGTAGCTCACCTATACCATGATATTGTAGTTAGGAAAAGCCATTAGAAAAATATGTCCCCAAAATTCAAAACAGCTCCAGAGCTCCACATTCGTCAATTTTATATGGCCCATATGAAATTCAGAATCTCCCACTGTGCGAAAACGAAGAATTCTCCTGTATCACACCTATACCATGATATTGTACTTAGGAAAAGCCATTAGAAAAATATGCCCCCAAAATTCAAAACAGCTCCAGAGCTCCACATTCGTCACTTTAATATGGCCCATATGAAATTCAGAATCTCCCACTGTGCGAAAACGAAGAATTCTCCCGGTATTACACCTATACCATGACTTTCTACATTGAAAGAGCTTTCAAAAAATGTATCGTCAAATTTCAGATCAGCTTCAGAACATGAGATTCTTACATTTTTATATTGCCCCAAGAAATATATGTTGGCCCACTGTGCAATATCTTTTGATAGATCTTTTCTAGTTGTTTCAAAAGAAGTTCTAAACTTTTAAGGCTTCTTGACTTACGGTTCAAAAACATTTTTTCATGTGTAAAACGCTTATTTGCTAGTAAAACGCTTGTTTGCTAGTAAAAAATTTTGATTATAACAACAGACAAACCCTCAGAAAACAATAACATTGTATGATGTTCACTCTGAAATGAATTTTGACTATATCAGCCGATCCATTCTAGTACCTCTCACACATATTGGCCTATTCTTGTAAAATTATTATTTCTTCTATATCATCCAAACGGAATTTGGTCCTTTTAGCTATCTTCTAATATTAGATAAGTAGTGAGAAAACCGAAGCCACACCCCTTCTGGTACAGCCCATACAAATGACCGAATTAAACCTCATAGTTTTACATACATATTTTATTGAATTTAGTTATATGTTGCTTAATTATATTGCTTAATATTTTGCGGCCGACCCATTCTGGTGCTTTCTATACATAATGACCTATTTTTGTACAATTGTTATTTTTTCTATATTTTCCAAACGGACAACTCGAGAATATTTGAATTTGGTCCGATTTTAATCTTCTAATGTTAGATAGATACCGAGAAAACCGAAGTAATTGTCAAACCCCGCCCATACAAATGACCGAAATCACCCTGACAGTTTTACATGCGTTTTTTTTTGTAGGTACACTGAATTCGGTCATATTTTGTGCAAGCATATTAAATTTTAACTCAAGCATGAATATGGACTATATCGGCCGACCCCTTCTGGACCCTCCTATACAAAATAACCTATTTTTGGAAAATTAAAAATTAACCCAACCATTAAAAACTTAAATTTTGTGAAAATTAGCGAATTCACTTAATTGTGAATAAAATCGAAAAGAATCAATCGATTTTTATGATCGATCTCTCATTTTGTAGCTATTACAATAAATATGAAAAAAATTTCCTTTTCCGATTTTTCATAATTTTTTAAAAAAAAAACAACATTTTCACCTGAAAACTAAATTTTTTGCTTAAATTTTTAATTTTAACCGTAACTACTAAACCGATTGAAACGCAATACATAAACGTATTGAAGGTAAGTTTATTTTGATTTTATCAGACTAACCCTCTTTGAGTTATTATTAATTATGTGGAGAAACGCCTAAAAATATATATAATTTAACTTAAAAATTTAAAAAAAAAAACGATATGGCGACGGTTTTTGAGTTGCATTCGTTGTTATTTACAACCATTGGCTTATAAAGTTTAAAACAATAAGAAACACGACCGAATTAGTTGTTACTGCAACTAGCAAATACTACAGATTTAGATCATGCAACTTTTTCTTGTTTTCTAAACTGTAGAAATTGATGTAAAATAAGAGATTTGGAACATAGAGATCTTCAAACAAACAAACAAACGTCTATATTAGAACATAAACAACTGTTCCGCTGTGTGTCCTTTTTATGAAATAACCGAAAACTTGGTGTTGCGGTCGATACAAGAACTACCAAGTGGTGCGTTACCAATCTTTGGTAAATACACAGCAAAGACACCAACCAACAAATTAAAGAAATTTATAACGGAGAAAATAACCGTGACGTTATCAGCTCAGGCATGAATCTTAAATTTCTGTACTGTTTCAAAAATATAGGTGGTATTTCATATCTGTTTTTTATCTAAAGTATTTAACTGCAAATAACACTAAAACACAGTATTACCAGAGAACGTCAAGAGCACAGTATTACCTACAAAAAATTCGGTTAAAAACACAATTTTTTAAAAGAACACTTAAATTTGATAGTTAATTCACTTTTAAAAAAAGTGAGATTTTTGAAAAACAAAATACATATATACTTTTAAATATGTTCCGAAAAATATCATGGTAAAAAATGGATAAAGGCATCCACTATTTTAACATTTATAGATACGCAAATTACACTATGCACCATTTTGAGGGTATATGAAAACAAAATCAAACGATAGCATTTGACCTCAATAACAAAACCTTAACCCTAGAATACTAAACATAGCCCGTGAGGCGAAACAATTTTAGTGATTTGCAATATTTCATCAACATTTGTGCTTTGAATAAGCGTTCGATAAATTCAATGTTTTTAAAAATGAATAGTTTTTGTTTATTTTTTTACCAAATATGTAATAAATATGTTTTAGTTTTTTTATAAAAGTCGCCTCACAGGCGAAGTTTAGCATTAAGGGGCTAGAAAATATGTTTAGTATTTCAGGGTTAAACTCCATTTTGCTCCATAACGTCACAATTTTTTTTACCGTGGGTTTAAATTTGATACTTTTGGTCAAAAGTCAAATCAAAGAATATGAAAAATCGTAAGTAAAAACACATTTGGAACAGTTCGTATCTTCGGAGACCTATATTAAAGTTTTCCGGGTAATATTTCCTAAAAGCTTAAAATACAACTTTGGTGAGAGGTCAAGTGTTAAAATCTTCAATAAAAATATTCTCCTGAAAATTTCACTAAGAGTCACCTAAGACAATTAACCGAGTCAAAGGTTTTAAAATAAAGTCAATTTTTCGGGAGTGAACAAAACCAATATCAAACGGTAGCATTTGACCTCATTAAAAAAACATTAAACTCTAATTTCGCCAATTTTTTTTTTTCACAATGATTTGAAGTTTGGTTAAGGTGAAATATCACAAAAGTTACAAGTGTGGCAATGTTTTTGATAGTGTTGATACAGTTCTGCTTGATGTCAGAAGGCCAATAAATCAGAAACAACAAATAACTAAAGATAATTTACAAGAAACACTAGCACTTTGTTACAGTTTTTTTTCTACTTCAGTTCGAAAGTGTAAATAAATAAAGTTTGAATGGGCCTGCTGATGAACTTCTACTTATTCTACTCTTTTTTAGATCAATCAGAAATTGTTCACGTGTAATTAGAGGGGAACAAAGCAAGTCGAGAAAGCTAGTAAGTAATAAATTGGGATATGTTTTACTTTTCCAATTAAAGTAAACATCACAGAAAATTAGCTGGTAATCTCAGAATCAACAATACAGCTATACCATTACGGTAAAAGTTTATATGTATATTATACAAAATTTTACAGGAAGCCGATTCAAAATTTTGAAATCTCATTCATACGGAAATTAAATAGACATCCACTTATCTCAGATATATCCAACTTGTTTTAAGTGTCCTAAAAAGTATTTCACACAAAAAACATACATTTTGCAAAAAAAAATGGCATATGGGTATTTCCAAAGAAATGTCCACAGCAAACAAAAAAAAAAAAGATTTAAAAAAAAATTCTGGTTTGTATTAGTAAAGACAAATACTTAAATTTTCTTGAATTAAAATGTTCAAGGTTTATTTTATTTTCATTTCTGATTAAACGGACTGAAAATTGCATTAATAATCTGGTCACCTCATTGAATTTTTAATAGCATATTTAATGATGATACAAGTGCACTTATATCTTAAAATATTTGTTACAACAGTAAACAACTTCAATAAATTTAAAAAATTATCACAATTTAGATTTCATTTATTGACAATCTTATGTAATTTTCGTGATTTTAAAATGTATATATCATCACGCAAAAGTTTTTGAAGCTCAGCTAATATTAAAACAAATTTGTAATATTCCAAATCATTTTAAAAATGTTTCCGGCTCAATTCGCACTAGTTTGTGTTTTTGTGAAAGAGGAATATTGCTAATATTTTAGGACCATCAGTTCAGAGGATTTCGTCTCTCTAACTAAATAAAGAACAGCCTAAGTATTACACACAAAGATAAAAAAGTAAAAAAAAAAATAAAGTTTTTCATTGTTTCTCACCTCATTGAAACTTACGACCTGTTATGTATGTGACTATGGAATTGCCCATATCAACTTTTTCTTTAGCGGTATTGATATATTCATGCAGATCGGTAAATCAAAAGTAAGAGGAAAGAATGAAACATTGCGTTACTTGGGCAAATTAAAAGAAATGAATATTCTGAAATTGCGAAGCATCTTTAATAAATGTATGTAGGTAATTTAAGGAAATGTAATTATTTACAGTAGCCTAAATACACATTTCGTTTACAGTACTACAAGTAAACTTTAAATAAGCTTCGATACTGGGACTATAACGTTATTTTTATAGCGATTGAAATTTTTGTAGTTGTGTTTGGAATAAATTTTTTTTAATTACCTGTGCAATGTAGGTTTTCGGTTCCATGGATCAAATCAATGAGAATGCCATTCCATGCCTTGGGCAAATAAATATCCAATCCAATTATCACTGATACCATTTATTAATGGTTAATTTAGTTTAAATTAATTTTTAACACTTCTATTATAATTATATTTCAGAAAACTACATTTATTTGTATTTTTTTGTGACCGCGGTAGGTAACGATTATTCCTCCAACTACTACTGCCATTCTAAATCGACCGCGATTTTTTTTGTATGTTGAAAATTGTGATTTTTTTAAACATTCAGTTATTTTTTTTTTTGTTATAATTTAATTTAATTTTTGTTGTTTTGTAACGGCGAATTGTAAAGTTTAGTTTCCAACTACTACTGCCAGTTTAAGCATAACGCAAATTTTTTTGTAAGTTGAATATGATGGTTTTTTAAACATTCAGCGTTAAATTTTATTTGTTATATTTTAATTTAAATTTGATTTTATTTTGAAATTTCTCTACTGTTTGATATTATTTTTATAATTTATAAAATTGGATTACATCATGATTAGGTGTGATAATGAGATAAGGTTTGATATACAAATTATTTTATTGATTTTTTTATAACGTAAATCTGCTCTTTTTGAAAATGCCCAATATTTCGAACTATTTTTTGGATTTGAATTTTATTGTACCTTTAAATTGGATTATACTTATTGTTATTCACTGTTTTAACTATAGCTATAAATATTGGCAATTTTTGTTGTTGTTTCCTATAAATAAAATTTGATTATTTATTTTTAAATTGCACTATTAATTTTTTCTGTTTATTTCATTTGAATTTAATTTCATATTTAAATTATTTTTAATAATTAATGGGGAATTGAGTTTATGAACTGTACTTTCGAGATAAGGTTTGATATAAAATGCATTATTTTGTTCTTAATTTGTTTGGTAATGTAAATTCGATCTTTTTGTAATTGCACTGTTAATTGGAATTATTTATTTCATTTGTATGTCATATGTATACATAGGTATATTTAAGATGGATGACACACATTGTTATTTATTTTAAAATATTATCTTAAATATTTATTTTTTTGTTTTTTGCTTTATTGATTTGCTTTATTAAAATATCAATTGACGTACCGCGATATGAGCGTCAGTAGCATCTGTAAGTTGTTACTCTAATTATTCCAATGGTAATATTGTGAAATCACTATTTATTAGCTTTGGTTAATATAAGTCGTTGTATATGTAGTTTGCAATATTATTTACACACATTTACACTACAACCGAACGTTTAGTTTATTATGCACAATGTTACGTATACTTATTATGAACTTGTATGCAGCAATCACTATTGTTGACAAAATTACTGAAATAAAAGTTTTCATTTCCTTTTACTTATCGGTTTATTGTGAATAACAATTCCTGTTAAAATCGTTCACGACAATGCATGCCGATGACATCCTTTGCATTTGCAAATGCATTACTCTCTTTCTCTCTTCATATCCGCCGCTCACCATCTTTTGAGTTTGCTTTGCCTTATGACAATCGGCAACGGCAACTTTAAATTACAAATTGGTTTTGTAATTTTCATATCACAATTGAATTCCATTCCTTTTATTTGTCTTTTTATGTTGGGTTTTCCTTCATTGTTGGCTTACATTTCATTGCACACTTGTTGCTTTCCTTGGTAATTAAGCTGTAGTAAAAGTCTTCATTGTATGCAGCGGCACCTGCACTTTTGCAATTCGTCAATTTTATGCGATTAACACTTCGCCACTGCTTGGAATTTATATGTAACTTGTTCTGCTCACTTTTCTAAACACTTTAAGTTAATTAATTTCGCTGTAACACTACTAATTGTACGAAATTTTATTAAATTAATGCGGACACCGAAATTTGCAGTATAGTTAAAATGGAGGTACGCGATAACTGACAGGAAAAAGTGCGCTAATTGTTTATTGTGAATTGCAATTCCAATTGCCGGCAATTCACAGTGTTACATATGAGTCAGAGTTGTATCGTAGTGTCTGCATTATGGCTAACCAAAACAAAGCGTAAAACATACGCGTATTATAAACACAATATTGTATCATATTAGTAATGAATTTATTTATCGTTAAAGTAACATTTATATAAGTTTACAATTATGAAATGATAAATGTATTAAAATAAAAATAAACTGAACTGATATCATAATCTTCATATGTAGTATTCCATATGTAATAAATGGTAGAAAATTGACTTAATAGCTGTTGACATAAATAGCTTAAATAATGTCTCAATTTTTTAAAACAACAATAATTTAGAAAAGATATTGGTTAATCTTGTTAAAATGCAAGAAAACGTCAATTTTCAAATTCAGTCAATATTGATTCATTTAACACTAGAATCATTTTCACTTATTTTTTTTATTAAATTTTTTAATAAAAACTGTGATTTTACAACAACTTTAATGAAATTAAAAATGTTTTCGTGAAAGTGACTAGAAATGTTTGAATTCAAATTAAAAAAAATCAAAAATCCATCAATCAGAAAAAAATATTTCAGGTATCTATGAAAAATTAGATGACAATCAAATTTGTTCAACAAGTTTGAATACAAAATCTTATTATTTCTCTCGAGGTAAGAATGTTTGGGCTTATTATTTAATCGCGAAAACAACATATTATGATTTTAAAAATAATTTTTTTTTTAATTATATTTTAATTATAATATATTTAATTATATTTATATTTAAAAAAAAACAGTAAATGAAAACATATTGTTTAAAGATATTTAAAGATTTATAAGCTTATAACGATTATGAAAATTTGTTGCAATATTTAAAAATTTTAAAATCGAACTATGAGGTCAACATAAATTTTACGATGGAAAAAACACCAAAACTAAAAGTATTTAAACACTCGCTTTTATATGTGAATTCCAATTAAGTTGATTTTTTTTTTGTTGTAAAAAATTGAAAAAAATGTGCCAATATATTTGTTGTTCATAATAATACTATTCCTGACATTTAAAAGTAAAACAAAAAAATTTTAAAATTTTCTTTTTTTTATATAAGAAAAATTAAAACGAAATGAAGAATAATGTAGTTTTGTAATACATTTTTAAATTTTAGATAATAATTGTTAAGAAAAACATTAAATATTTTATACAATTAATTTTTACCAAAACAAAACAGATATAAAAATTTATGTTTTAACTTCGAAATTTAATATTTAGGAAAAATGTGCTCAGGCACATTTCTTGTTCTTTTGATGTAATATTTATTTTACATAATAGCTACCAAAATCAGCGAGGTAACGACAGTAGTGGAATTGGGACATTACATCTAAAGAAGTTCCAAATTACTAATTAGCCGTATATAGCCGTATATAAAGTATTTTTTACATTACAAAATCTGTGGTGAAAAGGATAACGTGCTTTAGTCGACTTAAGAAGAAATTTTATTACTTTTTATTTTTGACTTTTTTTTTCTTTTAAAAAAAATGTTTAAACATGGAAAGTGTTCGTCTGCAAAATCAGACTTAAACAGTTTTTTTTTTACATCTATATTAACTGCGTGTGTATGCTGCATTAATGTCGATTGACGATATATTATTTTTTTATTGTTATGAATATAGTTCAAATATACATAATTGTTGATTTTGATTGAGTTTTTGAGTTTTCTTTCATCTTTATGAATGAATAAATGAGTATTAAATACCCCTTAAAACGTAAAAACCAAAGTCAATATCGCTTTTCCACCTTTTTATAATATATTCAATTTTAAATTTTTTTTGTTGTTTTTGCATTTTGTTTTACGTTTTTTATAGATTACGTATTTTTAGTTTATTAATAAAAAAAAAAATAATTTTCGAATATATTATTTTTGTTTTCGTATTTTTTTAATTTTTGTATTCTGTGTTAAATTTATATTATAATTTTCGTATGTTTTTTTTGTTAATTTTTATATTTTTGTTAATTTTTTTTGTTCTAATTATAAAGTTTTTTTATTATAAATTTTGTATTTTAAATTTAATTAATTAATTATTCTATTTTTGTTTAAATTAGAAACAAAAAATATAGAAAAATTAAATTTTTATGTAAAACAAAGAATATTGTTGGGAAAAATTATTTATTTTGTAACACTTGTAATTTTAATTTTTTTGTTTTTGTATTTGGTAATGTCCTTCTATATTTGTGTCCATTTAAAAAAAAATTGTTTTTATTCCTTTGTTTTAATTTTTTTTTTTTGAAATTTTTTTATACATATTTTATAAAAACAACGAAAAAAAATTATATTTTGAAACAGAAAAAAATTTTATTATTGTTAATAAATAATGTTAGGAACATTTTTTTATTTTGTAATTTCTGCATTATTTTTATTTCGTTAATTTTTTTAGGTTTTTTAATAAAAAACAAACAAATAAATTGTTGTATATTAATTTTTGTTGTATTTCGTTTTAATTTATTTTTTATTTTTTTTGTAGTGTTTATATTTTTTGTAGCTTTCACGCTTTGTTGTTGTAATGTTTGTTAATTATTGTATGTTTGTACATTTTTATTTAATTAAACAAAAATAAGAAACAATTTAAAATTTAATTTTAAAAATAATAAAAAAGAAAATATTACAAATAAAATAATAGTATCAATAAAAACCAATCTGTGACTTGATTGCTGAAGTTTTAAGCGCAAGCACGTTTTTAGCAAGAAAAATAGTTCTCTCGTGTATTAAACGACTTTAGAAGTAATTTTTAATATTATTTTTATGGCACATTAGAAGTTAATAGTAAAGCCCCCACAAAAGAACAATGATACATTGAAAGATTAAAAAAACAGACAATTTTAAAATTAAAAAGTAAAATATTAAAAATTAGATTCAAAATTGTCATATTAAAAATAATGTCTAAAAAATACAATAATACGTATAATGGGGTTCAAAATCGCCATTTACCTGTATGGTTGTTATTGTAGTGATAATGCCTTTTCTTTAAGTTTACACACATATGGGGCTATCATAAAACCCAAAGGGTCCTTACTTTGGACTCCCTAGAGCCTCAACTTTTACTCTAGGTTTCGTTTTCTGAAACTGTACTGAGACTGTTCCCTCATTCTAGACATATTACGTTCGGTTTAGTGCAATTCAAGCGATATAAAATTTCTATATATGAAAATAATTCGAAACTATTTAACCAACAAAATTTGTATTACTGTGACTGCTGCAACCTGTGTCTTCTATAACTGATAGTGATTCATACCTATAATTATAGTTTATGTAGTCATTTATAATCCACCAAAAATTACATTGGAAAACGAAAGGTTGTACTGAACAATATTTATAAACTGTAAGCGTAATCTAAATTTCGTAATTACGTAGTCTATTGGAAACATCTTATTAACTTTCCGGTAGTAATTTGATAACCGTCCTTTTTTCATTTCTTTTCATTATGGCAAAGCCAAATCATACCTTCAATCTGGCAATGCCACACCGCAGTTAATTACCGTGAGTGTATAATATCAAGAAGAAGAATATTATTTTGACATTTGTCATCACACAAGTGGATGGAAGTGAGAGAATAGCAATTGGTTTCATTTGTTTTGTACGCGAAAAATATATAATTATTGGCAAATTTTGAGAAAAATCCATAAATAAAATAATTGGTTACGGTTTCTTAACAAATGTACTGCTCTGCAGGCAAGTGATTAATAATTAAACCGACAAAAGCGCTCAAGTCAAATAAAAGAAACCTAAAAAATGTTCACTTAAAGTGTCGTGTAACATTGGCAATGAAAACAATACAAACTACACCCACTCTCTATGGACGAAGGCTACCAAAGGCAAAGGGCTAATTCCATAAAGAATCCAGCACCAACAACAACTACAACGACGAGTAAACAAATACTTACCAGCAGTTAGACAAATAACTAAAAATAGATTAAAAAAAAACAAAAAGTTATACCATAGAGAAAAAAACAACAGCAACAACAACCAATAAGTAATTGTTGGAAGTCTTAAGACGTCAAACAATAGAAAGTGATAATTACATATTTCAAAAGTGGTACACCATTCCCACAAATACATCAACGTCCTAAACAGCCGCTTGAATAACGACAACAACAACAACGACAAATTATCATCACGGCGGAGGCGGCAGAACATCGATATCGCAAAATCAAAAAAACCATTATGACGTCTCTGGGGGGAGCAAGTGTACCCACTATATCAGCGGCTGTCTCAGCTTTGAGCTTATCAGCCTTGACATCTTCGCCGAGCAATTCAAACGATGCATTGCATTCATCGCTGTCCACTAAGAAAATAGTACAACAAAAGTTTAAAGAGAATGAAAATGTTTTATCGGTAATTGAACTAGGGGAATATTAATTGTTGTTGGTGGCCAAACGATATGATAACATGTGTACATTTCCAGATCTTCGAAGCTTATCAAATTGTGGGCCAACTGCATAGCAGCCGCATCCTGTGCTTGGTGGTCTCTGTGTCTGGCGGTACTTATGCGGTTTTCTCTATGACAGCAGCACGTTTGCCACCTCAGACGTGCAGTGATTTAACAATCGATAAGGTGTTCCCTTTAAATGAATCATTTCAGATAGGAAATGGTAAGTTAATGTTACGTATAGATGTAGCGATAAAAGTTATACGAGATGGCAAGGTAAGCCCTGGCTTTATGTAAAAGATCATACTGAGTGAGTTGGCTCAAGGCGAAGGTTATATTTTAAATTGATTAGACTTCTTATATCCAGACGTTGTATTATGAATGTGTGCTATTGTTATTGATCAATAGAAAAAAAACAAAAGCTGTTATCGTCAATGTTTATCAACACATTTTTATATATTTTCGGAGCAAATATGAATGAAAGATAGCAGAATGATGGGATGGCAATTTGTTATAAGACAAAGACAACTTTTTGTGTGGAAATTTAAAATTTGTATGTGGGAAAAAGAGGGTAATTTTATAATGGGCAAAGGTAGTTACGGTTTTACATCTATGGTCCTGCATAAAATTGTCAGTTTGAAATCAATTTGCCAAAACTGATCAGATTGATTATTTTGACAGCCAAACTGACCTCACAAAGTGTCAGTCGTAATGCAATGAATATTCCAAAAGTTGCTGGAATTATTTTTTGTTAGGGAAATTAATACTAATGTTTCGATATTTATATTAAAATCATTTGGCAACTTGCGATAACAATAGCAATGAACTTAGCTAATACTTCAATTGTTTGAAGAATGGTCAATGGTGTTTCGCCAATATATGATAACTAAATTATCATTTCACTTTTAACAACATTTAAAACACACAAACAATAATGCTAGTAACCGCGATAAGTGTATCAAAAGCAGTAACATAAACTGTTTAAATGTAAATAATAAAGCGGCAATAAGTAATCACATAAACCAATTGCTAAATTGCTTAATCGTCTGAGAAATAGAGATTTTTATTAAATAAAAGAATGGAATAATGGCTTCTAAAGGTAATAGTTTTCAAATCAGCATAGACAGGAATTGGATTTTTATAGCACTGAAGAAATGGTTCTTGTTCTGGCATTCTTCCTTGTACATAGTGGTGTTCTTCAAAGATCTGTATTGGAACTATTACTTTTTATTAAGTACTAGTGCGCACGGCAATGCTTCGCTATTGCATAATTGAAGAAAATTCCAATTATTATACAAAATATTTTATTACAAAAAATTTTTTTCATACAAAATATTTTACGGAATTACCCAACAGGTATAAATGTTGCCATATTCCACTTTTAAATATACTTTGGAAACGTTTCCTAAACTAATATGTTGTACTTGCTTACTTTCCTCATGCACTCTTCGCTCACTTACCCAAATTAAAAAACACTTATGGCACGCCCCACCTTTAGAAATAAAATACTATATTGTCTGTATATTCCTGTAAAATATTATCCACTCCGCACACTATTCGAAAATAAAATGTTCGCCTTCATATGAATAGTCGTAGTATCCGTTGTATCAAATGGGTTTAACAATTTTTTTTGCCACATAACCGCCCTCTGTTCAGAAAAAAAACATTTCGTATACATTTTTCATCTGTAGTGCTACGTATTATACGCATTTAAAATTTTATCGCTGTTACCCTACAAACTATTTTAAATGGTACCAATGTAGGCTTAAAATACAGTTTGACCACGCCCACTCCGCCTATATATATCAAGTTTTGTTTCTCTAGGACTAAAATACGGTTTTGCCAACCCTTCTATGCCCACTGATTGAAAATAAAAATTACGTCTGCAAATTTCAGCCAATTCTGACGAGTACTACCTGTGTAAAATACAGTTTAGAAACGCCCCCACTATACACTAACCGAAAATAAAATTTTCGTCTGCAAAATTAGTCAAATCGTTTCATTCGTTCTTTAGTGATGGCCTTACCAACGCACAACTATTCATTTATATATGTATATAAATATGAGTGACTTTTTTTTATCACATCAAGATGAATTGACTGATGACTTTCAGTTTCTATTCAAAGGCGATTCTCAGTTAATAGATGAGCTTGAGTGTGACGTAACAGATATATGCGCTTCTGTTTACAATAGCAATATTGTTGTTTACAAAATAACTTGGAGTCTAGACCATAAATTAATTTCGAAGCTTAAAGAGAACTTAATTTTAGGTAAATTATACAATTTGGATCTTCATACAATATTAACCTATGCATATTAAGATAAATTAATAATGCCTATTTCTTATATTGTTTGAAAGTTTGTAGCGGTACCAGTGGTTATGTTTTATGGAATTTGTGTTGTCCATGTAATTTTTTATTGTGCTTTTCTAAAACTTATTAACATCAGCTGCAGTTTTATAAAGTGCATAAAAAGCAAATTACAATCTCTCTTGCTTCAATTTTTAAATTGAATAAATCGTTAAGAAAAACTCAGATTAGCATACATTTCCGAAGTAAGAGTAGGTCGCATTTTTATTAACTTGTCAATCTCACTAAGAGTTTTTAATGCTGTTTAGGTAGTGATTTCTTTTAATCTTTATAGAACTCCAAAGAAAAGTTATTATAAACAAACAATATACTTCGGAATATTCTTTTAATATGTGCTACTGAAAATAAATTGGAATACATTCAAATCTTATCTATTCTGTCTTCATTGAATAATTAGTGTAATATTTAATAATTATCACTTTACTAATCAATCTAGCCTTCTGTTTTCGTCTCCTTTTTGTTGGAAAATAGTACAATTCTCTGCGCATATTATTCGCTGACATTGCTTCTAATTCATAATACTATAGTTTACGACTTACAGAAACAAACAATGAATTTGTGATGATAGCGTATGTGTAAATTAAAACTGTTATATATTCGTAAGTTAACAGCATGAACCAAGAAAATATTTCTTATACCAATCATTATGGTATTAAGCTTGCCGTACTCTCAAAAATTATTTGTTTAAACACTTGCGTTAATGTAACAGTGTAGGTTTATATTTAACCTATATAAATAGAATACGATATGTACATAAATATATTGGTCGACTGTGGCTATAATCTGTAAGCTTTTCTGCACACAAAGCTGGACATCTTAGTATTTATGCGTTTAAGTCGAGCAAAATTAATGTAAGTACCCAGTAGGGAAAATACTAGTTCGGAACTAGTATAATACTAGTTCTCCATAGGGCAGTGAACTAGTTCACCTTCCATACAAGCAACTGTCTCATTTAACACGTAGTTGTCCTAGGATTGGGGGGAATCGTTCCTTATGTACTAGAATAGAACTAATCCAGAAATTCTTTTCGGGCGGTATTTAATTGTATTAGTATTTTACATAAACGACGTTCAAAATCTATTTTAATGTGGGTGAAAAATACGATATTGTAATTAAATACATACAACAATTGAATATATTTTTTTTTATATAAAAGTCATTTAGAATCATTTGTCTTTTCAAAATATAACTTCTGATATTATTTCAAAATTCTCTTTTTCTTATTCATCAGTTTATAACGTTTAACTAGTTCAAAATTCGATAGTTCAGGACTAGTTCATTTCAGGAGTAGTTCACAATTCCATACTTTTGAACTAGTACGTTTTTAAACTAGTTTGACGATTCCCTACTGGGTATTCTCAGGGAATCATATTTTCAGCGTTGCCAAAAAAATTAAATATAAAGATTCTGTGGACACAAACTTTATTCTCTTACTATCAAATATTGTTATCTATTATGAAATCAGCTTTTTTTTAATCAGGAAAACTGTTTCTAGAAGCAGATAATCTTTATAATAAAATTATAGCAACCCATATATAAAAAGCCTATGTTATATACCTTGCTTCCGGTGGAAATTTTAAATACTTATAGATTCTAAGAACTTAGCATTGTGCTAGTTTTTAATTGGTCTTGTTCTTGCTGGAAGTTTCGATGGATATTTTCATAGAAACTACAAGACAAAACCCTAATTTTTATATACTGCAGCGTTTAAATTGTGCGTTAAATTGATAAAAGTTTATTTGAAAATTGTATTATATTGAAGAAGCTCTACTCACAGTCGGAGATGGTCCGCACCAGCCTGTTTTGTGTTTACGACTGTCACAAAGAAGTGAAGATGTAAACATCAAAAACTGTCCCAAAAGTATCAAATCTCACAAATGATAAATTAGAATGGTAGTTAGTTACTTTTATTCATTAATAATCTGCTATAGAGCATATCACGAAATAGCCATACCTCAAGTTAATTTTAAATATTTTTCTAACCTAATCGAGTCTACTTTAGCAAGTGGAACTGAAAGACAGATTTGTTTTCATATGTAAAAAATTGGTTCTATTTCAGTTGCTCCCAGTACTGTTACCGTTATTAAAGTACCGTGAATATGAGTAAAAATTTAAAATTTTTCTCAAATTCGACTTGAATTTGATTGAATGTTTAAGCAACTTTATATAGTGTTTATAGAACACATTAATTGATAACACTGTGCTAGTTCAAAAACGTAACAAGCGGGGCACCTTGCTAGTAAACCTTATTCGAGTACGCTGAATCCAGTGCTGCTAATCACTTTTTTAGGTTAGCTCTTGTTTAAGAAATAATTAACATTGAACATTTTGGTTAAAAGTTTATAAAAAACACAATTATTGGGTGAAATGCATTATTCTATGTCCGGGTCAAAAAAAACGAAAATCGATCAAAATATGGCTGCTCTATAAACCTTTTTTTCGCTCCACGCGTGCTTCTGATCCAAAAAAGCGGTATTTACTCCCAAAATCAAGGGTCCTCGGACGAGTTCTCATTTTCCGAGTTACCGAACAAAATTTTTTTTGTCTTATTTAAGTAACTTTCATGTTATTTTTGGGCCCTTTGTGGACTGCATTTCACCCAATAATTGTGTTTTTAATTTTCTTTAACAAGAGCTAACCTAAAAAATGCTTAGCACCACTAGATTTAGCGTATTCGAAATTGGTTTGTTTACTAGCTTTCGATTCAAGCGTAGAGTTATTAGAATTACATTTTTAAAGGCAACGGTTCATTTAATAATCAAAAATTCTAATTTACTTCCCATTCATTTTGAGACGTTATGTTTACGACGCTGTATACGTATGTGACATACCTCGCTAATGTATGTATGTCCCATACGTCACAGTTAACGACAGACCATCTCTGCTCACAGTACAGTAGATGACTTTACAACTTTTGTAAGATAATGACAGAAACTGGAAGTTCGCATGTTAAATTGTACGTATTTGATATACGTATGTTTGTCAATTGGCGATTAACAAAATAAAAAAATTATTTGTTCAATTCCGTTTCCCTTAATATTTCTCAAATAGCTCGTTGTTATCATTCAAGTCTCCTATCATACTTAGGAATATTTTCCATGGGAATTTGATCTTATTAATAAAACCAAACTAAAATTTTGAGACTCCGTTCTACAGACTTGTTCATTGTAAAGTGGCATTGTATTACATTATTTCTTACACATTGTTTTCGGTATCAGTATTGGATCTTGTAGATGATTGTGATAATACGTTGTATTGTTCGCTTTTCGCTGTGTCGCGTTATCAGTCAGAAAATAACATCTGCCGATTATTGCAAACAATCAATGAAATATTTTTTAACAGACAACTGTACAATAATGCAATTTTGATATAAATTAAGTACGTATATTATTCCAATTTACGTCGTATCGTAAAAGACTCCGAATATTTCCATAACTTGTGGCAATGAAAATCTGTTCACAATTTTTCCATTATCTGATAAGCTTCTCAAATGAATAAGAAAAAGAGAATTTTTAAAATTATATTATAAAATCTCGCCGAAAGAACTACTCTACTATACTAATATCAAATTTAGAAACAACTGAATGGAAAAGTATTACTTTCTTAAAATTTTCTAGAATATAACAAGTTTTCACGCGTCAATTTAGTACTAGTTCATATCAAACTATTTTGAAGTGGTTAGTTGAAAGAAGGCAATCAACTGCCGTCCGACTGGAATTTCTGAACAAATCAAAATTTCATAACCTAGGGCCTAATACTATTCGTGTACCAAGTGATATCTCTCTCGGATCTCTAACTGATATTAAAAAAATTCATGTCCAACTTTGTATTTATCGGGCGGAGTACTTGTCTATAGAGATATAGAGTACGGTAATTTTTAGATAGTACACTAGCCTTATACAAAATTTCATTGGACTTTTAAAGATTAGCAAATCTACGAACTTAATTTCTACCCTAATTTTTTTTTTTAATATTCTCTATTTTCCTTATTCGTATACAAACAGACAAAAAAGGTTCCATATCACAACTACACTTCACTTTAAAAAATGCTGACGAACAACCCGTCAAATACCATTATTTTCCCTTCTCTTCCGATGAAGATGCCACAGATTTCGATACATTTCAAGCGCAAGTACTGTCGGCTAAAATGTCGATGGTTCATGCGCCAGCACTTCAAAACAACGAATTGAATCCGTTAAGCTATGCGTGGGTCAATGATTACCGGCAGATTGGTGAAGTCAAACAGGAAATGAAGCGAAGGGAAAATGAATATATCAAATATAAAGACTTTACGTAAGTTATAGAAAAAGTATTCATAATATTTCTTTGTTTCTGTCATAATAATCATAATCTTTTTACTGTTTTTAGCGTCTACTGTGCCACTTGGAATGTCAACAACAAATCATATTGTGATTCTCCACTGCACTTGTGGCTGGCATCATGTGAGACGCCACCTGATATTTATGCCATAGCTTTGCAGGAACTGGATACATCGGCAAAAGCCATAACATTTAGTGAAAATCGTCCAGATAGTTTGTGGATGTAAGTGGATTTTACGTTAAGACCCAAAAAGGATATATGATTAAATAATTTTTTTTTATCATTGCAGCAACAAAATGTTGGAAAGTGTCCACGACCAGGGTGAATATGAAGAGCTAACTTCGGTGCGTTTGGTGGGCATGATGTTGACTGTTATTGTTAAACGTCAAATACGTCCATCTATTACAAGATATAGTGTAAAGTCGATTGCTCGTGGCATTTTAAATGCTTTGGGCAACAAGGGTGGCGTGGCCGTATCTTTACAGTTGAATGAGGCCAATTTGTGTTTTGTCAATTCACATCTGGCTGCTCATATGGCTTTCGTGGAGGCACGAAATGAAGACTTTCATGGCATTGTTAAAGGTTTGGTGTTTGACGACGATTTAAGGAGGACCATCAATGATCATGAGTAAGTTGAGAGCAAAAGAGTTTAATTACAAATACAAAAAAAAGTATACAAGTTAAAAAATAGACGATATAGTTTTTTTTTAATTTCATTTTATAAATTTTTTAACATATTTGTAAAAACTGATCAGACTATAAAAACATTAGACAGACTTTGAAGTAAATTTAAGAACTAATGGAACGTTTACTGATACAGTGGAAAAAAAGTCTCTTGAGTTATGCTAAAATATTTGAAACAACAAAAATTGTGATTCCACTACCACTTTAATAACTACAAGTAATTATAAATACAAAAATTTTAGTTTAAAACACCACTTTTTCCTTCTTCCAGTCACATTTTCTGGATTGGTGATTTAAACTATCGCATTGAAGAACCTCCAGGTCTTCAACTACCCATGTCCCGCTCGGCGGCAAATTCTTCAGAAATGCTGCTCAAGTTCGATCAATTACGACAGGAAATGCGCAAAGGTCATGTTTTCGAAGGCTATACCGAAGGTCCCATTAATTTCCGTCCTACTTACAAATATGATCCTGGCACTGACAATTTCGATAGCAGCGAAAAGCAGCGAGCGCCCGCCTATTGCGATCGTATTTTATGGAAAGGTTCTCGTATTCAACAATTGGCCTACGATTGTGTAATGGACATACGACAGAGTGATCATAAGCCTGTCTACGCTGTATTTAGGGTCAATATTAAGACCCGCGACGATAATTTGTACAAAAAAGTTCATGAGGAAGTGCTGAAGTTACTGGACAAACGTGAGAATGAAAATCAACCCCAAGTTAATGTGGAAAAAACTGTCATAGATTTTGGTGTGGTGCGATTTAATGAGCTGGTGGTCAGTGACTTTACAATTTCAAATGTCTCACCCATGCCGGTAGATTTTCAATTTAAGTGTAAGGATCCACCGCTAAATGATATATGTGAGAAATGGCTAAGAGTTGAGCCGCGGGCGGAAAGTTTAATGATAGGTAAGATGTTACTTTATAATTTAACAATATAACTTGTACTTAAAGATTTTATTGTCTTCTTTGCAGATTCTACCAAGAGTATACGTGTTAAGCTATTGGCCAATGCTGATTCAATCACTGGTCTATTGCATAAAATACGTACCACAAATTGGAAATTTGATTTTGATATTTTAATATTGCAAGTTAAGAATGGCGCACATATCTTTATTACCGTTACGGGAGAGTATAAGCCCAGTTGCTTTGGTTTATCCATTGAGACATTGTGTCGCACCGATCGGCCTTTGTGTGAATATAATCAGCAACAAATTAAAGAACTGGTATGCCAAGAGTTATGCCATTGTGTGTTTATCAAGAAGATTTTTCAATAATTTTTGTTTTTTAGATGAATGATGAGTCTCCTGAGTTTCGTGTTACCATGCCACGAGAATTCTTTTTATTAATTGACTACTTGCATAAGCAAGGTCCAAAGGTAGAGGGAGCTTTCTCCTTGGACTCATTAGATTTTAGAAATGCCAAGAATATTCAATTTAATGACATCAGAGATTGGTTGGACACATGGTCAAATAGTGAATTTCGTAAGTATGACAAGGTCATTATAAATTTTGTTACATAGTGTATTACATATACTTTTTATGTTTCAGACAAGTTCTACTAATTTAATAATATTTTCATACACACTTTATTTAACTAACAATAAATTTGCATTATATTTCATGCATTTTCATATTTCTTCTGCTTTTAGCTGGCACACCACACGCTGCGGCTGAAGCTTTACTTATGCTTCTCAACTTACCCGAGAAGCCTTTATTAGATCCCTATGTGGAAGATCTCTTGAAAACTAATACAACCGCCGAAGCCATGGAATTAGTTTCCCTATTAAGTTCACCAAAACGCAATGTGTTCGTGCACTTGTGCATGTTTCTACGTGAGGGCATTGAGAGGCGATATTACAATGCTATGCATGTGGGTAAGTTGTCGTCGTAGCTCCATTAAGTATCTTCTTATATTTGAAACTTTATCTTAACTTTTCAACATCTTTGTGTCGTCTTTTACAGCGAAAATATTTGGTCGTGTTTTACTGCGAAGCACTAAGAAATCAGATGAGTTTGCTCGTGATACAAGGTGTCGAGAATTTATGCAACGTTTTATAAGTGCCGGTGAAATGAGTACATTGTCATCGTCTACCACATCAACATCATCATCGTCGTCATCATCGCAGCATGCAACATCAGCAGTGGGTGGAAAAATGTCTGCATCAAACTCTAATGTGAATTTATCCTCAGCAGCTGAAACATCATCGTCCTCGAAAAATAACATTTTGGAAATGACTTAAATGTAGCATTACACTGCATATTATCTAGTTTAGCCTTATATGGTTTTTTTGCTAACTAACACTAACACTAGCATTAGTATTAGCATTTTCTTCTTAAGATATCTCTTTTACAAAGTTCAAAGAAGGAGCAATATTATGTTGTATGTTTTATATTTGTCACTCTCACATATTAACATTTATTGTTATATAGTACAATTATTGCAATGAAGAACACACACATATATAAAGCATTGCCGTTTTTCCAGTTTATGAAATGTATTTGTTTCGGCTCTCGAACTAAACAAAAGTTCCCATTTTTCGATTAGAGTAAAAAATTCATTGGAGAGCCATTGCTTTGGTTTTTTTTTATAGGAAAAAACAACGATTATTATTATATTTGGCTTTAGTTGAAATTGTTGCGCTGTTAAATTCCATTTTGTGTACGTCTATATAACTTAAAATATTAGAATGATAAAATAGTCGACTTATATTTGATTAATTCTGAAAATAAAAAACAAGTATCGGACACTAAATATATCTCTATATAAATTTGGTTTTGTTTAAAATATTATATTTATTTATGTCTAATAAAATTTAAGTTAAATTATTGTTAATAAATATAATCATAATACAAAAATGTTTGGTAATGTTTGCTTGCTTTTACGGAAATAGGGAGGGAGGTGGAAACGGATTCATTTAACTATTTCACCAAATTGTGTAAAATTTGAATTTCTGTGAATATAATCAATGGGTTTTTTATTCTATGTACTTAAAAATTAAACGCATTTTTTAGGAATTATGTTTTATAGCCTATGTTGATAATCTGTCGCTTAATAATTTTCGTTTCAATATTTATACTCTCAGACAGTGGATATCGGTAACAAAGGCCGTATATTTAGGTTAGGTTATGCTCAACACAACTAATGACACATTCCTTAGATACAAGAAGTTCAAATATTCCATATGAAATTCAAAAATATTTCATGTTTTAATATTTTTTATTTTGTTTAATAGTGTTACATATCTACCAAATTATTAGATGTGACCAAATTGTCTAGTCAGTGCGGTATTTCTATATATGTTCACCAGTCGCACTTAAAGAAAATCAATTAAAATTGAATTTTGTATTATGTTGAATTTTAAATTCGAATTTGGAGATCGATATTGAATTTAAAACACTTTAATTGATATTCAAAGTTTCCATTTGAAGTTAAAAATTCTTCAATTGAAGTTTGAACATTTTTAATTCAAATCTCGTCAATTGGTTATCAAAATTAGTCAATTGGAATTCAAAACTCATTGATTGGAATTCAAGCACATCAATGAAATGTAAAGTTCATTAACTGAAATTTGAAATTCAAGACACAATTGTCACATCACAACAGTTATTTGATTTGAAATTAAAAAGAAAAAAGTCGACATTTTAGCATCACTTCGACCGTAAAATATTGTTGAAGTAAGTAAAATGTTAAATTTTATTTTTTTTTTAAATTTAAATGGAATTTTGAAATAACAAATGACGAAAAGAGTTTTCAAACAAATTTTTAAAGTTTCAAGAAATTTTTCTTTGAATTTGAAAAAGGTAAAAACTCCTCTGCTGAGCCTTTCCTTGCGGTATATTTACACACCATATCTTGAATTATAATTTCCTGGGAACATTTTCAGTATTCCTGGTCCCCGTATTCTAAATAAAATCTTCCTGGGATATTTTTCTCTTTTCCCTACTTTTTATTAAAAATGGGAAACTATTACCCGAAAGGAATGCAAATCTAAAAACCGCGCGAATTAGAGTTGTAACGGTTGAAATGGTTGCTGCAGCGCCGCTGGCAAACATTTTTTTTATATTCCGGGAAAATTTTTTTTTTTTTTGTAAATTAGAGTGAAAATGGATATGATGGGCGTAAAAGCGTCGCAGGCAAATTAGAGTTGAAATGGGTATGTTGGGTTTAGTAGCGCCGCAGGAAAAATTATTTTTAAAAAATCGCGCTATTTTTTTTTTAATACCCGCACATGGGGGGGTCATTATAGAACCGAAAGGGGCCCCTTTTTTGACCCTCCCGGGCCCCATAGGCCTGAGCGCCAACTTTGACCTACCATTCCGATGTTTGGGAAACAAGGCGAAGAGAATGGCATATTTTTTATTTTAATCGGGCTCCCGCCCCATATTTTGCCCTTCAGTTATTATTTATATGTACTAACAAGTACTTTATTGTACTAAAAAATATTTTACATTTAATTAAAAACAATGATGTACCAATGATTGTAACAAAAAGTATATTTATTGTACGAAAAAGTTTTTTTATTGTGACAAAAAGAACATTTAATGTAACACAAAGTACTTTTATTGTGCCAAAAACACATTTATTGTGTCAAAAAGTACTTTTATTATCTCAAAAACATTTTTATTGTACAAAAAAGTATTTTTGTTATTGTACTAAAAAGTACTTTTATTAAAACAACAACTACTCTAAATGTACCAAAAAAGTACATTTATTATAATAATAATGTACATTAATTGTACCAAAAAATGATTTTATTGTACCAAAAAGTACTTTTACTGTGCCAAAAAGTACATTCAATATACAAGAAAGTACTTTTATTGTACAAAAAAAATAAATTTATTTTACCAAAAAATATATTTATTGTACCAAAAAATATATTTATAGTACAAAAAGTACTTTAATTTTACTAGAAAGTACATTTATTGTGCGAGTAAGTAATTTTTCTATCAAAAAGTATATTTTTTGTACCAGAAAGTACTTTTGTAGTGCTAAAAAGTATTCTTATTGTGCCAAAAAGTCCTTTAATTGTGGTAAAAAGTGCTTTTACTTTAAATGTGCCAAAAAGTACTTTTATTGTACCAAAAATACATTCAATGTACCAGAAAGTACATTTATTTGTACAAAAAGTACAATTATTGTACCAGAAATTACTTTTATTGTACCAAAATGTACTTTTGTTGTACAAGAAAGTATTTTTGTTGTGGCAAAAAGTACTTTTATTGTGCCAAAATGTACTTTCAAAGCACAAGAAAGTGCTTAAATTGTGCCAAAAACTCAATTCAATGTACGAGAAAGTAATTTATTATGCCTAAAAGTACCTACTTTTGTTATACCAAAAAGTACATTTATTGTACTAAAAAGTACTTTTATTGTATCAAAAAGTACTTTTCATGTACAAAAAGATAATTATTCGTGTCGAAAAGTACACTCAAAGTATCAGAAAGCACTTTTATTGTGCCAAAAAGTAAACGAAAGTATAGTATATAGTAATATGTACATTTTGGCACCATAAATTGTTATTTTTGGTACTATAAATTGTACTTTTTTGTACCATAAATTTCACTTTTTAGGACAATAAATTGTACCTTTTGATACTATAAACTGAACTTATATATTAAATAGGTACCATAAATTGCTCCTTCTGGTACAATAAATTGTACTTTTTGGTACCATGAATTTCACTATATAGTACAATAAATTGTACTTTTTGGTACCATAAATTTTACTTTTTGGCACTATAAATTGCACTTTTTGTTACTGCTCTGCCTTGAGCAAAAAATTTGTATGGCCATTAAATTATTAAGGCAAACGACTTGACGTTACAAATGATGCAGAAGCTCTTATTTTTGGGGCTACATTCACGTGCAATTCTCAGAATTGAGCACCGAATCAATCAGCTGAAAAATCTTGTACTGTGTTATCTTACGAGTTTCTTCTTCGTTTGCTTTCAACATCTTAAGCGTAATCTAATTTCCATAGAAAATAAAAAAAAACGTCATTTCCCTTTGCACCCCATGAATGAGGTATGGGATAGCTTCTCGCGTTGTTGTGAATTAACACGCTTTCAATTTTTAGATTCACAACTAACGGCACCTACTTGTTTATCGACGAATGCGAACGTCACATTTTGAGAAGCTCTTACTAATACTGCGAAGTTGCTGTCAACAACATTCGAGGGGAGCCGACAATGAGAAAACAATTTTTTTTGTTGTTTTTTTTTTTAAGATGACTGGAGCCTGGTTTGAGCCTGCGATCTCCTCCATGGTAGTCGCTTGTACTAATCACTATGCCACGGCCGGTCCCTTTCATAGAAAATATTTAATTTAATATTACGAAAAACTTAATTTGGTGACTTAAGACGGTTTTGCCAAACTTTAAAGACATACATATCCTTTGGTTTTCTGATAAAAATCCTAACGATCAAAAATAACTTACTGAAATTATTTGATAAAAGTGATTTTTATCATTACATTAAATAAGTTCAAAATTCCATAAGATCAACTACATCGTTTTTAACCCTTGTTCAGTCCTCGGACCCTTAGAAAATCAAGCACAATTTCAACGACGCCTTTAATAAAGACAACAGGAATAAATTTAGGACAATTTATTTTAGTACTGAAATACATGACTTGCTGGCATTTATTTATGAATTCAAATGTCCGTAGATAAGACGGCAGATGTCCATACACATACTCGTAGTATAACTACATATTGAAATTACTACTCAATATTGCCTGCAAAGGCTGGCACATATCACAGTCCACAGTCTGTATCAGATGGTTCCTTGTAAAAACCAAACTTCTTGCAATTTGAAATGTATTTAATTATGATTTTTCAAAGACGAGGGTTTTTAAGGCACCTCCACAACACCAGAATCTGTTTCTAATTAAAATGACTACAGGCACATGCTAGACTTCAGAATTTTATTTCCATGATACCATTTAGCTAATTTGGTGTTAAGGAAGAAAAGAAATTAAACTCGCACCAAGATGCATAACACATAAGTATACCTATATGAACACGTGTGCAATTAGGGTGTACTACAAATTTTTCTTTGGACAACATTTGTGAAGTTCTCAAAAAAACGAAAATGCGCTTTGCAATGTAAAATATGGAATAAAAATGTGTATTTCCTCCATATATCACCAATCAGCTCTTCGAATAATTTCACCTGAGCCTTTACTTTATACAAAACAACATATTATTACACCCTATCATTACAACATGTATGCTTTGACATGTTCAAAATTACCAAGTGTGGCAAAGCTCATGCATGCAGCATTGTACATTTACACTTTTGGGACTTTGCCAAAGGTTTACAAGTCCTATGACCAAAAGTGTTTGTACGCTGGATGTCGGTGTCTGGGTGTGAGTGCATATATAAACAAATGTAAATGTAAAGTAAGTATGCTGTACAATTTCTAAAGTATACCACCGACAGCAACAACAACAACATTAAATATGCAAAATTTTAAGAATGCTTTCATTTTCTTTGGAAATGAAACATATTTTCCTCAATGCTAGATTATATTGTCGTACGTATGGCACACAAAATGTCGTCTGCTCCAGCACAAAGGAACATGTTAAGAGAAACACTTTAATTATCCATAAACAATTTCTCAAGAGCTTACAGGGAACAGGAATCTAGCTAGGGTTGGGGTAATTAACTCATATTCATATAAAATAATTTTGAGAGATGTCATGCATTACTGTGATGTATATTTTAATATTTAAGAATGTTAAATTTAAAAAAGATTTTTGGGACATTTTTAAGGGAGATTTAACTAATGCATACAGAAGGTGATCGTGGAAATATAGTCGACTATAGTGTATTTCGTGAGTTTGAATATCGCTACAATCATCTATTGGTATCGTCTCATAAACAAAAATCGAATTTAAGGTGAAGATATAACACAGTACAACATTTTACAGCTCATTGATTTGGGACTCAATTCCGAGAACTGCACGTGAAAGTAGCCACAAAAAGAAGAAGCTTTGCATCATTCGTTTTATCAAGTTAAATGCCCTAATAGTTTAATATCGATTTGAAGTTAGTAAGTGGCATAGTGGTTAGAACACGCGACTACCATGCGGGAGATCACAGGTTCAACTCCTGGCTCCAGTCATCTTAAAAAAGAAACACTGTTGGCTCCCCTCGAATGTTGTCGACAGCAACTTCGCAGTATTATTGTCGAGTCAATCCGTCGATAAAAAAGTAGGTGCCGTTATGTCTCCGATTTTATAGAGTTCTTCCAATTCAGTGGTCGTGAGCCACCAACATGTAATCCATTTTGCTTACAGCAAACTAACATTGACAAGGGAACAGGTTTTAAAATGCATACATCATATGAAATGTATGGTTTTTCTAATAACCCTATACATACTATGCACCACAAGTACTATAGTCTGTTGACCCATAATCCAATTTGAGTTACAAGTAAATTACAAATAATAGTTAGAATTTATGGCATGCACTATATATTGCCTTCACTCACAGGCCATAATACTCAGTCATTCGTAGGCAGATTTGAATAGATTTCACAACTCGTTTTGTACAATCTATTAATGCTCCTCCACCAGCAGCAGCTCCTCACACAGCCTAATCCCGTTTTCATTACTCGTATTTGCCTATACCTGAATGCTGATGGCGATGCAAATCAGAGAACGTTGAGATTTTTGTAAATTCCCAGTGATGTTGATGTTTTATTCTCGTTCTCGTCCTTCTCCTCCTTCGCCTACACCAATTTGTCCAATCAACAACAATGGCCGTTTTATTTATGACCATCCAACCGAAAACAAAAATCACAAGTCCTACAAAAAAGCGAATGATAAAAAAATGCATTGCAAAGGGAGGGAGTGAGTAACCAATGACCCAATTCCAAACTGACATTTGTTGGGCTCCATCCAAATGGAAGCAAAAAGCAATTCGACTATTTGTGGCAATGCCAAAATCGAATTAGTTGGATACTCGAGAAGAAAAAAACACAAAACTGGAGTAGAATTTATTGAAATTTCTTTATTTTCGTTGAAACTATTTGGCAAATGGCCACCTGTAATTTCACTCTAGAATGGAGGTAAAAGTTCTAAAGGGCATTTTCAAATGTATTTTACATTGAATATGAAATTTAAAAATTCACCGCATTTTTCTATTAACGAGCAAAGTTCTGTAATCTGTTTTTATTACAGAGTGGACACATTGAAATGATTTGCTTGCAGTTTTAAGGAGTCATTAAGTGGGATGACCTTTGTGTAAAATTATGGTATACACAATGTGCATAGCACATGTTTTCACTTTAGAATGTATTTTTGTAATACCCACATAGTCGAAGTTTGCTAACTGGACATGGTAACATTTTAAGGTGAAAATTATTAAGGAAAATAAAAATATACAAATAATAAAAATAATAAATATTCTTCATCTTTTGAGAACATCTTCTCCTTAATTTGCATTTTTGCTTCAAAATCCTGTCGGTCTGATTTTACTGCCATCTTTTTTTTCATATTATAAATTTACTGCATTTCTTTTAAATGTTTGCTATAAATTTGTGCACCGTTTATTGTTGTTTAATCAGCTGGTGCAAATACAATATATGAAGCGCTCATAATTAATTACGGTTTTTTTTATTTTCAAATATTTGCATTGCATTAATATTTACTATGTAGTATATCAGCTATATGCATCCTGCACTTTTTTGAACAAATATGAGTAATATTTTTACACTAAATTTACATTCGATTCATATTTAAATGCATATTTATGAACTTGTATGTATTTCCTTCAAATACATATATATATATGTATTTATGGTGTGTGCATTAGGGTGACCCTTAGCTATGCAAGGCCAATCTTATGTAGAAAAATTATTAGGAAAGAATTTTAGCCGTAAAGGACAAAAAGCTATAGAAGGATCATGAAGTTGCCATACCATACCAGCTACCATATATTGGAATCATAATTCTTTATATAAATTGCTTAATATGAAAAGAGCGTATCTGGATATTTTTGGCGTACTATTGTAGGGGATCCCCAAATGTATGTTCTAAAATCATGAAAAGCAAGAGAGTGTTTTTCAAATTCCTACCATTTGGGGGTGAAAAAGGACGAAAAGGGATAAAACTGGTACAATCACCCATTCTTATCATCTAACGGTAGAGTCGCACAAATTTAAGCGAACAATCATTTTATGGGATAATATTGCTGTAGTAATTTTTCGAAATTCGCCATTAAGGGTAAAAAAAACGAAATAGGGATAAAACTGATACTATTGTCCAGACCAAATGTCTAAAGTTAAAGTTACGAAATTTTATATAGAATTGTTCCCTATAGAGTTATAGAGCCGACAAAAAAGGCAAAAAAGGCCGAAAAGGCCTTTTGGCTTACGAAATAAGCTAATATTTTTTACCCAAAAGTACTGTTTATAGTACCCAACAAGTACTTTTAATGGATTAAAGTAGTTTATTACACTTTTATATATTTAAGTACCTTTTTTCGTACCCAAAAAGTAGTTTTATTGTATCAAAAAGTACTTTTATTGTATTCAAAATGTATTTTTAATGTATCAAAAAAGCACTTATAGTGTAACCAAAAAGTACTATTACTATCCCACCTTCCATAAAAACACCCGTCCGTCTGTCTGACCCCACTAGATATCAAGCCGTACTTTAAGAGCCTGAAATTTGGTGTACAAGATTCAATCCTTCAAACGGAGATTATGTTCTAAGATGAGAGAGATCAGACAAAACCACTCCCAACTCCCATGCAAAACACCCCCTGTGTCTCCACTATCTCCACTAGATTTCTAGTCGTAGTTTAAGAGAAATTGATCTGAAATTTAGGTCACACGGGTCCTAGTACTAAATATTGCTATTCTGTTCGGTCAACAGCATAGATGTTCCGCAAATCGTCCACTGATAAACGGGTATTGTCCAGAAGTGTCCGACGACCCAGCTTTCATTTCTCAGGTCACCAAAAGCAGGGCAGTGACAAAGAAGATGCTCCGTGGTTTTATCTTCTTCCTCATCATTGCAGCTTCAACAAAAATCGTTGTAGGGTAGTTTCAACCTCTAAGCGTTTTTACCAACCGGCCAGTGACCGATTATTAGATCTATGATGTTCCTCAGCTGGACTCTGGACAGGTTCAGCACAAATCGTATCCAATGTATATCCATTGTATGCCAAATTTGCTTGGATTAGATTCCCCGCAATTTCCTTTTGTGCGAGGGATCCCAATGAGACCATAAACTTCGCCCGAGTTCACGGTTGTGGTGGCCCTTATCAATGTATCAGCTCGTTGGTTACCATATATGTCCCCTTGTCCTGGAATCCATGAAAGGGTAACCGTCGAATGTCTCGCTATCTTCTCAAGAGAAGATCGGCATTTTAGAACATTTCTCGAAGTGGAAATCAGTAAGAATATGAATATTGGCGCCCAATATCCCAAGGTACTGAATTTTCTCTACGGCTATTCTAATGGCCTCTATTTCGGCCTGAACTATGCTACAGTGGTCTGGTAGTATGATTGATAGTTGCAAATTCAACTCCTCCGAAAAGATTCCACAGCCCGCTCCTTCCTTTAATTTCGAGCCGGCCGTGAAACTTAGGATGACATCCACCCCAAATTTTTGGGCAATATCATTACCATCATAGTAGGATGTTCATTTTGAAATCGTAAACAGTGCCTTAATTGGAGTAGTTATAAGTGTCCCTGTTATCATGATTGCCACCTGTCTCATAATGCCTTCGAAATTCAGCCACTGGGACGCTCTATCTAGCGCGGCCACCAGATTAAGAATAAGATGGAATTAATTACTGAGTCGTATAACCAGTTCACATTTTTGAGGTTAATTCGCCAATTAAGGTAAATTGCTCTTTTGCAGCAGTATAGGACCATTGCCGCTTTGCTAATCCAGGTTTGAGTGTTCAGATTTCAATTCAGTTTACTGTCCAATATTAGCCCAAGGTATTTGGTACTATCAGAGCGTGTATATGCGACTTTTCCCATCGTCCTCAGGAGAGTGTTGATGTTGGTATTTCATAGTAGTGAAGAGAGTACTCCTCCTTGTGGAGTACCGCGAACCGCCATCGGATATATTTGACAAGCCTAAATTGTGTTAGTTTGTCAACTAAGGAGATGACCACATCTAAATTTTTGTATACAAATTCCTATTCTCTAAGTGGTGGTTTTGTTATTAAATGAGCAAAACTGGACAAAATCTACTCCCACCACCAATACAAAACTCCCACTTTTTTGAGAGTTTAAAATACTCAACAATATACTCAGGTCATATAAAAAATGCAAGCTCAGTATTTAACATTTCAATAAAACATTATTAGAAAATTGGATGTGAGAGGCTTAAAGTAACGTCCAACTCTCATGCTTAATGTTCAATATGTAACATAAATGGATTCATGGGATAGAAACAATTAATCATAATGGAATGTTTTAAAAAGATAAAACAATAAATTAAAATGTGATTAAAACTATAAATTCAATTTAGTAGAAATTGAGTGGAAAATATATGGGTATTTCCTGGCGTTGCGAACGCACGTTTTGTTTCTTATTTTGTAATTTTCTCGAAAAGTTTAAATATTTTGAAGATTATGTTTATTTTAAAAAATTTAGATTTTAGACAGTACTATAATGTTCTTTAAATGAAACATTTTTTAAAATGTTGTATTCAAAATTATGATTAACACAAAGTGCATTACGGACACACACAATTTTCCACAGCAACTTGAAGTGTCTACGAAAATTTGTGAAATAATGCAAAATTTCTTAAGTGATCAGTATATAATATTTTGTAAAATAAAGAAGACATGTTGGGGTTTTATAAACAACTTACTTCACGTTTAAATACTTTTATCTTTTACGCTACTTCAATCAAAATGTGCGTTGAGGACACACGCATTATTCCATGGATAACACAGAGCGACAAAAACAAGAATCTGTTTTTCAATTTTTTTTTTATAAGCCAGTAACGCGGATAAATGTAAACCAATTTTAAGTTTTTCAGCGGAATTGGATAGAAGAGACTCCAACGATACAACAAGTTTGTTTTGGTAAAGTTCAACAAATTCATTATAGGATTACAAAAACAAAAAGTTAAAAATATAACAATGTTTTACTATAAAATCGTTCGTCCTTCCGCTGGAAATACCCATATTGTAAATAACACTATGATAGTCGAAAAAATGAACTTCGATGAATCCTTTTCGAATTATAAGGATTTCTCAAAAATTGGAGCCAATCTGATACTTCCAAATGTACTTTCGCACTCAGGGGACTTCCACCTAATAGTTCGAAGAGGATTCATCGAAGTTCATTTTTTTCGGGTCAAAAACTATCACAGTGTAAATAAGGTTTGACGCATTCAATTAAGGTTACGACCCTATGCTCCTCAATTAAAGTCCAACCTATTGTTTGTGCACATACATATTTCTGTGTGTGTGTGTATATATACGCAAATACTATTAATATTAATTTTTGTTAATAACAAATGATGAGCGATTGCGAAAAACATTAAAGAAAAATAAGTACAGAACATAAATAATGTTTCATCAAGGATTCATCGTTGGTTTATGATGGATTTACAACTTTGCAAATCTATAAAAAAGTGGATGAACATCTATGTAGATAAAAAGTAGGTGGTTTAATATGGACACATTTAAGGCTAAGTTGTACAAGTCATATAGGTTAGCAAAAAATATGGAAACACGGAAAAAGCTTTACTTCATTTGAAAACAACGAATATTGGTAGGTTTTATCAATGACGGGTATCTTTATTTTCCTCATATCATAAGATTATTTTTTTTTAGTATAGTTTTTGTGCCTAAGTATATTTTTTAAATTGTCGTACATAACTCTCGATTTACTATACATATTTCTGTTTACTTATTATTTCAGTGTTATACCAAAATACGTATGAGTAATGTGTGGTAAGATAACATCGCGCATACTTCGTTAACAACTATGGAGGCAAAATAATTGCATATCAGTGATCTACGGTGGTAGGAGTTTTCTCCACTACTGATGTACTCGCTGTTTATGCGGCTGCGGTAACGAATTGCTTGGATATTTTTGTGCCTTTTGTTTTATTGTTTTCTTTTATCGGGATAGTTCGCCACCGCATCAAAAAAACAAGAACAAAAAAATTACTCTTTGTTGTGTGAGCTTTTTCTATAGTGGTGGTTTAGCATGACAACTAAGAAACACAAACAAAAATATTACGAAGAAGAATACGACGTCGCACAGTGGGGTAAAGTCACGATCTGGGCGGCCAAAATTATTTGAAGCAAATTTATGAAGCAGAATGGTAAAATATTACTCGGTGAGGCGTAAAAAATAATAATATGTTAACATTCGGAGGGTAGAGGTTGTGACCGTTTTTATAAAAAAAATGGTTTTTATAAAAATTTTAATATTCCAAGAATTTCCCATATATCTCCACAAGGTTGCATTTTAGAGGCCTACCTCCCTATAACTTTTTATTCGTCTGGACACCCTCTAACTATAAATGCATAGAGATATAGGACATCCAGTATGTTAACTAAAGTGGTTCAGTAAAACCGCAGAAATTATAGTTCATTCTTCCGCAGTAGGTAAATGGCTATAAAACACAAAACCGCAAAAACCCGCAACATTTTTTTTTTCATATGAACAATACGATGTTAAAGATTATATATAATCACAGATTGAAGGGGTGAAAAGGGGTGATGCATAACTTTTTGTCCATAGATCGATTTTGTTACCCATTGAAATTGACAAAAATACCATATTTTTCAATGCTGCTTTGAATTATAATTTTATTTAGGTAAGTGTATTAAATAATATGAACCTGCTTTATTATTTTCCATTTTACTTAAATGTTTAAACTAAACACACGCCTTCCCACAGCCTGCTAAAATTGTTGCTTTACCTGAGCACAAAAAAATAGAAATTGCACAATTAGCAACAAGTAACTTTAGCAGCGTTTAGAAAACGAATGTAAGCAAAATGGAATGAAAAAATAACGGAATCTTGTGAAGCATTTTGTCCTCTTTACCCTACAATCGGAAATTATTAAAAACTTTGGTTTTTAAGAAAACGAATTTTGGCCGCCCAGATCGTGAATTTACCCCACCGTACGTCGGTGCGATCGCCACCAACATACTAACCGCCTCACTGTCGACTTGTAACCTTTTTGTATTGCTTATGTTTTGGCGACAAATGTTAAAATAAGTTCATTAGGCCGACAGATTTCCAACAAACACAAAAGAGTTTTAAAATTTCATATCATACATTTGTTTTAGACAAAATTTTGAGTGGTGCTTATTCGTTGTCACCTCGACGAAAGGGAAAGAGTTTTGTGTGAAATATTTTGTTTGAAATATAAAAGGAAGATGGGTGCACCGTCGAAGATTTTGGCTACTGCCGTTTATGCAGAAAAGTTTTAAAATGCGTCGGAAATCAAACCTCCAACTTAAATCACCATAAATGTTGTCAAACATTAAAGTCTGTAAAGACTTATCATTTTTGGGAGGTGGCACTGACATTATTCTGATTTTTTTCCCCATATAACTTCCGACCACACCAGGTTCCATTGATTTAAAAAATGTAGCTTCTTCTCTAAAATATTCAAAGTTTCGTTAGGGCCGTTTACATTTCAGCTGACGATGGTGGTGCCGATCGTCACCACCACACATCGCTACGCGCAGTTGTCATGTTTTTCTTTGTCTTATTTTTGTTGGTGTTTTTTCGTTGCCGTGCCAAACCACTACCGTAAACAAGCACACACAACAAAGCGTCATATTTTTGTTTTTGTTTGTTTTTGGTACGATGCTAAACAATTGCAACAACTCCACCGCATTAGTTTTCGTTCGACATTTCAAACACTTGCGTATGAAAAATACTAAAGTCGGATGCGGTGTACCAGCGGTTGCGGTCTATCGGTGTCTATCTCCGTTGCATATTAACTTATAAATATAAAAAAAAACTCTAAACCGCCAACATAAGATCTATGAAGTTGATCTTGTTATTTCAGAAAGGAAGCAAATTGATTTACCTTTATACTTTTATATACCAGGACCGAAGAATTTATTCAAGGAAATGGAACATTACTCAGGGGATATTTGGTAAGAAATTCTTTCGCAGTAAACTGGATGACCATTTTGTTATAAATTTACGTATGTGTTTCATATTGATATGTCCAGAAAATTAAATTTCCTAACACTAATTTGTTTTATTTTTCTGTAGCACAGAATAACACAGGACACTGAAGTTTTAAAATAAGCCATTTATCAACTATGTACCCAAAACTATTACTTATCCGAATGCTGACCGAATGCCACTAAAAACTTAAAAGTTTGGTATTCTGCATTTATTAAGACAATATGCCACTTGTTTTTTAAACAATGCCCATTTGGCACGGCTCTTGCCTTCAAATTTTTTTCTTACAATTTCATAGAGGAGAGCAAAATTAATGGAATTCGATACGGCTTTTTATCCGGTGCTTTTACAATAAGGTACCTAATTGTTTTTGTATCTAATATTCTTTTTCCTATTATCATGCAAAATAATTAGAGAAGTTTATTCTAAGTTATAAATTTTCTCTTTAAGTTCAGTAACGATTAACGTGCCGTTTTTATATTTAATAACGACTGTTGGCTATTCTGATATACATCAGCAAACTTTAGCCATAATCCTTGTCCCATTCAGCAAAGCACAGATATTACACATTTAAACTGATTAAAATTTAACTACCAGATAATATCAACCCATCCACAATCACAAAACATACATATCGTACATCCCCCTGCCACTGATACGAAACCTCCATCCACCTTTAACTTCATCAACGATATTAAAAATTAATTTTGTAATTTCCTGCCTTAACGCTTTTAGTAGTTATAATACTAATACTAATAATAATCATAAAAAGGAACTTAAGGAAATGAACAACTTCGGCAGCTGCACATACAAATTTATATTCTTATGCTGGAAGTTTCATATATAGGTATGTATTGTATACACATATAAATACAGCTAACAAGCTACACGATAAACTTCCCAACACACACACACACATATATACAAAGTATCTGCTATAGTTTTTACTGGTACAACATCCGTTTCCTTGTATGCAATTTCGCTAAATCCAGAAGTTTGTGTAAAGTTTTTGGCTTTATATTATGCCATGATTACAACAACTGTTACACAAAAATAAGAACAATAACAACAACACAAGTGGATACCACTCAGATAAGAGTAAACTAGTGTTTTACACTTGTAACCTCCTACCAGCCCGTGACAGCCACAATGACAGTTACTACAGCATTTAGCTCTAGTTGATATAAAATGAATTTAAATGAGTGCACATAAGAAGTCCAACAAATGTCAACAAGTGAACAAAGTCACGGCTTTGCTACAGGAAGTGTGTAAGTCCATATTGCAGGGGTGAATAAGGTTAATTGTGCTCCAGAGCCGAAATGCATAAATTACACTAGTTAACAGCGAAAGTATGAACGTTACTACTATTTCATTGTAATTAATAACAGTAACCAAAAATTTGAAGAAAATCTGCAATTTAATATTTACGGATAATATCTGCCGCAAATAGAAGTACCTTTTGGTGCAGTAAAAGTACTTCCTGGTACAATTAAAGTACTTTTTGATAAAAAAAGTACTTTTTTATATAGTGAAAGTGCCTTTTAGTATAAAAAAACTACTTTCTGGTATAAAAAAAGTACTTTTTAAAAAAGTTAATGTAATTTTTGGGACAACAAAAGTAATTTTTAATGCAATTGAAGTAAATTTTTATACAATAAATTGAATTTATGGTACAATTGAACTTAAGACTTAAAGTATGGGACTTAAAGTATTTTTGAGGACAAAAAAAGTATTATTTTCAACAAAATTTTGTTTTTTTTATACAATTATGGTAGAATAAAAGTAGTTTATGGTAAAGGGCTGTGGAATATTTTCGGAAGAGTTGAATTTGCGACTATCAATCAGGCTACCAGACCATTGTAGCATAGTTCAGGCCGAAATAGCTGCCATTAGAATAGCCGTAGAGATAATTCGGTATCTTGGCATATTGGACGGCAATATTCATATTCTTACTGATAGTAAAGCGGCTATCAGATCTCTAGAGAACGTGTACACCACTTTGAGAAATGTTCGAGAATGTCGGTCGTCTCTTGAGGAGATAGCGTGACATTCGACGGTTACCCTTACATGGGTTCCAGGACATGGGCACATATATAGGAACCAATATGCCGATACGTTGGCAAAGGCCGCCACAACCGTGAACTCGGGCTCAGTTTACGGTCTCATTAGGATTCGTCTCACAAGGGGTGAAACGCTCATTGCGGGGAAACTGAAGAGAGATGGGAAAGAGAACTCACTTGCACAGCGACCAAACAAATTTGGCCTACAATGGATGCACAGAGGACACGATTTGTGCTGAACTTGTCCAGAGTCCACCTGAGGAACATCATAGCTGTAATAACTGGTCACTGCCCGGTTGGTAAACACGCTAAGAGGCTGAAACTACCCTACAACGATTTTCGATTTTTGTAAAAGCTGCAATGATGAGGAAGAAGAGGAGACCACATCTTCAATGTCACTGTCCTGCTTTTGGTGACCTGAGATACGAAAAGCTTGGTCATTGGACACCAGTGCACGAAAATAAACAAAACATTTCGCAAACGTTTACAGAATGTCAAAAACTTTTCAATTTTTTTTTAGAGTTTTGTGCAAAAACAAAATACAAAACAAAAACTTTTCAAGAGAGAATGAGCGAAAACGAAACAATTAGAGTTTCACTCATCTTCATGCTTTTATTTACCGTTTGAATCTTACATTTGAGTACAAAACAAATGCAGAAACGTTTTTGTGTTGTTTTTGTAGCACAACTGTGCACAGAAAATGAAAATTTGGTTAACTCTGCTCTAGTACATTCTCTATAATGAGTGAAACGTTTGTCAAACTTTTATTCTCAAAACGTTTCAATATTGTTCTCATGCATTCCCTTTCCAACTGCGTACGTTTATAATAGTGTACAGTTTACTCTCACAAGCAAAAACAATACAAAACTAAGTGGGCACAATCGTTCCCATTGTTTATGTTTTGTTTTTGTTTAACTTATTTTCGTACTCTTCTATACGAAACCTGTCTATTAGTAGGTGATCTGCGGAACATCCATGCCTTCATCAGAGCAACGAAATGGCTTGACAGCGACGTTGACCGAACAGAATAGGAGCATTTGGTGCGAAAATCTTAAAATGGTATCATAAAAAAAATTTCGAGGAAGTATAATTTGGAGGTACATTGAACAAAAAGTTTATGGAAATCTCACTTAGGTATAAATAAGGGCCATATTGGCCTAGCCTTTCTGGAACATCCCGTACAAAATGACCTACTTGTTGGAATATTCCTCCCATAACATCCAAACGGATTACTGCAGGTTATTTACAATTTTTTCACTTTGAATATGTTGTAATAGTAGATAAATCCTCAGAAAATCGAAACCTTTGCCACTACCCTTCTGGTACCTTCCATATACATTAGACTGGCCATAGCGTTATATAGAAAAAATTAAAAATGTGAAATCCAAAAGTTTTCGCACTGAAAAATATGAGGTTGGGGATAAAAATAATTATGCATATTTTTTTTTTTTTTTTTTTAATTCCGAGTACCTCCGGGTTGAGCCCAAACTTTTATTACATAACCCATTTAGGCTGAAGTGCAGAATATGGGGCGGGAGCCCGATTAAAAACCAAAAATATGCCATTGTCTTCATCTTGGCCCCCAAACATCGGAATGGTTGGTCAAAGTTGGCGCTCAGGCCCATGGGGCCCGGGGGGTAAAAAAAGGGGCCCCTTTCGGTTCTATGATGACCCCCCAGGTGCGGGTACTCAAGTGAAAGATATTTTCGAGACGAATCCAACGATGTTATTTTTAGGTTCCTACAGGTCTCCTGGACCGAGTTAGAGCCATTTCCGGGATATACCAAGAAAAAAAAATTATTTTTAACTAAATTTAAAAAATTTAAAAAAAATTTTTGCGTGCGGGCTACTAAATTCAACATAGGCGTACCGTCATTTCGCCCAATGTCATTTCGCCCAAAAACAACCATGACATATCGCCCAAAACATGTCATTTCGACCAAAAACCTAACTACAACATGACATATCGCCCAAATGCTATGACAGAAGACCCAACTCAATTTTTTTGGGCGAAATGTCAGACTCATGACGACGGCACGCCCTGCTGCATACGTCGCAGTCAGTCTTGTACTCTCTCTCTCGGTGGGGGGCACGCCCCCGCCGCATACGTCGTAGTCAGACTCGCTACTCTCTCTCTTTCTCTGGCATTATTAAAACACGAATGCTGTGGGGGGCTCGCCCCCCTAAGGCGGGGGCAAGAGTACAAGACTGACTGCGACGTATGAAGCAGCGCGTGCCGTCGTCATGAGTCTGACATTTCGCCCAAAAAAATTGAGTTGGGTCTTCTGTCATAGCATTTGGGCGATATGTCATTTTGTAGTTAGGTTTTTGGTCGAAATGACATGTTTTGGGCGATATGTCATGGTTGTTTTTGGGCGAAATGACATTGGGCGAAATGACGGTACGCCTATGTTGAATTTAGTAGCCCGCACGCAAAAATTTTTTTTAAATTTTTTAAATTTAGTTAAAAATAATTTTTTTTTCTTGGTATATCCCGGAAATGGCTCTAACTCGGTCCAGGAGACCTGTAGGAACCTAAAAATAACATCGTTGGATTCGTCTCGAAAATATCTTTCACTTGAGTACCCGCACCTGGGGGGTCATCATAGAACCGAAAGGGGCCCCTTTTTTTACCCCCCGGGCCCCATGGGCCTGAGCGCCAACTTTGACCTACCATTCCGATGTTTGGGGGCCAAGATGAAGACAATGGCATATTTTTGGTTTTTAATCGGGCTCCCGCCCCATATTCTGCACTTCAGCCTAAATGGGTTATGTAATAAAAGTTTGGGCTCAACCCGGAGGTACTCGGAATTAAAAAAAAAAAAAAAAAAAAATATGCATAATTATTTTTATCCCCAACCTCATATTTTTCAGTGCGAAAAATTTAACTTTTCAAAAAAATTTCCACTATGGCCACTCTAATATACATATAGTATATATGTACACTGAATTTTGTCATATTATATACAAAGTCGACTCCGGAATGAATATGAACCATATTGGCCGACCCTTTTGTTACCCCCTCCCCCTATGAAATTTAACATTTCTCCCATAACTCCCAAACGGATATCACCCCTACTTACTTACTTAATTTCCCTTTGCACCACATGAATGAGGTATGGGATAGCTTCTCGCGTTGTTGTGAATTAACACGCTTTCTATTTTTAGATTCATAACTAACGGCACCTACTTGTTTATCGACGAATGCGAACGTCACTGTTTGAGAAGCTCTTACTAGACACGCCGATTGACTCGACACTTAATACTGCGAAGTTGCTGTCAACAACATTCGAGGGGAGCCGACAATGAAAGAACAATTTTTTCTAAGATGACTGAAGCCAGGTTTGAACCTGCGATCTCCCGCATGGTAGTCGCGTGTTCTAACCACTATGCCACGGTCGGTCCCATCATCCCTACAAATGACCGAATTTACCCTAAAGCATATCCTTTTTCGTAAGTACACTGAATTTTGTTAAACCTAAACGTTTATTGGACATTAGTGGGTGGCATTTGGGGATATAAATTGAATCTTGCATCTCATGCCGACTCACAACCCCTTTCGTGGTGCTAATATTGACTGGCATCATTACCTGGTTGCAGCCAAGATGCACACGAGATTGAGCTGGACATCGGAGCCATTCTATACCAGACGAGGCCTAAAACAAGGCGACGGCCTATAGTGTGGCCGCTTCAACATAGTGATGGAGATAATAATGAGGAAAGCTGTAATAAATCCGTGTGGCACGATATTCAAGAAAAGCTACATGATACTCTTGTACCCTGATGACGTAGACATCATCGGTCGAAAAAAGTGACTCCAGCCTTCTGAGGTATACAGAAGGAATCAGCGAAAATGGGTCTAATGGTGAACGAGGAAAAAACGAAGTTATTAGTTTCAACGAACAAAGATTGTACTCGTTTGCGAAACAGCGTAAACGTTGACAACTATAATTTTTAGGGATTAGATAATTTATATCTATTTAGGCTCCGCCATCAACAGAATCCTGCTTGCTAACAAATGCTACTACGGACTAAGCAAGCAATTTAATGACAGAGCTCTTTCTCTCTATTGGTTCTTGATGTATGGTTCAAAATCCTGGGTTATGACACAAGCGGACAAATCGGTTCTGGCAGTATTTGAGAGAAAAATACTCCGTAAATATATGAGACCATTATTGTTAACGGAGAGTATCGGCGTCGTATGAATCATGATCTGTACGAGCTATACACTGACATTGATGTGGTCAGAGTAGGGTGATCAGTTCGGTTTTCAGAAACCGGCTACTCGGTTTTTTCACTCATAAAAATCGTCGGTTTTTTTTAAATCCCTGTTTTTCGAATATCGAATAATCCGGTTATTTTTTGTCGAATCTCGGTTTTTTGGCGTTCGATATTTTTTATTTAAATTAATTCATAATTGTGTTAAATGTGTACTCGTACATGCTTTTTTCCATTGTTTCGGCCGAATAACCTAATTGTCAGTTTTATAAATCTTCAATGTTTAATAAGTCGGCTGAAAAGCGAAAGAAAAATGTTTGTAAAAGACCAATTTAATAAGGAACTTCAACTTATCCATGATGTTAAGCACCGCTGGAATTCTACGGCCAATATGGTTTCTCAATATTTAAAATTGAACAAATGTGTGAATCATACGTTATTGGACTTAGGACTGACACCATTTAGTGAAAATAATATCGCAACTTTGTCTGTGCTTAGTGACTCCCTTTAATGTCTATGCAAAAACTTTCTGCAAACTCTTCGACTTTAGCTGATGCAGAAGGTATTTTTAAATTTTTACTTAAACACTTTTCAACAGTTCAAAACCAATTGTCAATAAATTTATATGAAATTGTAAAAAGACGTATACCAGAACGACGTGTTTAAGCCCTGAATACTCTCATTTTGTATCTAAGTACGAGTAAACTCCCAATTAGTGACGCATTTCTAAAATATTCAAGTAAAAATTATTTTTGATTTTTTATATATGGATAAGAGCGGCAAAAGGACTCAAAACCTTGTCAGATTATTAAACGCCTTGTACACTATAAGTCCAACTAGTACATTGAGTGAAAGGGCATTTTCAATGTCAAGTTTTATAAAAACCAAAGAAAAAAATTGGTATACACTCATGCACTTAAATTGTATCTTATTTCTTAAATGTTACTTTAGGGAAAACTAAAGACTAAATTAAATATATTTATATATAATCAAGTATTTACAAATGAATTGTTTTGTTTCGTTTGTCTTTGTTAAAAAAACAAACTGATCTCACTAATGTTGTGCATTGTAATTATAATTAAACTAAGTTTACTTCTTATAGGTATACTTAAATTGTTTTCTGTTATTTTTTAATAAAATTTTTGGTCTAAATTGTGTTTGAATTTGTTATTTGGCATACTTTTGAAAACCGGATTATCCGGTTTTTTGTGAATTTCAAAAAAAGCAACCGGTTTTTTTTAAATGGCATTTTTCGAATAATTCGAAAACCGGTTTTCGCAAAACCCCGAATAATTGATCACCCTAGGTCAGAGGCATTAAGGTGCAGCAATTGCGTTGGCTAGGTCATGTTATATGCATAAACGAAAATGCTTCAGCTTGAAAAGTGTTCGACAATGAACTCGATGGACGGCGCAGAAGAGGGCGGCCAAAACTCCTATGCAATGACCAGGTTACTGAGAACCTTGCAGAACTGGAGAAGAAGCGCAGAAGATCAAAGCGCTAATAACATTTTTCCACGTGCGGTATATAATTCAATAGGATTGCAAAGAAGTACAAGTGGTAAGTAGTTTCATGTAAAAATTTGATAAGTTTCAATAACTCAAGAGTTGAATAATATTATTCAAAAGATAAGGTTACTTATCAGTCAGTTCACCTGACTAAAATTTCTGTACTAGTTTAAAGATGTTCTAAGCACATTGAAGACGTATGAACGCTTTCGGCTTTTCACACTTTACGTTTTGGAGATATTTGTATATTTACGTCGGATCGTGATTGATTTATTGTTGACTATGTATCATCGAACTTCTGCACCTATTTTCTAATCAATTGGATCGAGGGTGCTTAATATCGATGTCATGTTTATTTTTTTTGTCATGTGTTGTTTTTGCTGCATGATGCTATACTACTGCAATACCATTGGCTGCCCTTACAGTACGTAAACCCTCCACCCCAATCCATCGTGGCTGCTCAATGCAGTTATCTATTTAAATCTAAACAGACTCTTGGTCTACCCTCTATATAAATGCTTTATTTTAAAAGCCTCTGCACAATTTTTACTGTCACCTTTTGCATATGTGAAATTTATAAACTTTATCGTCTTTGTATTATAACTATAAACTAACTTTCCAACACTTGTTCATGTCAAAACACATGTGCAGGAATATCAAATATTGAAACTATTTTTCATCCAGACGGGCGACAGATTCTGTACAGTTTGTGGTTGTGTTTTTCTATGCAATTTGTGAGATAGTTTAATTTATTCTCATTCATAAGAGCACACTCTCTTATACTATATAGATACATACATCTATATATATATATAAATGGAAATTGTTAGACAATTTCTATATTTATTTAATTTATTTCTATATATTATGTTTTGGGGTAATTTTTCATGTGTTTGCATAACAAGTTAGTATTTGAAGTGAAATTCTATAAAATAATAAAATAAATTTCTAAGTACATATAACCAAAATGTTTGATAAAGTTTGAAGTGACAACGGCAATGCAAAGTTAAAGTAAATTTATGTTATACAAAAATAAATATATTATGTCTTTCGAAAAACTTATGAAAATAAGGTATAAATAGAATTATAGCAATCAGTATATGTAAAACAACCAAGTATTATGATAGTTACGTATATGAATGGGATGGCTGGGACCGTCAGTGGCATGATGAGTTACTCCTTAACTCAACTCAACTCTTATTAAACTAAACTCTTTTTAAAGTTAAGCAACTTAAACATCAACTCCTATGGCATCAGTTTGCTGCTATACTATGGTGGACTTTTCTATAGGATGCAGACAGACAACATATATTGACAGGACAAGGACATTCGATGTCATGACGACACTACCATCATTTTCATTTTCATTCTCATCTTCTTCATCATCATGTCAACAAAATGAAACGCATAAAAAATATATAAAATTGCTAAATTACTCAAGTAATGAAAGCAAATATTTTCATTAAAAGAGAAATCTGTAAAATAAACGAACGAATGAAATTGCATAAGCCCAGTAAGCGGGAAATTCAACAGCAGCCGAATAAGTTTAATTTGAAATTGCCTTTTTGCTGTTGTTGCTGCCGTTGTTGTTGCCTCTGGCAGAGTTTTGATGGTTGTCGCAAAATTTATTTTGTTAAATGTTGCCAACACTTTGCTGTTCCCTTGTGCTGTTGGTGATTGCTGTATGTCAATGTTGCATTCATGTAGCATTGTCATTGCTTGAGTGTGTGTGCGTGTGTGTGTGAGTTTAATATGAATATTCATTTAATATAAGCCTTGCAATACAAATACCACTACACAGCGTCTGTGTCGAACATCACCCAAATATGACAACAGCCGGATGATGTTCTGTTATTCCGTTTGCATGTTCACTGTTGCTGTATTGCATACAGGGTGCAGGTGAAATAATTGCATCGATTTGAGTTAAACCGTCAAAGTTCTAAAAGGATTGTTGGATGTATGACGACCTTACTTACTTATTTTCCTTTGATTGAGATATAGGAGATCTTTTGCGTAGGTTTTAACGCTTTTATTGTTAAACTCATACATTGGAACCTACAGTTTAACGATGATACCGAAAATCAGTTTTTTTGAGAGGATTTTTTATTAAGATCATAGAAAGAAAATCAATAAAATGTTGATGGCTGCGCCAGGGCTCGAACCCAGGTCACTCATATGATGATCGCGTATTCTAAATATTATACATAAGTCGGTCCATTTGACTTTATATTTACTCTAGGTATCTGAAAAATTTACATTGTTATAGGACGTTGCATATAAACACCAAATTGCTTTTTGGTAAATGATTCTATAACTTGTGAACGGAGTTAGATATCTTGATGAATTTTCGCATGGTTAAAACTTTGAATGATTCATATGCTGTGGAAATTATCAAGTCCCTATTAGGTGTGAAGACTACAAGGCGCACAGTGGAAAATTTTAGTCCTTATCGGATCAAAAATATGTAACTTTTTTGTTCTTAGAGATAGAGTTCTGAAATTTTGCACGAATAATCATAAATGTATGTGCTATTATTCTATAAAATATGAGCCAAATCAAAACAGAACTTTTTTCAGAATAAAGGTAAGAAGTTTATTTTTAGCATATAGAGATGACTTATACATGTATTTGGTACAATTTTTGATACGAAAAAAAGCGTAACGCATTATAGGAGACGATTTAGACCCCAAGTATCTTAAAACCATATTCGTTTCAGGACTTTTTAAGACGATTGAGATATGTCCGTCTGTCTGGCAGGCTGGCTGGAGTGCTGGTGAGCAGGATAACTCGAGTAAACCTTAACGGATCGGTATAAAAATTTACCAGTATTAATGTTTTTCAAAGCGAACTAATGGGATTGTATATGGGCAGAATAGCGCCACCCTTTCTGGTACCTCCCATACAAAATTACCTATTTTTGGATAATTAATTTTTATTTCATAACTTCCAAACGGACGACCGTAGAATATTTGAATTTCGTCAGTTTATTTATCTTGCAAAAGTAGACGAACCCTAAGAAAACCGAAACTTTTTCCACGCCCTTTCTGGTACCTCTCATACAAATGACCAAATTGACCCCATAGTTTTACATACATATCTTTTTTGTAAGTACACTAAATTCAGTAATATGTTGGGTAAGATGTTTCCCTTATAACATTGAACTCGGGAATGAATATGGACTATATCGGTTCACGCCTTCTGGTACCTCTCATACAAAATGACCTATTTTGGGAAGAAATACTATTTCTCTCATAACTTCCAAACGGACACTTGGAGGGTAATAAAAATTGGTCGGTTAATTTATCTTGTAATAGGAGGCAAAACCTGACACACCCCTTCTGAGAACTCCCATACAAATTACCAAATTCACCCTTATAGTCTTATATGCATATCTTTTTTGTAAGAACACTGAATTCAATCAAATTTTGAGTTAGTTGTCCTGTTATGAAAACTTAAATCGATAATGAATATGGTCTATATCAGTTAACCCCTTTTGGTCCCACCCAAACAAAATGATCTATTTTTGGAAAATTAATATTTCTCCCATAACTTCCAAACGGGCACCTGGGGGATAATGAAATTTGGTCAGTTAATTTATATTGTAATGAGGCAAAACCTAAGAAAACCTAACAATTTGTCACACCCATTCTGCTATCTCCCAAGACTTAAACAAAATCATATATTGGATGATGATATTTACGTTTGTTTACCTTGTACCTTGTATTGGTTTGTCGGCACAAGTGGTAGGTTATTAAATTTTTTATCATCACTAGTCTAGAGTAAGGAATTTATAGTCAAAAACTTTGTTTTTTATGAGTTTTTTTTTTATCTAAATAACTGAGTTTTTAACATTATTGAATATAACTTCTGTTTATGCACGAATATGCAGCTAAAATTTGTATAGTATTTTATTAATATATTAAGCTTCAAAATTTTTTACATATGAGCGCAGAGCTAAACGCAGCTCCTAACTAAAAGCCTTACCAAAGTTTTTGCATGCAGCCAAAACAACATTACATCATTCAGGAGCTAAAATTTCAAATGTTTTCACTAAAACCTGATCCGCTCTTTATAAAATTAGAATATACATCAAATTACCTTTCCAATAAGGTATATAACTCCTTAATTGTAATGTGAATAATATTAAAAATATGATCTGAAATATGTTTTATTTTTATAGTAATAAATCGTTGTCGTAAAAATATGTGAATACGGTCCTTATTTCCGAGTGTTACTATTGACCAAACATCAAATATTTTGCTCAAATTATTAAGTTCGACATCTTAGCTTTTCGATAAAAAAAAATTATGGTGTAATTCGAACCTTTTTAAAAATGAATTATGGGCTGGTCTTACTCTACGATTTTCCACTGTGAGGCGGCCCACAGTGGGATGACTTTATTAATTTTTGTGAAAAAACTTTATGAAATTGGTCCTAGATCAAAGAAATTTGACACCGACCATTTTATTGACCGAATTAAGGAAAAATGGAGTTTGTTCAAAATCGACCACGCTCATGCAATCCTAATCGATTTTTGTACCTTAACAAACATGTGATAGTCGGCACAACAGATGTGATTATGTAGATGAAGTTTTTATTATCGCCATAAAGTTAGAGAGATATACATAGGTAATATAAGGTTAAAAAGGTTGAAAAAAGGCACACTGTCTAGAACACTTAGGTTAATGAAACCTATTGTGATAAATACAATTACACTTATAGAAAATACTGTCTATCCTTAAAGCCAACCTACATTTCCTAAAAAAATTGCATAGCAAACTTACTTATTTAGCTGGCACTCTTTGAAATTCTATTGGATTATATACCGCACGTAGAAAAATACTATAAGCGCTTCGATATTCTGCGTTTCTTCTACAGTTAGTCACACCAAGTTCTGCAAGGTTCTCAGTAACCTGGTCTTTCAAACGGAGTTTTGGTCGCTCTTTTCTGCGACGTCCATCGAGTTCATTGTCGGAGACTTTTCGAGCTGCAGCATTTTCGTCCATGCGTACAACATGACCTAGCCAACGTAACCGTTGCACCTTAATGCGTCTGACCACTTCAATGTCAGTGTACGGGTTGTACAGCTCATGATCCATGCGAAGCCGTTACTCTACGTTAACGACGATGGTTCTAAACCATACATCAAGACAGGTAGAACCAGTATCTGGTATAGCTAGATTTTTCGTCAAGAGAGGGTTCTGCCATTGAATCGGTTGCTTAGTCCGTAGTAGCATTTATTAACAAGCAGGATTCTTCTCCGGATCTCGAGGCTGACATTATTTGTTTTGCAGATGGCGGATGGCGGACCGGCCGTGGCGAACACGCGACTACCATGCGGGAGATCGCAGGTTCAAACCTGGCTCCAGTCATCTTAAAAAAAAAGAAAAAAAAAGAAATAAAATTTTCTTTCATTGTCGGCTCCCCTCGAATGTTGTTTGACAGCAACTTCGCAGTATTAAGCGTCGATTCAATCGTCGTGTCTAGTAAGAGCTTCTCAAAACAGTGACGTTCTCATTCGTCGATAAATAAGTAGGTGCCGTTAGTTGTGAATCTAAAAATAGAAAGCGTGTTAATTCACAACAACGCGAGAAGCTATCCCATACCTCATTCATGGGGTGCATAGGGAAATTAAGTTTTAAGTAAGACGTAGTTTCCCAAACGAGTAGATTCTTTGTTCGTTGAAACTAACAACTCCGTTTTGTCCTCGTTTACCATTAGACACATTTTCGCTGATTCCTTCTATATACTTGTGAAGGCATCCCGCTATTTTCGACCGATGATGCCTACGTCATCAGAGTACGAGAGTAGCATGTGACTTTTGTTGAATATCGTGCCACTCGTGTTTACTGCAGCTTTGCTCATTATGAACTCCATCACTATGTTGTAGAGGTCACTTGATAGGCCGTCGCCTTGTTTTAGGCCCCGTCTGGTATAGAATGGCTTCGTAAGGTCCATGCCAATCTTCACTGAAGACTTCGTGGCAGTCAGCGTCATTCCGCAATGGCGTATGAGCTTCGCTGGAATACCAAACTCAGCCATGGCTTCAAGTAATTTCTGCCGTATCGGGCTGTCAGCTTTATAATCGATGAAAAGATGGTACCTGCCGATCTGTTTCTCTTGGGTCTTTTCCAGGACTTGCCGAAGTGTAAATATCTGGTCAGTTCTTGATTTACAGGTCTTACGTCACTCTGATAAGGCCCAATCAGATTAGATAGCACTGGCTTTAGTCTTTCACATAGCACACACGACAGGACCTTATATGCGATGGGTAGAAGGCTTTAAGCCAAACCATGCGTAGGAGCTGGTGCATGCTCGTTATCAGCTCCTCACCACCGGACTTGAAGAGCTCTGCCGAAAGTCCGTCGGCACCGGCTGCTTTGTTGTTCTTCAGGCGCGATATTGCTGTTCTTACCTCGGCTTGACTTGGTGGTGGGCAATCTACGCCGTCATCGACAATTGGCGTGATATCTTCACGAGCGCTGCCTTCTGGAACCAGCAGTTGCTGCAAGTGTTCTCTCCATATATGCAGCACACTCTGCATTTTTGTAACCATATTTCCATCCTTGTCCTTACAGCAGGGGATCCCATTACCGTAGCCTATTGCTTTTACTTTTCGGTACAGTTTTCGGTGAGTCACCTCTATCCCTGTATCGCTCTATAACCTTGTTCTCCCTTTCCTTCATCTGAAGTTTTTACCAATAGTCTGAAATGAGGGACCTAGGCGAGCCTTATGTCAAAATACTCAGCCACTACCCTTAGTGATGAATGGCAATTCTTAACCGTCAGGAATGTAGCAAGCATGGCTTTCGGGAGTTTTATTGTAGCCTGGCTGTCTGTGTATTGGCCGATTCTTCAGAGGGTGGTGACACTTTTTTTGCAATGGTCTGACAGCTTGTAGGTGATATTTCTCTCGTCCAAATTTGATTTATCCGTAAAATTGGGTATAACTGGTATACCCTTTCGGTGACTTTTCAAGGTATTCCTATTCGGAATATAAGTCCTTTTAACTGGTAATAGGTACTGCATACAGTAGTCCGTTTTTAAGGGAATTGAGTGATCCCGTGTAGTCATTTAGCAAGTCTAAAATGTTTCGATAGCTTAACGCCACATTTTCTGATTCTCATCAGATATGCATAGGCAGCCGATTCAGCCAACATATCAGGAGTCCAGATATCTAGAATGACACTAAGTAATATACCTGACGTTGTGTTCATTGTCCCACTAACACTAATCGATGATGACCTATGAAATCTTGTCAAGGTATAAAGGAACCTCCATTATCCTGCGAATTATTGGTCAAACTTATTCTGTATAAATCTACATAGTGACCTACGTCTTCTCCACATTGAATTTCCAAAACTGTTTTCTGTCGAGAATACTACCTAGATACAAGACTTGCTCTGCCAATGGCAATTAGACCCCATTATGTGACTGTGGTTTACAGTTTGGTATGGTTCTACAGTACAACACATGATTTTCGGACTCAATTTTGAGAACTGCACATGAAAGTAGCCACAAAAAGAAGAAGTTCTGCATCATTCGTTTTGTCAAGTTACATGCCATACAAATTTAATATCGATTTGAAGTTAGTAAGAATCGTATAGGTGAATTTGTCAAGTTTTAGGCTCTTTTGTTTGACATAACATAAATACTATATGGTGGCGTATGATTATTATAAGTAATATTCCACGTAAATCATACGCCACGGATTACAAAAGTTTTATTGCAACTGCCATAAAATAAACCCAGTTCAAAATCATTTGATGAATGAAAAAGTGAAACTGTTGTTTATGTAGGAAAACTTTATATAAACAGATTAAAGTAATTGCAATTCTTAATTTTTTTATATTTATTTCAGCTAAATCGGACTAGTCGTTCTCGAGTTATGTCAAACAAAAGAGCCCAAAACGTGACAAACTGATATTAAATTATTATGGCATGTAACTTGACAAAACGAATAATGCAGAACTTCTTTTTTTTGGGGCTACTTTCACTTGCAGTTCTCAGAATTGAGTCCCAAATCAATGAGCTGAAAAATGTTGTACTGTGTTATTGATTAAAATATTATGGGTATTAAGTAAATTTTTGCATATTCTGTACGCGGTAAATACGTTATGTCTGATGAGATTTTGATCTTTCTTAACTACATTGTTAACACTATTCCTTTCAATTGCTCGACTTGCTATACTCAATTTAATCGTTTTATTTTCATCTTTACTATTAACCCCATCCTGCGTCATACGTATACGGGCTTACGTTTCGTGCTAATCACTCTGTATTGTAGTGTAGTGTGTGCATGAATCTTCATTTGTGCAAATTTTCCCATTCACTACATCCACAAGTTTGTTTCTATACTCACGTTTTTATTTTCTCACTCACTCTATCTCTCTCTCCGCTTTACCTAGTAATCGGGTTGCATTTGAATTTTTAATTTTGATGCAGCGACAACATCAACTAGCGGCAGTTTGTTACACAAATCCCTACAAAACCGGCAGCAACATCAAGTTGAACACCAATTCAAACCTGGGATATAGAGAAGAGACCCATACAAATTCTATGCCACATGGCAAAAAGGCGAGGCAGGTGAGTTAAAAACGTTACTGAGTTTTTTTTTCTATACCGGAGAAGTTTTTCCATTAAAGGAAACCTCATGAATTGTATGAGCTGACTCTATATAAATGTTTAAAATGCTCGTATGAGTTTGTACTCGTATGTTTGAGTGTGATTATGTGTGTACGAGTCATACATAGTATATGTTTGTATTGCAAAGCGGAAATGTTGTAATATATCCGGTACGTGTGTTTGTCTGTGGTGGCATCATCAACATCATCGCCACCAGCAGGAGCAGCATCATCGTTGTTGCATGCATCCGTTACAGCCATCCATGTGTGTGTATGTGTGTACTTGCTGGCATGGATGTGATCGCGTATGTGTGTGCAAGTATGCTCGGTTTATCTTTTCAGTTAGATTACTTATATTGCATATTTAAATAGATTGTTGCAACACATTAGACAAACCCCATGTTGTATATCTAACATGTGTAAAATTAAAATCCCCTGTGGTTTCGTGTTTCATATAACCAGAAAACAATCTGAGAATAACCACAAAAAATAACGGGACGTAGCTTTCAAATGACCTCGTGAAATGTTTAAGAGGAAATGTGTTATGTTGCAAATCCTATGGTTAGATTATACTAAGTAGTATCTTGACAAAAGAAACAGAAACAAGTTCCCTATGTTTCCTTTACACAGGATATTGGTTTTTTATATCCAGTGAGTTATTAAACAATGTATTTACGCAAGATATTCGCGTATTAACATTTACATCCCATGATCGAGATATGGGTCGGACTTAAATGCTTACAAAATCTAAGTAGAATTATCTCACTAGGATTTGTTTCAACAATTTGAATAAGTTCATGTTCGTTATTGCGACTTTATTTGAATGTTAATCGTCCCTGTCCCGTTTTCCAAATCATATGTATTCTTATTTCACAAGGTACGCTGGGCTATGCATTCTATTACTTAAGCAGATATTCATTTCGAAAATCATAAAACTGAAAGGAAAAGACTAAAAGTCACAGAAGTGGAAAACAAGAAATTAAAGCCACATAACGAGATGCGAACGAACCGTAGTGTAGCTTTAAACCAAAGAAGGAAAGCGTTGCAAATATGACTCGAGGTTGTTAAGATTATATTACAGAGAATTGTATACACAATCATATAACCCAAGAAGATTTATATTACAGCTTATTCATACAACTAAACTGTATGCACATGTCTTCGTTTAATTTGAATTGCTTAAATTAAAATAGAATCCAAGTCCAAGAGGAAAATAAATCAATTTCCATTAACGTATTCAACCCCGTGTAACACCCTCCACTTTTGACAGGTAATTTTTAAATTAGTCTTATTACCTAAGTGCTGACTTTTCTAAAAGACGAACTTTTTTCCGTTTGTGCATATTCTTTAGTTCTTAGCAATTTGTAACAAAGAGCAACTTTACATCAAGTAGTTTATGTTGGTGTACTTCCACACATACTTATTCAATTGCTTATGCGAGTCTTTGTGTGCATCGCACACATACAAACATTGTCGCAGTGTGCAACTGTTGCAGACACAATGACTTTAGTGTAATTACAAAAATTCACCTGTGGTGTAATTATGTGACAGAATCATGCCAATTTCTTGCATCTTTATCCCTACGCTGCTGTTGTTTTCTCTCATGATACCACATGGATACATAGGATTTTACGTTCATATCATTACTTATATCAGTCTAGGTGTCTACTTAATGTAACAACAGGTTTAAGTAACATTGTGTTGAGTGAAATGGATCTAAGTAAAATTTTGGGAGAAAAGTTTCAATTTATTTTCTTTGCAAAAGAGTTACAGAACAGTGGTAAGGAGAGGGAGCTGAAGTTTGCTATATAATATATAATAAGTTGGCTAAAAGTAATTTCTACGGGCTGCTTCATTTGGAATCAAATCACAGTGATTTTCCTTGCAAAATCTGTCTAAAATCTCAGCATGTCTACACTAAAGGAAGGTTAACTGAGACAGATCTCCACTCTATAGTTGGTACAATCGAGAATAAGGTCTACTCTATGGGGGCTTGCCTAGACATTTAGGGAGCCTTCAATAATATTTTACCTAAAGAACCGTTGAGATGAATAGGAGGGGTCACAATAGATAGGAACGTTAACAGAGGAACACCTCAGGGAAAAGTTTTGTCTCCATTCTTATGTTTAATCTCAGTCAATTATTTGCAGAAGTATGTAGTATCACAGTGAACTGCCAACAGCGGACTCTCGCTTAAACCACATAAAACTGAACTAGTTTTGTTTTTTGGGGAACATAAAATACAAAAATTGAAAGAACAAATCGAGTGACTACGGATTGCCCTCAACACGAAGCTGTGTTGGAAAACCAATATGGAGGATGGGGTCAAAAAAACAATTGTTGCTCTTAACACCCGCCATGCAGAAAGACACGAATTCGGATATGGATTCGTAGTCGGCAAGAGACTTCGACTAAATAGCCACTATTTGCATCAAGGCAAAATGTTTTTACATTATGGTGATTTGTGCTAACGCCCCGACGAAAGACAAAGATGAGGACATTAAATATGAATTCTATGAGAGCCTGGAGCAAATATATGACCGCTGCCCTGCACATGACATTCAAATTGTTCTGGAAGATTTTAATGCTAAAATAGGAAGGGAAGATGGTTTTGGTCCAGCAGTCGGGAAATTCAGTCTGCACAACAACACATACGTTGGCAAGAAAAATGGTAGTAAGTGGAACCAAATAAAAATATCCATAAGACAACCTGGATATCCCCTGATCATAATACAAGAAACCAAATTGATGTTCCCGACACCCAATGGCAGCATATTGCGAATTCGATGACCACTGCCGCAATGATCGTACCGGGTTACGAAAAACCACGCTTCGGACAAGCCCTGGTACAATGAGGAATGTCGCGAAATGTCTGAAGAAAGGATGCTGCATACGGGGCAAAACTGCAGCCAGTAGCAACGCGTGTAGTAACGGAGCGTTATAATGAAAAGAGAAGGGAGATGTAACGACTGTTCGGGCGGAAAAAGTATCTATGGAAGAAAAGAGAGAGAATCAGGTTATCGAAAAGTACAGGGACTGAGGTGAAGCCCGAAAGTTCTTAAAAAGATAAAAAGCAAAGGTTTTGGACTACGGATCCCCACCTGTAAGGACGGAGAAGGAAATATTGTCGCTGAAATTCAGAGTGTGCTGCAGCTATGTAGGGAACACTTTCGATCTCTACTCGTTCCCGAAAGCAGCATAAGTGACGAAATCACACCAATCATCGTCGATAGTAGACTGTCCACCACCGAGCCAAAACGAGATCAGCATGTCAATTGCACGGTTTAAAACCAACAAAGCTGCGGGAGCCGATGGACTGGCGGCAAAGCTTTTTAAAGCCGACTGCGATGAGCTGGCAACGTGCATACACCAGCTCATAAACACGGTTTAGTGCAAGGATGATTGGAATCTGATTGTTCTTTATCCTGTGCTTAAGAAAGGCGATCCAAGTATGTGTGCCAATTATCGCGGGATCAGCATTTTACCTATCGCATACAAAGTCCTGTGTAATGTGTTAGGTGAAAGACTAAAGGCCTTTTCAGCGAACCTGGTTGGACCTTGTCAATGAGGTTTTAGACTTAGTTCCACGTCCGACCAGATATTCACACTACGACAAATCTTGGAGAAGAAATGCGATACGACTGAAACGAAGTCTTTATTGGAAATAGGCACAAATCTAACAAAGCCATTTTCTACCAAGTGAGGCTTCAGACAAAGCGGTAGTCTGTCATGCGATCTCTTTAAGCTCATACTAGAGATGATCATGCGGAAGGCAACAGTAAAAACGACTGGCACCATCTTTAACAAAAGCCACATGTTGCTCGCGTATGCCGATGATATAGATATCATTGGCCGAGGACTGTGGGATATTACTGCAGCCTGTTCGAGCTTAAAGAAGCAGTCGGCAGATGTGGGTTTGGTTATAAATGAGGATAAAACCAAGTAATTTGTTTCAACGATCAAAGAGTCCACTCGTCTGGGACGCTGGGTAAACATTTAGAACTTTAACTTTGGGGTGGTTGATGATTTTGTCTACCACGGCTCCGCCATAAACGAAAATAATAATGTCAGCCTGGATATCAAGAGACCAGTATTAATCCCAAACAGCTGCTATTATGCGCTGAGTAAGCGTTTTAATGATAAAGCACTCTCTCTCCAACTCTACCAGACACTTACCCCACCAGTTTTTCTCTACAGCGCAGAATCCTGGGTAATGACGGAGGCGGATCAATCTATTCTGGGAGTTTTCGAGAGAAAAATACTTTGCAAGATATTTGGACCTATCATCGTTAACGGCGATTACCGTCGTCGAATGAATCATGAGCTATATGAGCTGTACAAAGACGTCGACGTTGTCATGCGCGTTCAAATAGACCGAATATAGATAATATATTGCTGGTTTGGAAACATTGTACGAACGGAACCGCAAAAGACCGATGCGTTTGGAATACTTTTCTACGTGCGGCTACTGATAGACAAATTTCTGTTGTCGCTACCATTAAAGAGAAGATAGAGAGAGCAATGAACACAATGTCAGGTGTAGCTCTTAATGCCATTTCTAAACATCTTTACTCTTGATATCACGGTGTACCTCCAGTATGTAATCTAAAAACGTTTATTCCGAATAGGAATACCGGGAAAAAATAACTGAAGGTGATACCAATAATGTCCGATTTTTTACGGATGGATCAGAGTTGGATGAGAGAGTAGGCTATGGCATCCATTTACCAGATCTTAATATAAATATTACCTACGGTTGCTGAACTACTGATACATAGTGGCTCCATCCTCCTAAGAATATGTATCTACACAGACAGTCAGACTGGTATTAATTCGCTGATGGTGGCTGAGTATTTTGACATCAGGCTGGGTAATGGGACAAAACGAAATTGCGGGGTATTAGTTGGGCGGATGAGCTAGCTAGACAGGGTACCAAGGCACAGATTCTTTGAACAAAAGAAAATGTTGGTATGCTAATCTGCATATGTTAATATACTAAATGTTAAATAGAGACTCACTCCAACTCCAAAACTAACGAGACATTGTCTTGTTGGAAAACACGCCTTTAGGTAATGCCCTAGAAACTTCACTCTCTGTTGCTGAATGGAGGAGTATGAAGAAACAACGAAAAACTGTATATTGGGTTGCCCAGCATTAGCTGTGCTAACAGTTAGAAAGGATAAAAAGGGACCCCCCCCAGGGTGGCAACACCCCTCGTAGAGTTTAAAAAAGTATACCATAGAATTATTCTCCAAATTATCTTTCATTTGAGTACCCGCACATAACAGGTCAACATAGTTATATAAGGGTTCCCATCTAGAGCCTCATGACTTGATACAGACATTTCGGGGGTAACGATGAACTTAGTAGGCTTCCTCTAACCAATAGCATTTTGTAGAACGCTAATATAATAATAGGTCATGGAGAACCATTACAAGATCATCTTGACCCAGTTATCTGTAGAATCACTGCATGAAACCTAATAAGTTATTAAGAGACGCTATGTTCTCTGTATATCCTTGCCCTGGGTATTTTAACCTACTACGTGATGAAGCGGTACAGCTACAAAGAAGATGTTCCATCGTTTTGGTTTCCTGCTTGTCCCACACATTTGCCTTTAAGGTGTCTGATGTTGCATTGGTTAGTTAACATTTCACAGGCCAGTCTCAAGTCACTCTTACATAGGCCAACCTTGTATTCCGATCGGACCCTGATATATGCGGTCCACATCGATCTAGCGATTATACAGTAATTTTTGGAGATCCAACGTCTGTATGTTGTTTTTCACACCCAATTCTCCACTATCAGACAGACATGATCAGGCATAGTCCCCTCCTCTCCCCCTCTAGCCAATAAGCCTACTGATACGACTCCAAGGATATCACAATATCACGGGACCTAACATACACTGACATTCAAATACTTTAGAACATCAAACTTCTACTTACAGTTTCTCAACAATTTTCAATTATATAATATAATTTGCTATCCAAATAGAGGATTATCCGCCTGATAGTACCGATTCATCATTCCATTTTAGCCTCTGCGGCCTTATTATTGACCAGTACTTCAAAACACTAGATTCACTATGTAGCCTGAATGAAAGGCTTAGCGGCAGGTCCTTGTTGTATACACCAGATTATGTGTCATATTCGATCCATCAGTAAAGACCATAGAGTACATCCTAAAATGGAGTCGAAATAAGTAGTCCCGAAGTCATTCTTTCCCGATCTTTCCCTCAGGCCGCAGTAGCCTTGATGAACAAAATTGACGCAGAAAATAACCCTACGAAATTAATATTAATTAATTGCTGTACTTGGTGTACGAATAAAAGTTTGATCTATTTACTAATACCCTTTCCACATTTCACGCTACATTCACCACTGTCTGAGTAGAGCATGAAATGGATATTTGTATATCTAATGCGATGCTGCAGCAGTGCTTTTGTGTATTAAGTCTTTTATGTGGCTAAGTAAATCGTATAAGATATAGAGTGAACATATGGGAAAGATATAGAAATCCATAGACAGTATTATCTTAGCACGTTTTTAAAACTGTAGAGCTAAAGATGAATGTAAATATTGCCGCAAGTGTTTCTCTGTGCAAGTTTAGGTGTGAATGTATGCGTGCGAAAGAAAGAGTTGTTAGAAATGCTTACAAATATTCGAAGGGCGTTGTAGAAGTTGTAATTTTGAAGCGGAAGCATATTGTTTCGGTTTAAGCTTGCTTAGAATAATTAGGGTACTCACTGACGTATGATTTATTTAATTTTTATATGCATTAGTCATACGTCATTAATACCCAGCATTCAAATAATTTAAGTAATTGCGATAGAAAAGCATTTTTCTGTTTTAAAGAAACATTTTCAAACCATTTCCAAAGACGTTAATAAGGAAACACCAAATTTAATTGAAACATATTGTTTAGTTCAAAAAATTGACATGCTATTCCTTCTGAAGAACGTCAATTTTTTTTATTAGGAAGATTTAAGAAAAAAATGCTTCCATAGCAGCAAAAATTTAGTAAAAATCTGACAAAAAACTACAAGGTTGCAAAATAAGATGTACAATTTATGAATTGGATATAATGATATACTGTTTCGACACTGGTGAATTTTGTATGGAGTGGTCTTAGCAAGGAAGCACATTATTGTTATGCATCTTCGGTACATTTTATTCAGTGCTTGAAACCATACACATGGCGGTATGCTGTCGATATTTTCGATATTTTAAATGATTGCCCTGAAAATTTACAATTAGGACCGACTGTGGCAAAAAGGATAGAACAAGGGACTATCAAACAGGTGATCCAGTTCTGAGCACTATTACAGCCATTTACTTTTCTTCATTGTCTCTTCAATGTTGAAGGCTTAAATGCGCCATTTTTGATCCAATCATAATCGACTTATACGGTACAACCTAATGTATTTAAATATTTTCTACCTTTTTCAGTTTTATACATTTTCTATTCATTTCCCTTACAGCCCTCGCACATAATGCACTTGTCTGCATGTAAATCTTTAACTTTACTTTATATGCATTTTTTGTTGTTGTTGCATTTGCTGAAATAAAGTCTATTTGCGCAAAGAGTTTTCTCGTGATGAAAACTTTAAATTAACTGTAAAGACAGAGGCGGTGACGACAAAGTTTTTACTTTGGCTGTACAATTTCTTAAGTTTTTTTCTTTGCCTCTCTCACCTACTTTGACTTGCAGTTTGCTGCAACCTCTGTCTGTCGTTTACTACTTACTTCTATACTTTGACTCATTCTACAAAAAAACTTGATTCCTCTGCAACACTATTAGCCGGAGAAGTTAAAGTTAAAGACGTACAGAGAAAACGTGTAGTGGCAGAATGGCAAAGTGGCATAATAAATCAAAATGATTTATAAATGAAAAGCTTTACCTTTAAGATATCCTCTAGGTTATACTTTAAGAGCTTTAAACAAAGACATTACAAAACGAAAAAAATGCTCCATCATGAAAATAACAATATAAAAATTCTTTAACTTTTGTGTGTTACAATTAGACATTTGTACATGAGACTACAACAAAAGTGAGATGATACTCATTCGTTGAGTAGTGTATGACCCCTCACATATTTTTCAGCTATGACCTCAATTTTATGTGTGTATGATGTTGTTGAGGAATGTTTAATAACATTAGCAGTTAACATCCTTTTAACACTTGGTTTTTGTTTTTATAGTAACTACTTTGCCACATTCTAAGTATCTGTGTGATCACGTTTGCATTGGTGTGAGTTGTGTGCCCTTTGTTGCAACTCGAGTGAAATGTGCCAGCCAAGTAGCTGTTAATTGTGTCATAATACAAAAGTACCCCCAAACCCTACTGTGTTTTATAAAAGACTGTATGTGTGTGTGTGTTTGTGGGTGCGATTGTTTGTGTGCTGGTATTATTCATGGCTATGTTTAATAATAATATGGCGGCCAACTGTGAACGGGATGTCACACTATTTCACACTTGTTTTCATATACATACACCCATACCCCTGTATATATGGCCACTTGAATGCGTGTCATGAGAATTTCATATTACTGGCGTGTGATCATTGTGTGTGTGTGTGTGTGCATGTGAGTGAAACAAATAGTTGCCTTAATGGCTATAATGTTAGTGGTCTTGGGGGTTTAGTAGGAATTTAAATTTTGTCTTTTTAAAGTAATGGAAATATTGTTGGCAGATTAATTAAAAAATATCGTGTGGTTCATTGGAATTTGAGTTTCGAAGCTTCGTAACCTGGGCAATATCAATGAAGTCCATGTAATATTAAAAAAATAAATTTTGTTCACAGCCCGGTTATTTGATAACATTTAAACTTTCGTTATATTAGGTGTCTAGCGATATTTTGTTACAAATTTTTGCAATAATAAGGACAATGTTGGAAAATGTTAAACGCTTATATAAAAAGTACTATATTTCTAAACATATCTAAATTACACTATATAAGAAAATGAAACAAAACTATTAAGGTAATTATCTTCGACTATACAGAAACACAGATACCCTTTACCATTTGTAAAAATGGTGATAAAAATATAAGGGGTATACACGATTATAAGCCGTCACAATAGTGTATAAGTATTAAGTATTAAAGTATTTAGAATATAAAGTAAATTTCAAAACTAACGAAAACAAAACAATAAAATAATTTATTTGAAATGTCTCCTCCGAACACTCCAGACTCTTAGGATCGTGAATAACCCAATTCTATTAAACATTTTTGTTATATTTATTTTTGTACCCACAAAAAGGGGTAGTTTTTATGAGAGGGAATAGGATTTATCCACTATAGAAATTAACCCCCGTTTAGAGGATAGAAGATTGCATACCAAATTTCAGCTCAATAGATTTTAAACAAAGGATGTAATCGCGGGGACAGACAGGTGGACACCCCAAAAAGGTGGAGTTTGTGTGGCAGGTGGCAATAGTTTTCGTCCGATCTTGCTTATCTTACAACTTAACCTCCGAAGGAACTGAAGCCTAAGTGTCCTGGAGAGTCTGTATGGGAAGTGGTTGAAGTTTTTGGCCGACCTTGCTCATCTTAGAACTCAAACTCGCTTAGGTAATAGAAGCTTGCATTCTACATTTCAGCTCGGTAGCCGTGGCATAGTGGTTAGAACACGCGACTACCATGCGGGAGATCGCAGGTTCACACCTGGCTCCAGTCATCTTAAAAAATTGTTCTTTCATTGTCGGCTCCCATCGAATGATGTTGACAGCAACTTCGCAGTATAAGTGTCGAGTCAATCGGCGTGTCTAGTACGAGCTTCTCAAACAGTGACGATCGCATTCGTCGATAAACAAGTAGGTGCCGTTAATGCCGTGTTAATTCACAACAACGCGAGAAGCTATCCCATACCTCATTCATGGGGTGAAAAGAGAAATTAAGTTTTTTTTAAGCTCTTACACTACAGCTTTAATTTCGTCGACAGACAGACGGATACTCCTAAAAACGAAGTGTTTGTATGGCATATGGGAGTAGTTTTTTATAGGCGGCGGTGATGGGATGGCAACACGATTTGGATGCATGCCCCATGATTAGAATCTATGTGTTCTATGTCCTGTGCTTATGAAAGGCAATCTAAGTTGGTGCACAACCAACTTGTAACGTGGTGTTATCGTCAGCTTAGGTAAGTCCATAAGGACTCACAAAACCTTACAGAATATGAACTCAGTATATTTCCCCTGCCTCATTAGATTTTCCCGGTCGATTTGAGGTGATCAAAAACTTTTTACTATACTCCCAAAACTGTAGAGGTCAGGTGGGTCAGGGTCGTTTCGGTATTCAGGAACGTGGTAATTCGGGTACTTTTGATAATTCAGGCTCGTACCAGCAACTCTGCAGCGTACTGATAAATCGGGTTCATCGGTGGTTACGTACAATATCCGCAGTATGTGGTCAGCTTGGTGATTCGGGTTTTGTCGGGGTTTCAGGTTAATGTCAGCAATTGATGATTGATGACTCGGGTTTGTCGGTAGTTCGAGTTAAAGTCAGCAATGATTCGGGTTTATATTAGCAATACGCGGTCATATTGATGGTTCGGGCTTGTCGGTGGTTCAGGTTTATATCAGCAATTCGGGTATATATTGTTAATTCAGCTTCGAATTCGCAACTCCGGATAATCGCGTTTTTCTGCAGCTATACTGCGAAAATTAAAAAACGAAAAATTACCCATAAAAATGTCCATACAAAATTGGGGGATTTTTCATATGAAAAATCCCCCATAAATTTTGGGGAACTTTTCATTTATTTTAGGTAAATTTTCGTTTTTTAATTTTGGGTCATTTTTCATATGCAAAATGACCCAAATTTGCAGGTATGAAAAATACCCCAAATTTTTTCCCATATAATAAAAAACTAAAAAAAAGCATAGTGCAGATGATAATGAAATGGGGGGGGGCGTGATCGTGCCCCCACCGCATTTGTCTTTTAATAATTGGGCGTGCCCCCCACCGCATTCGTCTTTTAATAATGCTAAAGAGAGAGTATAGAACCTGATAACGACGTATGCATTCGTCTTTTAATAATGCCAGATTTGTTTAAAAGAATATTTTTTGGGGTATTTTTCATAAATTTTGTGGGGTATTTTTCATAATTTTTGGGGAAAATTTCGTTCTTGTGTTTTGGGTCATTTTTCATTTTTTTCGCCCAATTTTATTTTGGGTAATTTTTGGTTTTTTTTTGGGGCATTTTGCATTTGGGGCATTTTTCATAGAGCCGTTGTATCGATTCCGAATTCGCGACCTAACTAATAATCGTACACAATGAAGTTGTAGTACCAAGATGCTACAGTGCTAATTTTTATTACAATGCTACAGGAACGAAGAGTATCGTATACCGAAAACTGTGTAATCGACGAGTCGGTATAACCAACAGGAGTTGGATTCAACAGACCGAAGTCCGATTCAACAGACCGAAGTTCGATTAAACAGACCGAAGTCCGTATCTACAGAACGAAGTCCGATTTATAAACCGAAGTCCGATTTAACAGACCGAAGTCCGATTAAACAGACCAAAGTCCGCTTTAACAGACCGAAGTCCGATTCAACAGACCAAAGTCCGATTTAACAGACCGTAGTCCGATTCAATAGACCGAAGTTTGAATCAACTTACCGAAGTCCGATTCAATAGACCGAAGTCCGGTTTAACAGACCCAAGTCCGATTTAACAGATCGAATACCTAATCAATTGACCGAAGTCCGATTTAACAGACTGATATCCGATTTAACAGACCGAAGTCCGATTTAACAGGCCGAAGTCCGATTCAACAGACTAAAGTCTGATTTAACAGACCGAAGTCCGATTCAACAGACCAAAGTCCGATTTAGCAGACCGAAGTCGAGTTAAACCAATGGAATTTGGATTAAACCAACAAAAGTTGTTGCAACAGACCGAAGTCCAATTAAACTTTTGTTTCTTTCGATAAATTATTACCCTGAGAAGGGAAGGGGAAATCGGGTACCGAGAAACTTCGCTGCGGTAGCAACCGAACAATTTAACAAGCAAAATGCTCGATCATTTAAGTAAGTGGAGCTTTCGATGTAATGCCCTTGAAGGTTGGTTGGTGATATGCATGAGTAAATGAAGGGCGAGTATATTATTGATGGTTAGACGGTAAAAGGTTATAATTGTGTAGTTAGCGCTAAAACTGTACATGTATGAGGCATGGATGTACGGACGACTTTCGTCACGTTACAAACTACCGCCGGATTAGCCTTTTACTAATCGAATACAAGATCAGGTCTAGAAATGCAGATTGACATCTACTATCTGTTCATCGATGACTAAGCTGCATTCGCGAAGTTGAAAAGAAGTCTTCAATGAAAAAGGCATAAATCTGTGAGTGCCTGTCATGCGGTCTAATAAACATCATAATGAAGGCTAATGAAGACTGCACGCGTATGACAATATGATATGGTTATCATTGGGCGAGGACTGCTGGATGTTGCTGCGGTCTTTTCAAGCTTTGAGAAGCTGTCGGTAGAAGTGGGTCTGGTGAGGACAACACAAAGTTATTTGTTTTAACAAACAAAGAGTCAAAACGTATGAATCGCTGCGTGAATGTTGACAACTATAACTTTGAGGTGCTAGATGGATCCGCCGCAAATTAAAATGGTAATGTTAGCCTGAAAATCAAGAGACGAGTATTGACGGCTTCTACTGGGCGCTAAATAAGCGATTTAATGACAAAACCCTCTTTCGACGAACAAAGATCCAACTCTACCAGACACTGATCCTATTCTGTGAGTCTTCGAGGGAAAAATACTACGAAAAATATCTTGACCCATTATTGGTAACAGTGAGTACCTTCGTCGAATGAACCATGAACTGTAACGCAATTGACGTACCCAAGTGCGTGCAAATAGCGCTGACTTGGACACGTTGTAAGACTGGATAAAAATTCACCAAATCGAAAAGTCTTCGTAAATAAATTTGATAGGGAATGTTGGAAATCATTGCGGCCTCTTACTATCCTCTGATTGACCTAAATTTTTGTATAAACCTATATTTTGATAAAAGTAAACAAAACCAAGGTTGTGGAGAAAGATTCGGAATATACTATACAAAAGTTTCCATACAATATTAACCTGTCTAAGGTAAATTTAATTTTTACAAATATCCTAAAATTCGCTCATTATCTCACACTACTGTTACGTATTGGTAATTGAATAATTGGTTTCTTACATGTCCATTAAGTTTTTCATAATTGAATATAAATACACTCATACAAAACATATGTGTGCATGAAATAAAAATATTTGTTCAGCTTACATTGAAATCCAAACGGATTTGTTTCAGAGACAATAAACTTATGAAAGCGCAGCCGAAACAAGAGATTATTAATTCAATATCTACACGCATACTACAAAACTAACAATGCTACAATAGATAACAATAAATAAGTAATAACAAAGAGAGAAACGTTATCGTTTAATAAAATATTATTCCTTTACATACATACACACACACGCACACATATAAATCAAGACATCTTAAACTTTGTACACTTAATGTGTTTCCCAAGAATCGTTAGGAAACGAAATCCATTCAATTGTCTTGTTAATCTATTACATAGATTCTAGAGCATATATTGCGTATCAGAACAAATATAACACATTGCCTAACTGTTCTGCCGAATGGATATGATTTGTTTTAGTTGAATGACAATGGAAGGGGAAGGGAATTTGAATTGTATATGCCAAAGGAATTAGAGGAACCAATCTGTTTCTTTGTCATATAAATAATTTATACAATAGTGGCAAATCTTAAGATATAATCGAACTTGGAGCCATAGGAATCAATATTAGATATAAAAAACTGAAATGCCAAATTAGCACAATATATGATTTACCTCAAAATTAGCACGCAATAGGCTACCCTTTACAATCATTTTTTTCTCATTTATTATTTTTGCCTTCGTGATGCTAGAAACTTAAACTTTAAAATGTGTTATTATTGCATCCTATTATTTGTATTCAATATTAGTGCTATTATTATTGCACTTTCATGGTATTATCCACAGATTTATATTTAATCCAATATCAAATGAGATTTATTTGTATAAAGTGTATAATATTAAAGTGGTTTCTAAATGTGTTCAACCTTTGGTTCTATTTTGCTTTTGATAAAATAAACGTATAATTCATAATCCAAAAAGTTCATAATGGACTTCGTTCCGGTCACTTAAAACTGTTTCTGAATCATTTGCTTATGCTCTTGTAAAACAAGGGTATGCCAATAGTTTTTTTTTTTAATTTGAGATAGGACTTAGTCAAGCAGCCACGGCAGTAACAACGATTCTTCGCCTATATCTATATATATAAAAAATTGTTGCAAGTGTGTTGTGACTTTATAACTCACGAACGGCTGGACCGATTTGCATAAATTTTTTTGTATGCGTTCGGTCCAATTGGCGTGGCACCGCCCATACAACTTGAAAATCAAAAGGGCTGTATCTCATGAACTATCAGAGGTATGAAGATGAGATTTGTTACATATGTTGTTGTTGTTGCAGTATTAATTACAGCCAAGGTGGAAGTGGGCGGTGCCACGCCCCCTTTTCAAAAATCGCTCTAACGGCTTTTCTAATAGACCGATTGATACGAAAATTTTACCAAATAGTACTGTTGACCTGTTGATAGTCCTTGGCTATAATAGGTTGTGATTGGATAAAGGGGCGTGGCACCGCTGATACAACTTGAAAATCAAAAGGGCTATATCTCATGAGCTATCAGAGGTATGAAGATGAGATTTGGTATATATGTTGTTGGAGCAGTATTAATTACAGCCAGCGTAGAAGTGGGGGTGCCACGCCCCCTTTTCAAAACCGCTCTGCAGGCTTTCCCAATAGACAGATTGATACGAAAATTTTACCAAGTGGTGCTGATGACCTGTAGATAGTCCCTGGCTATATTTGGATCTGATTGGATAAAGGGGCGTGACACCGCCCATACAACATGAAAATAAAAAGGGCTATATCTCATAAACTATAAGAGGTATGAAGATGAGATTTGTTACATATGTTGTTATTGCAGTATAAATTACAGTAAGAGTTGAAGTGGGCTGTACCACACCCCTTTTAAAATAAACATTAATAACTGTCAAAATTCCACAGTATATTGCAGTTCGCTTAGAGATAGGAACAGTAAGGTGGGCCAGTTTTTTTATTCGCAAAAATTGTAACCAAATCTACGATGAATTGTTAGAAAATGTCACCAATAAACTTTGTGTGTAATATCAATTCCTAGCTCGCGGTGGGAAAGCTTAATTTAGTGCAGAAAACTTAAATTTTGATAGAAGTGTCTTAAAGCTGAAGTCTGTACGCTTTCAATAATCATGGGGCAACGAACGTCACTTCTAAAAGAAGCGCAAAACGGAGTAAATAAACGAAAAATCCTTTTATCTTAAAAAAGTATCAGCTATGATTTTGATTCATGTGGATTTTTAATCTACAATTGACCCCCAACAAAACCCCATTTACCGTTTTTGTTGCCATTTTAGGTCAACCAATTCGTCATTCAGGCGAGGTGTGTGAAGTGTGATAGACTATCATTGAAACTTTCTTTGAAAAATCACCATGTAAAGACTACACAAGAACAACGTTTACAAATCTTGCAAATTTATTTTCAAAATGCGCGTTCTGTTTGCCCTTTGTGAAGTTTATGGTGCATATACTCATTCATCTGATCAGCTAATAGAAGCCGTCAATGCTGTAGACGTAAGTGTGACAGGGGACTCGAATTTATCGAACCGACGCCGTTCTCAGCAACTTGGTCTCTGCAAATGCTGAAGAAAGATCTTGGCCTATATTCATATATCCAACTGGTAGAAGAACTAAAACCAGTGGACGATCAATTGATTTTTTTTATTTATCATGTCATTGCACATTATTTGAAGGAGAAATGGTTCCAACACGACGGCGTAAAATGCCATACAGCGCGTGAGATCATCACTTTGTAAAGCCAAACGTTGGTGACCGAATTATCTCATAGAATGGTAATACGAGTTCAATACAAAGATAGTATTCGGAAATATTCTTGATCCATGTGAGAAGAAGACATGGTAGAAGAGGTTTTTATGGCTAAAGGCATAAAGCTTCAAACGAAATTTCCATTTTTGGTCAATAGGCGGAGAAGGAATGTCAACAGTGTTTTTTACGCCCAAAGAGATAGTTAGTATACAGACGGTTACCGCTACTACATTGAATTTTGATCTTAAACGGAATGTCTGTTTCCGATTTGTAAAAGATATGACTTTGCTGATGAACTTTTTACTATCGTCATTGAGCCTATGATATTTAGAATTTAAAACAACAACACTTAATTTGTTAACATTCATGTTAAGGAGTTGCTTGAAATTAGTTACATAAGTTAATAAACTCAACATATCATTATCGAGCTTAAGTACCGTTTGTACTTTGTAGACCTAAATGTGAAATATATTACAAGTTAAAATGCAATAGCGAAGCATTGCCGGGCCCACTACTTCTCTATAAATCATATTTCTAAATGAAAGACATAAGCAAACATGTTTTCAAATAGTGTTTCGTGTTTTAGATAAATATGAACCATATTTGAAAATTGCATTTCACCCAAAATGTTATGTTAAAATGGCTAACAAATTGGTTTTATAATAATTTTTAATATATCCCCTTTTTATGATTTTTTTGGATGATTAATACCACAGTACAACACATGAATTTGGGACTTAATTCTGAGAGCTGCACATAAAAGTAGCGCCAAAAAGAAGAGGTTCTGCTTCATTCGTTTTGTTAAGTTATATGCCATAATAATTTAATATCAATTTGAAGTAGGTAAGTATCGTATAGAAGAATTTGTCACGTTTTAGGCTCTTTTGTTTGACATAACATAAATACTATATAGTGGCGTATTATTATCATAAGTAACATTCCACGTAAATCATACGCCACGGAGTACAACAAGTTTATTGTAACTGCTACAAAATAAACCCAGTTCAAAATCATTTGATGAATGGAAAGGGTGAAACTGTTGCTTATGTATTTATATTTTTTAAATTTGTTTCAGCTAAATCGGACTAGTGGTTCTCGAGTTATGTCAAACAGAAGAGCCTAAAACGTGACAAATTCCCCTATACGATACTTACTAACTTCAAATCGATATTAAATTATTATAGCAAGTAACTTGACGAAACGAATGATGCAGAACTTCTTCTGTTTGGGGTACTGTTACGTGCAGTTCTCAGAATTGAGTCCCAAATCAATGAACTAAAAAATGTTGTACTGTATATTTTCCTAGAGCTTTTTGTCAAAAGGTTATTTTTCGCCCCAACCAAAATAAAAGCAGTGACTGTATGATCTGTCATAAATATCCGTTCTTCGCAGAAAACTAAATCTCTAACTGAATCATTCTTTCTTTAACATTCATTCTAATTCCCTTTCCAAATATATATATCCTTAACAAATCACCTCAGATTGAGCTTAAATAACACAGTTTGATTTTCCACTTACTTATTTTCTTGTCGTCATTTTAGGCTACATCCCCCCAGCTATGTCTACCAACTCTTTTCTGTAGATTTTATGGATTACTTTATGTTATACCCTGTTGTTTGTTTTTGTGTCGTTCGTTGTTGTTATAGGTGAAAAATCTCGATATAACAACAAGCTAAATTTAGTGTAAGTCTATTGATCTTATACTTGTGAGTAGGCCTCTTATGTTCATTCACATGTCGGTGTTAAGGTATTCCTGTGTCAAAGTCTTTTAGCTGTCGCCTGTTGGCATAACATAGGTAAAATAAATATGTGATAAATATTTGATTGTAACAGGTATTACAACAACAACAACAACAACAAGAACAATGTGTATGTTTATATTTTGTTAGGAAATTTATGACAAATATTTTAGGCAATATCTCAAAAGGGATTTATTTGATTTTTGTTTTGTTGAGAGTTTTTCGGTTGGTTATAGATTTAAATGAAATTGATTGGTAAATATATAGGAGAAGAAATATAGAAAAGTGAATCAAATTATTGTCTACGGGCTTGAGTGTTAAGGATTGCTGATGGATTTTAATTAAAATGAAAAATATTTGTAAAGAGGCAAACATGTGTTTTAAATGAATATTAATATAAAATTGTTTTAAAAAAGGGGACGGCCGTGTCTTGATGGTTAAAACATGTGACAACCATGCGGGAGACTAGGGTTCGGTATTTGTCGAAAATAACAAATTTGAAAAAAAACGTATGACTTATCCAAATAGAATGTGGCTTTTGTTTAATATCGTGCCAGTATATTTACTGCTGCTACCCTCATTATCATTTCACATAACACACCGGACATCATACGCATAGATTTTGATCATCGGAATCATCGTTATCTACTCATTGCATCGTCTGGTTTGTTGTTTGTTGGTTTGATATTTCTCTATTAAATTCGTCTTAGCTTGTAGGTTGACAATCTAAGTCGTTGCTCAATTTGTTAAAAACCGTTGAAAAAATCAAATATTCACTTATACAATTATGGGAATTGAATTAATCGGACACAATTTGTGCGTGTTAGAGTCGCTAAAAGTTGGTAATTGTTAAGGTTGCAGAAAAAAGTAAATTTTTTTAAAATTTTTTCACTATTTTTTAAAAGTTTAAAGAAATTTTTAACCATTACATTATTAAGATATCCAATTTTTATACCCGGCCGTGGCATAGTGGTTAGATCATGCGACTACTATGCGGAAAATCACAGGTTCAACTCCTGGCTCCAGTCATCTTAAAAAAATTTTCTTTCATTGTCGGCTCCCCTCGAATGTTGTTGACAGCAACTTCGCAGTATAAGTGTCGAGTCAATCGGCCTGTCTAGTAAGAGCTTCTCAAACAGTGACGTTCGCATTCGTCGATAAACAAGTAGGTGCCGTTAGTTGTGAATCTAAATTAGAAAGTGGGTTAATTCACAACAACGCGAGAAGCTATCCCATACCTCATTCATGGAGTGTAAAGGGAAATTAAGTTAAGTTTTATACCCTTACGCTACGGGTAGGAGGGTAGGAGGGTATATATCATTATATTTATATGTAACACATAAATGATGTCACTTTAGACTCTAGGTTTCTTTAAAACAAATATGATTCATGATTTTTTAAGTCGTTTGAGCCATGTCCGTCCGTCTGTTCAGCTGGTACGCACTATAACTTTCGAAAGACGCAACCAAATGTTTTGAGTTAATATTACTCCAAAACTACTTACGGTATTATAAATGGGCTAAATGGTCATGCCCCTTCTGGTATCTCCCATACAAATGTTCCACTCCGCCCACTTTATAAATCGAAAAATAATATCAATACATCTAACGCGATCGTAGCCAAGCACGATAAAGTTTTGGGGAAAAAACTGAAAGTCTAGCCACGTCCCATCTGGTACCTCCCATACCCAACTGGTCCAACCCATTTTGGTAATCCATTAAAATTATTAATACACCCAATGCAATCGTGCCCAAATTCTGTATTTAGTAAAACAAAATCAGGATAAAGTTTTGAGGGAGAAAATCTAGAATTGTAGCTATGTCCCTTCTGGTACCTCCCACACAAATGTACCACTCCGCCTACTTTAGAAGTCGAATAAATATATTAATATATATATATACTAAAAAATTTAATGTTTTACTGAGGTTGAGGGTATATGTAATTCGGGTTTCCCGACTAAAACTTTCTTACTGTTTTTTTATTTTATTCATAATATTTTTTGTAAATATTGGCGAGGGAGTTATTCAAGCTTTTCGAGTTAAGAAATTGTAATAATGCCTAATAAAAAGACATTAAAACGCAAAATAAAACTCCGGACCCAAATTTTAAGAGATTCTTCTGCTTCTTATTCGGCAGGTTCAACAGAAATTCATCCACCAATTGCCGCTTCGGTCTTTTGCGCTCCGTAGATAGCTCGTTACTGATCCATTCAAAGAAGTCGTGATTGATTCCTGTTTATTGCCGAAGACTTTTCGAGCTGGAGCATTTTACACAATCGTACAAAATGTCAGAGCCAGCGCATTCTGTCTATTTGGAAACGCTTGACTACGTCAATGTTGATAAACAGCATATACGACGACTGTTCTGGCGTGTAACGATGATGGGTCTTAATATTTGCGAAGTATTTTTTCTCTCGAAAACTCTCAGAAAAGATTGATCTGCTTGCATCAGAAAATATTGAAATTCTGTGCTGTATATATACAGGTAAGATCAGTGCCTGGTAAGGTTGGATCTTGGTTTGTCAAGAGAGAGCTTAGTCATTAAATCGCTTGCTTAGCGCATAGAAGCACCATTACTCCTGTCTTGATTTTCAGGCTTACATTATTTTTTTTTGTTTTGGGCGGAACCAAAGTAGACCAAATCATCTAACACTTTATAGATATAGATATATGTTCACTCAGCGTCCCAAACGAACCCGCAGGTTGGCTCCTCCTGGAGGCCTTTGGGAAGTATCGACCCCACGGTCTCGAGAGAACACAATGTGGATCTCTGTCAGGCAAAATGAAGGTAGATGCAGATGTACCTCTTAACGAGCTCCGACCAAGGAGTCTAAAGAGGGTGCCTGAGGGCGGTTTGCCCTAGACAGGCCGCCTGCCTGATCGTTTGGGTAAGGAACAGCTTTGCTGTGTCACGTAGTGGCTGTGTTTAGATCAAAATTCAAGCTGGTAAACTAAGAGTTTTATACTCGAGAGAAATGGAGTTGGGTATCTATTGATACCATACAAGTTTTGCATCTCTCATTTAGCATTGATGTATCTTTTTGGTTGAATGTGGCGTTGAATTCTCAGCGTCTTGGTGATGGATAGCACAAACTTCTAACAAGGGTGTAGCAGCGATTGCAGCGACACTGTTACGTTGTTTCCTTCATAAAGCGAAAGACTATAATTGTTCATGAACCTCTGATGCTCTTCCTATCAAGTCGGACAATAAACAGTGCAACCAGGGATTTAATCGATGATGCCAGTCGGATGTGATACTACGGTACCTAGCAGAAGGTGGTGAAGTGCTGTATAATTGTTGTTTGCAATGTGTGTGAGGATGAAATGGGTTACTGTCCAAATGATAAAAATATAGATATGATAAGACCAAGTAGCAAATAATTAACAGTGGGTGGCCAAAACGGACGGAGTGCGAGCTTCGAGCTTGTACTTGGCAGTCAATATGGTACCCCCAATAAAAATCATGTACTATTTGAATATTTAGTGCATCATTTTCTCCAGTAGAATGACACACTATCGCCCTGTGTCAAATATTTGCAGCTTCGCAGGAAGACCAAACTCATTCATGGCATTAATTAGTTTTTGCCGTATGGGACTGTCGTATGCAGCTTTGTACCCGATAAGAAGATAGTATGTGTCGATCTGCCGTGGTATAGTGTTTAGAACACGCGACTACCATGCGGGATCACAGGTTAAACTCCAGGCTCCAGTCATCTTAAAAAAAATAAAAAATCTTTAATTGTCGGCTCCCTTCGAATGTTTTCGACAGCAACTTAGCAGTATTAGCGTCGAGTCAAACGGCATGTCTAGTAAGAGCTTCTCAAACAGTGATGCATTCGTCGATTAACAAGTAGGTGCCGTTAGTTATGAATCTAAAAATAGAGAGCGTGTTACCTTATTCATGGGGTGTAAAGGGAAATTAAGTTTTTATGTGTCGATCTGCATTTCAATCAATAGAAATGGAATAGAAAACAACATTCGTAAACACAAAATTTGAAAAGAAGATTTTTATTTAAATGTAAATTTAAATTTAGCGGAAAACAAGAGAAATTTTTTAGCCTACAAATTATTCGACAATATTAGATTTGTCCTTTTTACCCCTCATCTTTCTTTGCTTTTGAATTGAAATGAATTATACCACATACTATAGAAAAGTAGGTAAGGGTAAATTACTTAACGTAACCCCCTTTCTCTTCCACAACCCTCATAACATATTTGCTCTTTTACATTTTAAATAAGTGATGCCGCTGACGCATGAGTGATATGCAATTTGCGTAAATTACGTATTCGCTCCATTAATTTCTCTTAAGTGCTGTTACCGACTTCTTGAAATATATATTTCAATGTTAACATAATTCCTTTTGAGGCTTCATACTATAATGCTACCAATAAAAATTACATTATTGCCATTAAACATTACTTTTGGGGTGTCGCTTACAGAGCAGCATTTGAGAAGACATAAACAGTATTATTCACACATAAAATATGTCGAAAATACTTAGAGGTATAACAAAGGCACCCATCCTTACACAGACACATACGCGCACTCAGAGCGATACATATAAATATTACATATACAAGTATGCGAATATATGTTATAGTATTACGTTATGATGATGTTACACGTTACGTTATGACATTTAAATGTCACTTCTAATAACAACACCATCTACTGTATGTCTCTGAAGTGTATTTTTCGCACATTCGCATTCAATCTCTTGCTAAAGTGTTTGTTCTTTTCGCCTTTCGTGTGCCGCTTTTTTTTTCTGCAGCGCAAATATTTCATATCTGAGACTTGAGAAAAGAAAATACGACGAGCACTTGTATCTAGAAATACAAAGACAAACACGCAATTATAGTGACATATACACAGCTGATGAATGCTCACTTAAAGTTTGTTGGTTGCGATAACGAGGGTGGTGTATTAAGTTAAGGTTCAGAAGTGGAGTACCGCCAGTTTCTCTTGAGAAACGTTATATTTTCCAGCATTCTGTGCTTAAGTCGATTATTTGGAAAATTAATTGCACCACTTCATTTCGACTATATTCAAGGGTCAATAACACTAATGTTCCTAGCGTTCATTTAATCGGACTGAAAAAAAATTTCATGTTCATATTGTCGTGTTGTTATTCAAAATGTATAAAAGTTATCCACCAACTTTTCCCCCCTTTTTCATTCCACCCTCTTCACCTAAACACAAATATATGAATTTCTATTCATACAACAGTATAACAGCTTCTGAAGTGGCTGATGTTAGTGTGAGCATAAATTTACGACAAACATTTGTATCGTCAAATACTGAACCAACGTACAGAGAGTACGGGAGCGGGTGACTGCTCCTTTAGTTTTGTGCCATTTTACATGACTTTTGATGTTGTTGTCGTCGTCGTCGTCATTCCATCTAAACTATGTTGAAATGACTTTTGGTCTACTTGACGAAAAGGAAAGAAAACACTTGAAACAAGTTAAAATATATGCTTTAGTTTGCACGTCTTCGAAAAAGGGGGATTTTAGTTGTTATGCGGCAAAAACTAAAATCGTTCGACGGTTTGCCGTATTTCCTTCTTTTCCACCATGCTGTTTTTTTCACTCTTGGATTTCCTGTCGAGTGCTTGTGTGATTGGCACAGGATTTAGATGCGATTGAGTTTCGATACTCGAGTCATTGAGGAAATGAAAAAAATCTCGCATCTTACAAACTGTTTGCTATCAGTTATTTATTACCATAGGGAGACAAACTGGGATGTTATAGTGAGAGTGACATGAGATAAGGAAATTGTTTAAGTGGTTAGAGTATTCACATAAGCGACATTTCTTGTAGTTTTCAAAAGTGTCGTTGTCTAAACAATGGAAAGGGATAAATGGTTTTGGGGGTAAGATTAAGATGGGTAGATGGTAGAAGGGCTGAAGAAAATGTATGGGAAATGTTTAACACTTGTCGTTGGTTTAGTATGGAAATTTTTGTAAATTGTGTCAATATAAGGTCAATGAACTATGCCAAAGTATGAAGTGGTTTGAGTTCACAAGAAGAGCTTTAGTAGGACATGCCTTGTAGTTATAAATGGGTGTACAAAAAACATTTATTACAAGTTTAAAAAGTCTTGCTTTTTTAAGGACCAGGCGGAGTTGTAAGTCTCTATGTAGCTCATAATCATCGCATAATGACACTGACCTACATCATTTTTTCTGCGTAGACTTCTCGATTGACAAAGTTTTTTCTATAGTTTCTATTTGAAACTAACACAGTACAACATATGATTTTGGGACTCAATTCTGAGAACTGAACGTGAAAGTAGCCCGAAAAGAAGAAGCTCTGCAGTATTCGTTTTGTCACGTTACATGCTATAATAATTTAATATCGATTTAAATTTAGTAAGCATCGTATAGGGGAATTTGTCACGTTTTAGGGTCTTTTGTTTGACATAACATAAATACTATATGATTTTCATAAGTAATATTCCACGTTAATCATACGCCACGGAGTACAACTGATTTATTGTAACTATTACAAAATAAACCCAGTTCCTACTCATGTGATGAATGGAAAAGTAAAGCTGTTGCTTATGTAGGGAAACGTTATATGAACAGATTATTGTAATTGTAATTCTTACTTACTTACTTAGCTGGACTTCTTTGTAATCCTATTGGATTATATACTGCACATAGAAAAATATTAAAAGCGCCCCGATCTTTTGCGCTTTTTCTTCAGTTAGTCACACCAAGTTCTGTAAGGTTCTCAGTAACTTGGTCTTTCCAAAGGAGATTTGGTCGCGCCGTCCATCGTGTTCACTGTCGATGACCTTTTGAGTTCAAGCGTTTTCGTCCGTCCATGCGTACAACATAACCTAGCCAACGCAACCGCTGCACCTTAATGCGTCAATGTCAGTGTACAGCTCGTACATCTCATGATTCATACGACGCCGATACTCTCCGTTAACGATGATGGGCCTTTATATTTTACGGAGTATATTTCTCTCAAATAATGCCAGAACCGATTAATGCGCTTGTGTCTTAACCCGGGATTCTGAACCGTACATCAAGACAGGTAGAACCGGTATCTGGCATAGCTGGATTTTTTTCGTGGAGAGAGGGCTCTGTCATTGAATCAGGATTCTTCTCCGGATTTCGAGCCTGACATTATTTGTTTTGTTAATGGCAGAGTCTAGGTGGATAAAAGTATCTACCACCTTGAAATTTTAGTTGTCAACGTTCACGCAGTTTTCAAAACGAGTAGATTCTTTGTTCGTTGAAATTAAAAACTTACGTTTTGTCATCGTTCACCGTTAGACACATTTTCGATTCGTTTTGTATACCTAAGAAGGCTGCAGTCACATCCCGCAGTTTTCTTTATCAGCGTACGCGAGTAGCTTGTGGCTTTTGTTGAATATCGTGCCACTCATGTTTACTGCAGCGTTCCTCTTTATCATCTCCATCACTATGTTGAAGAGGTCACAAGAAAGTCCGTCGCCTTGTTTTAGGTCTCGTCTCGCCATGGCTTCGAGTAATTTCTGTCGTATCAGGCTGTCAAAGGCAGCTTTATAGATTGTACGTGTCGATCTGTTTCTTTTGGGTCTGTTCCAGGATTGATTTACCAGCTCTAAACCCACACTGATAAGGCCCGATCAGGTTGGATAACACTGGTTTTAGTCTTTCACATAGCACGCTCTACAGGACATTATATGCGATGGGTAAAAGGCTGATCCCGCGGTAGTTAGAACACACGCTTGAATCACCCTTTTTTCAGCACATGACATAATACGCTAACATTCCAATCATCGGGCATGCACTCTTTAAGCCAAACCGTAGGAGCTGGTGCATGCTCGTTATCAGCTCCTCGCCACCTGACTTAAAAAGAGCTCTGCCGGAAGTCTGTCGGTACCGGCTGCTTTATTATTATTCAGCCGCGATATTGCTCTTCTTACCAACGTGACTTGGTGGTGGGCAATCTAAGGCGTCGTCGACAATTGGCGTGATACCTTCACATGTGCTGCCTTTTGGAAGCAGCAGTTGCTGGAAGTGTTTTCTCTATATATGCAGCACTCTCTGCGTATCTGTTACCAGATTTCCATTCTTTTCCTTACATGTGGGGAGCCCATTACCGTAGCCTTTTGCATTTGTTTTCTTGTAAAATTTTCGGGCCTCACCTCTATCCCTGTATCGCTCTATATCCTCGTTCTCCCGTTCCTTCTTCTGACGTTTTTTTCGCCTGAATAGCTGTCTCGCCAGTTTTGCTTTCTCCTTGTGCCGTTCCCTAACAGCACGGGTTGGCTGTAGCGTTGCCCTATAAGCAGCATCCTTTTCCTTAGACGCTATACGACATTCTTCATCGTACCAGGATTCGTCTGAGCGCCGCTTTTCATATCCTAGCACCGTTGTTGCGGCGGTTGCCATGGTTGTCACTGTGTATCGGGAACGTCAGAAGTAGAGGCGTTGTGTCGTAGTAGTTGGGAGAGCTGGTTGAATTTGGCAGTGGCTATCTATGGGGTTTACAGCTTCAGGATATTCAGCTTTCTTTGTGTTTGGTTACGTCGGACGTTCCAGGTGCATATCCTTAAATCATGGTCTTACCTCGTTTGCGGGTGTCGTCTATATTTGGGGGGTTCCGTCTGTTACTTTTTCTTACTCGTGTTTTCATAGCTAGTAAAATACCTGAAGGCGGATGACTATCCCAAACATCAGGATTCGTCGCTCACTACCAGGTGCCACCACGAAGGAGGTTGTGAGTCGGCTTGAGATGCAAAATTCATTTTACATCCCCAACGGCACCGAAGACTTTTACATATTTGTTCATAATTCACATACGTTTTTTTTCTCTCTCGCACGATCATTATCCATCTATCAATAAGTGAGCGTATAATGAACATACACCACATACTCCTAATACAGCTTATCAATACATTCATACAACATTAATTCGTAGCATCAACATTAACTCTCAACACTTGTGTCAACAATATATTTTCACACATTTTTCAGCCACTAGCCAACAACACGTTTATATAATTATTATAATAAACATGATGCACTTTAGAGAAGTGTAGATAGCGTGATTGCCATCATTATAGCTTCTCTATGTCTCTCGCCTCCCTCTCCCTCCACTGCTTTCAATTTATTGAATACTATAAAGTGTTAAAATCTAATTAGAGTCACAGTGGTTTTCATGATGCTCACACATAGCGCAAACAAACCACACAACATAACTGTCAATAAAACCCTGGCTAAAATGATGTTTTTCACGTTTTTCTTTCTGCATTAGCGTTTTTACGTCTAACGCAATAAATATTTAAATGTGAGGGAAAAATGTGCTAACCGACATTTTTCTGTGGTCGGCGAAAAACAAATTAAAATTGAAATTATATTTTAATTTGAGAACTCAGTCATTGGTTATACGTGTTGGCGTATGTGTGTGTGTGTGTATAAAGTTGAGCTTTGTACAAATTGAGTTCAGCATTAGTATGTACGTGTGTGTGTGTGTGTGTGTGCTGGGAAGCAACAAAATGTAATTGCTTTCAATAAATATTAAATGTACATTTTTATTTCTGTGTCAATGATTTTCTAGGAAAATTACTAAAAAGTTCATTATTATAAATTGAGTGATATATGTGGCTGGCATAATGTTTATTAACACTGAAATGTGTTGCTAATTAAAATTGAAAAAAAAAAATATTTTTTAATGATTACTAACTTTAAGGATACCATTATTTTTTTCAACATTTGAAAAAGTTTTATTAGAAAAAACTTTTTCAATTTAACAGTAATGCTTGGATATTAATGGGTTATTTTTTTGGGAACGACAGTGACCTGAAGGTCAAAACATGCGAAAATCATGAGCTCTGTCACAGTCATCTATTTTTCTTATATCTACGGTGTTACAAACAGCAACTTTCGAACAGTCGAGTCAATCGGCATATCTAGTTTTTGTAGAATTATGACACCCTATAGAATTGATACTGCTGGTAAATTATTGTTGATGTTGTTAACAAAATGGTTCCTCGAGTAAGTATGGAAACTAAAACTTTTTCGTTTAACATGAAAATAGTTTTACGTACTGAATAATAACAACAGATTTTCATACGAATTTCACTAACTTTCGTTTGCTACAAACTCCATCTGCAAGGAAATTAGGTCATATATTTTGAAGCTTATTAAATAAATTTTATAATGTCAATATAATATAACCTGATTTCGCATTTCTCATCTACAGTAGATTTTAAAAAAATTGCATTAAACAATAATAAACAAATGCCACCATTTGGCTTGTCAAACAATGTGATTTAGAATTCCGTTGCTATTTTGTTGTTATCGCATTTGTGTACAATAACTACATAACATTAAATATAATCTCCCATAAACACATTTAACAAAGGCTGCATATAAAATGCAACTAAACATTTGCATTACGCAACATGATAATCTACATAATGTAGATAGCAACAGAATTACAAAACCAATACAAAAATATTTGTGCAATGTTGACATTTTATTTAGGCTGATGTGTGTTTTGTGCATAAATGAATGTTCATTGTGATGTATTTTATATTTATTTGCATATTTTAATCTATATAATATTGCCATAGACAAATGCAACTAAACAAAAAGTTTTTGTTTCAATGGATGCAAACTATTTTAATTTAAATTGTATGTAAGTGTTACCACAATTTTTAAATTATGTGTGATTTTCATATATATTAGTTACATAACATGTGGAGAACATTAGGTAGGCGCGAATGAAAGTGTAATGCTGCAACTAAGGACATCATTAATATATTTTCATCGACGAAAATTGGGTGCAGCTGGGGATGTAAAGTTAAACATACATCTCAAGCCGACTCACAACCTCCACGTGATGGCACTGTTGTTTCGTGGGCTAGCCATATAGCCCATACTATCTATGAAAACACGAAAAAGAACCAGTAAGATAGTTTCAGTTGGGAAAACTGACATACATATATCCTCACCCTTAGTATTATTACTTGATTTATAAAGTGGGCGTAGTGGTACATATGTATGGAAGGTACCAGAAGAGGCGCGGCTAGACTTCCAGCTGTTCTCCAAAACTTTGTCCTACTTGAACTTTACTAAATACAGTATTTGGGCACGATCGCCTTGGGTCTATAAATAATTTTAATTGATTTCTAAAGTGGGCGGAACCAGACGGGTACTTCCAGTTTTTTTCTCCAAAACTTTATCCTGCTATATCTTTGATAAATAAAAAAATGTGGACATGATCACATTGGGTGTATTGATATTATTACTCGATTTCTAAAGTGGGCGGATTGGTACATTTGTAGGGGAGGTACTAGAAGGGAAAGTACTAGAAGGTACCAGATTTTTTTCTCCAAAACTTCAGCCTACTTGAGCTCTACTAAATACAGAAATTGGGCACGATTGCGTTGGGTCTATTAATAATTTTAATCGATTTCTAAAGAGGGCGGAACTAGACTGGTATGGGAGGTACCAGATGGGGTGTGGCTAGACTTCCAGTTGTTTTCGCCAAAACTTTATCTTGCTATATCATTACAGATTATAAAATTTTCGCACGGTTAATATTATTAATCAATTTCTAAAGTATACGCAGTGGTGCATTTGTATGACAGGTACCAGAAGAGGCGTGGCTTGACCGCCAGTTTTTCTCCAAAACTTTATCTTGGTATAGATTTACTAAATGCAGAATTTGGGCACGAACGCGTTAGGTATATTGATATTATTACTTCTAGTGGACGGAATGGTATATTTGTATGGGAGGTACCAGAAGGGGTGTGGCCAATGGCCATGTGGCCCATATGCAAATGCTGTAAATAGTTTTAGGGAAATATTGACTAGTGCAAAGTTTCTAAACATTTAATTGCGTCTTTCGAAAATTATCGTGCGTACTAACCGGACAGGCAGACAGACAGACGGACAGACGTGGCTGAAACGACTAAAAAAGTCTTGAATCGAATTTGGTTAAAATAATCCTAAGGTCTTAAGTGACTCATTCTATGTGTTACACTTTTTGGTCTTATCAAATGATATATACACTCCAACCCGTAGGGTGAGGGTATAAAAAGTAACAAAGGGAACCCCCAACCCCCTCAAACATTAAAAAAACCGTGATTTAAGGATATGTACCTGATACGTCCGGTCTCTCTATGAAGAAGGTGCTACTATCCAACTGACCCCAAAAAGGCAAACTTATCGATAGCCACTGCCTACTCTAATCAGCTCTCCCCACTCCTAAGACACAATGCCTCTACTTCAGATGTTCCACATACACAGTGGGAGCATATGATGCATGAAAAACAGCTCTCAGACATATCCTGGTATTATGTAAAATGTCATATAGCGTCTGAGGAACAGAGTTATGCCTACAGGGCAACGCTACAGCCAATTGTGACCCGCGTTGTTGCGGAACGCACAAGGAGATATTCACGGAATTCAAGCAGAGCTCTTTAACTCCGTTGACGATGACTTGATAACGAGCATGTACCTGCTTCAATGCACGGTTTCGCTTAATTAGTGCATGCTAGATAATTTGAATTGAGGCGTATTATGTTCTATGCTGAAAAAAGGATCAACAAGGGTGTGCTTCTATGCTTCTATGTGTGGGTAAGCTATTAACCCATCGTAAATAAGGTTCTGTTCTGCAAGTGTTATCCAACCTGTTCTGGCCTTACCAGTGTAGCTTTATACCACGTAAATCAACAACTGACCAGTTATTCACACTGCGGCAAATCCTGGAAAAGACTCAAGAGAAACATATCGGCAGTTATTAACTTTTAGTCAGCTATTTAGCTGCATGGACTGTCCGTTACGGCAGAAATTACTTCAAGCCATGGCTGAGTTTGGTATCCTTTACGAAATGACACTGTCTGTGACTTCAGTGGCAAGGACCTTACGGAGCCATTTTATACCAGACAATGTCTATGACAAGGCGAAAGCATATCGAAAGACCTCTTAAACATAGTGATGGAGATAATGGTAATGAGGAAAGCAGCAGCAACGATGTTGAATTTTTGGTCAGTTTGATCCCCCAAAAATGATAAGTGTTTGCAAATTTTGGGATAGCCAACGTTTGAGCACGATTAGAGTATGTTAACCCGTGCCGCTGGGGGCTTGAAAGTTTTAAAGCTCCTATAGCCATGTTTGGGAGGCATAACTAAAGAATGAATCCGAAGATTTAACTTGTTTTTTTTTTCAATTTTGAATTTTTTAAGGGAGATTTTAAATTTTTTTTTCATAAAATAATTAAACAGATTAAAAGAATTTTAATTTCTTAATTTCGGGTTTTAATTCAGTTGTGGTTTATGCCTCCCAAACGTGTTTATAGGAGCTTAAAAACTTTAAGCCCAATGCGGCCAAAATCGTGCTCAACCTTTGGCTATCCTAAAATCTGCAAAGACTTATCATTTTTGGTTGTCAGACCAACAACATTCTACAATTTTTACCCCATATAACTTGCGGTCACTCTAATGCGTACGCTGATACCTTTAAAATCATCGAACAAAAGCTTTAGAATGTAACTGCAGCCTTCTCAGGTAAACAGAAGGAATCAGCTAAAAAGGTCTAACGGTAAACACATCAAGGTACAGCGGTTGTGTTGGCTAGGTGATGTTGTACGCATGGTTTAAAATGCTCCACCTCGAAAAGTCTTCGGCAATGAACTAGATTAACGGTGCAGAAGAGGGCGACAAAACTCCGTTGAAAAGACTATATTACTGAAAACCTTGCAGAACTTGGTGTGACGATTTAAAGTGCATATAATACTTTTGTACGTGCGGCATATAATCAAAATATACGACTGCTTGGAAGAGCCAATTAAGTATGATTCGGGAAATAGGCTATTTTTTATGGGATGTACCAGTGGGGGCAATATAACATGGCCCATTTTTATTTATCACTAAACATACAATAAACTTTTAGATTGTACAAAATTTGACTCTTGAACTTTGGAAAACAAACATCACTGAACACTATACGGTAACGCCGGCTCCTTGGTCATTATCAAAGAATGATGGGCCCATTATGTCGCCATGCCCAAAATCCCACCAAACATTCAGTCGTCGAACATGCATCTTACATAACTTAACATAATTTCCCTTTATACCCCCTGAATGAGGTAAATGATAGCTTCTCGCTTTATTGTAGTTTAACAGGCTTCTATTTTTAGACTCACACAACTGGACCTACATATTATAGACGAATCAGAAAGTCAGCTTTAACTACGAAGTTTGAGAGATATCGCATCAGCAATGTTGTGTATGTTGTGTTTCAAATGATGATAATTAATCGATCTTATGAGTGAAATGAAAACAAACTTAACCCAATAGTGACGACTGTTACCATATGGTAACGTTGACAGAGTTTGACAGAGTATTGGTTTTTGTTATTTGAGAAGAATATCAAATGCCATAAAAACGTATTGGATGAATTATTTTGTACCTTACTTACTTACTTACTTAAGTGGCCAATTACAATTTACGAAACGTAGTTCATAAATTTGAGGCCTGAAGTAATAAAGATTTCCACACGCTTCGGTCTTCTGCGTGTGTTCTCCAGTTAGTCCTACCAGATGATGGCACATCGCCTACCACTTGGTCCTTCCAACGGAGTTTGGGTCTCCCTGCTCTGCGCCGTCCTTCAGGTTCGCCTTCAAACACCTTTCTCGCTGGAGCATTTACATCCATCCTGGCAACATGTCCCAGCCATCGAAGTCGTTGGATTCTGTCTCTTTTAGCTACGTCGATGTTGTGGTAAAGCTCATACAGTTCATGGTTCATCCGATGGCGAAACTCGCCTTCGACACAGATAGGTCCATATATTTTTCGGAGTACTTTTTTTTTGAATACTCCCAGGTTTTGTATGTCCGTTGTAGTAAGCACCCATGATTCGGCAGCATACAACAGAACAGGTAAGATAAGCAGCTGGTATAGCTGTTTCTTAGTATTCCGAGAGAAGGTGTTGTTACTAAAGTGCTGCCGAAGTCCGTTGAAACATCTGTTGGCTAGCACTATTCTCCGTTTAATTTCTTGGCTGACATTATTTTTCTTGTTGACGGAAGATCCGAGGTAGGTAAATTCGTCGACTACCTCAAAACAATAATTGTCAACGTTCTCGGTGCGTCCCCATCGAGAGGACTCTTTGTTCGTCGAAATCATTATTTTTGTTTTGTCCTCGTTGACCGCTAAACTCATTTTTGCTGACTCCTTTTCTAGTGATGAGAAAACTGCAGTAACATCCCCCAGATTTCGGCCAATGATGTCTATGTCATCGGCATAGGCTAGTGGCATGTGGCTCTTGTGGAATATGGCGCCAGACATGTTGATACCAGCCTTTCTCATCACCTTCTCCATAACTATATTAAATAGTGTACAGGACAGGCTATCGCCCTGCCTGAGACCTCTTTCCGTGTTGAATGGTTCACACTGATCCTTACCAATCTTAACCGAGGATTTTGTGTTGTCTAAGGTACATTTGCAAAGTCGAATCAGCTTTGCAGGAATACCAAACTCAGACATGGCCTCATAAAGCCTATTCCTTATCGGAGAGCCGAAGGCAGCTTTGTAGTCGACAAAGAGGTGGTAGGTGTCGATCGGCTTTTCATGGGTTTTTTCCAGGATTTGTCGTAAGGTGAATATTTGATCCGTCGTAGATTTGCCAGGTCTAAAGCCGCAAAGGACCAATTGAAAGGACCTTGTACGCAATTGATAATAGGCTTATTCCACGGTAGTTCTTACATTCACTACGATCTCCTTTTTTGTATATGGCACATAACAGACTGAGACTCCAATCCCCGAGCATGCTCTCCTCTTGCCAGATGTTCTACATGAGCTGATGCATGCTCCTAATCAGCTCCTCCCCGCCAGCCTTAAACAATTCAGCAGGGAGACCATCGGCTTCAGCAGCTTTGTTGTTTTTAAGGCGGGAGATTGCCACACGTATCTCGCTCTGGCTCGGAGGCGGACAGTAAACACCATCGTCATGGATTGGAGCGGGGTCTTCAGGAGTGGTGTCTGCATCCAGTAAATTTTTAAAATGATTTCTCCATATCCTCAGAACGTTATCCGGGTCCGTCACTAGCTGACCATCGCTGTTCTTGCAGGAGGGTAACCCTGTTCCACGCATTCTCGCCTTAACTCTCTTGTAGAATTTTCGGGCTTCCCCTCTGCTTCGGAGCAACTCTGTGCACTCATCCTGCCTCATCTTCAGCTCCTTCTTTTTCCGTCTAAAAAGACGAGTTGCCTCTCGTCTCTTCTCCCTGTGCCGTTCACGAACAGCTCGCGTTGCCATTGGCTGCAGTTTCGCCCTGTATGCAGCAACCGTCTCTCTCGTGGCATTGCGACATTCATCATCGTACCAGGCATCTTCTTGAGACGGCTTTGAGTACCCAAGTACGCTTCTCGCAGCCCGTTCTAAGGAGTCGGCTATATTTTGCCACTGCGAAGTTATATTGTCAGGGGTTGGAGCATTCCGCAGCAGTTGAGTTAGGTGGTTGGAGTAAGCGTTTGCTACCTCTGTGGTCCGCAGTTTACCGATGTCCAGCTTTCGTTGTGCCTGGTTACGTACGTTTTTCGCCATGCTTAGCCTTGTGCGTACCTTAACTGCGGTAAGGAAGTGATCGGAGTCAATGTTCGCACCCCTAATCACTCGTACGTCCAGAACACTCGATTCGTGCCTTCCATCGACTACCACATGATCAATCTGATTCCTCGTCAATTGATCTGGAGATAACCACGTTGCCTTATGAATATTTTTATGGTCAAATCTAGTGCTGCTAACTACCATATTTCTTGCCGCAGAGAAATCAATCAGTCCGATGCCATTGTTCGACGTTTTGGTGTGCAGACTGAATTTTCCGATGGTAGTTTCCCTGCCTATTTTAGCATTAAAATCGCCAAGTACAATTTTAATGTCATGGCTCGGGCTACGGTCATATACATTTTCTAGGCTCTCGTAGAACTCGTCTTTGTCCTCATCGCTTTTCTCTTCTGTCGGAGCATGGGCACATATAAGTGTTATGTGGAAAATCTTTGTTTTGACTCTTATGGTGGCTATACGTTCACACACGGGGTTGAACCTTGAGACTAGGTGTCGCAGTCTCTTGCCAATCACAAATCCACATCCAAACTCGTGCTTGTCCGCATGGCCACTATAGTAGATGTCGCACGTCTTCATGCGCGAGCACCCGTGTCCCGTCCACCGGATTTCCTGTAAAGCGGTTATGTCAGCCTTGTATTCTTCGAGGACTTCCGCCGGTTGGATAGAGGCACCTGGTCTATACAGTGTTCTAACATTCCAGGTGCATATCCATAAATCATGGTCCTTAATTCGTTTGCGGTGGTCGTCAACATTTTGGGGGGTCCATTTTATTCTTTTCTTACTTCTTTTCATTGCAACAGTTTCTACGTCGGTGGCGGGTTGCAAGCCCAGCGCACCACGTCGCAGTTTTCTCCTCCTGGCAGGATTTTATAACAGCCGCCCATTCTGGGTCAGACGCTTACCAGGGTACCGCTCACTCTGAGCAGACGTGCCTGGGTTTTAGGTTTCGCCCCTCACAGTTAGTCGTGCTCTAATGGGTGTCAAAGGCACGCTTCCAGGCGTCACCACGTGGAGGTACTCCGTCCGCAGTAGTACTACGAATACGGAGCTCTGTTAGTAGACTTTGTTGAAAATGTGGCAACACAATTTATGAATTATATATCACAACCCTTCTCATAACAAAGCAAGCTTTGAATTCCCTTTGTTTTTCGTTTTTCTTATGTTCATTTGTTTTTCTATGATACATACATATTTAGTTTTTATCTGACCGCGCAACTGAAAACTCCTTAATAAATATTATATTAGAACTCTGCAAATTGTGTGTCTTTTCCTTTAAACATTTAACAGGTTATGGGCCCAGACAGCCATAACTGCATGTGAGACTGTGTGACAATAAATTCTGTGTGAATTATTGCAAGGAAATTTCTGTGTGAAATATAAAGGAAAAGAAAAATATTCAATATGAATATAATGCAAATTGACAAACTCGACGACAAAAATTATTTGACTTGGTGTATACAAATGAAAAGTGTGTTGATACATGCTGACCTATGGGGAGTTACGTGTGGAAGAGAGGTGAAACCTGAAGGGGCAGGAGCTGCTGCGTATGAAACAAAAGATGAAAAAGCATTGGCTTCAATATTTCTCTGTGTGAGACCTACACAACTGAATCATCTAAAGTCGTGTACAACAGCAGCGCAAGCGTGGAACAAATTGAAGGAAATACACCAACCTAAAGGACCGGCGAGAAAAATTATGCTGTTTAAAAGATTATTGTACATGAAAATGCCCGAAGGTGGTAAAATTGTGGACCACGTCAATGACTTCCTCAGTACAATGGAGAATTTAAGTGAAATTGAAGTTCTATTGCCTGATGAAATATTAGTTATTTTGTTATTGTCAAGCCTGCCGAAAAGTTACGAGAACTTTGTTGTTGCGATTGAGTCGAGAGACAACTTGCCTTCGCTCACTTTGTTAAAAGTAAAGTTGTTAGAAGAAGGAGCAAGACAAAACGAAAATGAAAATACAGCAACCGGAAGTGGTGCAGCAGAGACGCTGATGCAGACAAAAACAGATAAAAAACATCAAAGAAAATACAATGACAATCGTGAAGAAAGGAACAAAAACAAATACAGCGAGACGAACAACAAAAAATGTTATAACTGTGGTCAACCAGGACATTTCGCTGCTAAGTGCAAACAACCAAAGAGGACAGATAGAAACTCCTGCTTTATGACACAGCTTATGGCTTTTAACAACAACAACAACAATGGTGGTAATAAGAATAGTTGGTGCATCGACAGTGGCGCAACTAGCCATTTTTGTTGTATGCGTGAGTTGTTTACGTCGTATGAAGAATGTGAAGAGAGAGTTTTGTTACCGAATAACATGTACGTGAAAGCAATTGGTCGCGGCGACGTAGATGTTGATGGTGTTAAAGTAACATTGAAAAACGTTTTGCATGTCACATCAATTCCTCACAATTTTATTTCCGTCGGGAGAGCAACAGATGGTGGAATGAGTGTAATTTTTAAAGACAATTACGTAAAGATAATTAACGAGGACAATAATTGTGTTTTGAAAGCGTTTAAAGAAAACGATTTGTTTATATATGAAAGTAAAGAGGCAAAACAAGACAAAAAGTGCTACAGTGTGACGAAACCGAATGAGGAGGCGATAAAATGGCATAGTCGGTTCGGACATGTAAACTATAATTGTCTAAAGGACATGATAAACAAAAATATAGTACGTGGTATTAAGTTGAAAAATATGCCGAATTCGTTAGAGTGTGCTTCGTGCGCTAAAGGTAAAATATGTGTAAAACCTTTTCCTCAATCGTCGGAAAATCGTTCAGATGAACTTTTGCAAATAATTCACAGTGACGTGTGCGGCCCGATAAATAAAGTTTCTTTCGGTGGTTCAAGATTTTTCGTAACCTTTATAGACGATTACTCGAGGTATATGACGGTTTATTTTCTGAAAACAAAAGACGAAGTGTTTCAAGCTTTCAAAGACTATAAAGCCGAAGTTGAGAAACAAACGGGTAAAAAGATAAAATGCATAAGAACGGATAACGGTCGCGAGTACGTTAATAAAGACTTTGATGCATTTTTACGTGAGCACGGAATTAAGAGACAGTTAACGGTACCGTATACGCCGCAGCAAAACGGTATCGCTGAACGGGCAAACCGTACGTTGGTGGAGATGGCCAGGACCATGCTCATACATTCCGGTTTATCAGAATCGTTTTGGGCCGAAGCGGTAAGAACATCAACATATATCCGAAATCGTACTACGACAAAAATTCTTCGTGATAAAACTCCGTTTGAAATGTTGAACGGGTTTAAACCATCTGTGAGTCATTTCAAGATATTTGGATCTAAGGCTGTTGTGCTTGATAAGACGTCGACAAAGAAATTTTCTCCAAAGGGTACCGAGTGTGTGATGATTGGTTATAGCGAGCAGAGTAAAGCCTACCGCCTGTACAACCCTATCAATCGAAAAGTAATTATAGGTAGAGACGTTGTATTTTTGGAAAATACTTTTGATCGAGATGAAGAATGCAATAATGGTACTGAAGTTCTTGTATGTGGTGATGATGGTGCAAATGCGGTGGAGAACGACGGCGAAGTGGAGAAGGACGACGAAGGTCATGCAAATGAAGAAGATTTAACTATCGTCTACAACGAACCTGAGTTTCCACAACAATCAAATGATTTTCAACAACGTATCCGTGAAGAAGCTGTTCACCAAGAAGCTGTTCATCAAGAAGCTGTCCATCAAGAAGGAGTTCAGCAAGAAGATTTTCATCAAAATATAATTGAACAACCAATCGCTAGAATAGGACGGGGTAGACCCAGAATTCTGCGCGGTGGTTCCAGAGGACGCCCAAGGAAATTATATAACGAACTACATGCTGTGGGTAGATGTGAAATTGAAACACCGGAAAACGTTGAAGAAGCCATAAACGGTCCGTATGCTGGAGAATGGAAGAAATCAATGCAGATTGAGTACGATTCACTGATTAAAAATAAAACCTGGGAGTTAGAAGATTTGCCTGAAGGACAAGCAGCCATTGGATGTAAATGGGTCTATGCTGTCAAAAGAAACAAGGATGGCGGAATAGAAAAGCTGAAGTCTCGACTTGTCGCAAAAGGTTGCAGCCAACGCTATGGGATTAATTATGGTGAAACCTTTTCCCCAGTTGTCCGCTACGCAAATATAAGACTTGTAGTTGGATTGGCAGTAGAATACGGTATTTATTTACATCAGGTGGACGTATCATCTGCGTATCTCAACGGCGATTTACATGATACAGTTTTTATGAAACAACCACCATGTTTTCAAGATACCAAAAATCCTAACAAGGTGCTGAAGCTTAAGAAGTCCCTCTACGGCTTGAAACAAAGTGGCCGTGAGTGGAATTCCAAATTAGATGGAGTATTAAAGAAAATGGGTTTCAGTGCTTGCATTAGTGACCCATGTATATACATTAAACAAGAAAATAAAGTTTACAATATAATTGTGGTCTACGTGGACGACTTAATAGTCGGCAGTACATCTTTGGCTGAGATAAATAACATTAAGAAGTCACTTGCAAAAGAATTTGAAATTGTCGATGGAGGTGAATTGTCTTATTTTCTCGGGATGGAGTTTAGTCGTGAAGGCGAGCTTGGTGCGATAACAATTTCTCAGAAGCAGTATATATTGGATGTGCTGGAGCAGTATGGTATGCAAGATTGCAAAGAAGTTTCAACTCCATTAGATCCGGGATTCCAGGTAAATTGTAAGGATGAGAGATGTAGAAGAGTAGATAAGACGGAATACCAGTCGGCTATCGGAACTTTGATGTATTTGGCTTTATCTACACGTCCTGACATCATTTTATCGGTCACGAAATTATCTCAAATGAATTGCGATCCGCATACGGAACATGAGGCTGCATATAAGCATATATTCCGGTATCTAAAGAAGACTGCAGATTATAAACTTCACTACAAGAAAACTGGTAAACCCATCGAATGTTTTGCGGATGCTGATTGGGCTGGAGACGCCAGCGACAGAAAATCATTTTCCGGTTACGTCTTTGTGGTAGCAGGTTGTGTTTTTGCTTGGTGTGCCAAAAAGCAGAATGTGGTCTCACTAAGTACCACTGAGGCGGAGTATATTGCGATATCATCGGCGGCGACAGAGGCGGTATATGTTCGAAAAGTGTTAGCTGAATTGAATTTTCCTCACAAAGGACCAGTCACAATCTACAACGATAACCAAAGCGCGCAATGTTTAGTGAGAAATCCGACGTACCACTCTAGAAGTAAACACATTGCAATTAAGTATCATCATATTCGAGATATGTACTCCAAGGGTGAGATCGAGGTCAAATATATGTCAACAAATGAGATGATGTCCGATATACTTACTAAAAACTTAAGTAAAGTAAAACATTGTAAATTTTGTAATTCCATGGGTCTATATTGAAATGAAATGTAACTATTTATGTAATGTATTGTAATGTATTTTAATGTAATTAATTAATTAATTTGTGTTGAGAAGGAGTGTTGAAAATGTGGCAACACAATTTATGAATTATATATCACAACCCTTCTCATAACAAAGCAAGCTTTGAATTCCCTTTGTTTTTCGTTTTTCTTATGTTCATTTGTTTTTCTATGATACATACATATTTAGTTTTTATCTGACCGCGCAACTGAAAACTCCTTAATAAATATTATATTAGAACTCTGCAAATTGTGTGTCTTTTCCTTTAAACATTTAACAGACTTGAAGTGCAATTGGCAAGGATCACTCTGGGTTTGCCAAGTTAAACCGATCAGAAGCTTTACCTTGCATCACACTCCCGACGCCCTGGTTTTGTGCCTGGTTTTTTTTATTCAGCTGTTTTAAAGTTGTTACCATATGGTCACAATCTACTCCATTAAAATTGGATATTTTCCTAAAATTTTTTTTTATGTAAAATTTTTTTCTTAACTAATTTATTTGTAGTACTGACAAAACCTTTAAATATTCCCATTATTTCTCTCTCGTCATTAAGAAGATAGGAAAACCAGTTCCTTTTGGATAAGAAATTGTTTGTCAACTTAAAATTAAATTTAAAATAATTACTATGCGACCACAACAGTCCCATGTCTTACGCTTTGGGCCATAGTTATATTGTAGTTATGGAAAAAAATAATCTCTAAATAGAATCAGTAACACAGCTGTAGCAAACATTTGTATGTTATCTAACCACAATTAGATTAAAACGAAAAATCCCTTTTCAGTTATATCTATGAATGTTCTATGCATTCATGTACCCTTTCTTATAAATTATGCATTATTTATATCTATTTGAATTTATATTCTTAACAAAATTGCTGGCATGAATTCCATTCTATGCTATGTACATTTATAACAAAACAACAAAAGATAAGAAATTTGTGGTCCCTGCTAGAAACCATTTTGTATTCATATCCCTACAATTCTGTGAACTCTGTGTGATTAACGTCTGTTTGTGCCATCATGGGTAATGGGGATCCCCACCACAATTGTGTGAGGAGTGGGTAGGTGGATGGATTTGTTGTGTTCATACTGATTTAATTTTGTGCTTTGATATCACATGTCATCCATTACACTTTTACTCTTCTTTCAAGCAGATAGAGATTTATAATAGCTTTTAGTTGTTCTGTGTAATTTACACTCACACTTTTGCACCGAATTATGAAACATAAATTCTCTTGTTTGTTTGTATTGTCTGTCGCCCATTGTAATTGCTATTGTTGTGTGGTAATGCAGCAATTATACGTTCAGCTGCTACTTTATGCAATACAATTGTTAGTTTTTATGACGTGATGCAGATACATATGATGCAGATACCACTTGTGATAAAATCTTAATTTATGATCTTAAACACTGTACGGGGATTTCAACAAGGTAAGTTATGGGTTATTCCATTCGCAAGGATGTTTTTGGGTATGGATTTTGAACATGTTATTTAATTGGGTAATGTTTTTATACAAATTGGATAAATTTCAGCATGAATGGTAATAGGATTACTCACCATTTGTTTGGGTATCAATATGATATGTTATCTGTTAAATGAACCAATGTATCTTCTATGAGTTATTAATACCACTAGAACAGAAGAGTATTGTACCTATTGGTATGAATTACCTAAGGGTGCAGAGCATTGTACAGACTTATTTGAACGACTCGAATCTATAGAACTATATCTATAGAATCTATATGAACTATAGTTCCTACCAAACTGTGCATATGTTCAACTGTACTTCCTTCAACTTCGGCTCTGTTCCCTTGTTATCCGCTGTTATTTTTAATTTGTTTAATATTGCTTATTGTTAACGGCTGCGCTAATATTTATGCACACCCCTCTCTCTGGTGCCGGTCTACAAATTTATGCTATGCGAAAAAAATGGGAAAAATTATCCAAGTGTATAACATTATTGCTTATACACAAAAAAAGCAAAAAACAAATGCTTCACAGTTCATTGCGCTGTTAAATTCATTCAATAAATTTTGCAAAACTAAAACAAATGAAAAGAGAAAACGTCCAAACAAAATCAGGGAGCGTTATTCAAATTTGTGCATAAATTTTTTCGTTTAGCTATAGGGAGAGATGATATTACCACGAATACAAGATAATTTATCATAAATTCTACCCTAGGATATATTGAATAGCAAATTGTGGAAAATCGCTTGTTCAGTCGCAAAAAAAAACGAGTTGGGGGGAAAGTCATGTTAAAATAATTAATGAAGTTCTTATGCAATTGTGACATTCTATTACAAAAAAAAAAAAAACGAACGATAGATTGAAATGAAGTTGTGATAAATTAAATATGTCGCTCGTTACCTACTTGGCATCAGTGGCGAATAAATATGTATGACAGGAATGACATGTTTTGAAAATTTAGTTTGTGGGAAAAGGAAGATTTTAGCAACGTTGTATGAATATAATAATAAACTGTGAATGAATACTAGACTATTCTCAGTAAATCGGTAGAGGCATAATGGTTAGAACATGTGACTACCATGCTGGAGATCCCAGTATCGATTCCCACCTTCATTCATCTAAATTTTTCATTCATTGCCGGACCCTCCATGTTGTCGACAGCAACTTCGCAGTATAGTTTCGAGTCAATCGGCATGCCTAGTAAAAAAGCTTCTCAAACAGTGACGTTCGCATTTGTCGATAAACAAGTAAGTGCCATTAGTTGTGAATGTAAAAATGCAAAGCGTGTAATTCACAAGAACGCAAGAAGCTTTACCTCATTCATGGGGTGTAAAGGAAAATAAAGTTAATTATAAAGGGTGTCGGTGGAAATATGGGACTAATATTCAAATTCTGGAGGCCATTTTATATTAGAATCAGCAGGAATAGTGTCGGGGTCGATTTTCATGCAGAGCAGTGTTACCGAGCTATGATAAAAAAGGGACCTCCACTTTCAATTACTGTGATTGGCTTGAATGACAACAAAAATATATTTTGAGTGGGGGTGGAATGCTCCTAATGACCTCTTGAATCCGTATATCACCCCACTTTTCTTGGGACGTACCTACTTCAGTTTCAGTTACCTACTTCACTTTGTGTTATCATTCAAACAAAAAAAGTAGGCGTCCAGAGAAAACGGTACATAATGTGAAAAAATGGTGGTGATATTCCGATTCAAGATGTCATTTTACATAAGAATCAGCAGTAACAGCGTCGAGCTCACGCTGATTTTTGCTGAGCAGTTTAATCTATGTTATGTCCATAGTAAGTAAAGAAAACGTATTGTCCCTTAGAATCCCATAATTGAGGTATGGGAGAGCTTACCGCATTTCAATTTCTAAATCACATAACGGGACCTACAATTAAACGACGGATTCGAACGTCAGATGATTGAGAACCTTTTACTAGAAATGCCGATAGTCTCGAACACCCAGAGGTTTCAGTAGACAATATGGATCGGACCGTAGACCGATGAAAATGTAGATGGCCGAAACAGGAAATTAACCTAGGTCACCTGCATGATAATCGGTTTTTATAAGCATCATGCCACTTTCGCCTTCATTTTGAAGAGTCCTGCACATATGTATTTGCTTTACAAAGACATCAGATAACTTACTGAAGTAGGCAATGATATCAAGACATATCATCAAAAAACAAACAGTCATACATTAATGCGAAGAGAAACAAAAGTACATTGTTTGAGTTTTTTTCTTCAATCTAAACTAAGAACACTTCTTGTTCACGATAAACTCTTTTAATCTCTTTTCCCTCAAAAATAACAAGCTGCTATTTCAATGAATCTAGTACGGCATTTGAATGTTTTGAAGTCTGCCTTTTCTGATTTTGCTAGAATAATGTGAGAATCAGTGATGTCGTTTTTGCATGTGGGGGACAATCAAAATGTTGTTCTTGCTTTTTGATACACCAAATAGAGTTAACTTCTTTTTACAATAAAATTACATTTGGTTCAATAAATTTTACTCTTTGTTCTATTTGGTACTAGGGTGATCAATTATTCGGGTTTTTGCAAAAACCGGTTTTCGAATTATTCGAAAAATGGCATTTTAAAAAAAACCGGTTGCTTTTTTTGAAATTCACAAAAAACCGGATAATCCGGTTTTCAAATGAATGCCAAATAAAAAATTAAATACAATTTTTGACAAAATAAATTGCATTGAAAAATAACAGAAAGTAATTCAAAAATACAAGAGTAAAGTAAACTTTTAGTTTAATTATAATTACAATGCAAAACATTACAGAGATCAGTTTGTTATTTTAACAAAGACAAACAAAACATAACAATTCATTTGTAAATACTTGATTATATATAAATATATTTAATTTAATTTTTAGTTTTCCCTAAAGTAACTTTTTTAAAAATAAGATACAATTAAAGTGCTTGGGTGTATACCTATTTTATTCTTTGGTTCTTATAAAACTTGCCATTGAAAATGCCCTTTCACTCAATGTACTAGTTGGACTTATTGTGTTCAAGGCGTTTAATAATCTGACAAGGTTTTCAGTCTTTTTGCCGCTCTTATTTATATATAAAAAATCTTCCAAAAGAAAATTTTTGGTAGATTTTTTAATGGTAGTTTTAGGATTTTGAACGTTTTTTATAGCTTTATTTAGTTCTGTTTCTATAGTATTTTCAGAGGCATCAACGATAATTTGGTCATTTAAATCTGTAAACGAATCATGTTCTTCAGTAAATAATCGTGAAAACAAAATGGACGCCAACTCTTTTGTTTCATTTTTACTTGAATATTTTAAAAATGCGTCAATAATTGGGAGTTTACTCGTACTTAAATACAAAAAATACATTTATGTATTTTATGTAAGATATATCCGACCATTCATCGACCACAATAGAGAAGCGCTGATTTTTCTGCTTTAAGTAAATCAAATTTTTCTTTACTTATCTTTTTTGGATAGATAAAAATCATATATTTTCTCCCATATTGTAGTCTCAGAAGCCGGAAGAAGCTGGAAAAAAACATGTACCAGTACACATTTAACACAATTATGAATGAATTTAAATTAAAAGTATCGAACGCCAAAAAACCGAGATTCGACAAAAAATAAACCGGATTATTCGATATTCGAAAAACAGGGATTTAAAAAAAACCGACGGTTTTTATGAGTGAAAAAAACGGAGTAGCCGGTTTTTGAAAACCGAACTGATCACCCTAATTTGGTACAATAAATGTACTTTTTAATACAATACAAAAACTTGTTGGTACAAATAATTGTACTATTTGTTATTATAAATTACTTGTACTAAATTGTACTATTTGGTACCATATATTGTATTATTTGGTACAATAAATTTTACAATTTCGTACTAAATATACCCTTACCATCAGTAAAAACATAAAATTTTGCAAGTATAACAATTTTGGAGAGGTACCAAAAGGGGAGTGGCTACATTTCCAGTTTTGGCTTCAAAACTTTCTCCTGTTATAGCATTCCCTAATACAGAATTTCGGCACGATCGTATTGGGTATATTGATATTATTATTTCGATTTCTAGAGTGGGCGGAATGGTACATTTGTATGGGAGCTAGAAGAAGGAGAGAGGCCATATAGCAAATTTGCAATACTGTTAGTAGTTTTGGGGAAATATTAACCTATGCAAAGTATTAAAACAATGGGTTCCATCTGTCAAAATTTATCGTGCGTACCAGCCGGACAGACAGACGGACAGGGTTCTAACGACTTGAAAAGTCATGAATCGAAATTGGAAAGAAAGAAACCTAGTGTCTTAAGTGACTCCTTCTATGTGTTATAGTTTTAGTTTTTATTAAATGGTACATACTTTCCTACCCGTAGGGTAAGGGTATAAATATAACATGTATAGATTTGGGTTATGTACAAATTGAATACAACTGTAATACTATAATAACCTATAATAACCTAATAACCTATTCTTTGAAAATTGATATTGTTCTTAAAACTTTTCAGCCCAGAACAAGAAGATAATTGAGTTTGGTTATTAATTATCTTGCATTAGTAGTCAGACAAACACGTTAATATTCATATCTTAGCTGCAAATGCAATGATTACAGAAAAAATCCGTAGAATCTTATCTATTATTTAAAGTTTACTTAAGAATTAAACAGGGCCTCTTGTTGATAGTACTACCGGTAACTCCCATAAAAATCCCATATCCTCCCATATCGAATTTCCCAAAAATTAATGTTTTTGCAAAATAATTTGTGAAAGAAATTTCTTATTTGTCAGTCAGTGGAATTTTCTTTACTGTTTTAATTTATCCTTCATCATGATTTTATATTTGACACATTCATAATCCTTACAAATATTTGTTTGTTTCATTACATTATCTACTACTTTACTCACAAGTGACAAATGTGATATATTTACTGAATAAATTTAGTTAAATGTATTCCCGGCAAATCCTTTGTATTAACAACAAATATATTAATTACAACTACTTAAACCCTCTCCTAAGCAACTGTAAGCCTTTACAAAATATGTGATAAATTGTTGGCCATTTTAATCATTTCCCCCCTTAAGACTTTGTTTACTATTCAAATAAGTATTAGATAAGGCAATGAAATGTTGTTAAATAACTATTTAAGCTCGTCATTAATTAAACCCAACAATTACACAAAATGTAGGATATCTGAAAAGATGGAAGATAGATGTGTTGGGATTACGTAAGAGAACTTTTAAGGAAAGTATAAAATATTTCATGTGAATACTTGAGCTGGTTTAGAGGATTATTAAATGTCATCTTTGTGTTAGATATTGTAAGAATATTAATTATGCCATAAACTTATAAAGAAGTACATTTAAAATATGTAAAGTTCATGCCGAAGTTAGAATTAAATTTCAACGTCTGTAGTGGAAAAACTTAATAGACTTAAAAGAATTAATGTAGTGATGATTGAAAAATTTGGGTAGAGTGCTCCGTAAGACCGACATTAGATTATGACCAGCCATGATAAGTATTACATCACGGCTTAGATATAATAGTACCTCCTTTAAATATTTCACGCAAATTTACTGGCCTTGCAGCCTTGACACAATATATTCTTATATAAATATTATAAAATGTCATTGAAACCACCAAATGTTGGAAGTGATAAACCCAACTCAAGATTTTATTTCATATTAATACTTGGACTAATATACGAGGAACTTACAAGTATCTGTTAACATTACTTTTTCAATAAATAAAGACAATACAAATATGAATACTGTAAAATAATTCTGTTTTATATACCACTACACTAACAATTCAACACTCTCAACAACAATTTCTTATTCGTTATCTTTAGTGTGTATCATAATAACACAAACGTTAATAATATCGCCACCAATGCGGTTAGTTATAATTGAGTTTGTGCGTATACCAATCATATGTATCTATAGCTGAGCCACCACTACAGCTGTGTGGGAGGAAATAGTATAGCATTAAAAACTTTATACGTTTCCCAGAAATTGAGCACAAGAGGAAAAGGAAATTGCATTACTCAGACGCACACAAGTAGTGGTGCAGTTGCAGTTACCGCTGTAGTGCAAACACAAAAAATCATAAAACAGTAGTGAGAAAACAATGTAGAGTGTATTTGCATAAATTCTAGAAGAAGAAATGCAGTGACGATAGTGGGAATATGTACAAAAATATAATTCAATAACATAATTATTATTAATATACCTGATTATTACATTAAGCTTAAATTAGGCAAACGGTGTTACTTTACCCTTTTGGAATAGCTAAATTTGACAAAATAAATCCCCTGAATGGTTATTGTGTTGAAATTGGTAATGAATTTGCCAAGAATTGAATAGCCTTTTTTTATAATTAAGAACATTTTATTTTTTGGAAATAGGCTAACTTGTATGAGTGGTACCATTGGGGGCAGTACAACAAGAACCTTTTTAATTTGTAAGGCAACGTTAAATAAACGTTTGTATTATGCCGAATTTGACTATATTCAGTATACTTGCAGCAAAGATATCACAGTTCAACGCCTGATTTTTGGACTTAATTCTGAGAATTGCACTTGAATGTAGCCACAAAAATATGAGTTTTTGCATCATTTGTTTTGTCAAGTTGGCCGCGTTAATAATTTAATGGGCATAATTCGTATGTCTTGCTCAAGGTGGATTTTTAGCACTGTTTCTATATTTCAACACTGTTATATCTCGTTGTTAGGGATTGGCTTTTGCAAATAAAAATTTATTAAAAATTAACTCAATCTGATTTTATTGTAGGGAAGCGTAAAATGAACTAGTTATTTTGGATTAAACGTTGTTGTGTCGCAATAAGCTATTTGTTGTGGTCATAACAAATTATGTGGCGATATGAAGAACGTATGAGTAATGTGAAATTTTATTTATTACTCATACGTAAGTCAGTATATGCAAAAGTAAGTGTAAAGGCGTGTTCAGACTCAAGGAATCTGTCAAAAAATGCGTCTGTCAGGAGTGTTATCGACAACGAATCCTTATGATAATCTAGTTGTACACACCGCCTAAGAATAAGTTGCCGTATTTCATTTACGATTCGTGTGTGGTGAGTATATTTTAGTTTTTTTCCTACGAAAGAAATGAAATCTCGTTTGCAACACTAACTGCACTTATCACAAAATAAGGCCATAAATCTAAAACACAAGCAAAAATTAAATAATTTTGAACCTAATCTCATGTCCTTAAACACAAAACAGACACAAATGATATATTCTGTACGGTATACCGAGATATAATTGTGTTAAAGTGCTAAAAATCCACCTTTAGCGTTACATTATTATTGCAGCTAACTTGACAGAACGAATATGCAAAAGATCTTATTTTTTGGGGCTACTTTCATGTGCAATACTCAGACACAAATCCGTCGTGTCATCTTTCCTGGAAGTGCTTTGAGTCCCAGAAGAGTCCATCGTGTACCCTTACGTGAAAAAATACCTTACAAAGTCCACTAAGTCCCAGTAGAGTTCTGCGAGTTCTTAAATGTTTCCTTCCATTGTCACATTCGGTATTCGCCACGAATGGCGAATGAGCACGACGACCAACATTCAACCAAACACATTTAGGAAACGACAACACAAAGGAAAGTGTAATCGATGCAGTGTGAAGCGATACAATTTTCATTATATCTAGTGCTCCACTTCCGTAAATGATCGAGCATTTTGCTTGGTAAATTCGTTGGTTGCTACCGTAGCGAAATTTGGTCTGTTGAACCAACTTTTGTTGGCTTAACTCGATTATCGGATTATCGGTTGAATCGGACTTGGGTCTATTGGATCGGACATCGCACAGTGGGGTAAAGTCACGATCTGGGCGGCCAAAATTATTTGAAGCAAATTTATGAAGCAGAATGGTAAAATATTACTTGGTGAGACGTAAAAAATAATAATATGTTAACATTCGGAGGGTAGAGGTTGTGACCGTTTTTATACAAAAAATGGTTTTTATTAAAATTATAAGATTCCAAGTATTTCCCATATATCTCCACAAGGTTGCATTTTAGAGGCCTACCTCCCTATAACTTTTTAATCGTCTGGATACCCTCTAACTATAAATGCATAGAGATATAGGACATCCAGTATGTTAACTAAAGTGGTTCAGTAAAACCGCAGAAATTATAGTTCATTCTTCCCCAGTAGGTAAATGGCTATAAAACACAAAACCGCAAAAACCCGCAAAATTTTTTTTTTCCATATGAACAATACGATGTATTAATATACGATTATATATAATCGCAGATTGAAGGGGTGAAAAGGGGTGATGCATAACTTTTTGTCCATAGATCGATTTTGTTACCCATTGAAATTGACAAAAATACCCTATTTTTCAATGCTGCTTTACTAATATGAATTTGAATTATAATTTTATTTAGCTAAGTGTATTAAATAATATTAACCTGCTTTATTATTTTCCATTTTACTTAAATGTTTAAACTAAACACACGCCTTCCCACAGCCTGCTAAAATTGTTGCTTTAACGAGCACAACAAAATAGAAAATGCACAATTAGCAACAAGTAACTTTAACAGCGTGTAGAAAACGAATGTAAGCAAAATGGAATGAAAAAATAACGGAATCTAGTGAAGCATTTTGTTCTCTTTACCCTACAATCGGAAATTATTAAAAAACATTGGTTTTTGAGAAATCGAATTTTGGCCGCCCAGATCGTGAATTTACCCCACCGTGCATCGGTCTGTTGAATCGGAGTATGGTCTGTTGAATCGGAGCATGGTCTGTTGAATCGGACTTCGGTCCGTTAAATCGGACTTGGGTCTGTTAAATCAGACTTCGATCTGTTAAATCGGACTTCGGTCTGTTGAATCCAACTTCGTACAAGAAGATACTCTTCGTTCCTGTAGCATTGTATTAGAAATTAGCACCGTAGTATCTTGGTACTAACACTTCATTGGTTCGGTCGCGATTTCGGAATTCATACAACTACGAGTTGCAGAAGTCTACTGATGAACACGAGTAACCACCACGATCTTAAGTTGCGGATTCCAAACTGATTTACGACAAAAGCCGAATCATCGATACTACCACGAGCTGCAGAAGTCGTTTAGCTTAAAAACGCGAGTCACCCCCTTGATCCTGAGTTGCGGATACAAAACTGATTTGCGACGAAAGCCGAATCATCGATACAACCACGTGTTGCAAAGGTCGATGTGTCCCAAAACCGTTGCTGTCACAGCCATAGGCCTCATCAATACTCGTCGAGCGTATACTAAAAGTTCTCGATTATCAAATACCGGCCTAGGTACAAATTACAGTTCTTATTCCGTAAAGTTTTGGGAGTCCTTCAGGGGACCCTGGCGACAACTAGACTTACCTCAGCCGACGAGAAAACCACGTTACAACCAAATTTAAAAACATTTGTGCGGATAGGTAATATTTTATTCGAAAAAATTGATATTGTGCATAAAATCATATTGGGTTGTATGGGCGTTAGGCGATAGGCGTGGCCGAAAATTGACATACATCTTTTTATTATTCTTCAAAAGTGCGAAAAGATCGATTTGGATTGTATGAGCGGTGGGCAGTGGGCGTGGACGATTTAGTTTAAATTCCAGTTTAATCAACATAATGTTTGATGTTAACTTTCAATAATTTCGGATCACACCTTTTAGTTTTTGCACAAAAATGTATAAAACGATCCCATCCTGGGCGACTCAAGAAAACTGTATATGATGGGGCAAAATGGGTGTGAAACTCGGATTTAGGAGTTTATTTGACATAAGAATCAGTAGTCATAGTGTCGGAGCATTTCGACCAGTGTAATTTGTTTTATTTAAAATTTTTGCCAACATTTCTGATAACATTAAAGGAGTTTGGCCGTAAGTTCAACGGACTCTCGGGTATAAGTCTTTTAATATACAAATTTAGTTAATGTATTTTTGTGGTTCTGTTTGGTGTGTTTTTGACAAGTTTGTAATGTGTTTTTAGTCCATTTCAACAGAAACACAATTTTTTATAATTCCATGAAAGCAAATGCAATCACTTTGCCCCAATACACTTTCGAAAATATATATTTCAGACCAAGAAAATATGTTTACATCATCTACACATCGATTCACTTGACTTGCTGTCAGGATTTGGCATTTACCAATTATTATATCTCACCACAATCAATAGAATAATTAAACTGCTTTAAAGCAAATTCAATGCAAAACAGACATTTCTAATTTGAGGTCAATTTACAGTGCACATCTCTCTTGCAATTCTCGGTTACACGTTTATTTTTAAAGTTCCAAATGATTCAAGATACATTTGCAGGATTTTAATGAATGAATAAACTAATGAAGCAGAATGAATGAATTGTAAATCTGAATGTAAAAATGTTGGATATATTTGCTTGGCTAGGCAGGGGGGGAGGGTGAGGCCAAGAAGTAGGTGAGTGTTTGCACCACATTTGACCCAAATGTGAGTTCAGAATTTACAACAAAACTCCTTTACAATCGCCAACACAAGCGATTGCACACGAACACAGATCTGTATTATCCTAGCAAAGTATCATGTGAGCATAAGGATGGTTATCAGCAGTAGTGAAATCATCATGGTCTGTTTGTTTGTAGGGGTTTATGTTTGCACATGCGAGAGAGTGGGTGTAAGCAATTGTGTTGTTGCAATGGTCGCTGCAGCAACAACACAACAACATTGTGCTGCTGTTTAAGTGTGTTAATGGTACCATAGATTTTGCAGTCATTAGCTGTGAATGCACATTGAAGCTGCCATTGTGATAACAATTTGAGTTTGTTTCAACAGAAAGCCGTTTTGTTTGTTGATCTTTGTGTGGCATGCATACATATATATATGTGTATATGTTTATAGCTGGTGGTGGGTGTGTGAGAATTTGTGCATGCTGATGTTTGTTTGAGTACTGACTTGTCTGTGTAAATTGCATAAAAGTCGTAAAAATGTTGTGGTCTTCATCCTTTTAGACCATTTTAGTTCTGCCACTTTTGTATCTTTTGCTTTGAAATAAATAAACAAGTACATTTGTGTGCCATTGTTAATGGAACAAATAATTGTTAACGTGATTGCTACTAAGGATAGTTTTTTTTTGTATTATTTTGGGTGATGTGTTAAGAATTTGATGGATTAAACGAATACAACAGCAACATGTTATTGAAGCCAATATATCAGCATATTGTCGATAGTGTTGTTAATTATTACAAATGTTGTGTTTTGAAAAAGTTATAATTGCACAGTGCTTCAGAACACGCTGTGTATATGAACCAACTCGTGACATTTATATGAAAAAGTTTTGTATACTTTTAATAAAAGTCAACGACACACATTTAAAACAAACTTATTAAATAATAAAACTATTAAGTATTAAAAATATATGTATGTTTCGTTTGTATCAGACACAGTACACCCATCCGTCATTTTCACCTGTGGTCACAGCAAAAACTAGTTAACTAAGCTTTTTTGAATATAACTCTAAGCTAACATCAGCTTATGAGTAGATGTAATATAACTTTTTATTCAAAATCAAATAAATCAGAAAATATAACTGACGGCGATGTAGTAATTTAATTTTTTGTTGTACATAGTCGATGATGGTATACAAACTGTTGTATGGTTCTGGCACAAGAACCAATGCAAAGGAACCAAAAAAAGGTTCAACATTGTAAAAAATGAAGAATAATAAAATGTCTACATTTCAATGTTATCTATGGCAAGTAATTTGGAAGATTTTCTTAAATCAAAACTGAAGGAAAATATGGCTTTAAAGGAAATTTTAATAAGAGTAAATTACAAGAGGTTAGCATAAGTTTTTCTATGACTGAACACTTATACTGAAATTCTAACTATTGCAACGCTTTAAACTGAGGCATTAGTATAATGATTTAAAATATTTCATAGTGCATTTTAAGTAAAATAAAAGCATTAAGTTAAACTTATTTCCCCTTTTGCATTCCATTACTAAGATATATGAGAGCTTCTGAAATTTCCTTAAATGTTAACTAAAATTTACCCTAAAATACTTTAAATTATATTTTCTATTTTTTCACCGCCCATACATATCGCTGCATATGCTGGCGACAGTTGTCCTCTGGCGTTTTGGTCAAGTTTGCAGGTATCCAACTGAGTTGCTGGACATTTCTGTTTTCAATTTCAGATTTGAAACTCTTTCTTTATGCAGTTTTTTTATTTGTTCTGTCAACATTTTCGTTTCCGCATTTTAAGGTTTTTTGTTGTATTCTAGCTGTCTGTTCCTGTTGCTATTGTAACAGTTGGTGGTTGTTGGAAAGTACACAACATTTTGCAATAGAATACAAATGAAAATATAAAGCACACCAATTGATAGTTGTGGCAGTAGAGGTATGTTGAAAAATGGGCATGATAACTACCTAGCCTTAATAGAAAATAGCTAAAACTATTACAATTTAAGATGATTTCTTTAAATAATATAAGCAAAATTGAGCTGGATATCTGCTATGAAACATGATAACTGTTATGTCGTTCAATATTCATAATTAATTAGTATCACATATAAACGGATTATCTTTGACAATTGTTTTTAGTCAGAATGTTCAATTACCTTCAGCCGCCTCAGCGGCTTTATTACTGCTATATATAGATCAGTATTATGGAGGGTAGACTTGGTTTTAACAACATGTCATCGATTTTTAGTTAGCTGATTATGTTGCTTCAACATTTTGTACATTAGATCATGATTAATTGAAGATATAAGTATTCCATAGAGATTATGATCGTTTTCTAAACGCTCTATAAGACGATGAACCAGGGTAGCATCAGTTCCCGTCCCTAGTTTTAGGTTATTTGTATGTATATATCCTGCAAGTTTTGTATGGGGTTGGCCGTGATACCTGATTGGCATTTTTTGATGTGCCTTGAATCGGACATTCAAGGACTTGCTTAGTTTCGATGCAGTAGTTTTAATCGATTCTTTTTATAGAAAGTCGCTAAAATATCCTTAATAAACATACGGCCTTATTCATAAAAACTTATAAGAGGTTTATAAACCATTTTTAAGCAATTTTCGAGAAAACAATATTCATAAACGATTCACATCTTCAATAAGTTAAAGTAGGGTTGTCTCTACTTTAAGCATGCTATAACTTGACGTTTGTACAATTTATTGCATATTTATGAATTTGAGATCTTTATTTTGAGTTTTTCTGCATTTTTCCTATTCATTATGTAGGAAATTTCCTTCTTTATCATTGCACACATAGAAAAGTATTTAAAATTACACTTTTCATTCATGAATTGTATTTTGAAAAATATTTCTCCAAAATCCTTCAAAAATAATTTGTAAACAATGAAATAATATTCGTGATGTACAAACAATCAAAACAAGGAAACAATGTAATCGGTATCCGAATATAATTTTAACATGAGGAAAAGAAAATCAAATTTTTTAATATAATTTTTATTTTAACGTCTTTCTTATCATCATGAGAATCGTAGTCAATGAAAAATTGTGCTACAATAATGTTTATAGTTAATATAAGTGCAAATACATATTTGGTATCCGATTATTAAGCTTTTTATCCGATTATAAAGCTGTTTTTGTACATCATTAACGACCAATAACAGTTGGCGTTGCCACCTGAACACTTACAGCTAAAGTACTGATAAAAAACGTTTATGAATAAAATTTCTTATTAAAGGTTTGATAGAGCTAAAGAAAACTTTAGCTAGAGAACGCTTCATACCTACTTTAGAAATTTTTAATGAATATGGCCGATAGATTATAATTCTTCCTCTTTCTCTTTCTCTTTCTCCTTCTCTTTCTCTTTCTCTTTCGCTTTTTCTTCCTCTTTCTCTTTCTCTTTCTATTCCTATTCCTCTTTCTATTCCTATTCCTATTCCTATTCCTATTCCTATTCCTATTCCTATTCCTATTCCTATTCCTATTCCTATTCCTATTCCTATTCCTATTCCTATTCCTATTCCTATTCCTATTCCTATTCCTATTCCTATTCCTATTCCTATTCCTATTCCTATTCCTATTCCTATTCCTATTCCTATTCCTATTCCTATTCCTATTCCTATTCCTATTCCTATTCCTATTCCTATTCCTATTCCTATTCCTATTCCTATTCCTATTCCTATTCCTATTCCTATTCCTATTCCTATTCCTATTCCTATTCCTATTCCTATTCCTATTCCTATTCCTATTCCTATTCCTATTCCTATTCCTATTCCTATTCCTATTCCTATTCCTATTCCTATTCCTATTCCTATTCCTATTCCTATTCCTATTCCTATTCCTATTCCTATTCCTATTCCTATTCCTATTCCTATTCCTATTCCTATTCCTATTCCTATTCCTATTCCTATTCCTATTCCTATTCCTATTCCTATTCCTATTCCTATTCCTATTCCTATTCCTATTCCTATTCCTATTCCTATTCCTATTCCTATTCCTATTCCTATTCCTATTCCTATTCCTATTCCTATTCCTATTCCTATTCCTATTCCTATTCCTATTCCTATTCCTATTCCTATTCCTATTCCTATTCCTATTCCTATTCCTATTCCTATTCCTATTCCTATTCCTATTCCTATTCCTATTCCTATTCCTATTCCTATTCCTATTCCTATTCCTATTCCTATTCCTATTCCTATTCCTATTCCTATTCCTATTCCTATTCCTATTCCTATTCCTATTCCTATTCCTATTCCTATTCCTATTCCTATTCCTATTCCTATTCCTATTCCTATTCCTATTCCTATTCCTATTCCTATTCCTATTCCTATTCCTATTCCTATTCCTATTCCTATTCCTATTCCTATTCCTATTCCTATTCCTATTCCTATTCCTATTCCTATTCCTATTCCTATTCCTATTCATATTTCTATTGTTGATAGTTCGTCACATCAACCTTAGATAACAGCTATTTCACTTGGTCCATCCATCGAAGTTTTGGTCTCCCCTCATCGAGCCGGAGCATTTTCGTCCATTCGTGCAACATGTCGTAGCCAGCGCATTCGGTCTATTATAACGCGCTTGACTTTCTGCATGGTAGCTATAAAATATGTTACAGTTCTTTCGACGCACAGTGGGGTAAAATCACGATCTGGGCGGCCAAAATTATTTGAAGCAAATTTATGAAGCCGAATGTTAACAAATTACTCGGTGATGCGTAAAAATAATAATATGTTAACATTCGGGGGGTAGAGGTTACGACCGTTTTAACACAAAAAATGTTTTTTATAAAAAATTTAAGATTCCAAGTATTTCCCATATATCTCCACAAGGTTGCATTTTGGAGCCCTACCTCCCTATAAGTTTTTATTCGTCTGGATACCCTCTAACTATAAATGCAAAGAGATATAGGACATCCAGTATGTTAACTAAAGTGAAATTATGGTCTGTTCTTCCGCAGTAGGTAATTGGCTCTAAAACATAAAACCGCAAAAACCCACAAAATTTTTTTTATCCATATTAACAATACGATGTTAAAGATTATATATAATCACAGATTGAAGGGGTGAAAAGGGGTGATGCATAACTTTTTGTCCATAGATCGATTTTGTTACCCATTGAAATTGACAAAAATACCATATTTTTCAATGCTGCTTTACCAGTATGATTTTGAATTATAATTTTATTTAGCTAAGTGTATTAAATAATATTAACCTGCTTTATTATTTTCCATTTTACTTAAATGTTTAAACTAAACACACGCCTTCCCACAGCCTGCCAAAATTGTAGCTTTACCTGAGCACAACAAAATAGAAAATGCACAATTAGCAACAAGTAACTTTAACAGCGTGTAGAAAACGAATTTAAGCAAAATGGAATGAACAAATAATGGAATCTAGTGAAACATTTTGTTCTCTTTACCCTACAATCGGAAATTATTAAAAACATTAGTTTTTGAGAAATCGAATTTTGGCCGCCCAGATCGTGAATTTACCCCACCGTGCGACGTGTGCATCCCAGTCTCGTCCATCAATTACAGATAGGTATCTCATTTCCCGTAGGTCGATCACTATTATGAAGAAAACTTTAAATACATTCACACATTTTATATGGGAATCACATACCACCACAAAAGTGTGCGTAAAACGCATAATTGTAGATATTTTTCTAAAGAACAACTTATTTTGATATATAAAAATAGAATAGTGAGTCAATTCCTACTTCAATGTTTCATAGTTGGTAAACATTACAATATTATCTAAAGGAAACGTGCCTTATGATATAGGTGCTGTGTATTGAAAAGGATCGAAAAATGTTGATTCTTTCACCCCCAGTTTTGTTGTTTGTTTAAAAACAATTTGAGGATATCAAAACTATTCTTGATCGATGTACCCTACGAACTCCCCAAATAGTATTTACTTAAAATGGTGCATGGTCATTTGATATCCGATCGAAACGGGGCGTATTTGAGGGCTACATTTTTACTCCGACTCCGACATCAAACGACATATAAAGCTTGTTTTCCTACAAATTTGTGGGCATTACAAGGCTAGATGGGGTCCACTGTTCAGTAATTCCTGGAGAATTATTTTATATTTTCTTTATAATTCATATTAACTGTATACCAAATATAAACATACGTGATAAAAAATACCTGCGTGTTTTCGTTCACAACATCTAAAACACTTAAATAGTTCGTGTGGCACAACGAAGCTAACATGTTGCGTACATATTTAAACGCAATTTCATTTAAATTGCTAGCAATTGTACATTAGTATCATTCAACATAGTGTATGTACAATGTACATTGTACATATGTATCCACTAGCATTTATAAAAGTTTGCTTGTTCGTTCGCATAACAAATGATTATTTAGAAATTCACAGAACTCGTACTTGGCACATTTAAGAGTGTGTTAATGCGAATGCCAAGAGGTACGAGAATAGTAAACATAATTTTAATTGCAATACATCGCCATGGACGTTGTATGGCAATAGCAATTAAAGTAGTGTTACAATTAGTGGAATAATGTACTATATAGGCAATATTATGAAGGTCGCATTGCAACGAATGCACCTAAAATTGTGTTACATTTGTTAGAACAAATCAATACATATATTTATAACATAACAGTATAAAAGAGCAGTGATATAACTCCATTTTATGTATTTTTAACCTTCTGTTATTAAAGGGCAAAAAGGCATAAAAATATCAAAAATCATAAATTAACCTGCAGCAAGTGGGACCGAAAATAACACATATTATGGCACACTTGTGGTTAATAACTATAACAATAATAAATAAAAGGAAAACAGACCATATCCAATAACAATAAATAATAACTAATACCAAAAACAAACTCGTATAGAAGTCCATTTTAACCAATAAACAGACACAAAAGTCATAAAATAAAAGTAATATTAAAGTAATATGTGTGACCGACCGTTACTGAGAAATATCACAAATCTTATGTGTTGATGAGGGGTGGTGGGTTTGTGTTTCCCAACTTAACATAGTTTTATTTATGATACCAGTTTGGCATGGTTAGATTTGTGTTAACATTGTGTTAGCCACTAATACACCTAACGACCATGTTAGCTTATACAATTCTGGGGTGAGGGGTTTACTGTGATACTATACATATTTAGTTCACATGACTGATAAATAACCGGAAGTTGTAAATACAAGTGTGTCATTGTACAAAATTTATCTAGATTTTACACAGTTTTATTTTTGAAATGATACTGCATAAAACCAGTGCAGAAATTTCAGTCAGGTGAACTGACTGGTAAATAAGGTCAACCTATGTGATAGTATTTGTACACCTTACACATATTTAATTAACATGACTGATAAGGAATTAGATCTTGTAATCTTAAGTGAGGGTAATAAGGGTCTTTTAAGTTACCAACTGAGAATCAAGGTAAAAGTGTCTAATTAATTTGAACAAAAACCTAAAACAAATTATCATATCTTAAGTAAGGGGTGAACCTCTCGGTTTCTTACGTTTCACCCTTAAATACAACATATTAAATGTAAAACATTTTCAAAGTTTTGGAGGGTTTCTTTCAGGTATTATTCGAAAATATAAATTTTCGGAAAATTGGCTTATTTGTATACCTACAAAAACGATATTCCTGTAAAACTATGAGGTTGATTTCGGCCACTTGTCTCGGACGTACCAAAAGGGGAGTGGTAAATGTATCGGTATTCTTAAGTTTTACCTAATTTTACATGATAATCAAAATGATCAAAATAAATTTGTCTACTATTACAAGATAATTACTGTCCAAATTCATATATCCTAAAGTTGTCTGCTTGAAAGTTATTTTGGAATCATAAATTTTTCAGAAATAGGTCATGTGGGTCGGCCTATATACTCCATATTCATTCCTGGGTCAAAATATAACTGAATTCATTATGCTTCCAGGCGGAAAAAGCGTCTGTGGAAGAAAAGAGAGAGCCAGGATATTGAAAATTACAGGGATAGAGGTGAAGCCCGAAAGTTCTACCAAAAGGTAACAAGCAAAGGTTTTGGAACAGGTATCCCCACCTATAAGGACAGAGACGGAAGTCTGATCAATGACATTCAGAGTTTGCTGCAAATATGGAGGAAACACTTTCATTCACTGTTCATTCCCGAAGGCAGAATAAGTGACGAAATCACGCCAATTATCTACGACGGAGTAGACTGTGTAGACCACCGAGCCAAAATGATATCAGCACGGCAATCGCATAAATCTGCTTCTTAAAGCCGGCGTGCACCAGCTCATAAACACGATTTGGCTCAAGGAATGCATGCCCGATGAGTATCTGAGTATTCTATATCCTGTGCCAAGGCGGCATAAGCTATTTACCCATCGCATACAAGGTCCTGTCTAGTGTGTTATGCGAAAGACTAAAGGCCATTTTAGCGAACCTGAGTGGACCTTATCAGTATGGCTTTAGAACTGTTAACCCCCGACTCACCAGATATTCACAATACGACATATATAGGAGAAGGTCCAAGAAATGCAGATCGACTACAAAGTTGCACTCGACAGTCCGATACGACAGAAACCATTATATGCTATGGCTGAGTTTGGTACTCCCGCGAAGCTGATACGACTTTGGTCTTCAGTGAAAATAGGCACAGATCTAACAGAGCCATTTTCTATCAAGCAAGGCTTCAGACAAGGCGATAGTCTGTCATGCGATCTCTTTAACATCATAATGAAGATGCTCATGCGAAAAACAGCAGTAATCACGACTGGCACCATATTAACCAAAAGTCACATACTGGTCGTGTATGCCGATGATATACACTGTGGTGCAAAAATGAGCCAATGTTTTAAACAAGGTATGTCATTAAATATTTTTTATACTTTTCATTGTATTATTTTTAAACCTTTTGCTAAACTTAAAATATGCATCTGTAAAATATGTAAAGCAATAACAAAAACAAAACTTACATTACTGTAAGTATATAAAAACAAAAAATTTTCAAAATCAGACCATTGGCACACTTTTGCTCCAAGGTTTTTCTTATCTAAATTTAATAATTAGTCCTGCATATTTTTACTTTCTTCAATTGATCCACCCTATTTGGCGTATATTGACAAAGTTGAGCAACATAATGTACAGGGATTTTGTTTCATTCAGCCAGAACCCCCTCCAACAGCTCATTTATACTTTTCGGGGCTCTTTCGTTTCTGTCAGCCCGCGTTTTAGGTAAGCACACAGATTTTCGATCGGGTTCAGATCTGGACTCTGCAGTGGTTACTCTTTGACCCCAAACACCCTAGAACTAAGCCATTCCTAGACAATTTTTACAGAATGTTTTGGGACGTTGTCATATTGGCAGACGACATTCTCTGGTCTACCTGGAATTTGGCCAGGGCTATGGGGCAAATTATCTTGCAAAATGCGAAGATAGTCTTCCTTTCGCATTATTCCATCGATCCGTATAAGTAGCCCCACACCATCTGGGGTTACACATCCCCAAATCATAACAGAACCGCCTCCGTGCTAGATGGTTTGAGATTGGCACCTGGTGAGTATTTGTTTTAACTAATACAAATTAAATATATGATTAACTTGGTGGTCGTGTGGTCAGATGGGACCAAAATCAATAGATACCAATCGGTTGGGAAGGTTTTTTTATTGTGCCAATTGATCAAACACACCAAATCCAGCTCATGTATCACAAACCATTAAGCACGGAGGCGGTTCTGTTATGATTTGGGGATGTGTAACCCCAGATGGTGTGGGGCTACTTATACGGATCGATGGAATAATGCGAAAGGAAGACTATCTTCGCATTTTGCAAGATAATTTGCCCCATAGCCCTGGCCAAATTCCAGGTAGACCAGAGAATGTCGTCTGCCAATATGACAACGTCCCAAAACATTCTGTAAAAATTGTCTAGGAATGGCTTAGTTCTAGGGTGTTTGGGGTCAAGGAGTAACCACTGCAGAGTCTAGATCTGAACCCGATCGAAAATCTGTGAGCTTACCTAAATCGCGGGCTGACAGAAACGAAAGAGCCCCGAAAAGTATAAATGAGCTGTTGGAGGGGGTTCTGGCTGAATGAAACAAAATTCCTGTGTATTATGTTGCTCAACTTCGTCAATATACGCCAAAAAGGGTGGATCATTTGAAGGAAGTAAAAATATGCAGGAATAATTATTAAATTTAGATAAGAAAAACCTTGGAGCAAAAGTGTGCCAATGGTCTGATTTTGAAAATGTTTTGTTTTTATATACTTACAGTAATGTAAGTTTTGTTTTTGTTATTGCTTTACATATTTTACAGATGCATATTTTAAGTTTTGCAAAAGGTTTGAAAATAATACAATAAAAAGTATAAAAAATATATTTAATAACATACCTTGTTTAAAACATTGGCTCATTTTTGCACCACAGTGTAGATATCATTGGAGGTGGATTTCGGGGTGTAACTGCGACTTCTTCGAGCATTGAAAAACAGTCGGTAGAAGTGGGTCTGGTGATAAATGAGGAAAAAACCAAGTTATTTGTTTCAACGAACAAAGTGTTCACTCGTCTGGGACACTGCATGAACGTTGACAACTATAGCTTTGAGGAGGTAGGTGATTTTGTCTACCTTGGCTCCGCCATAAACAAAAATAATAATGACAACCTGGATAGCAAAAGACGAGTATTGATCGCAAACCGCTGCTGCTATGCGCTTAGCAAGCGATTTAACAACAAAGCGCTCTCTCGAAGAACAAAGGTCAAACTCTACCAAACTCAGATCCTACCTGTCTTGCTCTACAGCGCAGAATCCTAAGGTAATGACGCAGGCGGATCAATCTATTTTGGGAGTTTTCGAGAGAAAAATACTAAGTAAAATATTTGGACCCATCATCGGTGAGTATTGTCGTCAAATGAACCACGAGCTGTATGAGCTGTACAACGGTATCGACGCAGTCTAGCGCGTTCAAATAGACCGAATGCGCTGGCTTGGACACGTGGTACGAATGGATGAAAATGTTCCAGCTCGGAAAGTTTTCGTCAATAAACTCGATGGGTGGCACAGGAGGGGGCGACCAAAACTTCGTTGGATGGACCAGGTGAAAGAGTTGGTATATACACTTGGTTTGACTGACTATCTACGGAGCGCAAAACCTTAAAACCTCAAGCTCCATTTTGCTCCACTAAGTCACAATTTTTATACCATCACCCTTAGGGATGAGGATATATATCATTTGATACGACCCAAAAGTGTAACACATAGAAGGAGTCACTTTAAACCCTAGGTTTCTTTGAACCAAAGAAGAAAGTCTAGATGCACCCCTTCGAGTACCTCCCTTACAAATGTACCACTCCGCCCACTTTAGAAATCGAGTAATAATATCAATATAATAGAAAATTTTCTGTTTTACTGAGGGTGAGGGTACTTTCTTACTGGTTTTTTAAGTGATTTGATGTTTTATCATGTGTAAAAATACATTTGGTATAGTTCAAGTCTTCCGGGGCTTATTAAAATTTGCAGGGGAATATTGAATACAACACAAATTATTTAGGAAATTATTGTCATATTGGTATGATTCAATTATATATGGTATAGAATATCGGCCAAATGGCCGCCGCGACCACGGCGGCACACCTCCATCCCATGGTCCATATTTTCGCTGAGGCATAATTGAGGTATAATGCCGTTAATGTTCCGAATAATCTTCTTCTTTAGCTCTTGAATTATTGCTGGCTTATCGACGTAAACCTTTTCTTTCACTCTTGATTTGTGTTAAATACAGTTTTTCTTTTTAAATTTAAATTAATATATTTTAATACACATGCTTCATTAACATACACTGACTTTAATAATAGCCAACCCCCTTGCATAGATATGATACTGCATCGGACCTAAAATAGTTTTAATACCAAAATGTTGTGCGTACACAACTTATAGTTATATTTATGTACTTATATGTGCAGCACTTGACAACAGCAATGTTGTGCATAATTTCATGCTGAAATACTTATATGTTATTTATTTAATTTTGCCATGATTGTGAGCATAATTTATGTTATCTTGCACGCTATTTATGTGTGAGTCCCAAACATTTCAGATTTTATGATATTGAAATAAAATCACATAAATATTATGCAGGATTTTATGTTTGTGTGACAACAACATGTGTTTAACTCTTGTATTTCACACAATATTTATTTCCAGAGGATTATATAATTGCCAACCGATTATTGTGTTCATCACAAAAAAATACATATGTATCAAATATGAAACATATAAATATTGTGATAAGTGCAGACAAGCCAAAGCCTTTGCGTTGACGTTTTTTATATCAACACACAATTGTAGATAAACATATTATATGATTGCCAGCTGTAAGGTTGTTGCATTTTAAAATATTTGTTGTTTGTGGAATTAAAGAAATTTTAATGAACAGAAACAAAAAAGATGCAGTAAAATACAAAACGAGTTGAATAAGTTAAATCAAAACCAAAAGTTGATTGTTTGCTCAAGTCAATACTTAAGGCCAAAGCAGACTTATTATGGTAAGTAATGGTAAACATATTTTTTTGTTTCATTTTCAGAAAATAAATTAGTTTGTAGGCTTAATAGTTTTTTGTTATTTCGTTTTTGTTTTATAACTTATCAGTTGTTAAGTCTTGATTTGCTACACAGAAAATTATAACTACCCTCTGGAATGCTATACTGAAGGTACTCATTTAGAGAGTTTATATGCTTGACTGTGTCAAATCTAATCTGTGTAGGGGTTGACTTACCTATGGGCACAGGAACTTTAAGGCCAAGTTTACCCCTCCCTTACTCACCGCTTGTTTGATCATTAACTGCTTTAATATTTCATCCTTTTCCATTATTATTAAGTAGCCTTCTAACATTTCCAATAGGGTTATGGTATGCAAGCATCTCCTCGGCAGGGGATGTATGGTTATAACACGAAAAAAAATATTCTACCTCTTAAAGATATCATATGAATGACCCACACTGGAGTGAAAAACATTTCACTACACCTGATTCGTGTGAATGATAAGCATTCCTTTGTCTACGCGTGCAGACACGAACGTATCAAATGTCACAGAGTCATTTGAAATAAAAAGTAAAAGTTGGAAATGGTAATTTGCCACCTAATGCCATATCATTCTAAAATTTCTATTAGCTAGAGAGAGCCACAGTCAACATTCAACAGGTGTTGCAAAGGATTGCCTTAAATTTTCTATAGATTAAAGTGTTACTTAACCTTAGCTTGTTCCTTTTTTAATTTGCATAGAAAAATGTTTTTAACTAGGCCAACGGACGTTTCAAATTTAACTCCTTGGCATTCCTACTTTAACACCAATTAGATAGGCTATTAAGTAAATTGTGTAATTAAAATCTTCTCAAATTGCTTAACTTGTGAACTTTGAACTGCCACTTGTTACCAAAGCTGTTGGTTATGACAATGGCAGGGGGTGTACCAAAAGGAGTTGGCAACTTTAGCGGAAAGTTAACGCTTTATTGGTAATGTTACACCAGTAGTAAACTGAATGTGAAATGGCGGCCTCTTAAACACCCCCATCACTGCATGTAATCTTGAGAGTTTGTTTCATGAACAATATGTAATAAGAAATTCCTTAGATTAGCGTCTTTGCAAAAATGGATTGAATAACACGTTGGGTTTTTGAGGCTGAAGATAAGCTCAGATATTTCTGTGAAGGTGTGGGTAACATGAAATTATACCTTAACTGTGTGAAACTAAACTAAAAAAAAAAACACATTTCCCCTTTTGCACGCCATAAAAGAAATATCGGAGAGCTTCTCGCATTTGAATGAATAGAAACGATTCTAGTTTTAGACACAAACAAAGGGACGAATCCGTACGACAGTTTTTTTTTACAAGCTTTGCGCTCATTACATTGTACGGCATAGAAATTAAACTTTATCGATTTTATTGATTAGAAAGTTTGAGTAGGATGGTTCAACAGAGAACCAACAACCAACAATTTCCCTTTACACCCCATGAATAAGGTATGAGATAGCTTCTCGCGTTGTTGTGAACTAACACGCTTTCTAGTTTTAGATTCACAACTAACGGCACCTACTCTTACTAGAGATGCCGATTGACTCGACACTAATACTGCGAAGTTGCTGTCGACAACATTCGACGGGAGCCGATAATGAAAGAATTTTTTTTTCAAGATGACTGGAGCCAGGAGTTGAACCTGTGTTCTCCCGCATGGTAGTCGCGTGTTCTAATCACTATGCCACGACCGGTCCCGGTCGACCTAGTATTGCAAAATTTCCATACTTGGTCCATACTTTTATGAAGATCAGATACAAAAGGGTGGATTTCCATATCACAGAACTTATTTGATATACCGCTGCAGATTTTTAATGGTTACATCATAGATCGATTAAGACCACTGTATAAAAAATATAAGAAATTCAACTTAATATAAACTACTTTATTATTCTCGAAGACGTATACATTATACCCAAACAACTTTGACATTAAGTGTACGAACTTTTTATACTTAAATGTTTGTACCCGCACCTTTAGAGATGATGGTATGTAACTCATTGAACCCCAAGTATCTTAAGATTAAATTCGCTTCAGGAATTTTTAAGACGATTGAGCCAAGTCCGTCTGTCTGGCTGGCTGGATGGCTGGTGGAGAGGATAACTTGGGTGAACTTTAACTGATTAACATGAAAATTTTCAAGTATAATATTTTCCAAAATAAAGATATGTAATTGTAAATGGGTAGAATTTCCCTAGTCCTCTGGTTCGTCTTGAACAAATTTTTCCATTTTTTTGTAAAAAAATTGCGTAAAATGTACGATTACGAGAAGTTGACTCCGGAATAAAAAAGAACTGTATTGGTGGAACCTTTCTACCTCCCATTCAAGATGATTAATTTGTAGAAAATTAATATTTCTCCCACAACATCCAAATTTTATTTTTTTTAATGGCTAAGTTATTAGTGAGAATGCTGCATTCACATCACGTAGTTTGCGACCGATGATGTCTACGTCATCAGCGTAAGCAAGTAGCATGCGGCTTTTGTTGAATATAGTGCCACTCGTGTTTACTGCAGCATTTCTCATTATCATCTCCATCACTATGTTGAAGAGATCGCACGATAGGCCGTCGCCTTGTTTTAGGCCTCGTCTGGAACAGAATGGCTCCGTAAGGTACTTGCCAATCTTTACTAAAAATTTCGTGTCAGTCAGCGTCATTCCGCAAAGGCGTATCAGCTTCGCTGGAATACCGAACTCTGCCATGGCTTCGAGTTATTTCTGCCATATAGGGCTGTCGAAGGCAGATTTATAGTCGACGAATAGATGGCACATGTCGATCTGTTTCTCTTGGGTCTTTTCCAGGATCTGCCGAAGTGTGAATTTTTGGTCAGTTGTAGATTTACTAGGTCTAAAGCCACACTGATAAGGCCCGATCATGTTGGATAACACTGGCTTCAGTCTCTCACATAGCACACTCGACAGGACCTTATATGCGATGGGTAAAAGGCTGACGCCGCGGTAGTTTGAGCACACACTTGGATCACATTTTTAGCACAGGACATAATACGCTTTGAATGCAATCATCAGGCATGCACTCGTTAAGTTAAACCGTGCACAGGTGCTGGTGCTTGCATGTTACCAGCTCCTCGCTACCGGAATTGAAGAGATCAGGCGGGACTCCGTCAGCACCAGCTGCTTTATTATATTTTAGCCGCGATTTTGCTCTTCTTACCTCGGCTTGACTTGATGGTGGGCAATCTACGCCGTCATCGGCAATTGGCGTGATACCTACACGTGCGCTGCCTTTTGGAACCAACAGTTGCTGGAAGTGTTCTCTCCATATATGCAGCACACTTTGCGTATCTGTGGCCGGATTTCCATCTTTGTCTTTTCAGGAGGGGAGCCCATTACCGTAGTCTTTTGCTTTAACTTTCTGATAAAATTTTCGGGCCTTACCTCTTCTCTGTATTGCTCAATATTTTCGTTCTCCAGTTCTTTCATCTGACGTTTTTTTTTTCGCTCAAAGAGCTGTCTCATCGTACCAGGATGCGTCTGAGCGCCGTTTTTCATATCCTAGCACGGTTGTTGCGGCGGTTGCCATGGAATGCGCAAAATGCTGAAACTGTGTATCGGAAACGTCAAAAGTAGAGGCGTTATCTTATATAAGTTGGGAGAGCTGGTTGGAGTAGGCAGTGGCTATCTCTGGGGTTTGTAGCTTCGCGATGTATAGCTTTCTTTGTGTTTGGTTACGTGCGTTTTCCGCTCTGATCAATCTTGTGCGCACCTTGGCTGTAACCAGGTAATGATCCGAGCCAATATTACTACCAAGGATCACACGCACGTCCTTGACACTAGATGTATGCCTGCCATCAATTACCACATGATCAATTTGATTTTTGGTGTTTTGATCGGGGATAGCCAAGTTGCCTTGTGGATATCTTTGTGCTGGAATCTGGTTCCTCCCACTACCATGTTCCTTCCCGCTGCGAAGCTAACCAGCATAAGCCCGTTGTATGACGTGTCGGTATGCAGGCTGAATTTACCGATCGATGGACCAAGAACATCTTTCCTTCCTATTTTTGCATTAAAGTCTCCCAGAACAATTTTAATGTCGTGACCAGGGCAGCGGTCGTATGTTTTCTTTAGGCGCTCGTAAAATGCATCTTTAATTTCATCGTCTTTATTTTCCGTCGGGGCTTGAGTACAAATCAGCGTGATGTAGAAATATTTCGCCTTGATGCGGATTGTGGCTATTCGATCACTAACAGTATTGAATTGCGTGACAAGATGCCTGAGTCTCTCGCCAACTACAAATCCACATCCAAATTCGTGCTTTTGGGCATGGCAGCTGAAATAAATGCCGCAATTTTAGAGCCGCGAGCATCGGTGTCAAGTCCAGTACGTGAATGCAGTAAGACTCTTTTTCCCGTTTTTAATAAAATGTATTTATTACTACGAAACTGCTGCTTATGCAGTGAAATGATATGTAAACAGATTAAAGAATTTTAATTTCCTTAATTTCGGAGTATCATCAAAATTGGACTAGTGGTTCTAGAGTTATGTCTAACGATGCTGATTAACTTCAAATCGATATAGCTCGATTCCTAAACGAGACCCAGCGAAACGACGGGAAACGTATAACTTTTTTTTGATCGATATATCTTTCCCCCCATGGTTTTATCCCATTCCGATTTTGGCAGTCGCACAGTGTAATGCGTAAATAATTTTATGTAAAAATCGGTAAATTTCAATAACTTGAGAGTTAAACAATATCACACATAGGTTGAGGGTACTTATCAGTCAGTTTACTTGAATGAAATATCTGTACTAGTTCCCTTTTATAACAAAAGTAACTTCTTTGGTCCAGTAGGCGCATGAGCAATTGTAAAATTAAGTATACGTACTTATTTCTTCTAAACGAAGTTAAAATCTTTATACATATTTAAGAATAGCCAATACAAAACTATATGACGCCAAACGAATATCAACACTTTAGCTACACTTAAAAAGATTATGCTGATATAGCACAGATGGATATAACCGTACGTTTTAACTGTCCATATGCTTTTTAAATTGAAATATTTGCTTAAGAAATTCCAATCGAGAAATCGTTTATTTTTAATTTAACTAACAGCTTTAAACTTCAACTTTCATACAAGTTTATGAAGATATCAAGAAATTAAAAAAAAACCAAAGCAAGAAATCTTTGTTGTTTGTCTTAGCTTTGTAGCACAAATAATCAGGAAACTGTTGAAAAATAATTAATATGCCAAACCCACAACAATACACTAACAACGAGAGCACAATGAATCTATTTTACGCTTAATGAGAAATTTCTATTTTAGGGTGTTATTCCAATCATTTGACACTTAAAACATCTTCATCATTTATGACGCTAACTTTTGCATTTTTGTTTGTTCAATCAAAGACTCTATTCCCGCCAAAGGTTACCATATACCACAGCCAAACTTAAGCAAAGTAGTCGATATTCGTCTATACAAAGAACGCCATACGCAGTTTTTTACACCCAATTTTAATAATATTCATAAGACCGTGAAATTTATGTTAATTTTTCACAATTAAATTCAATTTAAAGTTGGAGTGTTTGCGATTGTGGTAAGAGGGATTAGAATGTTGGATTTATGTTGAAATGTTTGAAGGCTGTCCCTTTGGTAGAGAGTAATAAAACTTCGTGATTTTTTATGTTCTATCGAGACTAAGTCAAGAAATTTGCAAAGAGTTTAGATATTTTATGTAAATGGAATCTATATTGCACTGTCTCTCTCGTCTCTTTCAAACAGCACACAGCCTATAAAATGAATTAATTAATATCAGGAGGTTAATAAGGCTACCTCTTGATATAAATTAATTTACTATAACTTTTAAGGTCGAAATATATTCTTTCTTGTATTTAAACTAGCTTTTCATTTCTATCAATATATTTGTTTTTTGGCAATGGCTTTAATTCCATTGTCAAATATTTAACTACATGTCCACTAACGCCTCTGTTTTATTGATGTGTCCATTGTTATCGCACAATGTGTCATTTTGTCAATTCTTCTTGCTACGAAGTGTCTGTCGTGTGTATAGTATATTGTACACATGTCAAATTGTCCTCTCTACAAAGGATGACCGCTCTATTTCACAATTGCTGTTGGAATTTTTTGTTTCATTTTTGTTGGAAAGTATTTTCTTGTGTTGGTTTTTTTCTTCTTTTTTTTTTGCTGCCGGTGGTTTTGAACACCTAGAAAATGTGTCTGTACTGTATGTTAGTTTTTGTAGACTCAATATTTCAAGCCAATGCAATACTATACATATAAGTGTAAAATAGCGTGACACGTTATTGATAAATTGCTCTTGTCGTGCAAAGAGCATAATGTCAACATGTGTTTGCTCTCCTCAAACATATACGAGTTCATATGCACACGAGTTCATAAGCATATTTTTATGACCTCAAATAAAAGATAAAGACGTTTATTTGACCAATTTTCTGTTAGGTGACACTTTGGATATATATATATATATGATATATATGAGAAAAAGTGTAACGCATTCAAGGAGTCGTGTAAGACTCTAACGGCCTTATTCATAAAAACTTATAAGAGATTTATAATGCATTTTTAGGCAAATTTCGAGAAAACAATATTCATAAACGATTCACATCTTCAATAAGTTAAAGTAGGGTTGTCTCCACTTTAAGCATGCTATAACTTGACGTTTGTACAATTTATTCTTTATTCATGAATTTGAGATCTTTATTTTGAGTTTTTCTGCATTTTTCCTATTGGAAAGAGTTGTTGCGTGTATTCGTTGTGTAGGAAATTTTCTTCTTAATCATCGCGCACATAGAAAAGTATTCAAATAGACACTTTTCATTCATGAATTCCATTTTAAAAAATATTTCTCCAAAATTCTTCAAAAATAATTTGTAAATAATGAAATAATATTCGTGATGTATAAACAATCAAAACAAGGAAAAAAATTAATCGGTATCCGAATATTATTTCTACATAAGGAAAAGAAAATAAAATTTTTTAATACAATTTTTACTTTAACGCCTTTCTTATCGTCATGAGAATCGTAGTCAATGAAAAATTGAGCTACAATAATGTTCATAGTTTATTGTAAGTGCAAATACATATTTATTATCCGATTATAAAGCTTTTGTATCCGACTCTAAAGCTTTTTTTATACATCATTAACGACCAATAACAGTCGGCGTTGCCACCGGAACACATAAAGCTAAAGTACTGATAAAAAACGTTTATGAATACAATTTCTTATTAAAGGTTTTTTAGAGCTGAAGAATGCTTTAGCTAGAGGACACTTCATACCTACTTTAGAAATTTTTTATGAATAAGGACGTAAGTATCTTAAGACCAAAGTCGTTTCATGACTTTTTTAGTTGATTGAACATTATTTACAAAAAAATCGAACACATTGTGCTGCCCCTACTAAAGCTTTCTATACAAATTAAACAATATCCCGAAATATTTTTCCACTAATTTCTGAAAGAAATATTTTGTATGTGAAACCTAGTATATCAGGAGGTTCATTCCAACCATAAGAATTGATGATTTGTTTTCATATTTTTGTGCGAATTTTTTAGAAACTTGTTCCTTGATTCTAAGTTGGTACCGCAAAAGACTCTTTCGGTACCCCTTAAAAATTACCATATGCCCAGATATATTGAATTAAACATTTTACGTTTGTTGAGCACAACCTTTTCTTTATTGTTTACTATATGTCTTGTGAGGGTATTTATCCGTCAGTTTACCTGACTGAAATTTCTGTACTGGTTTTGTTTTACGATCTTGCCAAATATGTATTTTTTGAAAACCTACCATCCTAATGTACACTTACACAGGTGTGACTGCAAATGCCATTTACTGCAACTTGTGTGTCTGTGTGTTTTTGTTTAGTGTTTTACTGGCAACATTCATTGACTAACTGAATGTCCATTCCCTGTGCATTTCTATCTTTGTTCCATTAATTGCTACTACATACAAGTATTTTCGTTGAACAATGCAAGTCTCATTTTCGTGCGTGTAGGTGGTGTGTGTTTCTTAGTTAGTTTTTACTGTCTGTTTATTTTTCTCTATAGAAGGATAGGTTGGTATTTTTTTTTTTTTTCGAAAAACTATTGCACAAAGTGCATTCTCTAATACCACCGGTATTGTTTGAGAAAATGTTTCTGCCAATCCGTTGTTACTTTAGTTAGTGTTGGTATTGTGGTAAGACTTTGTGCAATTCTGGACAAGTTTATTTATTTCAAGAGTCTTATAGTTAGGTGACAACACGGTATGATGTTAATTGGTGTAGGGCGAATTGTTTAATTTTTAGTTCAGCCTTTGAAAATACATAAAATATAGAAAGGTGGCGGTGAGTTGCATAACGCTTTATTTTTCTATATCTATAACACATATGTTCATTAGAATATCTTTCATGTAAGAAGATAAGCACCGCATGTATGGAACCATTATTGAATAACTGATTTTTGAAAAACTGCAGGAACGTTTTGAATTTTGTTTCTTGGTTATATTCACCCATGACTTTTGTAGCACAATCCCTGATAGTAGTAAATGGGGGGCCATAACACAGTACAACATTTTTCAGCTTAATTGATTTGGGACTCAATTCTGAGAACTGCACGTGAAGGAAGCCGCAAAAACAAGGAGTTCTGCATCAATCGCTTTGTTAAGTTACATGCCATAATAACTTAACTATGTCAAACAAAAGAGGCTAAAACTTGACAAATTCCCCTGTACGATACTTTATTATTATTAGCCTTTAAAACAACTTGACACATATATATATATTTATATAGTCAGAGGCCGAAATGATCAAAGATTTCCATTCGCTTCGATCTTGTGCGCACCGTCTCCAGTCCGTCCTACCAAGCAGCGTCAACTGTACGATACTTACTAACTTCAAATCGATTTTAAATTATTATGGCATGTAACTTGACAAAACGAATGATGCAGAACTTCTTCTATTTGGGGCTACTTTCACGTGCAGTTCTCAGCAATGAGTCCCAAAATCATGTGTTGTACTGTGTAATACATCAAAAATATGTATATATGGTTGTGGAATACGGTTTTTTGAAAACAGCTTAAAAAAGTTTGGATTTCAGTTTATATATATTAGATATGGTGAAATCCCAAAAGCAATTTCTATCTCATACCAAAAAAGTCGTGATTACAGTATAATTAACCGGCCATTCTAGAACTCAATTAAAATGTTGTCCAAAATACACTAATTGCCTTTATATATAATGTAAGTAAGTAAGGCAATGGAGCTTTATTTTGGCATGTGATGATATTGCGTGTAAAAGTTGATTTTTTACAACAGTACGCTGTGGTTTACCATGCCAAACAATTATAATTTAACACCTCACCTATGCTTGGCAGTAGGTTAATTAAGTTTTGGTGGTATTGGTATGACAAGTGGAATATGACAACTTCATTTAAAAGTTAGCGTGAGATAGTTAAAGTCGCAGTCGGGGAAAGACTTCGTTTTATGAGTATATTAAAACATGAAATACAATATATCTATGACATTAAATTGTTGGAATTTTCGTTGTGTGCAGTTGCTCCATATTGCTAGAACCAAATGCTGATACAGATACGTCTTCGACACATTTATGGGTAAAAAACTTCTTCAACTTCTTCAACTTTTATAGATAGCAGTCCCCATTAGCTGTTACTGTTATACGTAGCACGATTACTAATATGATAAACACATTTTAGAGAGTGGTGACATGAAGGGTAAAACACAAGACTATCGTGCGGGAGACAAGGGTTCGATTCCTGTCTCAGTCATCTACATTTCTGTTGTTGGCGGCCCACTCGATGTTGTCGGCAGCTACTTCACAGCAGTCGAGTCTAGTAAAAACATATTAAAATTCTGAAGACAGGATTCGACATGTAAGCTCTTCCATATTTCATATCCCAAAAATCCCACAATGTAACTATGTATGAACTTGGTAACTTTCAAGCCCACATGGAATTTGCTTTATGAGAGCCAACATTTAAATCAGTCATGCATAAAAGCTCACATATATGTGCAGTTGAGTAATTCCATGTGAAGCGATCACAAACATTTTGGGTCATCTCTCCGAATTTGATGAAAGTTGCTAACATGTACCTTAAAATGCACAGAAATAGAATTAGTAATTTAAAAAAAAAATTGAATTTGGCCGAATGAAAATGTTGGGAAATCTATATATATAATAATGAATTGCTGTGCGTTAGTCTTGCTAAAACTCGGAAACTGCTGGACCGATTTTCATAATTTTTTTTTTGTTTTGTTCGTTATAGTTTCCGGATAAACTCTATTTTTTTTTTCTAAAAGTGGGCCACGCCCCCTTTTCAAAAATCGCTCAGGCGGCTTTTCCAGTGGACCGATTGATACAAAAATTTTACCAAGTGGTAGTCCCTGGCTATATTTGGTTGCAATTGGATAAAGGGGCGTGACACCGCCCATACGACTTGAAAACCAAAAGGGCTATATCTCATGACCTATCAGAGGTATGAAGATGAGATTTGGTATATATGTTGTTGGAGCAGTATTCAGTACACCTAGGGTGGAAGTGGGCGGTGCCACGCCCTCTTTTCAAAAATCCTTCTAACGGCTTTTCTAATAGATCGATTGATACGAAAATTTTACCAAGTGGTACTGTTGACCTGTTGATAGTCCCAGGCTACATTTGGTGGTGATTGGTTAAAGGGGCGTGGCACCGCCCATACAACTTGAAAATCTATAGGGCTATATCTTATGAACTATCAGAGGTATGAAGATGAGATTTGGTATATATGTTGTTGGAGCAGTAGTAATGACATCCAGGGAGGAAGTGGGGGTGCCACGCCCCCTTTTCAAAAATCGCTCTGGCGGCTTTTCCAATGACAGATTGATACGAACATTTTAGAAAGTGGTACTGTTGACCTGTTGATAGTCAGTGGCTATATTTGGTTGTGATTGGATAAAGGGGCGTGGCACCGCCCATTCAACTTGAAAATTAAAAGGGCTATATTTAATGAACTATCAGAGGTATGAAGATTAGATTTGTTACATATGTTATTGTTGTAGTATGACAGTTATAACTGTCAAAATTTCACAGTATATTTATGTTCGCCTAGAGATATGAATAGTAAGGTGGACCAATTTTTTTATTCGCAAAAATCGTAGCCAAAACCGGAGTCTACGATGAATTTTAAGAAAATTTCACCAATAAACTTTGTGTCTAAAATCAATTCCTAGCTCGCGTTGGGAAGCATGAAGATTTCAGATAGAGATTTTTTTTGTTTTTAACTGAGCACAAACGCAAAACTTCAGATATATATTTTTTTAGACCTTCTGCGTAAAACTGACTTCCCAACAAACTAAATGAGGTATTACAGAAGCAAATCTATGTATTGGTTAAAAAGTTATGGCCTCTGAGAGTTGGTATACAGAAATTAAGTTTTTAAAAATCATTTTTCAGAATATTGGGCGTGATCCCAATAAAAAAATCAAAAATATACTATTCTTTTAGTCTTGGTCTCCAAACATCGGAATGGTAGGTAAAAATTTGAGCCGGGGCCCATAGGCCTGAAGTAACTGAATAATTGCTCATTGCTAAAAAAACTATCTCTACCTGAAATCTTCATGCCTCTCAGCGCGAAATAGGAATTGATTTTAGACATACAGTTTCTTAGTGAAATTTTCTAAGAATTCTTCGTACATTCCAATACTGGTATACGATTAACACGTTTTTTTTGACGCAAACTAATTGATTCGCCCTAATGATCAGGCTATTTCGAACTAAATAACGTAAAAGTGCCGAGGCGCTGCCCACGCATTTCAATAGTTAACTTTTTAACTGTATCAAATAATGGTCCGTACACCAGGCAGTTGAGGATGCATACTTTACAGGTATGTATTTTTCAATTACTTTTCAGGAGAGCGAATCGGTAATAAATCATATAGATAGAAAAATTAAGCAATATTCATTGTAGTTATACTACAATGGTTAAATTTTTATAGTATATCAGAGGTAAAATTAGCAAACAATTGTAAATAACCTATGCATGAGGTATAAGTGTAAATCTAGCTGTCATACGAATGAAGTGTGATAGACTTTCTTTTAGTATAATTTGCAAAATCACAACGTTTACAAATCTTGCAAATTTATTTTCAAAATGCACGTTCTGTTCGCCAAACTTATGGAGCCCTTTGTGAAGTTAAGGGGGGCATATAATGATCCATCTGAGCAGCTAATAGAAGCCATCGATGCTAGTGTGACTGGGGACTCGAATTTATCGAACCGACGTCATTCTGAGCAACTCGTTCTCTGCAAATGCTGAGGAAAGATCTTGGCCTACATTCATATAAAATCCAACTGGTAGAAGAACAATATCAATTGATTTTTTTTATTTATCATGTCATTGTACATTATTTGAAGAAGAAATGGTTAGTATGCAGATGGTTCCCGCTACTACGGATCAAAATAAATAATTTTGATCATTAGAGGAATGTCTGTTTCCGATTTGTGGAAGAAGTGGTTTTTCGCCCTTCATAGAGAAAAAACTTAATCTCATGTCGGCACTATAGATATGACTTTGCTGATAAACTTTTTATTAGCATTTACAAAAATAAAACTTAATTGGTTAACTTTAATGTTAAGGAGTTACTTTAAATAAGTTACATAAGTAAAAATACTCAACAATATATTGTCGAGCTTAAGTACCATTTTCAAAGTACTTTGTTGACCTAAATGTGAAATATATTACAAGTTAATATGCAATAGCGAAGCATTGTCGGGCCCACTAGTTAATATAATTAATCGATTTCTGATGTGGGCGGAATGATGTATTTGTATGGGAGGTACCAGAAGGGGTGGGGCCTTGTAGCCCATTTGCAATACCGTAAGTAGTTTTGGAGAAATATTAACTCGTGCAAAATTTCAAAACATTTGGTCACGTCTTTCTAAAGTTATCATGCGAACCAGCCGGACAGCCAGACAGACGGACAGACGGACATGTCTCAAACGACTTAAAAAGTCTTGAATCGAATTTGATTCAACGAAACCTAGGATCTAAAGTGTCTCCTTCTCTGTGTTACACTTTTGGGTCGTATCAAATGATATTGTTTCTTAAAAAAAGTCCTAGTCGTATAGAATACCCAACATTTCTGTGATCGCTTCACATGGAGTTTCTCAGTAGCAGAATTTCGGTGTACATTCTTGTATACACTATTTTTTAGTTAAGTAGTTTTGCATGTAGTTTAATATTCAACAATTTAATCATATTAGTTGTTTACCACCAATTGTATTGTATTTTATCCATTTCTTTAGTATCAGTGCATCTTTTTTATAGTTTCTATGCAATTCATAAAACTGACATTGATGCTAACACGCATTCGATTGAGTTTTTGTTGCACTGTGTGCGTTTGTGTTTCTGTTTCTGTGGTGAAATCTGCTATAACAACCTACAATTACATTCGGCTTAATGAAATCATTAATTAATCCAATTATTAATTTACGTAACATTGGTTATGTGATAAGTTCTGATTTAAAATTGCTGATGTTTTTTTTTTAAATCTCATTTACTTTGAAAATTAAATGCAATTATTGATATATAATGTTACTTTCGTGGTTTATTGTTATGTCCACCAGTTTCAAAACTTTATTATACTGCTGATACTGAATATGTTATAGAAATATATTTCGTTCTGATGGAACCAAGTAAAGTGTTATGCAGTAGGCTATATATGTATGTTACTGGTACTGAGGGGTTTCCACAGTTAAGGCTGAGGGTGACTTAGGGGTGGCGGCAGATTGAATATTTTTTGGTGTACATTGTCATGAAATAAATTAAGTGGTTTTCTTACGATTATTAGATAGTGGAAAAACTTCTTTGGGTTAACGTTGAATATCGCAAAACAATTCTTTCATCACAGACTTGCATTTATAGTCAAGTGTAGAATAATTTTCGCAAAAAAGTCTCATCGTAGGCTTAAGTGGGCAGATACTACTGAAGTCAGTAATGTAAAAAAAAAACGTAATCAATTTTGATGATTTTTTACTAAATTTTCGTTTATTAATATAACTTAAGATGTAAAATTGATTTAAAAATCAATCTAACAATTGTGTGATTGACCATTGGGTTATACAATCAGCTCAATATCATATGTTTATTACTAACAAAATTCTTTAAATTACGACTCATGTTCTTTGGAATCGAAGCCTTCCGACTGCATCTTACTTGCTGCATTTTTATTGTTAGAACTATATAATTTTTATGAAATTACATTAAACCACGTCCAACAGTGGCATAATTGTGCCTGTTGAATTCATAAGTTTTGTTTTCCTCTTTCACTTAGTTCCATTATGTTTTAATACTAAACCCATTAAACCCATCCGTTTATACCTTTTTCAAATAAGGACTCTATGACGTATTACTTACATTATTAGCCCCATGTTAAGTATACGCTACTGTATTGCTCTGCAAACTGCTCGATGTTCTTTTGTTACTTTTCTTAATCCGTAAATGCAAATCATGTTCAAACTAAAAGTATAACATAAAATATTGAATTGTTGTTACTTAAACTTTCTGATTAATCTTCTCATAACTTCTTATTGAACTTAACTTCTTATTGAGAAGTGAATCCATCGGAAATCTAGTGTAATAAATTAACTACAGTTGTGCGGCTTTGTGTATTAAATTTCAATTGTGAAACTTTTACAATTTGTCCTCAGACTATGACATTTGTCTTGCATTGACTAGTTGGAACAAAAGGAAATCTACTTGCAAGTTATGAAACCGTAAATGTACAGAAAAAGGAGACGCAATGTTTAAAAAGGATACAATGACATAAATGAATCATTCGATCTTAATGTGATAAATACTACTGAAAATGTGGTAGTAAGTGAATACTTTATAGCATTGCAATGCAGTTTTGTTATACCACATAAATTTACTAGACACCCTCACTATATCATTCATTAAGCATCATGTGTGAACAAACCTCATAGGTAATCGTCAATGTTGATATGGTGTATGAAGTGTGGGCTTAATGAAAGAGCCAATAAACTTTTTTTTCTCATTTGGCAGCAGCAACGAAAATCAATGCATCTGTACCCGCATGTAGAAAAGAATTTTAAGCGCTTTAATGTTTTGAGCCTCGTAGATAGTTTATCACACATTGAAACACAAACCATAATTTTGTCACCAGACCCACTTCTCTTATATTGGGTGATGGTATTTATCAGGGCTCTATGAAAAATGCCCCAAATGCAAAATGCCCCAAAAAAAAAAACGAAAAATTACCCAAAATAAAATTGGGCGAAAAAAAATGAAAAATGACCCAAAACTCAAGAACGAAATTTTCCCCAAAAATTATGAAAAATACCCCACAAAATTTATGAAAAATACCCCAAAAAAATATTCTTCGAAACAAATCTGGCATTATTAAAAGACATATGCGGTGGGGGGCACGCTGACTGACTGCATTTGCCACTTCAAAGTTGTAGTTGTCAACTGTCATGTACCTTCCTAGACGAGTAGAATACTTGCTCGTTGAAAAAAAAAACTTAGATTTTTCGTGATTTATCATCAGACCCACTTTAGCGGGCTGCTTGTCAATGCTTCAAAAGTCCGCTGTAACATCCCGCAGACCTCGGCCAATGATATCTATATCATCGGCATACGCGAGCAGCATTTGACTTTTATTACAGATGGTATCAGTCGGTACTGCAGCTTTCCGCATGAATATCTCCATAGTGATGTCAAAGAGATAGCATGACAGACTATCGCATTATCTAATGCTTCGATTGGTAGAAAATGGCTCTGTTAGATGTTTGCCTATTTTCACAGAAGACTTGGTCAGTGTCATCTCAAAAAGTCGTATCAGATTCGTGGGATGCAGCTTTGTATTTGAAAAACAGATATTAGATTTGTCGTAATTTGCAAATCTGGTCGGTCGTGGAGTTACCAGGTCTAAAGCCACAAAGATAAGGTCCAATAAAGTTCGTTGGAATGGGCTTTAGTTTTTCTCATAACACACTAGTGTACGTGTGATACGAGTATGCATCATCTTTTCCTCAGATATTACGCGACATTTCTCATCGACAAGTTCGTTGCGGCAGTGGTCAAATATTCGCAAATTCTTGCAAATGCGTGTTGGGAACATCAGGATTAGGGGTGTAATTAGGTTTAGGCATTGACTTTCATGGTGGTATGCGGTTTTGCGAAGTCTAGCTCCCATGGCGTTTGTTACGAGCATTTTTATCACAACTTAACCGCGTGCCTATCTTTACTGCAACTAGGTGGTGATTCGAGTCAATATTTGTACACACCTGCAATTCGCTTAAGACTTGCCTTCCAAACATTACCTCGAGATCAATCTAGTTTCTTGTCATTCGATCAGGCTGATATCCAGGTTGTCTTGTGGATATCTTTATGCGGGTATCTAGTTCCACTTACTACCATGTTTCAAGGCGACGCAAAGCTAACGAAATTAAAATCTCAAAATTATTTGAAACTAATAAATGAATTTGTTTAATAGCTTTCTGATTACCTTGGGCAGAAACGCAGATACAGCCATGTCCAAGATGTTAATTTGTATACATATGTGACATTGTGGATAGTGGCAAAATGTTACCAACGTACATTGTGGTTGTGCTAGTGCGTGGTCTGTTGTGTATACAATTCAATTAATCTTAATTATTAGCTGATATTGTATTATGTTTGCGTGCCCCTTGGAGGACATTAGTGATATGTATAGACTGCATTAACTCGGCGACTTGTGTGTAATTGGGGACACACAAACATAAATGCACTAATTTTGTACCGCCTCAAATATTCATATATGCCTGTAAGCTAATGTGTGTATGTGTGTTGGATATGGTTATAATGTGACACTAGCATCGTGATCAGAAGCACATAGCATGCGCCTGGGCTTGGTCTTTGGTCTTTATTAATACATAGTAAAATTGTAAGTGAAAATTTATGTGTTTACACTATTTTGTAATTCTTAAAAAGATAGCTCCCACATAAATTGACGTTTAAGGTATGTAGAAGATCAAATTCGAGGAAGTTATTACAAAACTAACATTCGTAACTTAAAATATAAGTTAATGCTACAACTTTCCAATGATTTTTAATTTATTCAAATATCAGTATACTAGCTTTCCCGGTTCGCGTTGCTTCACCCGTACTTACAATGAACATTCTTATGACTTTAAGCAATACAGGTAAAATGCAAACGCTTCATAAGACAAACGAACACTCCATTTATGTTATAGTAGCTTTATCTTATTGGTCTGAGTGATTTTACCGTTTTAGTCCTTTTTTGTCCCTAAATGTGCGAATTTCAAAAGAAACATTCGTTTCGCACAACAAACGACCCTCTAATATGGGCATGCTTCCTGCCATATACCATTATAGCTTTAGCCGTTTGGTCTTATCGTTTGGTTTTATCCTTATTCGGATATTTTACCCCTCAATGTTAGAAATTCTCAAAACCCCATCTGGCCCCATCTCTTATTCTTTAGGGAGCAATTCTATACACATTTTTGTAACACATACCTATAGGTATTTGATCTGGGTGATATCATCAGTTTTATCCCTTTTTTTGTATTTTTACAACTGAAGAACAAATTTCGAAAAATTACTTCACATCGGACAAATAAAATATTTACTTCAATTTGAGAGACTATACCTTAAGCCGTTTATTTACTTAAATTTTTGAGATTATACCTTTAGCCTTTTAGTACCAGTTTTATCCCTTTTCGGCCCATTTTACCCCTAAAAGGTAAGAATTTCGAAAACCCTCCTTGCTTCGTTCTAATTTCATAGCGAGCAAGCCTATATAAATAAACATATTTATATCATTAGCCAATTGGTCTGGGCGATAGTAACATTTTGATCCCTTTTTCGATTTTTTTACCCAGAAATATTGGATTTAAAAAAATAATCAAATCCAATTTAATAGTTAGCATTTTCATATCAATTTTCGCGATTATAGAATTATAAGATTGGTCTGAGTGATGGTATAACATTTATCCCTTAAATCCATTCTAAACTGACGTTTACTCGAAAAGGGGAATCACCATCCCAAATTCATCATCCTATCTGCAGACAGCAGACAATTTTAAATATCTAGATTATGAAAATGTTATTACAATCGTTCTATAATTATGACCTACATAACAATTTTTCCGAAAGGGGCGTGGCACGGCCCATTCCCCATTTTGAATTGTGTGGACGGTACCACGCCCCTTTGTCTAATTATATTTTAATGTAGCCTATGATAATGGATAAATGGATAGTACTACACGGTGAACATTTTATTGTAATCGGTCCATTTTTTTCGCCCATATAACGATTTTTTCAAATGGGGCGTGGCACCGCCCTTTTCCCAGCGAAATGCAAACTTCATTGTACCAGTAACATGTGTAGCAAATCTGATCTTCATACCTCTGATGTCTCGGAAGATATGACCGATTGAAATTTCGGTTTGCATGGGCGGTGCCACGCCTCTTTGTCTGATTATGGTTTATTGTAGCCTATGGTAGGGTGCCTACGGACAGTACTACACAGTGAAAATTTTATTGCAATCGGTCCATTTATTTTCCCGAGATGACGATTTTTCCAAAAAGGGCGTGGCACCGCCCATTTCCCATAGAAACGTAATCCTCCTTGTACCAGTAACACATGTACCAAATTTCATCTTCATACCTCAAATGACTCTTGAGATATGATCGATTACAATTTTGGTTTGTGTGGGCGGTGCCACGCCCCTTTGTCTAATAATGTTTTCCTGTAGCCAGTTATAGAGGTCTTATGGACAGTATCACACAAAGAAAATATAATTGAAATCGGTCCATTTATTTGGCTAATATAACTATTTTTTAAAAAGGGGTGTGGCACCGCTCATTTTCCACAAACAAAGTATTTTTTCTTACATGGCCGATATACGTACTAAATCTCGACTTCGTACCTATAATGGTTTAAAAGATACAGCCATTTTCAAATTCCAGTTGTATGGGGCGGTGCCACGGCCATTTTACCCCCTTGCAGTCCGAATTTCTAAAAATCCCGTCTTAGTGCGCGCCTACGTCATAAAAGGAATCTACATTCCAAATTTCATGGTTCTAGCTTTAGCCGTTTGGGCTGGGGAGTGATCAGTCAGTCACCAAGCCTTTTATATATATAGATTACAAGAAGTACTTTGTATTGTTTATTTTACAAAAAAATGGTAGCGAATTATCAAAAATCTTATCATGGGTGTATAATTTTATAATGCTTCGGTCGTGGCATAGTGGTTAGAACACGCGACTACCATGAGGGAGATCGCAGGTTCAACCCTGGCTCCAGTCTTCTTAAAGGAAAAAAAAATAAATAAAATTTTCTTTCATGTCGGCTCCCCTCGAATGTTGTTGACAGCAACCTCGCAGTATTAAGCGTCGATCAATCGTCGTGTCTAGTAAGAGCTTCTCAAACAGTGACGTTCGCATTCGTCGATAAACAAGTAGGTGCCGTTAGTTGTGAATCTAAAAATAGAAAGCGTGTTAATTCACAACAACGCGAGAAGCTACCCCATACCTCATTCATGGGGTGCAAAGGGAAATTAAGTAAGTTTTTAAGTTTCTATAATTTTATAATTTTTATACCATCACCCTTAGGGATGAGGGTATATATCATTTGATACGACCCAAAAGTGTAACACATAGAAGGAGTCACTTCAGACCCTAGGTTTCTTAGAACCAAATTCGATTCAAGACTTTTTAAGTCATCTGAGCCATGTCCGTCTGTCTGTCTGGTGGCTGTCCGGCTGGTTCGCACGATAACTTTCGAAAGACGCAACCAAATGTCTTGAAATTTTGCACGAGTTAATATTTTCCCAAAACTACTTACGGTATTGCAAATGGGCTCCGCCCCTTCTGGTACCTCCCATACAAATACATCATTCCGCCCACTTTAGAAATCGACTTATAATATCAATACACCCAACGAAATCGTACCCAAATTCTGTACTTAGTAAAGCTATTACAGGATAAAGTTTTGGAAAAAAAATTGGAAGTCTAGCACGCCCCTTCTGGTACCTCCCATACAAATTCACCTTTCCGCCCACTTTAGATATGGAGTATTAATATCAATAAATCCATCGCGCTCGTACCCTAATTCTTAATTAGTAAAGCTATAGCAGGATACAGTTTTTGAGACAAAAACTGAAGTCTGCCAACGACCCATCTGGTACCTCCCACACACATCTGGTACCGCCCACTTTAGAAATCGATTAATATTATTATTAGAACTACCGTGATCGTGACCAAATTCTGTATTTAGTAAAGTTCAAGCAGGATAAAGTTTTGGAGAAAAAATCTGGAAGTCTAGACACGCCCATTTTGGTACCTCCCATACAAATGTACCTTTCCGCCCACTTTAGAGATGGAATAATAATATCAATACACTTGACACGATCGTGCCCAAATTCTGTATTTAGTAAAGCTATAACAGGATAAAGTTTTGGAGAAAAGATCTGGATGTCTAGACACGCCCCTTCTGGTACCTCCCATACAAATGTACACGCCGCCAACTTTAGAGATGGAATAATAATATCAATACACTTGACACGATCGTGCCCAAATTCTGTATTTAGTAAAGCTATAACAGGATAAAGTTTTGGAGAAAAGATCTGGATGTCTAGACACGCCCCTTCTGGTACCTCCCATACAAATGTACCACGCCGCCAACTTTAGAGACGGAGTAATATTCTCTACACGATCGTGCCCAAACTCTGTATTTAGTAAAGCTATAACAGGATAAAGTTTTGGAGGATAAACCTAGAAGTCTAGACACGCCCCTTCTAGTACCTCCCATACAAATTTACCATTCCACCCACTTTAGAAATCGAGTAATAATATCAATATAATAGCAATTTTTTTTATTTTATTTTACTGAGGGTGATGGTATATGTAAGTCGAGTCGACCGACTGAAACTTTCTTACTGGTTATTATTTCATAAATTCTTGAATTTGCTAATATCTGCCAGATCCCATTCCCTTGTTGTAGTTTCTTTATATCTTACAATGTTACCATATAACATAACACACATTATCATAATTTATAATACGTTAATTTTTTGAAATTATTGCAAGAGACATTTACATTTTTTTACATTACCACATACCCGGCCTAGAGCCTTTGCTCCTTTGTTCCTTCATATTATCCAATTTAATACCATGGATCCTTAACAAATTTTAGTAGAACAACAATAAATTGTTAGTATTGCTCTTATGGTATTTGTTGCATTAGGTTGCCTCCCTATAGAGCAAATTATTTTATTTGTTTGTTATTTTCAAGTCAACCTCTCTCCCCCACTCTGTGCACATAAATATTCGGAACCATAAAGTATGCTGTTGTGTTGTACTTGTACTAATACGTGTTTAGAGATCGTTTTGCATATGCAAAGTTTATGATACCCTAAAGTAATACAATGTGCTGCTGGTGGTGGTCTGAAATAGTTATGGTTTGTAATTAAAACATGTTCGTTGCATGGCAGAGATATAAGTATTGAGTGTACTACGTGTGTATATGTGTAATATGAATATAATGTGGGGTTTTTTAATTGGAATTTTATTTGTAAATTTTAATTTCGTAAAAGTTTTGTGCTCCTTATTTAAAATTTACATTTAGCGTAGCATGGTCGGATGCGTTTCATACCAAATACGAATTGATTAATTATAATTGTTGATATCATGAACGGTGATTACAGTATTTAAGTACTTTGATTCTATGCATTTACTAGCTTTTCCGGCTCGCGTTGCTCCGCAGCTACTTACAAAAAATCTTCTGGGGATATTTAAATTGCAAACTTTATAAATTTTGTCTGGTCTGGATGGTGGTGTCGGTTAGGTCTTCTCTTTTTGCTGTGTATACCATAAATGTGTAAATTAAGAAAATATGTTTATATCGATTAATCGGACTTTTTAACTCTAAAACCAGTAAGAAAGTTTCAGTCGGACAGCCTGACATATATACCCTCACCCTCAGTAAAACACAAAATTTTCTATTATATTGATATTATTACCCGATTTCTAAAGTGGGCGGAGTGGTACATTTGTATGGGAGGTACCAGAAGGGGCGCGGCAAGACTTCCAGTTTTTTTCTCCAAAATGTTGTCCTGTCATAGCCTAGCACAATGGGTACGATCGTGTCAAGTGTATTGATATTATTACTGCATCTCCAAAGTGGGCTAAGTGGTACATTTGTATGGGCGGGTCTAGACATCCAGATTTGTTCTTTACTTTATCCTGTTAAGCTTTACTAAATACAGAATTTGAGCCCGATCGCGTTGGGTGTATTGATTTATATTATTACTCCATCTCTAAAGTGTGGGGAGTGTTACATTTGTATGGGAGGTACAAGAAGAGGTGTGTCTAGACTTCCAGATGTTTCCTCAAAAACCTTATTCTGCTTAAGCTTTTTTTAAATACATTATTTGGGATCGATCGCGTAAGGTCTATTAGTAATATTAACCGATTTCTAAAGTTGGCGGTACCAGATGGGGCGTGGCTAGACTTAAATTTTTTTTCTCCAATACAGTATTTGGCTATATCTTTACTAAATAAAGAATTTTGGTACGATCGCGTTGGATTTTTTGATATTATTACACCATCTCTAAGGTTGGCGGAAAGGAAACTTTGTATGGGAGGTACCAAAAGGGTGCGTGGTCAGACTTCCAGTTTTTTGTTTTCCAAAACTGTATCCTGTTATAGCTTTATTGATATTATTACTCGATTTTTAAAGTGATCGGATAGATGTATTTGTATGGGAGGTACCAAAAAGGACGGGGCCATATTGACCATTTGCCATACCATAAGTAGTTTTGGGGAAATAGTAACTCGTGCAAAATTTCAAAATATTTGGTTGCGTCTTTCGAAAGTTATCGTGAGCACCAGCCGGACAGATAGACAGACCGACAGACGGACATGGCTCAAACGACTTAAAAAGGCATTATTCCAATTTGGTTCAAAGACACCTAAGTGACTAAAGTGTCTCTAAAGTGACTCCTTCTATGTGTTACACTTTTGGTTGGTATCAAAGGAGGGTATAGGTATAAATACGAATTTCGAAAAATCCTTTCAATTCTCGAGATTCTACGTTAGCCATATCGTCAGGGCGATGGTACCAGTTTTTTCCCTTTTTCCAACCTTATTACCAATAAGGTACTAATTTCAATAAATACTTTCGTTTCGTACAACTATTCTGTAAAATTACCTTTTACCCCCGAGTTTCCTGATTCTGCCTATAGCCGTATTGGACTTTTTACCCCTCCCCTATGTCACCGAAGAAACCTTCATGCCAAATTTCAAGTATCTAGCTATAGTTGCTTAGGAGGAGTGTTCAGTAAGTCATGTAAGAGAAATAGTAAAAATTTTATTGCAATCGCCTTTTAATAAAGATTTCTTCAAAAGAGACGTGGCACCGTTCCATTTCCTAGCGAGACGTAATCCTGCTTGTAGCTGTAACATATGTAAATTATGACATTTATGGGCGGTGCCAAGCCCTTTGGCCTAACCATGTTTTCATGTATCCTATGACAGAGGCCAAAAAGAGGCGTGGCACCCAGAGTCGCAAATACCTTACATGGCTTGTAAAATATGAACGATTGAAATTCTGGTTTGTGTGGGCGGTGCCACACCCCTTTGTCTAGTTATGTTTTCATGTAGCCTATGATAGAGGACCTATGAACAGTATAAAATGAAGAAATTAAAAAAGCAATCGTTCAATTTAACGATTTTCTAAAACAGGGCGTGGCTTCGGCCACATTCCACAAACAAATTGTTTTTCTTATACGACCAATATACGTACCAAATCCGACTTAGTACTTATAATGGTTGAAAAGATACAGCCCTTTAAAAATTCGAGTTGTATGGGGCGGTGCCACGCCCACTTTACCCCAGAACAACACATGATTTTGGGACTCAATTCTGAGAACTGCACCTGAAAGTAGAATTTTTGCATCATTCGTTTTGTCACGTTACATGCAATAATAATTTAATATCGATTTGAAGTTAATAAGTATCGTATAGGGGGAATCTGTCACATTTTAGGCTCTATTGTTATATTGTTATATGGTGGCGTATGATTATCATAAGTAATATTCTACGTAAATCATACGCCACGGAGTACAACAGTTTTATTGTAACTTCTACAAAATAAACCCAGTTCAAAATCATTTGATGAATGGAAAAGTGAAACTGTTGCTTATGTACGGAAACGTTATATGAACATATTAAAAGATTTGTAATTCTTAATTTTTTAAATTTGTTTCAGCTAAATCGGAATAGAATAGCCTCGAGTTATATCAAACTAAAGAGCCTATACGACACTTACTTACTTTAAATCGATATTATATTACTATGGCATGTAAAACGAATGATGCAGAACTTCTTCTTTTTGGGACTGCATTCACGTGCAGTTCTCAAAATTCAGTCCCAAATCAATGAGCTGAAAAATTTTGTACTGTGTAATTAGTCTTAAATTTTTTAACGATGCGCATATTTAAGTATAGTTTTTGTAGTTTTCATAATAGTTTTTATTAGTGCTATTATATAAATTATACGATCCAGCTACTTTTAGTTCTTTTAATGGAAATTTCATTTATTTTGCTAAACTTAATTTGTTTTTGTTTTTTTTTTAATTTTTGTTTTATTTTGCCATAAATTTCATGAGTCACTTCAATTATATAAATAGCATAGACTTATTTTCAATAGCTATTGAATTGCTTAGGTCCTTTTTTTGCGTCAGCTATCGATGTGGCTATAAATTTAAAATTGTATATTAATAGGATGAGAGACAACAACCCGCAGCGACCATAAAATATTGTAATCTATGTTATTAGCCATACAAAGAGAACAAACTTATCTGTGACCGAAGCGTATTCAAATCCATTCATAAATTCATAGCAAAACGATGGCAACCATGATATCGACCGAGTTTGGTAATGTCGTAAATATTAGAGTATCCAATTAATCGGGATTAGGTTTTGTTCGATTAAAAAATTAATCGATTTTGGGATTTTTAATTTGCTCGATTAATCGATTAAGGTTTTTAAATTGCTCGAATAATTCGATTAATCGAATAACTCGAATAACTTATGTATATCAGTATACCTTACGTGAAAAATATACAAATTTAATGTAAGCGTTAAATTTTATTAATAAAAAACATAAAACTAATATTAAAACATAAAAACAAACGGAAAATAATAATTCACGTGAATTCAAAAAAGTTTAATAAAAATAATAATTAATTAGGTACATACAAAATCAGCTTTTTTTGTTTTAAAAGATGTTAGTAACATCTTCTAAAATAATATTTTAAAAATAATATGCAATTAAGATGTTTGGCCTTTAGTCGAATCTTGTTTCGTTTTAATGAAGCTTGACTTTGAAAACACCCTTTCACTTAAAGTAGATATTGGTGAAACTGAAAGAATTGCATTGAAAAGTTTTTCTAGTTTTTCTGATCATTTTCTTGTTTTATCTAGATAGAAAAAATCAGCAATTTTTTTAGTATCGTTCAATTCTAGTAAAAGATTATTGTCATTGATTTCAATTATTTCCTCTTATTTTTCCAACACAATATCATCATCTGATATATTTTGATTAGCTTCAGTGTGAAATAATCAATCATACATTTTCGAGGCAAAGTCTATTGTTTTCGTTTTGGAGCTATATTTTAAAAAGTTATCATTTATGGGGAATGTTCCCGAGTTAAGGTAAAAAACAAGTGAGTTATGTACTTTTATTCGTCTATCATTTATTCTAGACTTAAAGTGGACAGTCAAATCCTTTGAAAACCGAATAATTTGCCATGTCTAAATTGATAATTAAAATTTTTTTAATAATTTAATAAAATAATTTAAATCGATTAATCGGTTTAAATTGATCGATTATTCGTTAATCAAAATTTACTATTTGTTCTTAATCGAAAAATTATTCGAAAAAAATTCTTGGAAATTGGATACTCTAGTAAATATAATAATACAGGCTGTGTGCTTTAGGCATTCTTAAATTTTAACGGTTTTCAAAAAGAAGCATTAAAAATAACAACATAACTAATTTTAAGTGAAAAATTAAATTTTATTTTTTAACAAATGCTAATATTATTTCAAAGAACAAATACTAATATCAACCTGGATCGGGTTTTTATGCTCTAACAACAATAAATCAGAAGATTTTTTCGAGCGTTGTTTGTGGTCACTGAAAATATCATAGGTGCTGAAAAATATAACCACCAAAAAGACAATGAAAAATATATCCCATAATAACTCATTGTGCATTGCATCTCATACTCGTAGTTGCAGTAGCCATTGTTAGTAACACAAATAGACCAAAGCATTCAATGTGCCCAAAGCGGATTTGTTTTCAATCCTAAAAGCCACACGTATTCATCAGACATGAAAGTAAATATTCTGATGGATAGCTAAAATTATTTAACTACTGACCAATACATTTTTGAAATGTTTGTAAATATATTTTCAAATATTCAATCATTGTATGATATAAAAGTTTACATTTTACTGTCAGCTATTATTGTATAGATAAATTTGTAGGAATAACCAAGGGGTTATCCAATTGGAGTGACAGAACAACAAATGAGGCGATATTTAGGAAAACTGCAACAAAACAAAAATGGATGTATACAGAGGTACTCAACACTTTAGAAGATGATGCAATTTTTGTCTGAAGTGCAGAATATGGGGCGGGAGCCCGATTAAAAAAAAAATATGCCATTGTCTTCGTCTTGGTCCCCAAACATCGGAACGGTAGGTAAAAGTTGGCGCTCAGGCCCATGGCGCCCGCGGGGGTCAAAAAAGGGGCCCCGTTTCGGTTCTATGATGACCCCCCGTGTGCGGGTACTCATATGAAAGATATTTTCGAGTTCCTACGGGTCTCCAGGGCCGAGTTAGAGCCATTTAAATTTCCGGGATATACCAAAAAAAAATTGAAAAAATTTGAAAAAATCTAGAAAAATGTAGTTAGTTTCCTTGACTTAAACACATTAGGGTCCAAGACGAATGCGGTGGGGACCACCGTTGGATTCGTCTCGAAAGTATCTTTGATTTGAGTATCCACACAAGGGGGGTTGTCATAGAACCCATGGGGTCCCTTTTTTTGGGCCCCCAGGGTCCCGTGGGCCTTAGCGCCAACTTTGACATTGATTTTCGTGTTTTAGGGCGTATTTGGGGGGAAGTGGCATTTTTTTTATTTTTTTTTGGGCTCCCGCCCCATATTCTGCACTTTTGCCCAATTTTTAAAATTTAGATTCCTATGATGTTATATAATTATAGAGTTTACTACAATTAACTTCATAGCAAAAAAGACGAGAAGTCGTTCTTAAAAAATACAATACAAAAAAAAAAAAAAAAAAAAAATATCGTAAATCTGGCTTAAAAGTGCAACTATTGGTCATCTGTGTTATTAATAGGGCATGCCAACTATAAAAAAATCAAATATCACTCCTTAGTTTCAAATTTGTATCACATTTCAGCACTACTACAGATTTAGGTAAAAAGTATGCAAACATGAACTATTTCCTAACTATCACAAGCAAATGTTAAAATCATTGGTGATTCCCCAAATTTGAAGTACTTAGTATCAAAAATTTCACCTTTTCACTACTTCTTAGTAAGCTCTCTCTCTTTGCTGGGATATTTCAATTTAGTTATTAACTTAAGGCAATATTTACATAACTGCATATCAGATTCGAATATAACATATGCAATATTTTTTGAATAGTTCCTTAACTAGTGCCGACCAAGGTATGTTATGATGTTTACAACACCTGACTATCACACTCATTGCTTGGCCTCGGACTAACAGTCGTTATTTAATTTATAGTCCTATATGAATATTAATAACTCTCATCCATCACACCAAATGTATTTAACAGGTAGTTGTTTTGTATACACATGATCATAAATATGCATTCATTTTGCATACGTTGCTAAATTTAAAATACATACATATATCAAAATGCAATCGTATAGCAAGTAATTAAGAGTACCTTGATGTGTAAAAGCATATTTTTGAGCAAATCCTGATAGATGTACAATCTGTGTATAAAAGCTACCTACACAGACGAGGCATATACTTGTGATGACATAACCTATCAGGTATTTAAACAATACTTGGCTGTAGTTGAATGTAAAAATATTAGAACTTATAAGGGGTCGACAATTTTCATAATGTTCTTTTCAACATTCGACATCAATATTACCCGTTTTTACCCATAGGAATAGGGCTATATTTAATTTGATACGAGAAAAAGTAACGAGTTGGACACCAAGTAGCTTAACACCATTTCATCCCAGGACTTGTTAGGACAATGCAATTTTGTTTTGACTGTCGCAATCAAGTGCGGATATCAATCTGTACTTTATTATGATATTTTGACAGTATTTATACATAATTTGGTTACTTAATTTCAATCTACATATTAATACATACAATCTTATTTTAATTCTGTGTCTATGTATGTGTAGTAGTTTCTGCTCATCAACAAATACATAAATACGTTCATACCGGCAGCGACGGTAGTCGCTGCTTGCGCAGAGTGCATTCAAGAGCAGCGTACATTGCTTGCACACAGTGCATTCCCACAGGTGTGGAATGCTGCTGCAACGAAAGGAGAGATTGTATTCAGTTGCGCGTGTTTGAATATTGGACATTTATCATATTACGTTAAATGTTGGATATGTTGGGAACAATATTATTTGAAATGAATTTTGTTTATGTTTGCATAAAAAGTTTATATTTTATTCAATTTGTCATGTTGGTTGCGTCGAATTGAGTGTACTCTATTGTGAGAGACACGCTACAGCAGGATATGTTGAACAAATCTTCACTGATTATTATAAAAATTAACCAGTAATAATATTTTCTAAAATATAGTTATGGGACTGAAAACAGGCAGAATAGCCCCAACTCCTCTGGTACATTCCATACATATTTAAGGAATATTTGCATTTTTCTCATAACTTTTAAGCAGATAACTGAAGGATATTTAAATTGGTCAGTTTAGAATCTCAGAAACATTTTCCACACCCTTTTTAGTTCCTCTCACACAAATGACCGTAGTCGCCCATACACACATATATACATATCTTTGAAATCAAATCTCAAATTAAGGTGGAATGTTGAGAAACCGAAATGGCATGCTATCATCGATGCTTCTTAGGGTTAAGGTAACAGAAGTTACTGAAGCTTCAAATGTAATGAGTATGATTGTTGCCATCAGTAGTTACCACGTAGTTATTTTTAACGTGACCATCGTCCTTTCCGTATGTGTAATACAGGGTGGACCATTCGGTACTTGCGACGAGCAGTTACTGCGCGTCGGGTGAAAAGGTAACTAAATGCAGGCGTAGTCAATTGAAGTTTAACGCCAAGTTTGTATGGGAGGTACCAGAAGGGGCCTGGCTAGACTTCAAATTTTTCCCCAAAACTTTATCATATTATAGCTTTACTAAGTACATTATTTGGGTATGATCCCGTTGGGTGTATTCATATTATTACTCGGTTTCTAAAGTGGGCAGAATGATGTATTTGTATAGGAGGTACCAGAAGGGGCGGGGCCATGTAGCCCTTTGCAATACCGTTAGTAGTTTTGGGGAAATATTAACTCGTGCAAAATTTCAAAACATTTGGTTGCGTCTTTCGAAAGTTATCGTGTGCACGGCCGGACAGACAGACAGACGGACATGGCGCAAATGTCATAAAAAGCCATGAATCGAATTTGGTTCAAAGAAACCTAGGGTCTAAGGTGATTCCTTTATGTGTTACACTTTTGGGTCGTATCAAATGTTATATACCCTCATCCCTAAGGGTGATGGTACAAAAGGAGTAATGCATTAAAGGAGCCCTTATGTGACTTTAGACCAAATTCATTTCATAACTTTTTAAGACGATCGTCAGGATAACTCCTCCCCTTCTGTTACCTTTCATACAATTTAACTATTTTTGTAAAAATAATATTTATCCAATAACTTACAAACGGACAGCTGGAGAACACTAAAATTTGGTCAGTTCAATTACCTAGTAATAGCAAACAAACCCTTAGAAAACCATAACCTTTGCCACACCTCACTTAGTAGCTCCCATACAAATGATTGAATCTACCCTCATAGCGTTACATAAGTTTTTTTAATTTGTAGGTACATTTTGGTAACATTTTAAGCAAGATACAATCTTATTGTCTCAGGAATGAATATAGAGTATTTTGGCCAAACCTGTTCTGGAACGTCACATACAAGTGAGTGAGTTCTACAAGCTTATCTTTTTTGAAAGCACCCTGAAGTCAGAAAAATATGCACATGGTGAACATATAATTTCCTTAAAATGTTGAGAATATTTTACTTCTAATATTTTGTATTATCGGGGGAAACCTTAGAAACCGGGAGGTTTATCCCAAGTAGGTTACCATTTTTTCATTCTAGGTTGCATCCCTGTCAAAATGACTAAGGATCTATATCTTTATTGAAACCCTGCAATTGCCTTGTTGACCTCGTTGTAGTTTGGAGAAGCACAATCTACTCCGTCATCTATAACTGATGTGATTTCGCCACTTTTTGCAGTCGTGCCTAGTGGGGATCCCTAATCGAATAGCTTTGCATTTTATGTTCTGGTAAAACTTTTGGGCATAACCTGTATGGAGGTACTTCTACTTTCCGAGAACTTCACTCTCCTTTCTCCTCCATGAACGCTTTTTTGTTTAAAGAGACGTTTAGTATTCCCTTCTCTTCGTGGCTACAGTTGTACTCTCGTTTATCTGAAGTTTTATTTATTACACAGTGAGACAAAATGAAGTGGTAAGCGCTGCTGAGTACAACAATAATCTGTTTTTGAAATTTCGCTAACACCCCCAAAATCTTGAGTTAGGGTTAAAACCCAGTTTTTCGAACCTTTACGCACTTATAAGCAAGTAACGTGGCCGAATATCAACCGAATTTAGGTTTCTCAGAGAATTTGGAAAGAAGAGACTGTGGTCTTTTCAACGAGAGAAACGCAATTTTCATAACCCATACAATATTTTCTTGTCGCACTGTGTTATTGTTTAAAAAGTATGAAGACTTTAGTTCACCCTGTACTTTGTGTGTTGGTTAGGGTGAGTCTTAAAAAATGTTTTTGGAATTTTTCATGGGCCAAGTTAAAATTTTATTAAGACGTACAAAAAAACTCTATGTGAATTTTTTTAATTTTTTTCTTAAAGGTTTAGGGGTCGCTACCGGGGTTCGAAATTCAAAATTTTACCGTCATCCTGAGGGATAAGCTGAATAACTCGAGTAAACCTTAACTGATCCTTATGAAAATTTTTCAGTATTAATATTTTCTATAACGAAGTTATGGAATCGTAAATGGGCAGAATTGCTCCACCCCTTCTGGTACCTCCCATACAAAATTACCTATTTTTTGATAATTATTATTTCTCCCATAACTTTCAAACGGGCAGATGGATGGCATTTAAACTTGGTCAGTTTAATAACCTTGTAATAACAGATAAACCCTCGGAAAATCAAAACCTTTGTCACACCCCTTCTAGTACCTCCCATACAAATGACCGAATTAACCCCCACATTTTTACCTACATATCTTTTTATTCAAAATACTGAATTCAATAAAATTTTGTGTGAGATGAACACATGCAAAAATTTGACTCGTGAGTGAATATGGACTATATCGGCCAACCCCTTCTGGTACCTCCCATACAAAATTACCTATTTTTAGACAAATTATTTTTTACCAATAATTTCCAAACGGACAGCTGGATGGCATTTAAACTTGGTCAGTTTAATTACCTTGTAATAACAAATAAACCCCCAGAAAATCGAAACCTTTGTCACACCCCTTCTGGTACCTCCCATACAAATGACCGAATTCACCCTCATAGTTTTACATATTTATGCTAATTATTTGACAGAAAATTTTGATTTTTTTCATAGGTTAACTTAAAAGTTTTAAACGATGAAGTCATATAATATGATTTATGCATTGTATTTCGGGAATATCAACCGGTCCTGTAATATTACTTTTTAAGAGGTTTAAAAATGCCTGGACAAAAGTTGATCATTCCAATTTTAAACCTGGCATATCGGATGATCTCATATTAAGACAAGTAAAGAATTCTGCGAATGCTATTTGTTTTGCCGAAAATCAGCTTAAAGAGTTTCAGCCACGAGAGGACTACAAAGAGCTACTTAAGCTGACAATAATATTCTGCGGGATGTTCCAAAAACACAAATATTCTTCAGAGCACCAGCAGGTCTTCACCGTGCTAGATGGAAGGCTAAGGTAATATATTCCTTAAAAATATATTTATTCAGAGAGCAGTTCAAGTTAAACAAAAGCGAATTATGTGGAATACAGGATGTTTGCAGTTTTATAATTAATATTTACCTTAAATATTGCTTTGAATCCACTTCTGGACCTTCTGCTTCAAGAAATGACCTCCAGTTATTAAAAGACTTGAAGTCTTATGCAACAATTAATAAAGAGACAGCGGCAATAGCCTTAAAAAAAATTATAGGTCATCTCTGGTATTTTTAGGAAGAGCTAGTTGGATTTGCATTTTTGATGACAAAGTTTCTCATCAAATTAAGAAGAAGATGGTAAATGCTTTAAACATAGAAGGAGTAGATAATCCAGAAAAACGAGTTACAGTGGATGCAAACCTACTACATTCCAAAAGTCTTGAGCATTTTGTATCCAACAATACTCTTAGTTTTTTCAGCATAACGGGTATTAAATCGGGTATCCTTAAAAAATGTTGAAGATTGGGAGCAAGATGCAGACTTTAAATTAAGTAAAGAATTAGTTAGGTCTAGGTTGAAGGTTGTTAATGATATTGCTGAACACGGAGTGGCCTTGATGCAGGAATACAATAAATTGCATACACATTATGGAGAACAGAAGTTTTTCCTATTATTATTGGTGAAAGAATTTAGAAAAAAAATATTCAGATCCAAAAAAATCTACCATGTGTAAATAATATTTTACAATATTTTCAAATTTAAAGAAAATTGTAAGCAGTAATACAGTTGTTTATAATTATATTTTTTAATGTTAAGTTTTTCATGCAATGAATTCATGTTTAATATTAATATATTACATTTTTATTTTAATATTATTTTTAAACTGTTTAATTTAATTTTTATTTCCGAAATGTACCTTTTTAAGTGATAATACAACAAAAACTGATGAACAAATTTGAAATAAATCATTTCATGTTAACTGTACTGTAAAATTCCAAAGTTGGACTGCAAATAAGTGGAGGGGGGGCAAGACAATAGCGTTGCATTATCTATGTTGAATATCTAAAAACATTCATTAAACTAGATTTATATTTAAGATAAGCATTAGTAAAATTACAATAAGTAATTGAATTCAGCATACTTACAAAAAAATGTATGTAAAAATGTAGGGGTTAATTCGGCCATTTGTATGGGAGGTACCAGAAGGAGTATGGCAAAGGTTTTGATTTTCTGGGGGTTTATCTGTAATTACAAGGTTATTAGACTGACCAAGTTTAAATGCCATCCAGCTGTCCATTTGGAAATTATTGGTAAAAAAATAATTTGTCTAAAAATAGGTAATTTTGTATGGGAGGTACCAGAAGGGGTTGGTCGATATAGTCCATATTCACTCTCGAGTCAAACTTTTGCATGTGTTCATCTCACACAAAAGTTTATTGAATTCAGTATTTTTACTAAAAAGATATGTAGGTAAAAATATGGGGGTTAATTCGGTCATTTGTATGGGAGGTACCAGAAGGGGTGTGGCAAAGGTTTTGATTTTCTGGGGGTTTATCTGTTATTACAAGGTTATTAAACTGGCCAAGTTTAAATGCCATCCAGCGGTCCGTTTGGAAATTATTGGTAAAAAATAATTTGGTTAAAAATAGGTAATTTTGTATGGGAGGTACCAGAAGGGGTTGGCCTATGTAGTCCATAGTCACTCACGAGTCAAATTTTGGCATGTGTTCATCTCACACAAAATTTTATTGAATTCAGTATTTTTACTAAAAAGATATGTAGGTAAAAATAAGGGGGTTAATTCGGTTATTTGTATGGGAGGTACCAGAAGGGGTGTGACAAAGGTTTTGATTTTCTGGGGGTTTATCTGTTATTAAAAGGTAATTAAACTGACCAAGTTTAAATGCTATCCATCTGCCCGTTTGAAAGTTATGGGATAAATATTAATTATCAAAAAATAGGTAATTTTGTATGGGAGGTACCAGAAGGGGTGGGGCAATTCCGCCCATTTACAATTCCGTTACTTCGTTATGGAAATTATTAATACTGAAAAATTTTCATAAGGATCAGTTAAGGTTTACTCGAGTTATTCAGCTTATCCCTCAGGATGACGGTAAAATTTTGAATTTCGAACCCCGGTAGCGACCCCTAAACCTTTAAGAAAAAAATTAAAAAAATTCACATAGAGTTTTTTTGTACGTCTTAATAAATTTTTAACTTGGCCCATGAAAAATTCCAAAAACATTTTTTTTTTTGCCAAATAAGAATCAACCTAGTGTTGGTTCCTCAAAAGCTTATATTGTACTGTGCGTATTAGTGATATTTAATTGCATGAACATATGTTGAGTATACGTGCCGGTTACACTATGCGACAGTCAAAATCGGGATGGGATGAAACTAGGGTGTTCAAAAGCGAAAAATCGTAAACCGGTTTTTTTATTTAAAACCGTATGCCGGTTTTTGCAAAAATGCCATTATCGAATAACCGGTTTAACCGAGTTTTTTCCTTCGGGTACTCGGTTTTTTTAAATTAGTTTAAAATTGAATTTTAAAAATTTACAAAGCCTCTAAAAGCATTCTTGTTTATAAAATGTAAAAAGATTTTTCTAAATTAATTTGAAATTTTATTTTAAAATTTTCCAAAGCTTCTAAAAACATTCTTGTTTTTAAAATGTAAAAAGTTTTTTCTGAATTAATTTGAAATTGAATTTTAAAATTTTACAAAGCTTCTAAAAACATTCTTGTTTATAAAATGTAAAAAGTTTTTTCTAAATTAATTTGAAATTGAATTTTAAAACTTTAAAAAGCTTCTAAAACATTCTCGTTTACAAACATTGAATACCCTTATTATATGTATTAGGACCGGAAAATATCTTACAAGCTAATCCTGTGTAAAGTAGTCTAAAAAGGCTGAAACGTTGGCATTTGCTAACGAGCTTTTTAAAAGACTTTATCCTGCAATTTCCCCAACAACGGCAGAGTCTCTTAACAGTTCAGATTGTGAAATGGGGGAATATCCTAATGGTAGTCTTTGCAACGATTTAAACATGACAATAGATAACATCCAAAATCCACCAGTGAAAACAAATTGCAATGACACAAGCCTATATGATGATTTCAACTATTTCGATAGATTTAATAAAAGGACGGAAAAGCTCAACATCCCTCTAAACGCTCTTCTGCCAATAAATCCTACTTCCACAATAAGTGAGCGCGTGTTTTCTGTATCAAGCTTTATAAAAACGAAACAGAAGAATTGACTCAAAATTGAACACTTAAATTGTATATTATTTCTTAAATACTATTTTAACCAGTAAGAAAGTTTCAGTCGGGTAAGCCGATTTACATATACCCTTACCCTCAGTAAAACATATAATTTTCTAGTATATTGATATCATTACTCGATTTCTAAAGTGGGCGAAGTGGTACATTTGTATGGGAGGTACCAGAAGGGGCGTGTATGGACTTAAAGTTTTTTCTTCAAAACTTTATCCTGATTTAGCTTTAATAAATACAGAATTTGGGCCCGAGCACGTTGGGTGTATTGATATTACTACTCCATCTCTAGAATGGGCGGAATAGTACATTTGTATGGGAGGTCTCAGATGGGGCGTGGCTAGACTTAAAAACTTTATACTGATTTAGCTTTACTAAATACAGAATTTGGACACGATCACGTTGGGTGTATTGATATTACTACTCCATCTCTGAAGTGGGCGGATGATGCATTTGTATGGGAGGTTCCAGTAGGTACTTGGCTAGGCTTCCAAATTGGTTCTCCAAATTTTTATTCTGTTTTAGCAATTCTAAAAACAGAATTTGGTCACGATCGCGTTGGATCTATTAATAATATTAATCGATTTCTAAAATGGGTGGTACCTGATGGGTATGGGAGGTACCACATGGGGTGTAGCTAGACTTCCAGTTTTTTCTTCAAAACTTTGTCCTGCTATAGTTTTACTAAATGTAGGATTTGGGCACGATCCGATTGGGTTTATTGATATAACATACTAAATAAATGCATTTTTTTAAACCAAATTATTTTTTTTATAAGTATTTTTAACTTTTTAGGAAAAAACCGAAAAAAACCGGTTAAACCGGTTTTCTTGAAAATGCTATATTCGAAATCCGATTTTTGCAAAAAACCAATAACTCGGAAACCGGGTTTCTAAAAAAGGAGGTATTTGAACACTCTAGATGAGACCAACGAGAAATGTTATATCGGTCAAAAACATGTTATACGTGGCCCGGCGTTTTGCTGGGTCACGTCTAGGAATCGAAACATATCGGTTTGAAATTAGTAACTATCATATAGGAGAGATTGTCACCTTTGGTGGTCTTTTTTTTTGACATAACTCGAGAACCAATAGTCCGATTTTGCGCAAACATATTTAAAAAAAATATAAATTACAATTCCTTTAATCTGTTCATATAACGTTTCCCTACATAAGCAACAGTTTAAGTTTTCCATTCAGCAAATGATTTTGAACTGGGTTTATTTTGTAACAGTTACAATAAAACTGTTGTACTCCGTGGCGTATGATTTACTTGGAATATTACTTATGATAGTCATACGCCACCATATCGTATTTCTGTTATGTCAAACAAAACTTAATAAATTCCCCTATCCGATACTTACTAACTTCATATCGATATACATATCTCGATTCCAGCGAAACGCCGGGACACGTATAACTTCTTTTTTACCGATATAACTTTCCCCAGTAGTTTGAACCCTTCCCGATCACTGACCCTTACCATTTGTCTCACAGTGTTATGAGTATGTAACTTAAAGTTAAATTCAGTTAAATTCATGAGATAGTTGCAATTCGTTTTGTTTTAAGGGAATACGATTTTTTGAAAATGTCGATATGTTTGTCACATAGGTAGTGGGTTCAAAGGTAGTACTTATTCTTATTTATTCTGCAATATGATGTCAATATAGAAATTTCCCATTTTATGAGTGTCTGAACCATTTTGGTCCTTTTTTAATTTTGATTTGTTGTGTTCAGCAAATTGCCTCAATATGGGCTGCATCCATAGCAAGCGGTTTAATTATCTTTACTGCTATAATTAAATCTGTTCAATATTTCCTTAGCAAGTGCACGTATCAAACCTCCCTAGTACTTTTTTCTTTGATAACAAAACACTCAGGCCCTACATACTTCAAAATCTACAATCAGTGTCTAAATGAATGTATCTGCATCTCAAATCATTTGCTGTTGCAGTTATCCCATAAGCAGTGAAACCTAATTGGAACCACAAATGTCTATCTCATATTGCATTGCAAATGGTTCCAATGCAATAGAACGTCAGCTCACGCACACAAACATGTGACTATAATTAGGTTAAATTGCATTAGCAGCATCCTTATCACCAACTTCATTTATATACCAGCATCACTAGCACTAGTTTATACATATAACCCTTTACACAACTCATTCCCCACCGATGTCTGCTCTCTATACAAACCATAAACAATTGAATTCTCGTAAATTTGTTTCGGTCATGTCCGGGTGTTGTGTTGCACACTATATTTCAATGGCGTCGTGTTCGATACCACAAAACAGCCTTTTTTTGGAGTTTTGCATTTGCATTTGGCACACTGCATACTATACATATTAATTCAATGGTGTATGTGTTAATGGTACTAGTAGTTGTGAGCTAGTTGTTGAAGTTGCCATATTGAGTGGTAGTAGATTTCGTTTTGTTTTCAAAGAAAAGTTGTTGGTATATTATTTTTTTTTTGCCAAATAGCATGGTGTAGTACATTAAGGGTTTCCAAAATAGACATTTGTTTGAACTTAATGCAACAATTTACGAGAATTCAATTGTTTATGGTTTGTATAGAGAGCAGACATCGGTGGGGAATGAGTTGTGTAAAGGGTTATATGTATAAACTAGTGCTAGTGATGCTGGTATATAAATGAATTTGTATGTAGTGCAAATGTTGACTAGATTTGAATGTCTACTACTAATTGAATTAAAAATATAAACCCTATAGCCTCCAGGTGCAAATTGAAATCCTAAAAGTTATCATACGCCAGCGGATTCCTGTACCTTCATATTCATTGTTGAAAATTAAACTTTATGTGTAATCGCAGTTAAAACTAAACGCATTACAAGCTTATTAATTATGCACACATTCAACAACTGTAATACACATTGCATAATGCATAATACATGAAAAGAGTTCAAATCCTGTGTGCTTTTGTTTGATTTTCGGATAACAGTTATGAAGTGCAATTAATTACAATAAAGGATTTCATGCCAGTGAATATAACCCTTTAGAAATTATAATGAATAACAGAAACTGTGTAAACAGTTAAGTTAGCGATAGTATTTATGTTAATAACACTTTTAAACATAGTAGAATTTTAATTTTCATTGCAGCGGAAAGGTGAATGTACGCCACTAATGGGGAGTTTGACATAGGAATCAAAAGCATATTAATAATGCTGTATGCCTTAAAACAATAGGTGAAAAATTGTTTATAAGTTATACAAAGGGTCAACAAACTTTGCTGAACAAAAATTTAAGCTACACGAATATGTAAAATTTACTTTACACATACATATCGTCCTCCAGGGACTCATTTGCTTCATACGCTATTTTAGCAGTTTTAAGTTATATATGTTTTTCCGGTTCATTGATACCAAAGTTTTGTAATCTGAAAAATAGTAATTCTATATAGTTTTCAATGATGATATCATATTTCTTGTATTATTTGTGATTTCCTATCGGTTTCTAAAGGATTGGAATATGTTACAAATGTTTTTGGCAGAATTATTTGTTTAATAGTTTAATAACAACTAAGTATCCAATTTTCTACAATTAACTTATCTGCGAACTTAGTCAAGATTCTTAAAAAGTTATCAAATGCATCTCCCTCATAGTTATAACTGTCAGCAACACTTACTAGCTTTTCAGCTGAACATGACTATTGCTAAGGTGATGATGGCGTAAGCACGATAAAAATATAAAGTTTTATGAAAAGCAATTACAAATAGCTTGGAGCAGTTTAAAGTTTTTAAGATATTCTCCAACAGTTTGTGTGCGCCCAGAATATGCGAAGACGGAAATATAATAGCAAATATTAAGGCCTTTAACAATTGTTAAGGCAACCAGCAGGAAAGCGGATATAGCATGCAATATTACATACAAAGTTAGATTTTTTATACATATACAAATTATTAAGTTTACACAAACAAACTCAATATATGCCTTGTACCTATTTAACTTCCCTACAAATAATACGACTATTCCATACACGCGTGTAAATTATAGTCCACAATGGACGAGAACTAGTCCAAAAATAACCCAAATGCATGGAAAAACCTAACCCATTTAACATTATGATGTCCTAGGGCTAGACCATATAACCTTTCTTTGCATTACATCAGAGTAGTTTCAAAACTACTCCACATCATTACTTGTGTCAGAAAAGCCACTATCAAAAAACAAACGCCTGCAAAAAACAACAACTTAATATTCAAACGATAAAACTCGGACACTTGTCGTTACTGAACTTAACTTGAACATTTTGTTTGACAATGACATGGTCCATGACTGCATTACATAGGACCATGTTGTAACTAGTCCATAGCAGCTGGAATGGATCACGTAGTGCAGTATTATTTGCAGTTCAGTTTTATTGTATACGAATTACATAACAATAATTAACCCTAAATAGTGCTGGCTAATTGTTGTACATATTTGTGTAATGTTGTCACACCGAGTACTTTGCCATGTACCTAAGTTTATTTGTACACGAAATTATATTAAACCTTAAACAACGTCGTTATATATCTGTCCTACCACACTCCTTTTGTAGTTTCTTACCACTACTCAAATACCATTGTGTATTGATAGATTACAAAATTCAAGAACGCCCCAACTATATTGAACTGTCCATTGTCATTGAACGTCTTGTCAACTGCTTGCATTCCAGTTTGAAGTGTGTGCCTTGTCCTTCCGACATAAAATGACAACTGTACAGAGGCTGACAATGACATGCTATGTATTATATGGCGAATGTGTGTGTGCGTATATAGAAATATGTCAGTTGCTTTGTGGGATAAAGATTTCATTTGAAATAGCAATATTATATGTACGCTACGTAGACCATTATGAAAATTGAATATTAAAGCCAGCAATTAAACAAAATTAAAAAATATCGACATTAGTACTCCCATTAAGTTGTTTGATGTATTATGGTATTAAGATTAAAAAATAGCCCAAATATCACAAAAAATTTTCTTGATGGAAAAAAATTATGTAAAAAATTTCACTTCTTAAAATTTTATACATTTTATCATAACTCAGGAACCATTTATCCGTAAATATACAAAAGTTTTTTACATAAGAGGGTTGAATTTTATGTTTCAGGATTTGGCAACCCTAGTGTTGCAATCTGGCAATCGTAAATTTGTCAATAGCTCAAAAAAGGCTCGTCTCGATTAGTCGAAGGAAATGCTCCAAAAATACGATCGCGGTGATTCGAATCACGTCTATGACATCGTGACAGGTGATGCATCCTGGATTTACGCTCGAATGTAAACAGCAGTCAACTGTATGGGTGTTTCAAGATGAGACAAATCCAACAAAAGTTTAAGCAAATGGTCGCCTGTTTTTTCCGAAATACCTTTTGTCGTAAAGTAAGAACTATTAAAAATAAAGTCAGTAATATATTATAAAAGAACTATCAGTGGACAAATTTTGATAGTATTCGCAATTGAGTGAAGATATCTGAATTTAATAAGAAATTAGAATTTTCAATGAGAGTACAGCAAACTCTACATTTTGAAGGCATTGCAAATCCTTCCAGGCAGATTAGGACGCGATAAAAACATTTTTTTACCGAAAGTGCTAATGAGAAAATAGAACATGAGACATGGGATATGTGATCCTAGACTGATGAAAAGACTGTAGAATCTCTGGCAGCCGCTGACACTCACAGGACTATAGACCTGCACATAATTGCAAAGGAGATATGCGAAAAAAAAAACATTAAAATACATGCTCTCTAATGGAGCCCTTAGGTGAAGTCGTTACGTATTTAGATGTTCACTACAAAAATAATCATCACACTCAGATGCCGGTAACAAACTCACTCCACATGCAGTAGCATCAGTATATCCTGCCCTGATGAAACCGAAACAGCAGAATCAAATAAATCTTTCAAAAAGGGTAAGGGTAGACCAATTAAACTCAGAATTGCTTGACATGATGAGGGACGCCATTTACCAGAATTGCTTAAGAACGATTCGATCCTCAGTGACAAGATGATCCAACCCGTTATAACAGAATTTCGGTCGTCTCATACTTCGCCCCCAATACTGAATACTGGAGAAGTTAATACCTAACAGATTGCAGAAATTAGAGGGTATTAACTTTCAAATCCCCTTTTTTTCACAATGTTATTAATCATAAAAAAATACGAAACGAAAATTGCGCTCATCTTAAACTTGAATTTTTTAACCATTTGTTATCCGATGTTTTAAAAAAAGTACGTTATTAAATATCTATATATATAAAAATGGTGGCAAAAATTTAAAGTAATTCATCAATTGAGAACGGCTGGGCCGATTTAGCTCAAACTTTTTTTCAGTTGTTCGTTATTCCTTTTTGTATAGAATTTTGTATGCAATTGTTACAGAAGGTCTTTTCGAATAGAAAAATGGAATTTTTTTTTGGAAAATGCGGAATATTCCGGAAAAATCCAAAAATTTTAAATTTTTTTTCGACGTATTTTTGCATTTTATCGTGTGATTCAATAAAATTGGACGATGGAGCTGTGAAAAATTTTGGATAATTATTCCAATATGACTTTTCGTATGGAAAAATAGAAACGTTTTTGGTGGAAAACTCGGAAAATTCCGGATAAACTTGAATTTTTTTTTCTAAAAAATTTTGCATTGTATCGCTTTTTTTGATAAAAATCGATAATTTAATTTTTGTTATAAATTTTGTGTGCAATTGTTCCGTAGTGGCTTTACGAATGAAAAAATAGAAAATTTTTGTCGAAAAAGTACGGAAAAATGCCAACAAATTTAGTTTTTTTAGACGAAATTTTGAATTTTATCGTATGATTGTTATTGATTGATGTTAATCTGTAATATTTCGGATAATTGAAAAATTCTTTGTGGAAAACTCGAAATATTTCGTAAAAACTCGAAAAATGTAGATTTTACGACGAAATTTTACACTGTATCGCTTGATTTAATTATTTCTGTTGACGTAAAATTTGGGACTATTATGTTAAAAGATTAAAGACGAAATGATCGAGCAATTGTAAAATCTTCTGCATGTGCATCACGCTTTGGTCCGATTGTTCATAACCGCATTATCATTACCAGAGCAGACAATAGACCTTTTGGTTGCCATGCAGGACAATTCGATGCTCCCACTATAAATTAAGTCGCAGTGGTGATTGTTGGGAAGAATGTGGAATCACGCGATATTGTTCTCAAGCGTCAGGATATTGGACAACTGAGGCATGACTCAATGGTCATATGATGCACTTCAATACCCGTTGATGTTCTGTCGTGCAGAGGATGGCTATAACCTCAATTTAAAAATGGTCAATAGAACAAAAGGTTTGTTTACAAGTCATCTCTTCTTTATCATTCTCCATTTAAGTTTGAATTTCGATCTTGAAATTAACTTCTGATCGAAGACATGTGCGTGTTCATGTGCGGCAGTCTATTGTCGAAATCGGAATACCAGCGCCAAATCGTTCGATGCTCGATGCATTCAATCACGAATTGCAAAGAGATCAAGCATTGATCGAGATGAGCTGACTGAAAGAGTCCGAAAAAATGTGCCGCCATTGAATGCCGGGCAAACGAACGTGTACAATTCGCTGCTGGAGGTTGTTGACGATGGAACGGGAGGTATTTACTGTTTTGATGCTCCCCCAGGCAAGACATTCGCCATTTCTTTGATTCTGGCAACATTTGGTCAAGATCGCAAATTCCGTTAGTTGTTGCATCCGCTGGTATTTCTGCCACGTTGTTGAAACGCGGTCGACCTGCACTTTCCGCTTTGAAGCTGCTGATGAATCTTCTCACGGTTGACAAGCCAACGTCCAGCGAAATTGTTGCGAAAATGCAAAATCATCATTTGGGATGAATGCACGATGGCACATAAACGAGTTTTGGAGGCACTTGACCGAACGATTAAGGATTGACGAGGTGATTCGAGAAGATTTGGTGTGGCTTTGGTATTTTTGTCAAACGCTTCCCGCCATCCTAAAATCTACTGCTGTTTATGAAATTAACGCATGCCTGAAATCGTCTTATTTGTTTTACTGAATTTTCAAGACAGCTACTGGCACTTGGTGATGGCCAAATTGCTGTTGATGTTTTAACTGGATTGATGACGTTCCCGACAAATTTTTTCGAGTTTACATCGTCAAAGGAGGAACTCATCACCAAAGTTTTCCCCGGCATTGCAAAAAATTAAAAAAAATCTAGGTTGATACTAGATACTAGGCCATACTAGCAGCGAAGAATAAGGTCTTCGATAGCTTGAATGTTATTATTAAAAGTCGTATCGATGGAGAACTGCACTCATACAAATCAGTTGACAGTATGACCAATGAGAATTAGGCGAACAACTATCCGACAGAATTTGTGCATTTTTTAGATGTGTCAGGAACTTCGCCGCATAATTTACAGCTGGCGGTGAGATCGATCATAAGCATCCTGAATCATCTTAAATTGTGCAACGGTGCGAGTTTGTCGGCCAAGAAACTGATCATCAATGTGATTAAAGCGACGTTCATCAGGGGCAAATTTCAAGGAGAGGAAATCCTATCCCACGAATTCCTATTATTCTAACCGATCTTACCTACCAAATTCAAGCGAATTCTACTCCCCATTCTATTGGCTTCTGAGATGACAATCAATAAATCGCAAAACCCCTCAATGAAAGTTTGTGGGATCAATCTCGAATTTCCCTGCTTTTCACAAGATCAGCCGTACGTTGTCTGTTCGCGTTTTGGCTAACCGTCTTTAATGTATGTTTTTACGCCGGAAAACAAATCGAAAAACATTGTTAATCAGATCGCTCTTCACCGCTCTTCACTAATTTCGATTAAATTCAAATAAATCACATTAAAACTTGAACTAACTGTATTTTACTATACGCCTGGAACTTATTTATATTTTATATTTCACTATACCCCTAGAACTTATATGAATTTGTTACCTTAGGAGCGAGACGAAGTTTGCCGGGTCCGAAGTTGTATGGCAGAACAACGTTTGCCGGGCCAGCTAGTTTTTTTACTTTTTATTATATTATTTTCAAACCTTTTGCTTAAATATGTAAAGAAATTATAAAAATATAACTTACATTACTGTAAGTATATTAAAACAAAACATTTTCAAAATCAGACCATTGGCACACTTTTTCTTTAAGGTTTTTCTTATCTAAATTTAATAATTAGTCCTGCATATTTTTACTTTTTTCAAATGATCCACCCTATTTGGCGTATATTGACAAAGTTGAGCAACATAATATAGAGGAATTTTGTTTGATTCGGCCAGAACCCACTCAATCAGGTCATTTATACTTTTCGGAGCTCTTTCTTTTCTGTCAGCCCGCGTTTTAGGTAAGTTCACAGATTTTCGATCGGGTTCAGATCTGGACTCTGCAGTGGTTACTCCCTGATCCCAAACACCTGAGAACTAAGCCATTCCTTGACAATTTTTACTTAATGTTTTGGGACGTTGTCATATTGGCAGATGACATTCTCTGGTCTACCTGTAATTTGGCCAGGGCTATGGGGCAAATTATCTTGCAAAATGCGAAGATAGTCTTCTTTTCGCATTATTCCTTCAATCCTTATAAGTGCTAGATGGTTTGAGATTGGCACCTGGCGAGTATTTGTTTTATCTAATCCAAATTAAATATATGATTAACTTGTTGGTCGTGTGGTCAGATGAGACCAAAATCAATAGATACCAATCGGTTGGGAAGGTTTTTTATTGGGCCAATTGATCAAAAACACCAAATCCAGCTCATGTATCACAAACCATTAAGCACGAAGGCGGTTCTGTTATGATTTGGGGACTACTGCATATTAATCTAATTTGTCAGAGCTTTCGACACAATTCATCATCAAGCCATTTAGTATGCACCGCGATTCAAAAAAAAAAACCTAATAACTACACAATGCTAGAACTCGAAATTTATGGTACTAAAAAAAGGAGAGAGTTCAGTGTAAATGTCGCAGTTATACAGGATTTTATCTCACCCCGTTATTATTAAATACTGTACTTGACGAAATAGTTGTTAAAGTAACTAACACACGACGAGGCATTATATAACTCTCAAAGTGGCGGCTGCTTCCTCGCACACAATCATGTAAATATGTTAGCTAAATTTCAAGCCGTTAATATGACTTGGCGAGTCCAAAGTTCTTCGCATTAACACAATTAACAATTCCAAGTTCAAGATAAACCATGACGCATTAGATGAATTTCACTCCTATACATATACATGGCTCCACGAAAAGCCCCCCCCAATGAAATAACGCCCAGGAAATAACCCCCAATGAACTAAACCCCAAAAAAATGGAAATAACACCCAAAAACAGTAAATGAAATAACATCGAAAAATAAATGAAATAAACCCCAAAGCGAAAACGAAGCAACCCCCAATATTTGGGAGTTATTTCATATGAAATAACACCCAATGATGAAAATGAAATAACCCCCAATGAATAAACCCCATCAGCAACAAAAATGAAATTATTCCCGAAATTCATAAAATAGTCAGTTTCATCAAGAATTGTATTTAGTTAATATGGACCAACAGCAAAGTCGCAAAATTATTGAAATGAATCGTGTGGATCGTAGATCGTTGTAGCCCGGCTCTATTTTTGCAGTTCGGAAGACAATTTGCCTTTTACGTTTGGCCTTTACATAACCATCTCCAGTGTTCACAAGCAAATCAAACTCTCTGCTTTTTTTAAAAAAAAAAATCCATTCTTTGTGTGTACTAATCGAAATCTCAAAATGAAAAAATGCTGGGTGCATTTTGTTGATTTTCTATCCGTCAATATGAACACAAATGGAAATACCTTGAAACATTCAAAAGATATTGTTATATATTCACAGGCTAAAAATTTTCTAGTAAAAGGCCTATTTTTATATAATTATATAATTATAACCCTAAAAACCAACAGCTTAAAAAATGAAATAACCCCCGAATAAAAAATGAAATAAAACCCAATTTATTCACGATATGAAACAATCCCCAAATTTATAATATTGGTTGGGTGTTATTTCATTGGAGATTATTTCATAATTTGAAAACCCCAAATAAGAAATGAAATAATTCCCAATGAAAAGTGAAAAACGGCCCAAAAAAATTGGAAGTTATTTCATATGAAATAACACCCAAAAATGTATGAAAAAAATTTGGGGAATATTTCATTTCTCGTTTGGGCGTTATTTCATTGGGGGGCTTTTCGTTGAGCCCATATACATATCTGAGCAGCATTAAATTTTCCTCAGCCGGCTCAGGTGAGGACATCGGAAATCACCTCCAAAAAGCTGACTAATCTTTCGATCTGCACTGTAATATGGATGCGAATCGTGGAATATCTTAGCTACAAACCTGCAAGCAATAGATGGAGAATTGTATCGGCCATATTCTTAGAAGACAGTATGATGACATAGCCAAAATGGCTATCGATTAGATCCTACAAGTAATCGGTTGGGAAGAGAGCCCCGCTAAAATGTGGAGAAGACAAGTGGAATCCGAAGGAAGATTGACATGGATGAGCTGGACCGGAATTAAGTCAATGGCACACCAAAGACCACAATGGTAAAACTTTGTTATGGTCCAACATGGAACTATAGATTTTTTGTAACATTAATGTCCTGGAGAACATTGTTTTACATATTTTGCACACAACTCAAAAACTATTTGTTCGAATTAGTAAGTTTTGTAAAAGAGGGAGTACTCTGTCCGATTTTGCTCAATTTATAACATAACATAACTCCCGCTTAGGGAAGTATACCAAATTAGCTCTTAAATTAATGTTGTGATTGCAGGGATAGAAATAGGGACACCTCCACAATGGGGGAGTTTTTTAATGGAGGAGGGTGTAGTTTTTATACCAAATTTCAGTTCGAAAGCTCTTTGACTACTGCTGTAATGCATGGCCAGATGGACGGACATTCCCTAAAAGGAGGTATATGTATGGGATAATTTCGTGGTCAAAAGTTGGGACAACAAGACCCGCAACTGCCTGGGAATCGAAACAGAGGGATAAAATGTGTAACCGACTCACAGCCATTTTTTTCCTAATATAATGTCTAAACATAACAACCCCCTTAGAAGTCTCCCATACACAAATCAAATATTTAAAAAATTTGCTCCCACCTTTCTAAATGCCCTAAAGGTGCCCCTAGAGGAGTTAAATGTAGGACCAACCACTAATATTTTTGCAATACCAAAAGTTTATTTTGGTTTTTTTTATTTAGTGTGAATTAAGATTTTCAAGTAAAAATAGACTGTGTTGTGGCAATGCCACAAGGGGCTGACACTTACTTACCCTTTATATCCTATGAATTAGATATAATATAGCTTCTCACATTTGAGTGGTTTAATCTGCTTTTTTTAGTCTGACACAGCGGGATGCGACTTGTTCGAAGTTGCTGTCTACAACATCGATAAAGGCAGACAATGGTATTATGTAACACTTAATAATAATATAAACGATATCAGTGTACAGCAAATTAATCCCTACATGATTGTTTCGACACAAATATACTTCGTAAACATATGGTCGCCTTAGCATTAACAAAGATATGTGTCCATGCCATACATGTTGGCCTCTTATTTCGTAGCATAATTGATTTATCACATTGCAAATATATATATTTAATAATAATTTGTTTATAACCACACTCTTAATGTAATAAATTAAAGTGAATTGTACACTTTTGACTCTTACAACATGATGCCCCATCAAGTGTTATATGCTATGCTTGCGGCAAACCGTGATATTTCACGCTGTTCGCTGCAGCTTGTGGTTAACTTTGTGGTTGCACACTTGCACATACATACATATCTATGAATATGTTAAACAACATTATTTAAGGAAATTAATTATGTGTTACTCGTGCGAACGACACGCACAAACACCTTTGGAAATTACATATTTGTTAGTGGAAGAAAAAAAGTAAAACAAATTGTAAAATGCTATGAGTAAAGGTATAGCGATAAAGGGGTATGTATTTGTTATATATGAAATCGATGAAGGGAATATTTTAAAACAAGGGTTCAAAAAAATTGGCTCACTTAAGTTTAAATATTTTTTAATTACATCTTTATACAGCTCAACTGGAGTTTGTAGCACTGTGTATAATTTTATGTGATTTTATCACAACAAAACTCATATCGCTATTCATATTTTATACGAATTCCATTTGAGTTTTGACTACCTGTTTTTGGTTGCCCATTTTCTTTCCTCAAAACAACCATAAAGATCATAAAAAACATGAAAGCAGGTAGGCTGCTATAGATTTGGAAGTAATTACTTTATTCACAAACAGAAAAGTTATAGACATTTAGCAGATAAGTAAATCACATTACACTATCTTTAATGCATAATACATTGTTGTCATTTGGCGTATTTTCGAAACATACTTAATTTTAGTCAAAAAATACATATATAATAGTTCTTACTTACTTACTTACTTAGCTGGTACTTCTATGCAATCCCAGTGGATTATATACCGCACGTAGAAAAATATTATAAGCGCCTCGATCTTCTGCGCTTCTTCTCCAGTTAGTCACACCGAGTTCTGTAAGGTTCTCAGTAACCTGGTCTTTCCAACGGAGTTTAGGTCGCCCTCTTCTGCGCCGTCCATCGAGTTCATTGTCGAAGACTTTTCGAGCTGGAGCATTTTCGTCCATGCGTACAACATGACCTAGCCAACGCAACCGTTGTACCTTAATGCGTTTGACCACGTCAATGTCAGTGTACAGCTCGTACAGCTCATGATTCATACGACGCCGATACTCTCCGTTAACGATGATGGGCCCATATATTTTACGGAGTATTTTTCTCTCGAATACCGCCAGAACCGATTCATCCGCTTGTGTCATAACCCAGGATTCTGAGCCATACATTAGGACAGGTAGAACCAGTATCTGGTATAGCTGGATTTTTGTTCGTCGAGAGAGGGCTCTGTCATTGAATCGCTTGCTTAGTCCGTAGTAGCATTTATTTGCAAGCAGGATTCTTCTCCGGATTTCTAGGCTGACATTATTTTCTTTGTTGATGGCGGAGCCTAGGTAGACAAAATTATCTACCACCTCGAAATTATAGTTGTCAACGTTCACGCAGTTTCCCAAACGAGTAGATTCTTTGTTCGTTGAAACTAATAACTTCGTTTTGTCCTCGTTCACCGTAAGGCCCATTTTCGCTGATTCCTTCTGAATACCTGAGAAGGCTGCAGTCACATCCCGCAGTTTTCGACCGATGATGTCTACGTCATCAGCGTACGCGAGTAGCATGTGGCTTTTGTTGAATATAGTGCCACTCGTGTTTACTGCAGCTTTTCTCATTATCATCTCCATCACAATGTTGAAGAGATCGCACGATAGGCCGTCGCCTTGTTTTAGGCCTCGTCTGGTATAGAATGGCTCCGTAAGGTCCTTGCCAATCTTCACTGAAGACTTCGTGTCAGTCAGCGTCATTCCGCAAAGACGTATCAGCTTCGCTGGAATACCAAACTCAGCCATGGCTTCAAGTAATTTCTGCCGTATCGGGCTGTCGAAGGCAGCTTTATAGTCGACAAAAAGATGGTACGTGTCGATCTGTTTCTCTTGAGTCTTTTCCAGGATTTGCCGAAGTGTGAAAATCTGGTCAGTTGTTGATTTTCCAGGTCTAAAGCCACACTGATAAGGCCCGATCAGGTTGGATAACACTGGCTTTAGTCTTTCACATAGCACACTCGACAGGACCTTATATGCGATGGGTAAAAGGCTGATCCCGCGGTAGTTGGAGCACACACTTGGATCACCTTTTTTCAGCACAGGACATAATACGCTTACATTCCAGTCGTCGGGCATGCACTCTTTAAGCCAAACCGTGCGCAGGAGCTGGTGCATGCTCGTTATCAACTCCTCGCCACCGGACTTGAAGAGCTCTGCGGGCAGACCGTCGGCACCGGCTGCTTTGTTGTTTTTCAGCCGCGATATTGCTCTTTTTACCTCGGCTTGACTTGGTGGTGGGCAATCTAAGCCGTCGTCGACAATTGGCGTGATAACTTCACGTGCGCTGCCTTCTGGAACCAGCAGTTGCTGGAAGTGTTCTCTCCATATGTGCAGCACACTCTGCGTATCCGTGACCAGATTTCCATCACTGTCCTTACAGGTGGGGAGGCCATTACCGCATCCGTTTGCTCTTACTTTCTGGTAAAATTTTCGGGCCTCACCTCTATCCCTGTATCGCTCTATATCCTCGCTCTCCCGTTCCTTCATCTGACGTTTTTTTCGCCTAAATAGCTGTCTCGCCCGTTTTACTTTCTCCTTATGCCGTTCCCTAACAGCACGGGTTACAATTGGCTGTAGCGTTGCCATGTAAGCAGCATCCTGTTCCTCAGACGCTATGCGACATTCTTCATCGTACCAGGATTCGTCTGAGCGCCGCTTTTCATATCCTAGCACGGTTGTTGCGGCGATTGCCATGGAATGCGCAATATGCTGCCACTGTGTATCGGGAACGTCAGAAGTAGAGGCGTTGTGTCGTAAAAGTTGGGAGAGTTGGTCGGAGTAGGCAGTAGCTATCTCTGGGGTTTGCAGCTTCGCGATGTCCAGCTTTCTTTGTGTTTGGTTACGTGCGTTTTTCGCTCTGCTCAATCTTGTGCGAACCTTGGCTGCAACAAGGTAATGATCCGAGCCAATATTAGCACCACGGATCACACGCACGTCCATGACACTAGATGCATGCCTGCCATCAATTACCACATGATCAATTTGATTTTTGGTGTTTTGATCGGGGGATAGCCAAGTTGCCTTGTGGATATCTTTGTGCTGGAATCTGGTTCCACTAACTACCATGTTCCTTCCCGCTGCGAAGCTAACCAACCTAAACCCGTTGTCTGACGTGTCGGTATGCAGGCTGAATTTACCGATCGATGGACCAAGAACATCTTCCCTTCCTATTTTTGCATTAAAGTCTCCCAGAACAATTTTAATGTCGTGGCCAGGGCAGCGGTCGTATGTTTCCTCTAGGCGCTCGTAAAATGCATCTTTAATCTCATCGTCTTTATCTTCCGTCGGGGCGTGTACACAAATCAGCGTGATGTAAAAATATTTCGCCCGGATGCGAATGGTGGCTATTCGGTCACTTACAGGGTTAAACCGCGAGACCAGGTGTCGAAGTCTCTTGCCGACTATGAAACCACATCCAAATTCGTGTCTTTCTGCATGGCAGCTGTAAAAGATGTCACAGTTCTTTCGTCGTGTGCATCCCTGTCCCGTCCATCTCATTTCCTGTATGGCGGTGATGTCAGCCTTGTATTTGTCGAGGACATCCGCCAGTTGGATAGAGGCACCATCTCTGTAAAGAGTTCGGACATTCCAGGTGCATATCCTTAAATCATGGTCCTTATATCGTTTGCGGGGGTCGTCTACATTTGATAGATCTACATTAACTAATATAACATATTTATGTGTATGTGACTTCATTTAAATAAAATTCAATCAGACCATTTGTCATTCTAAAAAGAAACTGCATGTAAACACATTTATTTGTCTATCTTCCATTGTCAGCCGAAAATTATCTCATTATAGCATTACTCCCCCACTAGCTCGTTGCCAATCATACATCTCTATGGGTGTCATCACTCAATAGAGATTTGATAACAGTTTTTCACTGCATTCCGCTAGGAAACAAGGAGTATAAATGCGCCGTTATGTACAATAAGTGATTCCATAGCATAGGAGAAATTGTGTGCAAACCCATCCAATTTTTTATCAGTTTGCAGTAATATGAGATACATCAGCAAACATGTACTCATACACATACACACTCAAGGTCCCTTTATACAATATATATAGCACATAGACGAAACGAGCGAACGTTAAACCGAGAGAAATTTGTTCATGTGTTCATGTCACAGTTGATGCGAGCCATCATGTTTTCAGTACAATATAAAGCTGAATACTCAGTATACGACGTCAGACATCACCGTTCATCGTAATGATGTATGCTTGTGTTTTTCGCCCAAACATTCAATGCAGTTTATGATATATTTCAAACGTAGCCATACAAATATGTACCTGGGGAGTAACGGTATTAATTTCTGTTAGCAATTACGATGAGGAGAGAAACTACAGTGCAAAAATAACATCTATATTATGCAGAACTATTATTTTACTATGCGGACTAGATAAATGTTCGTATTTCAAAATTTTAAGTGTTAATGTGAAATATTGTTTTTCAAACATACATATGTATGTATAAAAAATCAAAGAATGACGCCGACTCTCCCATACCTTATTCATGAGTAGGGCGACCAATTTTCAGCATATGCTGAATATTGCTGATGCTGCTTAATTTAACGATTTTAAGCGATCTTGCTTATTTAAAAGGTTTGTGCTTTTTGATGCTGTTTTTGCCTTATTTACATTTTTGATACATTTTGATAAAATATGTTTCTATCAATTGAAAATTTTTACATATCACAGGCTTTTCCGGTTCATAAAAATATGACAGGTAGTATTAAATTTGCAAACTATGCTATTATTTTACACACAGCCTGTGTTCAAGATCTTGTAACAGCCCTGTTTTTATCGATAGCTTAGATCGTTCGATTTGTTATATTCCTATAGTTTTTAAGGCGCCTTATCGAAATCCAAAAATTTAAACTAATGAAATGCCTAATGCCTTTACAACCTAAACCAATTACGACACGATGGGGAACGAGGTTGGAAGCAGCGGAGTATTATACTAATTATTTGGCAGACATAAGGGAGGTCATTAAAGAGTTTAACGAAAATTTTTCTGAAACATTGCGACAAAGCAAAGAGGTTCTTTCTAATGAAAATTTGTAATCCGACTTGTCCTTTATAAACATTTTAAGTGCATCCAACATTCCATCACAAAACTTGAGTCACGCGGACTGCTATTGAATGAAAGCTTGAAAACAATACAATCAATTCAACATGCTTTAGAAAAACTATCTGATAAAAATTATTTTAAAAAAATGACGGCCCCACTTGCGCAAAGTCCTGGCTTTGTGGAAATCACTAAAATCAACAATATTATTTTTAAAATTCTAAAACAACGAGTGCCTTTATCGGACAATATTCGCCTGCTGAATCAACACTTTTTAAATACGCTCCCGTTTCATCGTCTGACGTGTTTTTTCTATATATGGAAATTTTTTTACAAACCATCGTAAAAGTTTTATATGGAAAATTAAAAAGGCACTTAGTGCTTAATTGTAACCGTGTATAATTTCACTTTAAGAAATTATTTTTTTTTGGTTTGAAAATTACTTTTTTTTGTATGACTACCCGACTGAATAATTTTGCTAGTTTACTTATTGAAATTGTGTTTTGTTTGTTTTTCAATAAATAAAAAAAAATAATAAATGCTGAAAATAAAATTAATCGTGCTTATTTCAAGGGTTTTTCATGCTGTTTTAAGTACTGAAAACTGTTTTTTTCGTGCTGAAAATTGGTCGCCCTATTCATGAGATATAAAGTGAAAGTACGTTTTTTTAAGTACACATATTTATGACTGTATGCGTATACTAAATTTTACTGTTACTTAACGTCAACAAACCCTTTGTGCAGTTTGTATTTTAAAAGTTTTGACATGAGATATTTAGTATATAAGAAGGGTGTATGTATTATTTAATGGTTTTGTAGGATTTTTTTTTATTTTAATTACATAACCGAGTTGTTTATGTGTAATTAATTTTACAACTACTACAAGAAGTTGAATGGCTTCAAGCGTTTTATATTACAAATCAACTATGATTCATTGTTTTATTTGTGTTTAATGTGTAGCTAAGGTAAACATTCGCAAATAACTATGTGAGGCTGTTCTCACAGTGTTTTGATAAGAGACAAAGTGACTAGTAAAAGTTGGGGATGTCGAGTTTTTGTTTTAGGGCACCCCAATAAAATTTTCGAGCAACATTTTTGCCGAACATTTAAATGTTGCATAGTCCTATTTTAAGGTTTTGTTCCGGATTTTCTCGAAATAACGACGTAAAAGATAGAGAGTTAAAATGTTCTAAAGAAAAGTTTCTCGTTAAATTACCATGAAGACAGCTAATATCGAAAATTCACTACAGCAATAAGAAACTTAGTTTTTAAGAACCTATTTCAAGCTTGGTTTTAGGTCAAAATTAAAGCTTTACCAGACAATTAATAAATCCGACCTATTGAGTATCTCATCTAATGCTTTTGTTACCTTAAGGAATTATTCTGCCTCCAAAAATTTGTTGCACTGTGTTATTTGATGCTTAATGTAAAAGTTTACAAAAGTAACCCAATTCTATGCTATCATGTTGTAAATTGACCTAGAATTATGTCGGGGTTATACCGGATAGCTTGAAACTTTTAAATAATTGTGTTTGTTGATTTAAAGTCTTTTTTCGCTATTATACCGCCATGCAAATAACAATAACTTACTGGCCGCTCAGTGCGTATGGGTTATACTAATTTAAACAACGTAAAGTATTCCACATATGTATTAGACTGGTCGCATCTTGTATGGGAATTTTTTTTTTTTTTAATTTGATTGTGTGCTCTGCTGAAAGTATGAGGTTTGGTGTAAGAAATCATGTTCTAATTTTTCAGCTCAATCCGACGGTGCCCAGTCGTGCCGGGTGGAGCCCAAAGTTCTCCATATTATCCCAGATAGCGCCGCAATTTTTTTTTTCTTGAAAACTTATTTTTTTTTTCGAATCTTAGATATTCATGGGTTTCTAAGTATTTTTTATAATATAACTTTCTTTCCTACAACCTATAGTTATCCCGGAATCGGGTGTCCTTTAAAAAGGACACGGCACCTTCCGATGCAATTCAACATTACACACTAGACTGGTCGCATTTTGTATGGGATTTTTTTTTGAAATTTAATTATGTGCGCTGCTTAAATCTTCCGCAGAGAAAGTACTTTAAGTATGACAAATTTCCTATGTCATCAGATGGCTTCTGAAAGTTGTGAAAAGAATAGGACATACATACAAACATCCGAACATACTAAGAAATTATCTTATATATGAATATGAATTGTTGTTCGTTGGTAAGGCCATCACTTGAGAACGCATGGACCGATTCGATTCGAAATAGAAATATCCGTCCACTGATTGTAAATATTTCAAATTTCAATTTCAGTTTTGCCTACTGATCGAAAATTAAAATTTCGTCTGAGTGAGTGTGTTGGGGGTACGATTAATGGGAAATGTTTATTATGAAAGAGAGAGGAAGACAGTGATTCTAGATCTTCATCCTTGAGCTAACATTTCGTCTGCATATTCATAATTGTATTGGAGAGTACTATCGTGATATCAAATTTTATCTCTCTAGGACTTAAATATAGGTTTGCGACGAGCCCACCGCCCACTTATCGAAAATAAAAATTTCGTCTGCAAATTTGAACCAGAAGTGTCGTGTACTATCTGTGTACCAAATTTTATCACTATAGCTTAAAAAAATGTTTTGACACGCCCTCTCCGTCCATTTAACCAAAAATGTACAATATATTTAACTTATTATATTTTCAATATAGAACATTATAGAGCTAAATTTGTAAAGAAATTAAATTTTTACAGCGTTTTTTTTTGCAATTTTAGATATATTAAGAAAGTGGGCGCATAAATGGGCGTGGCCAATTTTTTTATATAAAACGCATATTACGAACATTGTGACAAAAAATTAGTCGAATCGGTCCATGCGTTTCAAGTGATGGCCTTACCAACGAACAACAATTCATTTTCATATATAATATAAGATAATTTCTTAGTATGTTCGGATGTTTGTATGTATGTCCTATCCTTTCCGCAACTTTCTGAAGCCATCTGATGACATAGGAAGCTGAAATATGTCATACTTAAAGACCTTTCTCTGCGGAAGATCGTAACGATGTCAGATTTTTGATTTTCGGTCTATGGGACCGACTAGTATAACTAAAAAGATCTGATTAAATAGTGGAATGGGGAACTTTGGGCCCCACTAGGCACGACTAGGCACCGTGGGATTGAGCTGAAAAATTAGGACATGATTTCTTACACCAAACCTCATATTTTAAGCCGAGCACACAATTAAATTTCAAAAAAAAAATTCCCATACAAAATGCGACCAGTCTAGTATGTAATGTTGAATTGCAGCGCAAGTTGCCGTGTGCTTTTTAAAGGACACCCGATACCGGGATAACTATAGGTTGTAGGAAAAAAAAGTTATATAATAAAAAATACTTAGAAACCCATAAATATTTAAGATCCGAAAAAAAATTAAGTTTTCAAGAAAAAAAAAATTGCGGCGCTATCTGGGATAATATGGAGAACTTTGGGCTCCACTCGGCACGACCGATTCCGGGATAACTATAGGTTGTAGGAAAAAAGTTATATTATAAAAAATACTTAGAAACCCATGAATATTTAAGATCTGAAAAAAAAAATTAAGTTTTTAACAAAAAAAAATTGCGGCGCTATCTGGGATAATATGGAGAACTTTGGGCTCCACCCGGCACGACTAGGCACCGTCGGATTGAACTGAAAAATTAGGACATGATTTCTTACACCAAGCCTCATACTTTAAGCAGCGCACACAATTAAATTTCAAAAAAAAAAAAATTGCGACCAGTCTAATACGTATTCAGTATTTTTTTTTTGAAAATTTTGGAAATCTGTTTCACATTAAGCGTAACACAGGTCAACAGCAAAAAAACGCTTGAATGACCACTATATAGATTTGATGTATCATGGCTTCCTTAGTACAAAAATGGGCAAATTTTTCAATTCTATGGATAACTTTTTTTTAAAATAATTTGTTAGAAATTTTGTTGTTGTTTTGCACTTTTCTCCACATATCGTTCCCTTAATAAAACAATAGTGTATAAATTATTTGGTGTTTTGAGAAAATCGAGTTTAAAGTTTTCGTCAAATCGGATGTCTATGAAATTTTCGAAGAAGAAATTATTCACTACTTTTTCCAATGACCTTTTGACTCACTTGGTGGAAGTAGATTTTGACGAAATTTTGACCAGGCATAGAATCAATGATGTAGATTCTAAATATGCAATAAAAAAATAATGGTGTATGAGCACATACACTATTGTTATATTAAGGGGACGATATGTTGTCATAACTCAAAAACAACTTGCCCGATTTTATTTAACTAAATTTACAAATGTATACAATTGTGTTCGATTCGGTCAATAGTTTCAGTCATGAAAAAAAAAATTTTGTTTAAAAAAAAATTTTCCAAAAATTTGAAAACTGCAAAAAGCACTACAAGCTCTGTAAAAAATAGTATAATGTGAATGCAGAACACAAGAAAAGGTGCAGCGCATTATAGGATTACACGTCACCCCTATGTATCTTAAGACCAAATTAGTTTCATGACTTTTTAAGACGATTGAGCCATATCCGTCTGTCTGGCTGAATCGCTGGCTCGCTGGATGGCTGGTGGGCAGGATAACTCAAGTAAACCTCAAATTTATGACAATTTACCAGTATTATTATTTTTCTAATCGAAGTTATGGGACTGTAAATGGGTAGAGCAACCCCACCTCTTCTGGTACCTCGCAAACCTATTTTGTAAAAATAATATTTCTCCCTAAAATTCCAAATGGAAATCTGGAGGACATTTAAATTTGGTCAGTTCAATTACATTATAATAACAGAAAAACCCTCGGAGTAACATAACATCTGTCACACCTCTTCTGGTAGCACTCATACAAATGACCGAATTGACCCTCATAGTTTTTCATACATATCTTTTTTGTAAGTTCATAGAATTCTGTAATTATTTGTGAATAAATTCGATTTTTATGATCGATACCTAATTTTTTGCTATAACATGTGGCCTTATGATAAACCAATTAATCTGAACAATTTTGTCCGTTTTCGATTTTTTGTGGTTTTTTTAAAACAAAAAAATTTGGTATTTTCACGTAAAAAATGTTTTTTTTTTTGCTTCAATTTTACAGTACATTATTTTTCAGCTCATTGACTTGGGACCAATTCTGAGAACTGCACGTGAAAGTATCCCCAAAAAGAAGAAGTTCCGAATCATTCGTTTTGTCAAGTAACATGCCATAATAATTTAATATCGATTTGAAGTAAGTAAGTATAAGGGAATTTCCAACGTTTTAGGTTTTTTTGTTTGACATAACATAAATACTATATGGTGGCGTATGATTATCATAAATTAAATTAAATTTAATTTTTTTTAAAGAAAACCTCTCTATAGAATTTAAAATTTCGACCATATTTGTACTACTGGAACCGCAATACATCAAAATTGTATAGTGGTTTTTGAAGAGTATGAAATTTTTTCGATTTTGTTACCTTGTGTAATGTGTGCGTCATTTTGTCCATTGTTTTTGTTATTATAGCCCAATTTATATAAACTCACAAATATAACAATATCTATCAAATTTAATCGCTACCATAATTTTTTACATTTTAAGTGTAATTTATATGTGAGCCAGTGTGGAAAAAAACTATTTCCATGCATATGAAATCATGAAACTCATGTTTACATGAAACTTAAATTTTGCATACAAATATGCATGATTTACTGTGAGAGTTGCAACTTCATTGTAATTTGGTAGTGCGTTATAAAAAAAATCTGACGATAAATTCGAACCAATTATTATAATCAACTTCCACTGAATTTAATGACATTTAATTTGTATTCATTTATACAATAGTGATCATTTCCTGTAATTGCGACGTGCATATGAAGTCGTGATTGTACTATTTTGTTGGGCATCAAGTTGTCACATGAAGTTTTTATTTTAGTCATGATTTGGGGGTGTATTTGGATGGTACCATAAAAGCACATGATAAGAATAGTGATCATATTGAAAACTTCAGTTAAGCTGAGTGTGTTCTTTCGTCTTGGAGTCTGATAGAAATATGTTGAAAGTATGGGCTTTGGTACGGCATATCGTCCATTTTTTCCGAAGCTAATTCAATTTAAACAAAAAAAAAAAACTTATTATTTGTACTAAAGTTAACAAAAAGATTTGATGATGGTTAATAAATTCGTTTCCATTTCGGGTCCATTTGGAGACGATACCGTTCGGTGTTTTTAGAAGTTTTTAGAATGATCGTTATGGCTAAGGACATTATGACTTTAGAAATTTGAGCTAAGGGAATGGATATTTGCAGTAAGTTGCATTATATCAAAAACTGGTTTATTTCCTAATCGACCTAGTTGGAAAACAAATTCTTACTAAAATCTCCTTTAAAATCACATAGACTTTTTCAAATGTTTTCTTACAACTTTCGTTTATTAAAATCGGATTATAACTTTAAAAATGGTATGCGCAATGTAATTGATTCAGTTTAGTCAATATGAATGCAAAGTACAATTTTACTATCACAGATTAGTTTTTATATCTAATACACATGATAGCTATCCTAACATTCACAGCGGTTTTAGTTACCCAGTGCGTATGATTTATATCTATTAAATGACCTGGCTTAAAATATTTCACATACGCCATGTGTTTTTGTTTCCAATTTAAATATAAACTAATCGGAATTGGTGGCACGCAAAACTAATGTTGTGATCCATTATAATGATGGCACATCTGCTATTGTTTTTATTCTCACAGTCAATTTGTATAATCTTCACATAACAATAACGAACGATACTAATTGCTTAAATAAATATTTGCATATGAAATGTAATTTAAATAGATAAACTATTTTAATACGAGTGGTATGGGATGCCACTCGTGATGAATTTAAGCGTAGAATTTTTAATTGCGTTCACATGCTATGCGCATTAGATAAAGTAAAGCACATAAACATTAACGAAAATGTAGATTTTCTGAAACCATTATGCGAGTAATTTCTTTGGTTGATAAGGTGAACATATCCAACACGCGCTAATGTTGAAATTATAATAAAATATTTAAAAAAAAGTACAGCCATACCCATGCCAGTTAAAGAAAATTGACACAAGTTTATGTACATTAGGAATATATAAGGAAATGGAAATTGTGTCTTTTTGCAATTAAGTATTCAGAGTCAAGTGCTTTACAGAAAATAGCAACGAATGTGTTTGAATTATGTTGACGTGTGGTCCTCGTTGATACCATTTTCGCACCGGTGTGTTTGGTCTTCACATTGATTTCTTGAAGCTTTTAACATTTATGGTTGTGATAATGAGTGGAGAAGGCACAGTAAAAGGTACTGATGTTGATGGTTTGGCAACCATCGAAATAGCTATATACCCTGCCAACTGTCAACATTATCCATTTCACATAAACTCTTGTAAAACAAATTCTATTAGCAATAATAAAATAGATCTTGAACCGAACGACGAAAACACATTCATTATTTACACATATAGATGAACAATACAAAGCAAGAAGTAAACAAATTTTCAAATTTCATTTTGCGTAACTGATCGAACACATCAGTTGGCGTTCCTCCTCCAACGTCCTCTATGCTACATAAATTTATCACAGTCTTTAATGATTCAAAAAGACTTATTGGCATTGGCAGAATGGTGCAAGTTAAATATGCTTGGTTTAAATGTAGATAAGTGTTGTACTGTCACTTATACACGTTGCCACACACCAGTGGTTTTTAATTACAACATTGGCGATGTCGTTTTGAAGTTAAAGATCTCGGTGTTATATTTGATTCAAAACTGCAATTTTCTCACCATATTGATTATATAACAGCAAAAGCTTATTCAATGCTAGGTTTTGTTAGAAGAAATTCAACAGATTTTAAAGACCCAATTACATTCAAAACGTTATATGTTTCTTTCGTGAGAAGTCAATTGGAATATTGTTCTTTAATTTGGAATCCATTTTATACTATCCATTCAAACAAAATTGAAAGAATTCAAAAATTTTTTACAAATTTTGCATTTAAAAAAGTTAGGTGGGCGGATGGAACTATTCCATATGATGCTCGCCGAAAGTTTTTGGGCCTTCAATCCCTAAGAGATCGAAGGACAATATTTTCAATAATGTTTATTTATAACATTATTTCTAATGAAATTGATTTTATTGAGTATCTTTGTATAATCCTCCTCGTGAGTTACGTCATGACCGTCTGTTTCGTGAAGATTTTCATCGTTCTGATTATGGAATCAATGAACCAATCGCAAGATGTTTAAAGTTATGCAATTGTTTTTCCTCTTTAATTAATTTTAATATAAATAATATAAATTTTAAATAGAACTTATTTAAAATTTTTAACTAATGGAATTTAATTTAAACTATTAATTGCATTACTGTAAATTAGTCTGTAAGATAATTATGTCAGTAGACTATGTAAATAAATAAATAAATATATATATATTCCCGTCGATTCTATAAGGAGCAAATGCAAAGGAGCAAATACAACTATTCAAACTTATCCACTTCCTCTATTTATCTGTTACCGATTGACAGTGGAGTTAAAAATAATGCTTTTGTTGACAGCATTAATATTAATGTTTTTCGTCTTGTTTATATTAATATTGAGCCCAATTTGCGGAGACTCCTCCTCAAAAATATCAGTTTAAGCCTACATCTCCTGATGGCTATAGGATTTTAGAACTATATCATCGGCGTAACCCAATAGAATTAATTTTCCGTTTAGTCCCTTATCTATTCCTTTTCGAATCTTATTCACATTCCGAGGTATAGGGTCAAGTGTTGTAATAAGTAGCAGTTGGCAAATCAGCCAATATTGCTGATATAAGTTATTAAAATTAGCAGTAAATTGGTTTGCTTTTTTAGAATACAACATTTGGGTGTAAACATGAATAAACAAGAAAATTAAACCTTAAATTCTTTAATTTCTGCTTGTCACCATTAAAATGTAAGAACTTTGTAAAAACTCATTACTCATGGCAGAGAATTACCCACATACTCAGAGTACTCAGTGGCGTATGATTCACTGTATAATCAATCATAGACATAGTTTTGAGTTTACTTACCAAATACTTTTAAATCTGTATTACGTGTGTATCTTGTGCTTGCATGAAAACTATTTGCTACTCAACGCGATTCTCTTGAAATAACTAATTTAATGCCGCAATGATTTTTTATTCACCAAATCCCCAACTACAACAATGATAGTGGTCGTCAACTAACTTACTGTAAAGAGGATTACCATATCAATAACATTGATGTATTTAGCTCTAAAAGTAATATCCTTTAGTTGTAGAATCATAGTGTATTGTTTTTGCATTTGAAATCATCATTAGTCGTCATTTGAGATTATGGGGCAAATGGAAAACCTTAATCCGCCATTGTACAGTATTTGATAATTGAGCATCAATTACGTTATGTTTGGCCACAGTTTGTCCTTAACTATGGTTCAGAATGTGGAAAAGAGCCTGATAATTTATACAGTTTTTGACAATCTAAAGGTGGTTTGTCTGTTACAATTTTATGGATCTGTAAATCCTTGTGGATATTTGATACTTATGATAATGGCTATCAAAATACTTGTATGTATTACTAGCAGACCCGGCGAACTTCGTTTCGCCCCAATTTAATACCTTCTGATAAACTCAGTAGAGAGTGGTATGATATACAATGTTTTTCGATTAGTTTTCCGCCGCAGAAACAAACAACGAAGGCGGTTCTCCAAAACGCGAAAAGGCAACGTTCAGCTGACCGCAAGTAAAACAGGGAAATTCGAGATTAATCCCACATACTTCCAGCGATTGGCCTTCCGATTTATTGATTGTCATCGGGGAATTGGAATGGATGATCAGTTGGAATTATCTGATTCGTAAGATAAGGACTTCCTCTTCTTTGAATTTGTTCTTGACGATCGTTGGTTAAATCACATTCTTGACAGAAAACCGTGTACAGTTGCACAATTTCAATTGATTCAGAATCCGCAATATGATTATGATCGATTACACCTTTATCTGTAAATTATGCGGCACATTTATCGAGTTGAAAAATTCGGTCGGATTGTTGGTCGCTTCATCCTCGTCAGTCACGCTGTAAACAGATTTAACTTTCAGTTCTCCAGCGATTTAACTTTCTAATTTGAAATTCTAGCTATCGAAGCCTTTATTCTTCGCTGCTAGTAGCATACTGCCCGTAAATTAATCCAATCAAGATTTTTATAATTTTGTGCAATGTCATGAGTTGTTCTTTCAACGATGTGAACTCGCAAAAATTTGCAGGAAACGATATCAATTCAGTCGAATCATCAACACGAATTTGGCCATTGCCAAGCGCCAGCAGATGTTTCGAGAATTCAGCAGAAGATGGGAGGTTCTGGAATGAGCCCCTTATTTTTTGGTCAATTACAACTTCTTTTCAAACATGGTTTAAGTAAATCAACAGCATTAGACATTGTGAGCAAAGTCATAGTCCCATATCCATAGTCGTTTTAAATCCCCTCGTAAATCCGTTTATTCACTATCGCGCATTCATCCGAAATGTTGATTTGGAATTCCCGCATCTACTTCGCTGTTGCGAAATTCTTGGTCATTGTGTATTTTGGCTTTTCAACCGTGAGAAAATTCATCAACATTTTCAAAGCGGAATTTGCAGTTCGACTGCCTTCCAACAATGTGGCAGCTATGCCAGACGATGCAGCGGCTAACGTTATTTGAGATCTTTACCGAATTATTGCCGGAATCAACAAAAAATGTCTTGACTGTCCCACCCGGAGTATCGAGAAAGTAAATGCCTTCCGTTTCATCGTGAATCGAACACGTACTTGTACTCGGAATTTAACAGCGGCACATTTGTTCGAACTCTTCCGGTCATCTCATCTAGATTATGGTCTTGCTCCCGTTAAAATTGGCGATCGAATGCATCTTGCCTCGAACGTTTTCGCGCTGGTATTCCCAATGTCGATAGCAGATTGCCAGCACGCACATACCATCCCATCGAGTTTGACGGATGACATGTGACTGTCGCATCGGCGAGTATTGAGTCCCTTTTCGAGGAAATTTAAATTTTGGCAAGCCTCCCGAAATGCGACATATAGAACACCATTCACAGTACGCAATTGAAGATATAAGCATACATCTTGGCGCGGATGAACTGTGTATAGTCTGACTAATTATTGCATAATGTTTACGTCATTTAAAGTCTGGTCTTCTAATTGGAGGCATTAGCCAAGCAAATAACTCTCTCTAAAAAACTACAAAGTCGTTACCGAATAAATGCCCGCAATTACAATGGATAACTTAATTTTTCACACTTTCTCCAATTACACAGTGCAACATTAAAAAAAACACCCGAACGAGACTATATAGGTTCGATAGTACAACCGGAGCTGAGTAAAACCCTAGCTCAGTTTGGCTAGATTGGCTACCAAATTTTTTTTTTGGCCCCCTAAACTTTTTGAAATCCTTGGACCCCTTGAAAAAAGGTGACATCAATTGTTGGATAACAGTTTCTACAGTTTTTAATCTAGCTCCTTCTCTTCTTCAACAATGTTTTAGCTAATAGTCCGCTTAAGAAACTGATATAATAAAATTTCCCAAAAAAATGAGACTTCCCTCGTTTATTTTCAAAAAACTTCGATAAAAATTCTAATTTTTTCACTATTTTTTATATAAGTCGTAGGGAATCCAGATTTTTTGCATACTCTATTCAGTGAAATTGTAGTTTAGGTAACACCGAATAACTTCTCTGAACAAACCTATGCAATCTGAACAAGTCTAGGGATATTAAATAGCTCTCAAAACACACTATCTACTTTAAACAAATCAGTTTTTTAGGAGTTTTGGGCCATTGTGCAATGTTTTTACTTGCTATCTTTACCAAAAACGTACTTATTGGATAACTGAATAACTTCTGTAAACAACCAATATGATCGGAATACTCCACCCCCTTAATTGTTCACAAAGAGCATTAGGGTGTTCCTTATATGGCATTTTTTCGAATTTCGTTAAAAATATGTATTAATCGCGATGTTGGTCATCTATCTTCACCTGACGTTTCTTTTTGCCAATATTAGGAATATATTGTGAGAAATTTTGTATCGATATTTGGACATTAGGGTGTGCCGCAATTAGGTTAAAGTATGAATTTGTTCTCAAATCAGTTTATTAACGCTGAGTATTTTTCTTTCGTATATAGACTAAGTAGTAACAAGCCGTTCAATAGCTGAAATAAATACCTAAAATAATATGTGTTTGCTTTTACCATATCTCTTATAGACGCCGAGATATTTGATATAGAAGTGGGGGTATTTTTAAAAAAATTATTAAAAATGTTGAAATTGAATTTCGATGTAGATTATTATGGACAATTATATATTTCAACTTTTAAAGGTTAATCAAGTTAAAAGCTATATGTTTAAAAAGTAAATGTGTATATTATCACTATCTCTATCAATTCTCGAGATATCAGGCGTTAAAAACGGAATTTTTGACTGTATGCATAGCAATGTCTAATGAACTTTTGTTCCATCTGAATACCCATTGAATACTTACCAATAACGATTTTTATATGATAAAAATAAAAAATCCCCTCAAAAGACCATGGGATATTAATGGTTTTGGTGACATTTGTAAGCATACACAATGTATATACAGGTGAAACAAAAGTTAAGTAGTCATTGCTATGCTTTTTAAGCCCCTGATGTCTCGAGAATTGATAGAGATAGTGATAATATACACATATACTGTTTAAACATATAGATTTTAACTTGATTAACCTTTAAAAGTTGAAATATATAATTGCCCATAATAATCTACATCGAAATTCAATTTCAACATTTTTAATAATTTTTTTAAAAATACCCCCACTTCTACATCAAATATCTCGGCGTCTATAAGAGATATGGTAAAAGCAAACACATATTATTTTAGGTCTTTATTTCAGCTATTGAACGGCTTGTTACTACTTAGTCTATATACGAAAGAAAAATACTTAGCGGCAATGAACTGATTTGAGAACAAATTCATACTTTAACCTCATTGCGGCACACCCTAATGTCCAACTTTCGGTACAAAATTTCTCACAATATATTCCTAATATTGGCAAAAAGAAACGTAAGGTGAAGACAGATGACCAACATCGCGATTAATACATATTTTTAACGAAATTCGAAAAAATGCCATATAAGGAACACCCTAATGCTCTTTGTGAACAATTAAGGGGGTGGAGTATTCCGATCGTTTTTGGTAAAGATAGCAAGTAAAAACATTGCACAATGGCCCAAAACTCCTAAAAAACTGATTTGTTTAAAGTAGATAGTGTGTTTTGAAAGCTATTTAATATCCCTAGACTTGTTCAGATTGCATAGGTTTGAACAGAAAAGTTATTCGGTGTTACCTAAACTACAATTTCACTGAATAGAGTAAGCAAAAAATCTGGATTCCCTACGACTTATATTAAAAAAAGTGAAAAAATTAAAATTTTTATCGAAGTTTTTTGAAAATAAACGAGGGAAGTCTCATTTTTTGGGAAATTTTATTATATCAGTTTCTTAAGCGGACTATTAGCTAAAACTTTGTTGAAGAAGAGAAGGAGCTAGATTAAAAACTGTAGAAACTGTTGGCCAACAATTGATGTCACCTTTTTTCAAGGGGTCCAAGGGATTTCAAAAAGTTTAGGGGGCCAAAAAAAAATTTTGGTAGCCAATCTAGCCAAACTGAGCTAGGGTTTTACTCAGCTCCGGTTGTACTATCGAACCTATATAGTCACGTTCGGGTGTTTTTCAAAAAGTTTGATTCTGTGTCATAGTGTTATGATAAAATTGATAAATATTGCATAGGATATCATTATATTTTTTATCTCGTTATTGTCTAATATTGTTAAACGTACAAAATTCAATAATTTCGATTTGTCCGTTTGGAAGATATAAAGAAATAATAATTTTACAAATATAGGTAATTTTGTATGGATGGCATCAGAAGGGGTACCTGCCCCTTTACAATCCAATTACTTCAAAAAATTATAATAAAATAATAACACTGGTAAATTGTCTTAAAGATCTGTTAAAGTTTACTCGAATTACCCTGCCCACCTGCCATCCAGCCAGTCTCAAAATATTGACAATTTTACTTAAAAATTATTTGAAAAAAACTATCCATTGAATTGAAAAATTTTTCCATTTTTCTTTTTAGGTAGTTATGATACATCAAATATATAATGTGGTTATTCAAGCGTCTTTTTGCTGTTTACCTGTGTAATCAAACCATTAATCAGGGAATAAATAAAGTATCAAGTATCACACATCGAAGAATTAATATAAAATTTAAGAAATATCTACTGGCGGTGCTTCAAGAACGTAGTTGAAAGACAAAAAGTTACCATATTCAAATTTGTTTCCGGCATTAAATTTAATGCGACCATCCCAAAACAACCATTAAAAACAACTAATTTATTTTTTTTTTTTGAGTAGACTGTATTTTAAGTGTAAAAATATCACAGCAATATTGTCAACTTGCAGAGCCCAACCACATTTTTCGAACTTATGTTCTATAAATTTCAATGCAGTGATAAGTATAAAGCGCATAAAACTGTGTGTGTGGAGGTTAGGATCAGCATATTATGAACTTTTCGAGAACTTTGTGTAGTTAAGGGCCACGGTAATAAACACGCACAAAAACACATAGACACACTTACACATTTTTAAATTTTATCTTGATTTTATCCTATTTGCTTTGAAGTCGTTACAGACCGTGTTCAACATTTTGCACACTCGTGTGTTTAGTAGGGTAATAACTTTTTGCATTTTTTGCAAATATCAAATCTCCCCAGGCAAAATCGTGTAGGGCATGGAAAAATATTAAGAACTGCGTTTTTAGTTTTTCGCTTTCGTTAAAAAAGGTTACGCACCAAACGCGTTAAAGTTTCGAATCAAACAAAGTTTAAAAAAAAAATTATTGAAATAAAAATAGTACAAGATAAATATCCGCTTTGTAAAACTTCGCGTATTTTGAACCTAAGGTTTATATCTTACAATATCTACTTTTAATCATTTATTGTTATTATTTGTTTACATACCTACAAATGTATAAACCATATTTAAAAAAGAAATTTATGAAAAAAAATTAAAAAAACGTATATAAAAGGCATATTAGAAATCGCTGTCGGTGCGTAAGGTTTTTTCAGCAAATTGAACTGAAATAGTATTTTTTATCATTAATACAATATTTGCCATTAGAAAAGCCCTGGGGAGAATGTTGTCCAAAAAAAGTTATTACCCTAGTGTTTAGTTATGCTTGGTTTATTGTATATTGTGGAGAAGGACTGACTGGATATATGAATGTCCTTGGTAGGCGTTGTCAAAAAGACCAAAAAGATTAAACAGATAGGAAGATGCGCATAATTGATCGGAAATAAGCGCTGATAAAAAATTACTTGAATTAAAATAAGTTTTAATGAAGTAAATGACAAAATAAATAAGTCTAAGAAAATGTTAAATAAATAATTTATTCAAGAAACCAAATTTCAAAAATATGAAAATTCGAGAATTTGGGTTCGAACAACAGAATCTGTATTCTTATAGCAGTTCGAATCAAAGTTTTATTTTATATAACTTCCGATTGAGATTGCGTAAAATACTATTTCTATAGCTGACACATTCTGTAAATTTCAAATTAGTCTGCCAGTTCTGCTCCGCCCAGCTACAAAGGTATTGAATTATTTTCTAGATCTACTTGCCATCTCTTTTATTTGTTACTCTCTTGACGACATGGTGATTTACCAATATCTGTGTAAAATCCTATGTATGTACAAAATTTCAACAAAGGCTGTCTAAAAATATTTATAAATTTTTATTTGTATTTATCGTTTCGCTTCACCACAAATGATTTGCTCTATTGTCGCACATCAACCATTACCATGTTCTTCTAAATTAATCAGGTTTTGCGGCCAACCAGTGTAGAATGTTTATATGCTTTTAAGCGTAAAGAATTTTAAATGTTGAAATGTTGTCTGCTTAAGAATTGCTTATTTTCTAATACATTTATTTTGTGCTATTCATGTGTTAGGGGTTGAGTTGGGACAGAGGATGTATGTTTATATGTACACTATTATTGGGATGTTAGAATTTTGGGATGATGGAAAGTTTAAAAGGAAATGGAACAAATGGAACGACAAATATATATTATTCTTAAAAAAAAACTTTACACCCCATGAATGAGGTGTGGGATGCTTCTCGCGTTGTTGTGAATTAACACATTTTCTATTTTTAGATTCACAACTATCGGCAAACACTTATTTATTGACGAATGTGAACGACCGCAACGTCACAAAGTTGCGGTCGACAACATACTAACATTACTTTATCCGGCTAAGTTAAAGCGAAAAGGTCCGCTACAATCCCGTTTATCGTTTCGACGGGTAATAGCTATCATAATTTTCCGAAGATAAAGTACCACATATGATTTGAATGCTAATTTATAAGTGGGGAAAATTTTTAATATTGGTTTTCAATATTTACAATTAACACTTATAAATGTGGCCATTGCACTAGGCACCGTTGAAAATCAGAATCAAATGTCAACACCCTTTTAACACAACCCTTAGAAACAGTGTGACAATAACCATTCTCGGTCCATGCAAAACTACCTACTCAATTCGAAACAGTTATAGCCGAAATGGTTAAAACACCAACCCACACACAGATAAACCTCCATTCCAACACGCAAACGTTGTCAATGTGAGAATGACAACCCCCCACCTCCCCTACAACCACATGGGAATAACCATATCAAAAGTTGTCCCTTTGTCTGCTGTAGACTCCGTAACATAGTATGATTGTGCAGTGTAAACATTTTATCAATTCATATTGTAGTTTATCTGTTTTTATTCTAATAATACGACGATACGTGTTTATAAATATGAATTTATGCTGACATGACAACATACGCACACAGATATATGAGATGATGGAGAAAGGTTAGTTTGACCTCTATTTGAAATTTCACAGTTTAACATTTTTATATAAGACAGATATTAGTTTGAGTTTCATCGGGATTTGTTGGTTATACGTATGTGTAATATTCTGCATTGTTAGGTGGGCTTAGGGATTAATAAAAAACAGGTTTATGACGATGTTACTATGTGAGCGTGTCGGCGAATGGTTTATAAAGTGTTGTTATAAAGACGTCAGCATTAAGATAGTGTCTGTAGCTGAAACAATTTTTAGCAATAGTAGTGATAATAAAGGTCTAATTATACAATCGAGTGAAATTCTGTTATCAATGGGATAATTTTAACTTGTATCTGTGACCCTCATTTGGTTGCTAAGTGGATATGTTAAAATTGACTACAATTATGTTTAGGCCTTTGGCAACGGAATGTATAGAATCGTTACTTGAACTACCACTTGTGAAAACTATTTCGAGCATTTCTAACTTTTCGCTATAGCAATAACTAGTTATGTTAAAGTAGGCTAATTTTAGATTTGGGTTTTAGCAACAGAATATTTAATAAGGTGTGACACTTGTAAAAAGTACTGCTGGAGTTTAAAACTACTCTCTAATGAATATTTTTAAATAAAATTAATATATATGTTGTTTTTTAAGACTTAAAGAACTCCTGTTAAGAATAACTGTAAAACACAAATCAAATCTCTAGTTTTTACTAATCTAGCAACGATTGATCATTTAGAAGCCACTATTCGACGGACTATTGGGGAAATAAGGGGGTATTTTCGAACAAATGGTGAGAATAGGACCGACAAGAGCCATTCATAAGGGGCAATCGCTAAGGCCATTTAGCAGAAATTATATTTAACAATTAGATGCAATGCAAATTTTGAGCTAAGAAGTTAATATGTATATTGGACATTCCATTGAATTTGTTGTGTTTTATTTTTAACTAGCTGACTCGGGCAAACGTTGTTTTGCCTTCAAATTTTATTTTCACTGCAAGTCAAAAAAACTAAATATTGCGCCATCTGTCGGACGAACTTCAAACAGAAACACTACTCACGGCCCATAGAGCATGCATATAAAATTTGGTCAAAATCGGTCCAGTAGTTTTTGAGTTTAGCGATCACGAACATACACGTAATTTTGTAGAGATATAAGTTATAGTCTTCTTCCTCTTTAATGGCAGCAACAACAGAAATTAATCCATCAGTAGCCGCACGCAGAAAAGTATACCAAGCGCTTCGGTCTTTTGCTCTCCGTAGATAGTTCGTCACACCAAGCTTAGTTAACAGCACAGTTAACAGTCCATCCATCGGAGTTTTGGTCGCCCACTCCTGCGCCGCCCATCGAGTTTTTTGCCGAAGACTTTTCGAGCCGGATCGTTTTTGTCCATTCGTACAACGTGTCCAAACCAGCGCATTCGGTCTATTTAAACGCGCTTGACTAAGTCGATTCATTCGACGACAGTACTCGCCATTTACGATGATGGGTCCAAATATTTTGCGTAGTATTTTTCTCTCGAAGACTCCCAGAATAGATTAATCCGCTTGTGTCATTACCCAGGATTCTGCGCTGTAGAGCAAGACAGGTAGGATCAGAGTCTGGTAAAGCTGGATCTTTGTTCTTCGAGAGAGCGCTTTGTCTCTAAATCGCTCGCTTAGCGTATAGTAGCAGCGGTTTGCGATCAATACTTGTCTTTTGATTTCCAGGCTGACATTATTATTTATGTTTATGGCGGAGCCAAGGTAGACAAAATCATCTACCACTTCAAAGTTATAGTTGTCAACGTTCACGCAGCGTCCCCAGTGGACTCTTTGTTCGTTGAAACAAATAACTTGGTTTTGTCCTCGTTTATCACCAGACCCACTTAAGCCGACTGCTTTCCAATGCTCGAAAAAGCTGCATTAACATTTCGAAATCCACGTCCAATGATATCTATATCATTAGCATACGCGAGCAACTTGTGACTTTTGTTGAAGATGGTACCATTCGTGTTTACTGCAGCCTTCCACATGATCATCTCCATTACGATGTTAAAGAGATCGCACGACAGACTATCGCCCTGTCTAAAGCCTAGCTTGGTAGAAAATGGCTCTGACAGATTTTTGCCAATTTTCACTGAAGACTTCGTGTCAGTCAGTGTCATCCCGCAAAGTCAAGTTAGCTTCGCGGGGATATCAAACTCAGCCATAGCATCCAACAATTTCTGTCGTAACGGACTGTCAAATGCAGCTTTGTAATCGATGAACAGATGGTAGGTGTCGATCTGCATTTCTTGGGTCTTCTCCAGGATTTGTCGTAGCGTGAATATCTGGTCGGTGGTGGATTTACCAGGTCTAAAGCCACACTGATTAGGTCCCATCAGGTTGGCCAGAATGGGCTTTAGTCTTTCACATAACACACTAGACAGGACCTTGTATGCGATGGGTAAAAGGCTAATCCCGCGATTGTTGGTACACACACTTTGATCGCCTTTCTTAAGCACAGGACATAGGACACTCAGATTCCAATTATCGGGCATGCACTCCCTGAGCCAAATCGTGTGTATGAGCTGGTGCATGCATGTTACCGGCTCATCGCTGCCGGCTTTAAATAGATCTGCCGGAAGTCCATCTGCTCCCGCAGCTATATTATTTTTAAGCCGTGCAATTGCCGTGTTTCTCTCGTTTTGGGTCGGTGGTGGACAGTCTACTCCATCGTCGATGATTGGTGCGATTTCGTCACTTATGCAGCATTCGGGAACGAGTAGAGATTGAAAGTGTTCCCTCCATGTTTGCAGCACACTCTGAGTGTCCGTGACCAGATTCCGTCTCTGTCCTTACAGGTTTGGATCCCTGTTCCAAAACCTGTACTTTTTACCTTTTGGTAGAACTTTCTGGCCTCACATCTATGCCTGTAGTTTTCGATTTCCTGTCTCTCTCTTTTCTTCCACGGATGCTTTTTCCGCCTGAACATGTGTATGTTTAAGTTGTTACATAAGACGCAGCCTTATATAATATTTAATATACCATATTTTGATAAAGGGACCGGCCGTGGTATTGTGGTTAGAACATGCGACTACCATTCGAAAGATCCGTGGTTCGATTCCCGGCTCCAGTCATTAACATTTTTCTTTCATTGCCGGCCCCCTCGATGTTGTCGACAGCAATTTACCAGTATAAATGAATCTGAATGTCTAGTAAAAGCTTTTCGAATAGTGACGTTCGCATTCGTCATCATGTAGGTGCCGTTTGTTGTGAATCAAATATAGAAAAATACAACGCGGGAAGCAGTCCCATACCTCATTCATGGAGTGTAAAGGGAAATTGAGTTTTTTTTTATAAAAAATCTTTTGTGTGTATCGAATTTCATCTCTCTGGAACTAAAGAACACATTTGCCACGCCCCAAATCCTTTATGAGGTGTTTTTACATCAGCCTCACATACTCATGTATTTTTCATGTAAGAGATTTAAAAAACTTCTACGTACGACCTTTCCGATCATTCCAGTACTACCTAAATATACAAATATACATAAGAAATTTGTTAGCAATCAGTTGAGCCGTTTTGGATGAGTGTGGCGACAAATAAAGTAACACGAGATTTTTATATTTTTAAAGTTTACAGTATGTTATCATTATAATAACAACATCTTTATCTTAGGCCTATTCCCTTTTTGGCATGACATGTTCAATAAGTTAGTGGCCTAATTATAAAGTTTTTTCCTTCAAAAAATATATTAACGTCTCGTTATTTTAATTAAACCAATACAAGAAACTTCAAGCTTTTTTATAAACTTTTATACTACATTTTGCATATCTGTATAATTACGAGCGCATCAAACTGTCAAACACACCATCATATTATATAGCCCCATGCTAGAGAATACAACAAACTGGCAGCAATAGCAGTTCGCTGATATGCGCCCCAACATACAACAGTGATATATTTATGTGCATAAATAACCTAAGTCTCATACATTCACGCAAGGACGACTACTAACCGGAAGTTAAGATGACACGACTCCTGGGAGCTATAGTTCTGTTGTAATAAAGTACGTGATCTCACGCAAGCTAATGCAACAGTCATATTCCAAGTACGGCGGCATAATAACGGAAATACTATTATACACAAGCGCACACATGCAGCAGCTATACATGCATTGTTTTTATACATATGCAAAGTTAACAACAACATTGATGGTGTGATATACACTCAAGCAGACGAATGAAGCATTGCAAATTAAATCAACAGTGGGTTTGAATTTCTATAGAATTGTCATTACATGGCAATTTGAATATTGTGCAGATTTGGGGAAAAATGTCATATAGTTTCTAATGAATTTAGATTGGATATGTATCATAGTAAGAAATAAATAAGTAAGTCGTCATATGAAGCGATGTAATAAAAACACATTAATAAACGGCACCTACTTGTTATAGATGAATACGAACGTCAGATATTTCAGAAGCTTTTACTAAATATGCCGATTGACTCGACTCTATACTGCAATGTTGCTGTCAACAACAACAAAAGGCCGAAGATAAAGGAAATTGTAGATGACTGGAGAAAGGATTCGAACCATGGATCTACCGTATGATAGTCGCGTGTTCTAACCATGATGCCATGGCCGGCCCGCAGTCGGTAGATATGTATTAAATAATTGTATTATGGTGACTAAATATGAAATGAAAAACTATGAAAAAATTCGACATTTTCGAGTATGCAATGTATTTGTGAAAATATTGCTGAGTGAATATTCGATAGGTAATAATACGCGGGTCAGAGTTAGATAGATATTTGTATATAAGTTTTGTACAAAAACAATCATAGGGTTTTAACTCCATGTTTGAAAGTCAGTGAAAATTATATGCTTGCTTTCATATACAAAAAAAAAATATTTAATCATCAAGATTTTTCTTTAACAAGTAGTAAGGGTTTGTGACGATCTATGTTTATAAACCTTTTTCATTTATTATTTGAGATTATAACATTATTTAAATTTATTCTGAATTAATTTCCAATTACAAGACATTTACAAGTTTGTCTATCCACCCATTTCTCTACAACAACTTGCAACTAATCTCATATGTATTAGAATGTTAGCACCCACTCATGTGTGACTAACACACTGTGCCCGGCATAGTAGCGTGTGAGTGAAAATACTTTATTTTGCGCTTGACACTCCAGCCGTGTTGTGACTGCCACACCATGACTTTACTATCGTGCATACACCTTTCATACCAAACTTAAGCTACGGAACCGTGTAAATATTAGGTTGTGAGCCAATACGACAACAGAATGTCTGAGAGTGTGAGTGTGTGTGTGCCTATGTATTTGTCATTGCCATTGTGTGTCTGCTTAGAGAGGATGACTTAAATGAATGCATTGTGGTTTTTTGCACTTTGTCACCGTGTTACGTGTTTCCATTAGGGACCGTCACCTAACCACAACGTCTAGTATGTATTTTTTCAGGATTACAGACATTGCATGACGGAACCAGTTAACTTAGGTACATAATATATGGAAGCACAATAAAACAAAACGAAACGTATTATGTATATTCGAATGATGCCAAGAAAATTAAAACATGTTGAGGAAGTGACAGCGAAAATGAGAAGATATATGAAAATATTAACAAAAAAATATAAGTATAGATTTAATAAGCGGCTACATGGTAGTTGTAAAATCTAAAAACACTACTGCATATGGAATGTTCTATACTACAGTTCTAAAAAATGAAATATGTTCTCGACAGCACTATAATGAATAAAACTCCCCCCCCCCCCCCCTTTAAATGCCATTAAAGCAAGTAACTGCGAAATGAAAACTTAATAATTTAATTTCCCTTTCCACCCCATGAATGGGGTATGGGACGCTTTTCGCGTTGTTGTAAATTAACACGTTTTCTATTTTAGATTCACAACAAACGGCACCTACTTGTTTATCGACGAATGCGAACGTCACTGTTTGAGAAGCTTTTACTAGACATTCCGGTTATCTCGACACTTATACTGCAAAGTTGCTGTTGACAACATCGTGGGGGCCGGCAATGAAAGAAAAATTAATTTTTTTAGATGACTGGAGCCAGGAGTTGAACCTGGGATCTCCCGCATGGTAGTCGCGTATTCTAATTATCATGCCACAGCCGGTCCCCTGCGAAAATAAATAGAAAAATACTATTACACATCTTGGAGCTAACGAAGCCTACATTTTGTTAACCAGTGTACTTGAATAAAATAGAAAACATATATTTGCAGCTCATACTGACTCAATTTGTATGTACAACAATTTGCATGCAAACGAACTTCGTACCAACCTTTAACTTTAAACTCTATAATATTCATGCTTTTGAATATTACTGCAACATGTATAATTTAAGTAAGTATCTGCAGTATCAGTACATTCTATCTTCATATTCTGCTCAATTTTATCATGCTAGTACATAAATCGATACTATGTGAGATCGAATCTGATACTATTGCACTTGAATACCATTTAATTTGCTCAAATTTGCCGTAGTATTTCCTAGATTGTTGCAGTACTATTCAAAACTATCTCTGCACAAACTTAAACAAACCAACACTTTATGTAAATACTGTAAAATGTACTCATCGCTTACGTTTCGTACGCGTACGGCTGTATTGCAATCTTGTTATCATTGCAATAGAATACCGGGGCATAGCCGGTGAACAAGTTGATGGCACAGCAATAAAAGTTTTATACGTTTTCCATTACAAAATAGGAAACGGAGATTGCATTAGGCGAGTCAGCCATAGTAGGCAAGTGATACTGTAGTTGCACTTAGTCGGTTTGTTTAATCGCAAGCATTTAAGCAAACACAGCTTGCAGGTTTGTGTTTTTTTTCCATTTCAGTCATATGGAAACTTACTAGGATGCAACAAATTTAAGGTATTCCATTACTTGGAAATGTATATATACATATGGCAAACTCATCTAAGCCATAGACATGTTATACAGTCAATAAAAGGTTTCGTATTATTTGATATGATCGAAACAATTTCACAAAAGGCTAGGGCACACATCTTATCTGGGCTAACGTGCACTATTGATTTTGTAGCTGCTATCACTGTCGCTGTGAACTTTTTTTTATTGAGAACAATTACACGATTACCCGATTACCCGAGAGTCCTTAGAAGTAGTAATAAATGCAGAATTACTGTTTAAGAAGTACTTTGAATTTGGTTGTATCGACAATGTTGTTAATACTGAGTTGTCATAGGGAGAAAGTAGTTCATTTCTGCGTACCTTTCACCTAAATTGTAATTGGCGCTTATATGTGTTAAAAGCTTTCGATACTAAAATGTGAAATGTGAAGTAAACTCATTTGAAATAACGTGTAATTTGTATTTTATGGTACCAAAACTTATTGCTGGAATCGAAGTATATTTTTTTACAATGGAAGAACATTAAGGTACAAGTAAAGATCTTTGGATTAAATTAAAGCACTATTTGTGTGCGCTACAAGTACTATCGGGTACTGTAAGGGTACTTTGAGATGCAGTAATTGTAAATTTTGGTATAATTACAGCACTATTTGGTGCAATTAAAGTACTTTTTGTACAATAACAGTAAAAGTACTTTTTTGTGCTATCACTTTTAATTACAATGAAATCACTTTCTGGTCCTATAAAGTAAAGTATTTTTGTTATGTCGAATGTACTTTTAAAAATAATAAATGTACTTTTTCTTACAACATATACTCTTTCGTAAAATAAAAGTACTTTTGTTATAATGGAAGTACATTTAGGTACAAGTAAAGATCTTTTGGATACAAAGATATTTGAATGCGTTAAAAGTACTATCTTTTACATTTAAAGTACTTTGGGGTACAGTAATTATACCTGTTGGTGCAAACTTGTACATTTTGGTTTAATTACGGCACTATTTGGTTCAATTATAGTACTTTTTGTTACAATAACAGTAAATTTAGTTGCAGTAAAAGTACTTTTTTGTGCTATCACTTTTAATTACAATGAAATAACTTTCCGGTCCTATAAAGTAATTTTTGTTATCGCGAATGTACTTTTAAGGACAATTAATGTACTTTTTCTTACATCGAATGCACTTTTTCGATAAAAACACAATAAGAGTATCGGCGTCGTATGAATCATGAGCTCTACGAACTGGACACGCATTAAGGTGCAACGGTTGCGTTGGCTAGGTCATGTTGTACGCATGGACGAAAATGCTCCAGCTCGAAAAGTCTTCGACAATGAACTCGATGGACGGCGCAGAAGGGGGCGACCAAAACTCCGTTGGAAAGACCAGGTTACTGAGAACCTTACAGAACTCTGTGTGACTAACTGGAGAAGCAGCGCAGAAGATCGAGGCGCTTATAATATTTTTCTACGTGCGGTATATAATCCACTGGGATTGCAAAGAAGTACCAGCTAAGTGAGTAAGTATTAAAATGTACTTTTTTGAAGCAAAATTTACTTTTATGCACCAAAGTATTTTAACTGTACAAAATACAAAGCATTTGAATTGCACCCAAATGTAATTTATTTGTAACATAACTAAATGTTTTTGTACAAAAAAGTTTTTTAATTGCACAAAAATGTTTTGCCCCACAGATTACATTTGTTGTTTTAAAGGTACTTTAAATTAACGATGATGGGCCCATATATTTTACGCAGTATTTTTCTCTCGAATACCGCCAGAACCGATTCATCCGCTTGTGTCATAACCCAGGATGCTGAGCCATATATTAAGACAGGTAGAACCAGTATCTGGTACAGCTGTATTTTTGTTCGTCGAGAGAGGGCTGTCATTGAATCGCTTGTTTAGTCCGTAGTAGTATTTATTTGCAAGAAGGATTCTTCTCCGGATTTCTAGGGTGACATTATTTGTTTTGTTGAGCCTAGGTAGACAACATTATCTACCACCTCAAAATTATAGTTGTCAACGTTCACGCAGTTTCCCAAACGAGTGGATTCTTTGTTCGTTGAAATTAATAACTTAGTTTTGTCATCGTTCAGCGTTAGACCCTTTTTCGTTGATTCCTTCTGTATACCTGAGAAGGCCGCAGTCGACGAAAAGATAGTACGTATCGATCTGTTTCTCTTGAGTCTTTTCCAGGATTTGCCGAAGTGTGAAAATCTGGTCAGTTGTTGATTTTCCAGGTCTAAAACCACACTGATACGGCCCGATCAGGTTGGATAACACTGGCTTTAGTCTTTCACATAGCACACTCGACAGGACCTTATATGCGATGGGTAAATGGCTGATCCCGTGGTAGTTGGATCACGCTTTTTCAGCACAGGACATAATACGCTAACATTCCAATCGTCGGGCATGCACTCTTTAAGCCAAACCGTGCTCAGGAGCTGGTGCATGCTCGTTCTCAGCTCCTCGCCACCGAACTTGAAGAGCTCAGCGGGCAGACCGCCGGCACCGGCTGCTTTGTTGTTTTTCAGCCGCGATATTGCTCCACTAAGAGAGCCTGTGTTGAGCTTCAGTAACTTTTGCTACCTACTTCCTAAGACGCATCGGTGGTAGCATGCCGATAAGGTTACTCAACATTTCGCCTTCTAACTCTAGCTAACTTCTAAGCGGTTGCCTTAAAGTCATTGCCCGGGGAATACTTGGTCGAAGACCGGAAGTAGTTAGCTGCTTGGACAGTGCCACAAACGAATCGCTTCTGGTCACTCCGAAGTGAGTGACGATCAGAAACTTTCCACCTCTGGGCAAAGTCCCATTTTAATACAGTTAAAGTAAATATTACTACAATTGAAGTACTTTTTGGTGCAATTAAAACAATTGAAAGTACAATTTAAGTAATTTGTATAGATATAGTGCTTTGTGGTAACAAATGCACGTTTTGGTGCAAAAAGTACCTTTAGGGAGATTAAAAGTGTTTTGCCTAAATTCCGTCTTTAGTACAACTGTAGCGGGGTAAACTGGATGTCTAACTACGCCCCTTTTGGTGTACCCCATACAAATGTAGCATTCCGCCCACTTTAGAGATGGAGAAATAATATCAATACATTCAACGCGATATTGCCAAATTTTGTATTTTGTTAAGCTTTAAAATATTGGAAGTCTTGCCATGCCCCTTCTGGTACCTCCAATACAAAAGTACCATTCCGCCCAATTAAGAAAGCAAAAATATAAATACACCCAAAACGACTGTGCCCAAATGTAGTATTTTGCTGAGCTTTAGAAGGATGAACTTTTAGAGGAAAAATTGGAAGTTCAGCCGAGCCTTTTCTGGAACCTCCCATACAAATGTACCATTCCGCCGACTTTTGAAATCAAGTAATAGTATAAATACGTCCAACGCGATCGTATCCAAATTCTGTATTTTGTTAAGCAAATTTTATTTTTTTTTCTGAGGGTGAGCGTATATGTAAGTCGGTTTACCCGTCTGAATCTTTGTCACTTGTTCTTTCATTGGCAGGCCGCACGATGTTGTCGACAGCAACTTCGCAGTATAGTTTCGAGTCAATTGGCATATCTAGTAAAAGTTTCTAAACAGTGTCGTTCATATCGTCGATAAACAAGTAGGTGCCGTTTGTTGTGAATCTAAAAATAGAAAGCATGTTAATTCACAACAATGCTACACAATTCCTCTTTAATGGAGAATTAAGTGAAATTAAGTCATTAAAACAATAATTAAGGCTCTCTCGAGTTCAACCCTATAGGCCGCAATGAATAATTTTCTAATCCGGTGTCGCCTAGGCGTGGATGATGAGCATGGAGATCATTAACGGTCTATCATCTTCTTGAACAATAAAAATATTAAATTAAATTTTTTAGTTGAGTTCAATGTATTTTATTTTTCGATACTATATATTAAACTATGACACACTTTAAGGGTCATTGTCTCGGGGTGAACCAAACCAATAGCAAACGATAGCATTTGACCTCAATAACAAAACCATAAGTCCATTTTGCTTCCCTACGTCACAATTTTTTTTTTCAGTGGTTTGAAGTTTGATTTTTATGGTCAAAAGTCGATTCAAAAAATATGAAAAATCATCTATAAAAATACATTCGGAGACCTTTATTAAAACATTCTGGGGAATTTTTTTCTCGAAACATTTTAACCCTAAAATCTGATTGTATTTCTACCAATCTGATTGTATTTTAAAAGTGATTCTTTGAGAATGCCTACTTTATTTTTCGAACTCAGTTGTTACTCAGTGCGTATGATTGATACTTAGTTGAGGGTATCTCATAAATTATTACTCATACGTCATGTGCTACCCTCTTTTTATACAGATCGTTTCGTAATTGGTGTCACGAATAAATAATTTAATATACTGTAATGTTGCTATATATCTAACTGCTTTTTATACACGAAGCCAATTTATATTATATAAAGTGCAAAAACATAACAGTAACAAGCAGCTTTCATTGGTAAAGTTAAATATATTGCCAAGCGGGAAAAACTACCATTATTATGGGGAATGGTTTAAATTGCGGTTGAATGGAGTTATAGTTTTTGTCATGATTACAAAAAAAAAAGGAATTTGTAATACGTACATGTTTAAACTATGAAAGGATTCCTTTTAAACAATACTTTTTTTGTAGCATAACTACAGACCTAGTTTTAAACGAACATCCTCGAACAACTTCGTGCATATAGTACCTATGATCAGTAATCAAAAATGCAAATCTCTTCCCATTGTAAACGCTATGCAAGTTAAACCACATAGGCATTGGTATACAAACATGTACTCTTAGGCATGTTAAATAAATAATCAACTCAAAACATTTTCGAAATATAAACAAATAGTTGTGGTGAAACTAAAACTTTTCTGGCCAAAATATAAAATGCCCTAGAACAATGGAAATAAAATCTGTAAAATTCAAATTTAAAGTTTACCCCTACCACCACCTCCCCAATGCCAATACACAAGGGGCCAATGTAACTGTCAATGAATAATGCAACAAATAATATAATGCAATATCTCACTCAGCAAGAACACTTGTCTACCAAGCCCGGTACAAACTTTTTGGTAATGGTTTGAGAAGACTGTTTGTGTGTGTGTGTTTTATTGGGTAACTGTGTCGTTGCACAACTGAACAACATTCAACAACTTTTCAACGAAGCCTTTGGAGCACAGTTGTGTAGGGACAACTGTGTGTGCATGTGTGTGTGTGTGTGTGTTGTGTTGTACGTGTTTCACACTTTGTGTCGTTAACACGGTATCGGTCAGTCCGTGAAGGACCAAGAGAAACCATACAGCCATCCGGCCCAAACCGATTGTCCGGTGCAAAACCAACCCATTGCTAACGGCAAAATAACGAGAGAGTAATAGAAATTGTTGTAGAGATGGTGGGAAAAGTAAGAAGCAACTACAAATAAATAAAACATTTTGTAACTAAAAGCAATCGTTACACAACATTTTAGTTTGTTTAACTCACACTTCAAGAAAAGCGGCGACGATGTAATAAATTTTGGTTTGAAAAAGTCGGTAGTATGTTAAGGACTTGCTATAAAACGTAAAGTATACAAGTAAAGAACGTGATCTAAATAAAGAAATGTTAACCAGATTCTATAGTTTAAAATACTCGAAACAGAAAATTTAAGATTTTTTTTTGTGGGGATGCCAAAGAGACAGGAATCAAGGATGTTGCGATTTGAGTTTTCTGATCGTGATTCATTTGGGAATAAACAGTAACTCTGCGGAGGTCCCCAAAGTTATCACAACGTCCAATAGATCATGCATTCCCACGACAATGTCATTGGAAATACGTTCAGTGGTAGGATATGTGTAAGGCCGCAATGTTGAGTAACCAATGCGTTGTAGACAGTACGTAACATAAACTTTTGAAGTTCAACACAACGGCTATGTTGGTGGCGTTAGTAGTGATGGCTTAATAAGCCACAGTGTTTAAATACGACACTATTTAAAAACACAAAGAAAAGTAAAAGACAGGAACGCCCACACAAAGGGTTTAAGGACCATGATTTAAGGATATGCGAACTCTCTACAAAATTGTTGCTTCTATTTAATTGGGAAATGCGCTCGACAAATGTATGACTGCAAATCACCGCCATACAGATGTGATAGGGATGAACATAGTGAAGGAACTGTGACATCTTTGACAGTTGCCATGTAGAAAGACTCGAATTTCGATGTGGATTCAAAGTTGGTCAAATTAGCTTATAATTTCCGCGGCTTCGAAATAATAAGAGTGCATGCCCGATGATAGGAATCTGATTGTCCTATGTCCCGTGCTTAAGAAATGCGATCCTAGTGTGTGTGCCAACTATCGCGGGATTAGCCTTTTACCCATCGCATACAAGGTCCTGTCTAGTGTGTTATGTGAAAGACTAAAGCCCCTCCTGGCGAACCTGATTGGACCTTATCAGTGTGGCTTTAGACCTGGTAAATCCACCACCGACCAGATATTCACGCTACAACAAATCCTGGAGAAGACCCAAGAAATGCAGATCGACACCTACCATCTGTTCATCGATTACAAAGCTGCATTCGGACAGTCTGACACGACAGAAATTGTTAGATGCTATGGCTGAGTTTGGTATCCCCGCTAAACTAATTCGACTCTGCGGGATGACACTGACTGACACGAAGTCTTCAATAAAAATTGACAAAAATCTGTCAGAGCCATTTTCTACCAAGCGAGGCTTTAGACAAGGCGATAGTCTGTTCTGCGACATCATGCGGAAAGCAGCAGTAAATAGGAATGGCACCATATTTAACAAAAGCCACATGTTGCTCGCGTATGCTGATGATATAGATATTATCGGACGTGGATTGAGAGATGTTACTGCGGCTTTTTCAAGCATTGAAAAGCAGTCGGCTGAAGTGGGTCTGGTGATAAACGAGGACAAAACCAAGTTATTTGTTTCAACGAACAAAGAGTCCACTCGTCTGGGACACTGCGTAAACGTTGACAACTATAACTTTGAGGTGGTAGATGATTTTGTCTACCTTGGCTCCGCCATAAACAAAAATAATAATGTCAGCCTCGAAATCAAAAGACGAGTATTGATCGCAAACCGCTGCTACTATGCGCTAAGCAAGCGATTTAATGACAAAGCGCTCTCTCGAAGAACAAAGATCCAACTCTACCAGACTCTGATCCTACCTGTCTTGCTCTACAGCGCAGAATCCTGGGTAATGACACAAGCGGATCAATCTATTCTGGGAGTCTTCGAGAGAAAAATACTCCGCAAAATATTTGGACCCATCATCGAGAACGGCGAGTACCGTCGTCGAATCAATCATGAGCTGTATGAGCTGTACAACGACATCGACGTGGTAGAGGGCGTTCAAATAGACCGAATGCGCTGGCTTGGACACGTTGTACGAATGGACGAAAACGCTCTGGCTCGAAAAGTCTTCGGCAATAAACTCGATGGGCGGCGCAGGAGGGGGCGACCAAAACTCCGATGGATGGACCAGGTGAAAGAGCTGTTAACTAAGCTTGGTGTGAAGAACTATCTACGGTGCGCAAAAGACCGAAGCGCTTGGAATACTTTTCTACGTGCGGCTACTGATGGATTAATTTCTGTTGTTGCTGCCATTAAAGAAGAAGAAGAAGTAGATATTTACAACGACTTTTGTAGACTTTTACAATGTAAAACATCGGCATGTAACAAAATCACTTCAATATTGTTCGATTTCAAATATTAGGCATGACTTGCTCAAAACATTTTCAGACACATGTTGTGCTTTGATGTGGAATGGTTGGAAAATTCATATATATTCGTTTTATTTTAAAAACATTCTCATTTTAACATATAAATTATCATAGCCCCTCCGACATCAACTGTTTACGCCACACCCCATTACTTTAGTTAGAAACAATTCTCATACCATTGAATTGTTTTGTTCTACACAACACAATAGAGTTTTTGTTAGACCTGTTGACGTTTTTGCTCATATGTTAGTGACAGTTGTCCTGTGGGCTTTTGTTAGAGTTGAATGTATGAATGCTGGCTGTTTGTATGCATGTGACTGTTGGATATATTTTTCAATTTTGTTTCCTAACTTTAGTGTGTGTTTTTTTTGGCTTTACACTTTTATTTTCTCCTCTCGCCAATATGACTCCAGTACTATACTTTTTTTAGTTTCGTTTACTGACAGCCTGTTCCTGGTGGTATTGTAACAGTTGGTGTATTTTTAGTTTTTCATTGAAAAGGGGGTCAAATGTGTATCAAATGAAATAAGTATGGTGGCTAGAATGTTGTGTATTCGCTTGAAATGTGAAAAAATTGTTTAAAAATATCAAAAATAATAAAAGAAATTAAACGTTAAGTCAAAGCAAGTGACGCTTACAAAGTAACCGCAGAACTATTTAGTAGCTGATGTGAACAGTTTTGCAACATATTTTCTGTAAATCGTGATGGTGCACACGGAATTCTTTGTGTATTCGATATGGGGAGTAAAAAAGTAAAAAATACCATTGGTAGTTTAGATGCTATGTTTTTAAAGCAATAGAATAAACGAAGTAGTACTAAGATATCACTGTAAGTACCTAAAAATGTCACAGAAAAACGCCAAGACACCCCAGAGTAATTTGAACACAGTGGTATAATCCGTTTTAAAAGTTAAGTCAAATTCAAGAGATATTTCATTTTCAAATTTGTATTGTCTCGCAAGCAAGTTTTTAATTATTGTGGTTTGCAACCGACTCCAACCCAAAAACATTGATTTAGTTCGAAATATATTACAAAAAAATATTTATTAAAATTGTATTAAATAGTATTACACATAAATAAGTAAATTGTGCTAGCCGGAAGGTGGAAAGCCCATCATCATAAGATTTGAATTAAATAAAAGAAAACAAGAGCTAAGAGCATTTTAAAAGACATTTTGATCTATTTTCCTTAAAACACCAACAAATCGCTTGAGAGACAAAATGAACTTACAAATTGCCGAGCATTTATTGCCGAGCTTGATTTCTTGGCTGAAATTATTTTTATTATTGACGGAAGATCCAAGGTTGGTAAATTCATCTACTAACTAAAAACAATAATTGTCAACGTTCACGGTGGGGTGTTCGTCGAAATCATTATTTTGTTTTGTCCTCGTTGACCGCTAAACCCAGTTCTATTGGCTCCTTTTCTAGTGATGAGAAAACTGCAGTAACATCCCGCAGATTTCGGCCAATGATGTCTATATCATAACTATATTAAATAGTGTATATGGGACACAACAGAATGAGACTAACCAGATGTTCTCCATGAGCTGATGCAAGCTCCTAATCGGCTCCTCCCCGCTAGCCTTAAACAATTCAGCAGGCAGACCATCGGCTCCAGCAGCTTTGTTGTGTTTAAGGCGGTAGATTGCCACACATATCTCGCTCTGGCTCGAAGGTGGACAGTTGATACCATCATCATGGATTGGAGTGGTGTCCGTATCAAGTAAATTTCTGAAATTATCTCTCCATATATTCAGAACGTTATAAGGGTCCGTCACTAGCTGGCCAACGTTTTCCTTGCAGGAGGGTAACCCTGTTTCACGCATTCTCGCCTTAACTGTTTTGTAGAATTTTCGGGCTCATCAGGGGTTGGAGCATTCCACAACAGTTGAGTTCGATGGTTGGAGTAGGCGTCCGCTACATCTGTGATCCGCAGTTTACCGACGTCCAGCTTTCGTTGTACCTGGTTACGAATGTTTTTCGCCATGCTTAGCCAACCACAAATCCACATCCAAACTCGTGCTTGTGCGCATGGCCACTACAGTAGATGTCGCACGTCTACATGCGCGAGCACCTGTGTCCTGTTCACCGGATTTCCTGTATTCCTCGAAGAATTCCGCCAGTTGGATGGAGGCACTTGGTATATACAGTGTTCTAACAGTCCAGGTGCATATCCTCAAGTAATGGTCCTTAATTCGTTTGCGGTGGTCGTCAACATTTTGGGCGGGTCAATTTTATTATTTTCTTACTTCTTTTCATTGCATTAGTTCAAATGTCGGTGGCGGGTTGCAAGCCCAGCGACCCCGTTGCAGTTTTCTCCTCCTGCCAGGATTTTATTACAGCCGCCCATTCTGGGCAGACGCTGACTAGGGTACCTTTCACTCTAAGCAGACGTGCCTATGTTTTAGGTTTCGCCCCTCACAATGCTATTTTACTTTCCAAAATGGTACTTTCATTGAGTCCAACATGTACTTTTTTTGTGCAAAAGTACATTTATGCTATCCAAAATTATATTTATTGTACCATAATGTACTTTAACTGTGCCTAAAAGTACTTTATTCTACCTTAAACGTAATTGTTATTGTACCAAAACATTATTTTATTGTACGAAAACGTATTTTTCTTGAACACAAATAGTATTTTAATTGCACTATAAAGTACTTTTATTGTAATAAAATGTAAGTACTTTTGTATTAAAAAAAAAATAAAAAATAAAATAATTTAATGTTGAATTGACACGCTTCCTATTTTTAGATTCACAACTAACGGCACATAATTGCTTATCGACGAATGCGAACGTCACTGTTTGAGAAGCTTTTACTAGACATGGCTATTGATTCGACACTATACTGCGACGTTGCTGTCGACAACATCGAGGGCAATGAAAGAAAAATGACTGGAGCCGGGAATCGCACCCGGGATCTCCCGCATGGCTGTCGTGTGTTCTAACCACTATGCCACGGCCGGTACCTTTATTAAACACATCTCTAAAAATTTACCCCTCTTCAACCATTGCATTCGTGAAAGAAGCAAAATTAAGTTTCACTCACCCATTAAGCTAGCATAATCTTAAAAGCACTATTGTATATCAAAGAAAACAAAAAAAAAACACTGCCAACAAAAGACTACTTTCTTAACAAAACTGCTAAAATACATCCGCTCCGATCGCCACACCACACATTAAGAAAGCAAGAAAATACCAGAAAATCTTTAACTAAATCTCTTACTGTTGGCTTCTCCTACTTTATTCAGAAAGAACAATTAACAGAAATAAAATAAAAAAAAAAATAAACAACTTGTTCCCCTAAATCATTGTCTACTACAGTGTTTACTATGATTGCCGCCGGCTAGGACTGAAGGGAATCATAGATGGCAGCAATAACAATATTGGATGGAAAATTACTCATTTGTCACATTTGTGGTTAATAACAATAGCAATAATAAAGTCTAATGGCTAAAGAGACCCTATACAATAACCTTATAAGCTGACTAGCATCAAAGTAGCAATACACACACACACACACACACGCCAAAATAAAGTCTGCCACACATTATGTACATAGTATATAAGCGCCATCGGAAGTAAAAGAAAATATTTACTCGTAAAATAAAAGTTTTATTGAGACTAGTATGTGTGTGTGTGTGTGTTCGTGTACTCTTTATTAGTTATGAAATATTTCCAGTCTGGCTGGTAACATGAGAAACGAGGGAGTGTATTGATATTTATATTAGCTCTATCGGACTCAAAGGGGCAATAAAAACAAACATTATGCGGTACAATAAGAACCGTGTGATGTATGCGAGGTGTTTGTGTAAGGCATTTGGGAGTGCTAAAGCTAACTTTAAATTTTTTACACTTTTTACACATAAGGATGAGATATTACAATTGTTGTGAAGAACATTTTATTGGTTGGGCGTCCCAGTGATGTTGTCCACGACAGTCGACGGTAGTCGAGTCAATTGGCAAATCTAGTACATCGATATTGAACTTTGCTCTATAATTTCTGCGACAGAGTGCGTTTTTTGGTAAGAAATGTAAACAACTTCATATATTTTAATGGCCGAAACAATTAATTCTGGTAATTAATTTTTAAAAATTTGTATTCCAAATCACATACAGATTCCATATTTGTTCTATTTAAAATATTTGAAATATGTATTTCGATTCCTACACTTGACCCAGCTAAACGCCGGGATACGTAAAACTTTTTTTTGACCAGTATAACTTTATAACTTTTCCCGGTAAGCAGTACACCTCTAATAACTGACCAGTACCATTTGTCACAATGTGATACATGAGTTTTGTGACACATGAGTTTAAAAAACAATATTAGCTTAATATTTTATACAGTGAATCATTTCGGCAAGTCAAGCTCTTTGTACTCGGACATTTTCCTGTTATGCAATTCTAATAACCTTCAAAAGTAGTGCTTAGAATATCGTAAAGTAAAAAGTCCTGAAAAAACATTCACAACTTCAAAGTATATTTCTACCACCTATTTCACAGTTTGCCATCTACTGCTTCGCTTTAACTTTCATTTCACTTTAGTGATTGTTATCCTTCATCCTTAGGTTTATTCTTCTGCGGATACATTTTATAGATGCAATGCGATGATAAAACATATCTTCTTTCGAATGAATATCCTTTTTCTACAATATCAATTGGGTGTAGGCATTCAATCGCACTTGTTAAAAAGTCTACGCCGGATATTAAGGTCTGTTTTTAATTATAAAGAAATTGCTTGGTGATACGAGTGTAGACACCCGATAAAAAGGTAAATTACACAATTTTACACTTAATGTAGACAATTTTCTTCTAGTTAACAGACGATTGATAACGATTGTTTTTTTATTCGTATCCTTCGATCTAAAACTGTTATACGTTTTTAATTAAAAGCAAAAATTACTTCTTTCTAGCAAACGTGCCCCTTGTGTGCGATGCCTTCTATTCCGGTTACCAAACAACAAACTACCCATCCTTAAGGAAATTGACTAATTAAAATCTAATCAAATTGCAGCATTCGCAGGCCCTACACAATTGTTGCCCGGCTGCTCTTTTTGGCGCTTGGGTGATATTGGCAACGGTCGCCGGTATGTGGGGGGCATACATTTATAACCGGTGCCAAGTTAATGCTGGAAATGAGTACTTTCAAACTAAACGGAAGCCGTTTAAACTTTTCCAAGTACTTAACAGGCAGCAAACGTATCGCCACCAAAACATTTTGCATACAAGGCCACGCGGCAGCGGCAGGCCATTCGACTCAGTCGTTTGGCGTGATGTTGTTGAACAAAACATAATTAACCGTTCTACAGGTTTTCATCGGCACACCGACATTAATTCCAAAGAGAACGTAGAGAAAACAATACGTTAAATGGAAACAAAGCAACAACAACAAAGACAAGTTGAACTCTACAGCGAGGGGGAGGGGGATGTTAACATGTAAATGGGAACCGTTTATCGGCACAATTTTCACTGTATGTTGTGCTATTGCAGCAACAGTGGGCTAGAGGGGGGTGAGATAAAAATATAATGTTTTGGTGTTTAAATTAAAAATAAATAGGGGGATGTATGCAATGAATGTCTCATTTTTAAGTTATTGAAATTTTTATCCATAATTTCGATTTAATGTGGAATTTTAAAATATTGCAATTAATCTAGTTTATTATTTTGTCTAGAATTTTGGAAACTTTAAAATGATTTTTTAGTTCTAGGTAACTTAAGTGACGTAGGGAAAGTTGGACATCAAGTAACGGCTCTTCATCTCAACCGTGAACACTTACTGTGGTGTCACCTGGGCTAGCTATCTATGAACACCTGTTTAAGGTAGTGACCTGACATTTGCCGCGCATTTACTCTCTATTACGATAAAAACTGGATTAGGGCGTCGGATTAGTAACCAACCCCTGTGTAAAAAACTAACCCATACCAAAAAAAGAATAGAAACGGACCCCCTAATGTTAACGACCCCAGCAAAAGGCTTTAAGGACCATGATCTGCGAATCTGCGCGCAAAGGGGTGCAAGTGATATATAGACAAAAATTGAGATATGTGGGTAGTTGTGTTCCTTGGCACCATCTCTATCTACTAGCATGAGATGATATAAAAGGAAAGGAGAATATCTCATGCTCAACGGTCGAAAAATTTGTATACATATGTGTTCCTCTAACTCCCATTGGAGCAAAGGGCGTCATACGATGCGTTAGCAATTTAGATTTCGGAAGTGTGGGTTGCTAACCCTCGTCTCCTAGATTGGTAATAGGGATGCTGTATGCTCGTCCAATCCCACTATGCAACCATGGTTCAGCTGTTTAAGCCTACTTTCCTGAGACGTCTCCTTGACCATTCAGGATACATGGTTGTAATGCCTTCTACCTCTAGCTAAATTTTAAGTGGTTACTTTAAAGTCATTGCCCGGAAATACTTGGTCTAAGACAGGAAGTAGTTAGCAGCTTGGACAGTGCAACAAAGGAATCGATTATGTTCACTCCCAAGTGAGTAACAATCAGTAACTTTCCACCTCTGAGTAAAGTCCCATTCCTTAGAAAAATTTAGTCTTCGCGAAAACATCCAGTAAGCATCACTAAATTTCGACAACACTATTCATAAGACCACATAGCTGTCACTAGGTCAAAAAACAAGGAACCAAATTATCATGTTGTAACTGACGGAGTGCACTCATCCAGTGTTTGGGACGTACGATCGATTCTGGGAAAACATCAATTCGCCACAATTCCTCGTGGCAGCAAAGGTTCGCACCCGCCTAAATGTAGGGAGAATCAAACTCTCTTCACGATAGTTGGACGTCGAAAAGCTGCATACACAAAATACACCAAAGGCATACTCCACACGACTAAGTCAATTGCTTGAAAAAAGACTCCTTGTCCTGGTAATGTTATCGCACAATAGGAAAGCAATGCTCAATCCATGGAGAACGCTGCAAAATTCGTTCTTGGCCCGAAGAACCTATGCTACGCCCAGGAGTGTCGTGGTGCTACTGGAGCGAAGGATGACAACATGTCGTGGGACTGAGAGGTATCAGAAAAAGAGAGAAATGAATAGACGAGAGTGTGAGAGTACCAATATGTACAGGACTCACAATGAAGCCCGTAAATCTTACCAAAGAGCGAAGCATCAACCTGAGGCACATGCTACTGTAATGGCATTGAAGATAATCCGAAAACGGATACAGATAGGGTGATGAGGATCATGTATCCGGTAGTAGCGACGATGAAGATACAGTAGGACCAGAAGTACCCCAGAACCAAAATTGCAATAACCCGGCTGGTGAAAAATAAACAGCAGATGAGCTTACTAAGTACTGATAGGCCTTCTTTCTTCTTTCTGTCCAGCTGAAAGAGTTCATATTGTACAAAATAGAATAGTAATTAGAAGTTGTACACTCTTTACAAACAACACATGTTTCTCGCTTATGCTTACGATATTGACATCAAAAGTTGGATATTGCGAGCGGTAACTGCAAATTTTGTAGAAATTGTAAAACAATGTGGGAAAGTGGTTCTGGCAGTAAACGCAGATAAAACAGTAGACATGGGCAGGCAGTGGAAACCACAACTTTGATGTAGTCCGAAAGGGGTTGGTGTTAAGAGGCGTAACTTTTTTATGACCCTTTACTTTTTTTGGTTATATTGAAGTTTGTTTGCTTAGTTTTTTAGCTATAACTCAAGAATCAGTGGTGATTTCTTATTTCACTCTTCAGCAGAATTGTAGAAAACGCCAAACACTTTGGGGGGTTTTACTATACTGACGGAGTACCTTTACCCTGACTTGAAATTTCTCACCCCCGGATTGGCTGTTGCACTGTGTTATTAAAACTTAAATCCACAATAATGGAACGAAGTGCGTATGATTAACATAAAATCAGCATAAATTAATATTACTCATGCGTTGTAAAGGGTGATTACACTGTAAGGGCCGATGTTGATTTTGAATAAAATACAAATTATTTAGGAAATTATTGTCATTGCTTTTTATTATGATAATATTGTTATGGTTCAATTATGTTTGAAAAAAAAAACCAGACAATGGCCGCCGCGACCTCGGCGGCACTCCTGATGACGCTGAGGCATAATTGAGGTTCTATGACTTTAATGTGCCGAACTATCTCAATCTTTAGTTCTTGAATTATTGCTGGCTTATCGACGTACACATTTTCTTGAATTTGTTGCGCAAAAGAGTCATTGTTTCGTTGACACCACATATCGTTCATATCGTTGAAACCACATATCGTTCACATCCTTATCTTCCAATTCGGGCCATAAAATTTCGTTATCATCTCACGATAGCGAACATCATTCACATTGACAGCCTCATTTGGAAAAAATACGGCTCGATGATGCCGCCAGCCCATAGACCGCACCAAAAAATCACTTTTTGTGGGTGCATTGGTTTTTCGACATTCACACTTGAATTATCAATCGCCCAAATGCGGCAATTCTGCTTATTGAAGAATCCACTGAGGTGAAAAAGTGCCTCGTCACTGAAGATGATTTTCTTCGAAAATTGATCATCCACTGTTACCATATCTTGCCACCATTCTGACCATTGACGACGTTTGGAATGGTCAAGAGTCTTTAGTTCTTGAGTCAATTGCATCTTGTAATCGAGTAAATGCATGTGTTTATTCATAATGTTCATCAACGACGAGCGTGAGAGGTGTAATTGAGCAATATTTTCTGCAGTACGAGCTTTACGCGCATGCACAGTTGTTTTTACATCTCCTACAGACCCGGTTTGCTCAAATTTTTTCACGATTATTCCGATTGTACGCACATTTGGACGATTAAATTTACCAAAAAAATCACAGTCCACGATATGCATTTTGATTTGAACGCCCATTTTCCTGAATAAGTTTAACGCGTTGCTTGATTGTGGATCTTTCCATGGTTCCAATGCAAAAAAGAACTTGACGTTGAGGTGTGGTTCACATTTAAAATATAATGTGTAACTTCTGGCCAGTCTATATATGGCCAGAAGTTAGGAGTTATTGGGGAAAATTTATGAAAAAAGGAAATAAATAAATTTTTTTAAGGATTTTATTTGACAAAATTTGTCCAACTTTATTTTGTACACAGATATATTAATAGAAGTTTTTTACCTTAAGCACTAGCTACAATTCTGCTGAAGAATAAAATGAGAAATCGTAAATGGTTCTTCAGTTATAAATTAATAACTTAGCAAACAAACATCGTGGTAAGGAACAAATATAAAAGGTCATAAAGAAGCATTTGGTGATTTTACTATCCTGACCTAGTACCTACACTCTGACTTGGAATTTCTCACTCCTCAGATTGGCTATTTAGTGTGTTACTAATATTTACTTTTTGTATTGACTTATACAATTGTGCAGGACTCCCTTACTTGCCTAACTAAAGTTATATACTGATGCCACTTTTATACTGACGTCAATAGTTTAAGTGAGTATGCATTCTTATCAATTTCTTAGTACCTGAAATGAAGATATCATAATGTTAGCCTAAACTATATTGAATGCCCCTTTATATTGTTAAGTCGATAAATTTGAATTCATCAATCATATCATATCATATCATATGATGTAATCAAACTAATGCCCCCTTGGTAAACCACTCGAACTTCCTGTTTACGCTCTGCACACCGAAATTTGATCTGAATTCGTCTACTGTTCCATTTTGGTCACACAAATACCCCGGAAAACTCGACCTAATTGATAGCGCGCAAAAATGGTAACTCAGACACTAAAATTGCCCATTGGAAACACACAAAAGGTGAATAAGCAAATATTTACAATACTCGGCACGGCCGTCGGCGAGTTAGCAGCAAAACAAATGCACACACACACCTGTACGTTATGGGCTTAAAGGGTAAAACTTTCAAAACCAAAATTTTACAACTGCAACTCACAAAAGTTGTAAGAGGCGGCAATGTGGGTGTTGCTATTGCCGTTTAATTAATGCGAAGTATTGTATTCATAAAGAAATTGGAAAATATCTTCAAATTAACATAGAGTAAAAGGTAAAAGTAATGGTATAAGCTGGGGATTGAATTAAGGATAAAATGTGAATGGAATTTGTTAAGGTAGTGTGGCGTTTTTGCAAACTCCATGTAGGAAGGTGTAAATCAGAATTATATTCCGATTTAACTGAAACAAATTTAAAAAAATTAAGAATTACAACTTCTTTAACTTGTTCATATAACGTTTGCCTACATAAGCAACAGTTTCACTTTTCCATTCATCTAATGATTTTGAACTGGATTTATTTTGTAGCAGTTACAATAAAACTGTTGTACTCCATGGCGTATGATTTACGTGGAATATTACTTATGATAATCATACGCCACCATATAACAAAAGAGCCAAAAACGTGACAAATTCCCCTATTCGATGCTTACTAACTTCAAAACGATATTAAATTATAATGGCATATAATCTGACAAAACGAATGATGCAGAACTTCATTTTTTTGGGGCTACTTTAACGCGCAGTTCTCAGAATTCAATCCCAAAATCAAATGTTGTACTGTATAATACTCTACAACTTATAATTGTGGTATTAGAACTTGTAAAATATGTAAAATGTTGCTTGTGTTAAATATTTACTTACATGTGACTCACACCCACACTTACAGTACAGTATACCTTAAATTAAATATTCATTATTACTTTATAGTCAATTGAAGCAAAATCTCTCCCCATAAATTGACACAAATTAAACAAATATCGATTTGATGTATTTACCTGACACACTTTCCTTATATTACATTCTATGTCAATACAAGAAATTGACAAAAATATCATTTACTTTCTATATGCTATGTCATATAGTTGGAAAGGGGTGGTACTACCCATTTCGGCTCATATACAGAAAGTCGATTAAGCCAAAGAGTCGAATAAACTATCTATTTAATATTTACACAAGGATAACTATATTAGTAAAATATCACGCAAATATTTGACATGTTGAGACGACTGTCGTTAAACAATTAATAAAACTTTAAAGAACTTAATGTCAAATCAGGTGCTAGTGGAGCTTAAGATATTTGTTTTAGCGTTTATTTGCTTATGTAGTAATGAGAAATTGTTAAACAGAGTTTCAAACGATGATAACTAATTTTAAGTAATTTTATATACGTGTCTTAACTCTGGCGTTCTAAAAATATTTATTGTGAAAATCGCTAGGCGATAAGAAAAAATCTATGAAAGGATTTAGTTGACAGGAAAGAGGTTGAGCCGCAATAATACTACACCATTTCCAATTGAAATTCAAAGAAAATCAATTGGAATTCAAACAATCCATTTGAAATTCAAACATTCCATTTGAAATTCAAATCTCGTCATTTGAAATTTAAAAATTCCATTTGAAATTCAACAAACATCAATTGGAATTCAAATTTTCCATTTGAAATTCGAAAAATGTCAATTGAAATTTAAAACTCGTCAATTGAAATTGAAAATACATCAATTGAAATTGGAAATACATCAATTGAAATTCGAAACTCGTCAATTGAAATTCAAAATTTATCAATTGCAATTGAAAACTCATCAATTTAAATTCAAAACTCGTTAATTGAAATTGAAAACACATCAATTGATATTCAAAACTCATCAATTGAAATTCGAAACTCGTCAATTGAAATTCAAAATTCGTCAATTGAAATTCAAAACTTATCAATTGAAATTCAAAAGTCGTCAATTGAAATTCAAAACTCATCAATTGAAATTCAAAACGTATCATTAGGAATGAAAAAGAATTGAATCATAAATCGTACGTTCACTTCGACAGTAAAATATACTACACCTTAGTAGATATATGAGCATGTCACTGATAAATATAAATAAATCGAAAAATTTATTTAAAATAACAAAAAACAAATTTTTTTATAAATTTAGGACTGTTCCAGAAAAAAATTGACCTCGTGAAACACATCTTTAAACATAGTATTTATTGCTTTATTTGAACTTAAACATATTATTCCAATGTATTAATTTATATTAATTCAAACGCCATAAATTATTTGGCATTATTTTAGGTTTATGCCAGTATGACTTTAGAGAACATTATTCGATCCATTTGCAATTGTTTGTGCTTTAAACTTTAAATTCAATACAAATACTAAAAACATTCACATATAGTTCAGTTCGAGTAGAGTGTTTTATGATCATAACTACCAAAACATTTTTCTAATTTCAATTGATGAGTTTTGAAATTCAATTGACGAGTTTTGAATTTCAATTGATGAGTTTTGAATATCAATTGATGTGTTTTCAATTTCAATTAACGAGTTTTGAATTTAAATTGATGAGTTTTCAATTGCAATTGATAAATTTTGAATTTCAATTGACGAATTTTGAATTTCAAATGACGAGTTTCGAATTTCAATTGATGAGTTTTGAATTTCAATTGATGTATTTTAAATTTCAATTGACGATTTTTAAATTTCAATTGATATTTTTTGAATTTCAAATGGGAATTTTGAATTTCAATTGATGTTTTTTTAATTTCAAATGGAATTTTTGAATTTCAAATAGAATTTTTGAATTTCAAATGGAATGTTTGAATTTCAATTGATTTTCTTTGAATTTCAATTGGAAATGGTGTAGTTAAAAACAGAAAAGTAAAAGTTATTAAATAAAACCTCGAATTTGAGGACAGTAATGGTTACTTTGTTACAGTCTTTGTATTTGTCGATAATCATGCGATCAAACAACAACAATATAAAAATAAATAAAAGCTTTAAGAATGCATTATCTCCCAACAATTTCCGCCGAATGACATTTACCCAATTCCTCTCAAAGTCCCACTCTGACTTCTTGGCCTTGTTCTAACTTGAATACAACATATTGTTGAAAGCATTCTACATACAGTACAGCAGCTGCGCAATATTTGAATATAACTTCCCTAACTTACATTATTTACAACGACATAAAACTATGGTACCATGACCGTCTTTAACGCAAAATGTGCTAAATAATAAAAATGGTCCTAAGGCCAGTTGTAAGTACTTTTAATAAAAAAAAAACAATTTTATTGCTGTTCACTCAACTTCCTCATCAACACAATCGTCAACGTCATAACTTTAGTACAGATCACTGTGTTATTAAAAGCCGTCACAACACCGCACCGCACCACCATCACTGTGATGATGGCTTCATTAAACCATTTCATGGTTATGCCGTAGGTGTTGTACGAATACAATGGTCCAATTTACATAAACACCATGGAGCCAACAAATTCATTTCTAATTTGAACATTTAAACATTAACATAGGATGCCCCTGAAGCGGAAGCAAGAACAGATGAGAATAGAATAGAAGCGCATAACAAATTATCCCTTTCTGATGTAAAATACAAAATTTCACACTGTTAAAGTTTCTCTGCAAAGCCAACAATGGGAAAATACGTTATGACAATTTAAAATGGGGTGGGCATTTGGCCACATGACGAAATAGCTTCATTTCATGAATATTGTATGTAGTTGCTTTTAAATGTAGCAAATTACTTTTATTGCTCATAGATACCTGCAGGTAGGGAAGCATTGACTGAAAGTTGAAGTGTTGACTAATTTACATGGCACGATATAACTTAGGAAGCTGGATCTGTGTAAGATATCGGGCAAAAAGAGCTGTATAGCAATATTCACTTCAATTACAAATTAGCGTGAAAATGAGATCTCTTGGAAGACTTACATTCGTATATTCTATTACTTTACGACTTTATGAAAGCTAATTTATTTAAATTATTTTTTTTTGCCAAAGTGCAATAATGTCATAATGGCTTTATTACAAACGAAGTGAAATATGATGTTATTTCCTATAGCTTTATAGCACAGCACCTACTACAGCTGTAATGCGGAGAATCATAAATTTGGCTGTGGATTTGTAATATGCCAGAGAATCAGACATCTTATCTCGCGGTTCAATACTGAATAGCCACAATCCGCATCAAGGCGAAATATTTTTACATCACGCTGATTTGTACACATGCCCCGACGAAAGATAAAGACGATGAGATTAAAGGTACAATCTAGAGTAAACATACGACCGCTGCCGTGGCCGCGATATTAAAATTATCCTGGGAGATTTTAATGCAAAAGTAGGAAGGTTATATATTCCTAGATATCACCACGTCCGACAAAGAGTTCAGGCTGGTTAGCTTGGCAGAGGCCAGGAATATATCAATACTTAAAATACTAAAAATCAAACATAATCGGTTGAAGGTATGTATCTTGTGTCACGGATGTGTGCTTGGGGATTAACTTATTGCAACTTAAGTGCGCTGGACATAATAAAGCTGCAAACTCCAGAAATAGCCACTACCCTTACCAGCTTTCCCAACTACTATGACACAACTCCTCTGCTGCTGACGTTCCTGATACACATTGGGTGCAGTTGGGGATGTAAAGTGAATCCTGCATCTCAAGCTGACTCACAACCTCCTTCGTGGTGGCACATGGGCAACGTTATTCATGATATTTTATTATCATGAATAGCGGCAGACAGTGAGTGACGATCCCTGATGGTTGGGCTATGAAAACACGAGAAAGAAAAAGTAACAAACGGAACCCCCCAAATGTTGACGACCCCGCAAACGTAATAAGGACCATGATTTAAGGATATGCACCTGGAAAGTCCGGACTCTCTATAGATAAGGTGCTACTTTCCCACAGGCGGATGTCCTCAAAAAATATAAGGCTGACATCACCGCCATGGATGTGGATTTGTAGTAGGCGGAGACTCAGACATCTTGTCTCGCTATTCAATATTGTATGTGATCCAATAGCCGCAATCCACATCAAGACGAAATATTCCTACATCACGCTGATTTGTGATCATGCCCCGACGGAAGATAAAGACGATTAACTTAAAAAAGCATTTTACGAGCGCCTAGAGGAAACATACGACCGCTGGCCTGGCCACGACATTAAAATTGTTCTGGGAGACTTTAATGCATAAACGGAAGATGTTCTCGGTCCATCGGTCCACTTGCATACCGAAACGTCAGACAACGGGTTTAGGCCGGTTAGCTTCGCAGCGGGAAGGATCATGGTAGTGAGTGGAACCAGATTCCAGCACAAAGATATCCACAAGGCAACTTGGTTATCCCCCGATGAAAACACCAAAAATCAAATTGATCATCATCATGGCAGGCCTGTATCTAGTGTCATGGACGTGCGTGTGATCCGTGGTGCTAATATTGGCTCGGATCATTGCCTAGTTGCAGCCAAGGTGCGCACAAAATTCGGCAGAGGAAAAACGCACGTAACCAAGCACAAAGAAAGCTGGACATCGCGAAGCTGCAAATCACAGTGATAGCCACTTCCTACTCCAACCAGCTCCCCCAATTACTACGACACAACGCCTCTACTTCTGACGTTTCCCATAAACAGTGTCAGCATATTGGGCATTCCATGGCAACCGCCGCAACAACCGTGCTAAGATATGAAAAATGGCACTCAGACGAATCCTGGCACAATGAAGAATGTCGCATAGCGTCTGAGGAACAGGATGCTACTTATAGGGCAACGCTACAGCTGTTAGGAAACGGCACAAGGAGAGGTTAAAGGAGGCGAGACAGCTATTTGCTAAGCTAAGGAGCGGGAGAACGAAGATACAGAACGATACAGGGATAGAGGTAAAGCCCGAAAATTTGGCCAGAAAGTATAAGCAAAAGGCTACGATAATGGGATCCCCTTCTGTAAGGACAAAGATGGAAATCTGGTTAAAGATACGCACAGTGTGCTGCATATATCGAGAGAACACTTTCAGCAACTCCTTGTTCCAGAAGGCAGCACACGTGAAGGTATTACACCAATTGTCGACGACGGCTTAGGTTACCTACCACCAAGTCAAGCTGAGGTAAGAAGAGAAATATTGCGGCTGAAAAATAATAAAGCAGCCGGTGCCGACGGACTTCCGGCAGAGATCTTCAAGCCTTGTGGCGAGGAGCTGGTAACGGGCATGCATAAGCTCCTACGCACTGCTTGCCTTAACATGATTGGAATATAAGCGTATTAAGCCCTGAGCTGAAAAAAGGTCATCCAAGTGGGTGCTCCAACTAACTCGGGATTAGCATTTCATTACCACAAGTCCCGTCGATTGTGGTAAGCAAAAGACTAAAGCCAGTATTATCCCACCTGATCGGGCACTTTTAGTGTGACTTAAATCTGGTAAATCAACAAATGAGCAGATATTTGCACTGCTCTAAAGTAAGAAAAACAAATCAAATTGACACGTACCATCTTTTTGTCGGCTATAAAGCTGCCCTTTACATCCCGCTACGGCAGAAATTACTCGAAACCATGGCTGAGTTTCCTGCGAAGCTGATATGCCCTTGCGCAATGATGATTGATACGAAGTCTTATTTGGAAATTGTCAAGGACCTTTTTGAGCCATTTTAAACAAGATCGCAACTTATCGAGTGAACTTTTCAACATTTTGATGTTTCTGAGAAAAGCAGCAGTAAACACGAGTGGCACAACATTTTACAAAAGCCACTACTGGCATACGCTGATGACGTAGATATCAACAGCCGAAAACTGAGGGATCTTACTGTAGCCTTCACAGGTATACAAAAGCAATAAGAAAAAATGGGTCTAACCGTGAACGAGAACAAAACGAAGTTATAAGTTTCAACGAACAAAGAATCTACAAGTAGGGGAAGCTGCGTGAACTTTGGCAATTGATATTTATATGATATTGTCTACGTCGCCTCCGCAATTAAAAAAAAAACAAATAACGTCAGCCACAGAAGAAGAATCCTGCTTGGTAATCTATTACAACTTCGATCTTTTCAACAAACGAATGGAGTTAGTAATGAGAAAAGCTGCAGCAAACACGAGTGGCACAACATTTAACAAAAGCCACATGCTACTTTGTACGCTGATAATAATAGACATTATCAGCCGTAAACTACGGGATGTTACTGCAGCCTTCTCAGGTATTCAGAAGGAATCAGAAAAAATGGTTCAAACGGTGCGTGAACGTTGGCAATTTTTAAGTGGTATATGATTTTATCTAACTAGGCTCCGCCATCAATAAAACAAATAACGTCAGCCTCGAAAAAAAAATCCTGCATGCCAATAATAATAATAATAAATGCTATCACGGACTTACTTACTTAATTTACCTTTACACCCTATGAGAGGAATGGAATAGCTTCTCGCGTTGTTGTGAATTAACACGTTTTCTATTTTTAGATTCACAACTTACGGCACCTACTTGTTTATCGACGAATGCGAACGTCACTGTTTGAGAAGCTCTTACTAGACATGCCAATTGACTCGACGCTGATACTGCGAAGTTGCTGTCGACAACATTCGAGGAGAGCCGACAATGAATGAAATTTTTTTTTTTAAGATGACTGGAGCCAGGAGTTGAACCTGTGATCTATCGCATGGTAGTCGCCTGTTCTAACCATCAGGTTCAGAATCCTGGGAAATAACACAAGTGGACGAATCGGTTCTGACTGTATTCGAGTGGAAACAAATCCGTAAAATATATGGGCCTACATCATTAACGAAGAGTATCGACAGACATTGACATGGTCAAACGCATTAAAGTACCTCGGTAACGTTGGCTAGGTTATGTTTCACGCATGAATGAAAATGCTTCAGCCCGAAAAGTCTTCGACAATAAACTTGATAGACGGCGCAGAAGAGGACGACGAAAACTCCGATAGAAACACAAAGTTACTAAGAACCCTGCACATCTCGGTACGATGATTTGCAAAAGAATCGTAGAAGATAGAAAAGCATATTATACTTTTATACCTGCCGCTTATACGATTGCAAGGAAGTGCCAGCTAAGTATATAAGTCCAACGAAGCGTTATGTAGTGTAAATCCTTAAAATATTCAAAACGGATCAACTTGTTCTTCAATATCCACAAAATTTTCATTCGCATATCTTAAAAATTACTTAAATTGCTCTAAAATCAGTCATTAAGATTGTCTAGAATACCTTAATCTACACTAATAGACTGTTCCAATTGTCCTTCAATTTTACGCGTCCATATACTTTGACAGTAAATTCCAGTACATTCAAATTTCGTAGTTAAATTTCCTAATACACACAAATACTACAGATGTACTGGTAACAAGCCCTTCGTATCATTATTATTATTAAGTGCACTGTGATGCTGTTGTGACCTAGTATTTCCACTAATAGAACAGAGTCTTGAGTACCTTGTGGTTGAAATATCCTTAAAAGGGACAACAAAGACAGTTGATCTTCATATCTAATTCAACGATGTTAATAAAATAATAATGAACAACAGACAAATTAAAAAAAGTCCAAATTGTATATGTAGCTCACAGAATATTTACATTTTCTTTAATACTTAATTTTCTTTTTGAAGACATATTAACATTACATCTTTAAGCTAATTGTGAAATTTTGTATTTTCAGTATGCTTTTGTGTAACTATTTGTTCCCGATACAAAACAACAACAATGCACACACAATTATATTATAAAATACCAGCATTAACGACCTAATTAAATGCTTTATATAATTTCCAAATAAAAAAAAACAACAAATACTATATTCACGCCATCGATTGATATCGTTTTAATTTATCACCACACAAATAAATCTAATAAACCACAAATAGCATGAAAATTAGTAATTCACACCAAATTACAGCAAACCGAAATCCATAAAAGCACAAACTCATACATATGATTTAGCATTGTCGGGCGTAGTCTCCCCACCATTGAGTTAAGTGGCGCAAGGATATGGTCATAAAATACTAAGCGTGTATGAGGACAGACAGATGGAGTTTCTGTGGGATTCTAACAAACACGAGTTAATTGCATGAACATAAATAACATGCGTGTGAGAGCGTGTGTGTGTGTGTGTATGTATGCGTCTGTGGGAATATAATACATGTATATATATTTACATAAAACTAAATTGCTTTTTTGTTGTTTTCCACTCGCTAAAGCTGTAATAAAAACCATTAACAATAAATTAAATAAATTAAACAAATTCACACACTCATGTTGCATATGCGCACCACCACTTAATACTCGTATGTATTCATAGCACTCACTCACTTGGCAGAGGATGATAAAGTAATGATGATGCTTTGCTTGCAAATTTGAAGTAGTGACTAAGGAAAAATTAATTAAACACGCAAATCTACAAATCTAGTGCATTAATAAGAGGAAGTGGGAACAATTGTTGTTGGTTGTCGTGTAAACGAAAGATTTCTCATGTATTCGATGATAAATGGGGAGTCCAGTTTTTGTGGCAGGAGTAAATGATATGCGTGCAAAAATAGAAAATAATATACGTACAAAAACTATAAATAAACTTTGTTACTATTGGTAAAGATGTATGAAATAGTACCATATAACGGCTTATTCATTTTAAGCCTTCTTTTTGAATTAGAAATAAATTACATAAGATGAATATCAGATGTTGGTATTTTGGTTGTATCCGAAAGAAAAATCTATGACATTTACTTTTCAAACATAACCTTATTCAATTAATGGCCACGACTACGTCATAGGTGTTCGTAGTGCCGAAGCCTCCGGTAGCACGATAGACTTTTCTGTATTGGACAAATTCGCCAAAATATTTAGGTGATTCGTATTTAACAATCAGTTTTATTTTTTAAATGTTTACAACTAAATTTATAAAACTGTGTTGATTTTTATTCATCTAAGCTCTAGTCTCTTTCCTTACATCATGCCTATTTTCTAAAGAGACTCCTGCTTTTCAAACACACAAAACGAAATAATAGCAGCCAAGAAATTTGAGTAAGATCCAATTGCTGCGACTTTGCTTGCTGCGCCAACACAATTTCATGAGTATATGCATTGGTAGTGTTAACTTTCCGTGACTAGGTAACAGTGAGTGACATGGGGATATTTGTGGCATCAACGACTACGACGACGACATCAGTGGTGACGATTGTGTTGAAGAAGCATAAAATAGATGGTGATAGAATGCTTAAGCGAATAAATATGTACAAATGTGACTGCATAAAGGCTTTTGTGTTATCATCATCTGCTATGTGCAGGTTTGTGTGTGTGTTCGTACTCGTATGTATGTGAAATAATACTCCGTAGTGTCTTAAGTCTAACGGCTGTGGTTTAACGCGCATTTTGTCGTCTGTACTTATGCTATTTGGTTAACAAAGCACCAATAAGAGATTCCAAGAGGAACGAACGGATATCCACAAATATGCGTTTAATATGGTGGAATGAAATTAATTTTGTTTCCATACTTCTAGCTTTGTGGTAATTTTATGACTGTGTGTATGTGTGTGTGTTTGTGTGAGAGTGTAAGATGACTAAGGGATATAGAAAAATCCTAGGATTTTGTACGAAATCAAACCATTGAATGAAATAGGGATGGTTACAATTAATTTGACACTGGATGGTAGTAAAATTATATTGCACGCAAATGCTATATCGCCTTATCATTGCCACAGTGTGTATGTGGTGCCACATATAAGATGTACAGTGGTTAACGTTAAGGTTTAAATGGTTGCACATACATGTAAAGGAATGTAAGCCCGATGATGTGCTTAAGGAAGACGATCGAAGTGTGTACCAAGTAACACGAAATTAGCTTTTTTCCCATCCATCCTGTCTAGTGTTTTACGTGAAAGGCTAAAGTCCATCCTAGCGAACTTGATTGGTTCTTATTAGTGTGGTTTTACACATGGTAAATCCACGACCAACCATATATTCACACAACAACAAATCGTAGAGAAGACACAAGAAATGCAGATAAACAATTACCATATGTATATATATTACAAACGTGTCGAATGAAATTCCGATACGACAGAAACTATTTGATGCTATAGCTGAGTTTGGCATCACAGCGAAGCTGATACGACTTTGCGGGATTATACTGGCTGACACGAAGTTTTCAGTGAAAAAAGGCAACTCTGACAGAGCAATTTTCCTCCAAACAAAGCTTTAGACATGGCGATAATCTGTCATGCGGTCTCTTTGACATCATAATCGAGATGATAATGTGGAAAACTGCATTTCACATTCTGATACCATCATTATATAAAAAATCTGTTTGTGTCAGTTGCTTTTTTTTTGCATTTTGTATGTACCGTATAGACTCGAGAACAATTAGACCGATCTTTATGTAATTTTTACAGAATGTAGCTGTCTGGGACCTGCCGTGGCATAGTGGTTAGAACACTCGACTACCATGCGGGAGATTACAGGTTCAACTCCTGGCTCCAGTCATCTTAAAAAAAAAACAAAGAAAAAATTGTCTTTCAATGTCGGCTCCCTTCGAATGTTGTCGACAGCAACTTCGCAGTATTAGTGTCGAGTCAATCTGCATGTCTAGTAAGAGCTTCTCAAACAGTGATGTTCGTATTCGTCGATAAACAAGTTAGTGCCGCGAGAAGCTATCCCATATCTTATTCATCGGTTGTAAAGGTAAATTAAGTTTTTAACTTTAAGTAGCTGTGTGGTCGGTGGTGAAAGTAGGCTACTCGAATTTTTGATGTATCAAGTGGGCGTGGCCCCGCCCTATGGACCCAATTTTTGAAAATGCAATATCTGGAGGACTGTTTCACCAATAGCCTGTGGATGCATTTGATCGTACAAAAAATGGGCGTGATGGACAGTAGGCGTGGCTTACTTCTTAAAACTGTAAACGTTTGTATCTTATGTACTACTAGTGGGCCCGGCAATGCTTCGCTATTGCATTTTAACTTGTAATATATTTCACATTTAGGTCTACAAAGTACTTTGAAAACGGTACTTAAGCTCGATAATGATATGTTGAGTTTATTAACTTATGTAAGTAATTTCAAGCAACTCCTTAACATGAAAGTTAACAAATTAAGCGTGTTGTTTTAAATTCTAAATATCATAGGCTCTATGACGATAGTAAAAAGTTCATCAGCAAAGTCATATCTTTTACAAATCGGAAACAGACATTCCGTTAAAGATCAAAATTCAATGTAGTAGCGGTAAACGTCTGTATACTAACTATCTCTTTGGGCGTAAAAAACACTTTTGACATGCCTTCTGCGCCTATTGACCGAAAATGGAAATTTCGTTTGAAGCTTTATCCTTTAGCCATAAAAACCTCTTTCGCCATGTCTTCTTCTCACATGGATCAAGAATATTTCCGAATACTATCTTTGTATTGAACTCGTATTACCATTCTATGAGATAATTCGGTCACCAACGTTTGGCTTTACAAAGTGATGATCTCACGCGCTGTATGGCATTTTACGCCGTCGTGTTGGAACCATTTCTCCTTCAAATAATGTGCAATGACATGACAAATAAAAAAACTCAATTGATCGTCCACTGGTTTTAGTTCTTCTACCAGTTGGATATATGAATATAGGCCAAGATCTTTTCTCAGCATTTGCAGAGACCGAGTTGCTGAGAACGGCGTCGGTTCGATAAATTCGAGTCCCCTGTCACACTTACATCTACAGCGTTGATGGCTTCTTTTAGCTGCTCAGATGGATGAGTATATGCACCATAAACTTCACAAAGGGAAAACAGAACGCGCATTTTGAAAATAAATTTGCAAGATTTGTAAACGTTGTTCTTGTGTAGTCTTTACATGGTGATTTTTCAAAGAAAGTCTCAATGAAAGTCTATCACACTTCACACACTTCGCCTGAATGACGAATTGGTTGACCTAAAATGGCAACAAAAACGGTAAATGGGGTTTTGTTGGGTGTCAATTGTACATTAAAAATCCACATGAATCAAAATCCTAGCTGATACTTTTTTTAAGATAAAAGGATTTTTCGTTTATTTACTCCGTGAAGTGACGTTCGTTGCCCCATGATTATTGAAAGCGTACAGACTTCAGCTTTAAGACACTTCTATCAAAATTTAAGTTTTCTGCACTAAATTAAGCTTTCCCAGCGCGAGCTAGGAATTGATATTACACACAAAGTTTATTGGTGACATTTTCTAACAATTCATCGTAGATTTGGTTACTGATCATATCTCTAGGCGAACTGCAATATACTGTGGAATTTTGAGAGTTATAACTGTTTATTTTAAAAGGGGTGTGGTACAGCCCACTTCCACTCTTACTGTAATTTATACTGCAACAACAACATATGTAACAAATCTCATCTTCATACCTCTTATAGTTCATGAGATATAGCTCTTTTTATTTTCATATTGTATGGGCGGTGCCACGCCCCTTTATCCAATCATAACCAAATATAGCAAGGGACTATCTACAGGTCATCAGTACCACTTGGTAAAATTTTCGTATCAATCTGTCTATTGGGAAAGCCTACAGAGCGGTTTTGAAAAGCGGGCGTGGCACCCCCCACTTCCACGCTGGCTGTAATTAATACTGCTCCAACAACATATATACCAAATCTCATCTTTATACCTCTGATAGATCATGAGATATAGCCCTTTTGATTTTCAAGTTGTATCAGCGGTGCCACGCCCCTTTATCCAATCACAATCTATTATAGCCAGGGACTATAAACAGGTCAACAGTACCATTTGGTAAAATTTTCGTATCAATCGGTCTATTAGAAAAGCCGTTAGAGCGATTTTTGAAAAGGGGGCGTGGCACCGCCCACTTCCACCTTGGCTGTAATTAAGACTGCTCCAACAACATATATACCAAATCTCATCTTCATACCTCTGATAGTTCATGAGATACAGCCCTTTTGATTTTCAAGTTGTATGGGCGGTGCCACGCCCCTTTGTCCAATTGGACCGAATTGTAAATATAAACCACCCGGGGCGCCACCCAAACGCATACAAAAAAATTTATGCAAATCGGTCCAGCCGTTCGTGAGTTATGAAGTCACAACACACTTGCAACAATTTTTTATATATATAGATGAGAGGTATGAAAATAATATGTATTTGGTATGTTGTTCGTTTACCGATTGATACGAAAATTTGATATCTGTTGATAGTCTCATGAACTACCAGAGTACTTGGTTGTGATATGATAAAGGGGCGTGGCACCGCCCACACACTTGAAAATTAAATGTCTATATCTCATGAACTATCAGAGATATGAAGATGAGATTTGGTATATATGTTGTTGGTACAGTATGAATTACAGTCAGGTAGTAAGTGGGTGGTGCCACGCTTCCTTTTCAAAAATCGCTCTGAAGTATTTACCGATTGATACGAGAATTTTGCAAAGTTGTACTGATGATCTGTTGATAGTCCTTGGCTTTACTTGGTTGTGAGGGGCGTGGTACCGCCCATATAACTTGAAAGTTTAAGGGACTATACGTCATGATCTAACAGATTACACCCGCACAGTATATTTATATTTTATTCATAAATCGTGAAAATGTACTTTTAAAATGCGCTCTCTGTTCGCCAAATTTATGGATGACTTTGTCAAGTTGACGGTGCACATCATCATCCATCTGAGCAGCTTATACGCCGTACTAAGGATCGACCACATTTTCTTACATTTACTGTTTTAGCAAATATTTATCCTAATTAAGCGTGTACCGTGCTTACGAAAGAAGTCATCGCCGCTGTAGCCGTGAGTATGACAGAGGTTATGAAATTTAGCAACATGGTCTCCTGCCCGTCTAGTACTCAGGACATTTTGAGGAAGAACCAACTGGCCAAAGAACTAAAGTCAGCGGATGATAAATTAATTTTTGTATTTCTCATGTCTTTGCAAATCATTTGGAGAAGTAATGGTACCAACACGAGCGCGTGGAACCAGTGGGATGAAAAGACATCTCAAAAGTGTTTTTTACGGTCAAAGACTGAAAGTTTGCTATACATATAGTATTTGACACTCATCAAATGAAATTTCATTTGAAATCAATGGACGGGGCTTTTTACGCCCAAAGAGATATAGTTAGTACACTAGTACTTAGCCGTTTCCCGCTACTACATATACAAATTTGAATCTTTGGTAGAATGACTATTTTCGATAAATGAAAGAAATGCGTTTTCGGCATACAAACAGAAAAAGCTTGATCTACATGTCAGCACTATATATATAAATTTGCTGATGAAAGTTTTACTATCGACATAGAGCTGAAGACATTAAGCATTTAAAACAATAACATTTCCTTGGTTAACTTCCATGGTAAGGAGTTACTTGAAATAAGTGACATAAATAACTAAACTCTACATGTTATTGTCGAGCTTAAGAACCGTTTTCAAAGTACTTTGTAGACCTACAAATATAACACTTGGTGTACAGCGCAGATGGAACAGCAGTAAGACTGAATATTAAAACGGCATAAATTCTTTGTTGGAGAAGAAACCCATAAGACCACTGCAATGTCTGATGTACCTGTTTGATGCAAATGAATTATCCTTGAGATATCTCTAGAAAAATCAGCATGTCTTGTTTAAAAATACCCACATCTGACGATATCTCACCATATTCGATAACACTTACTTAAACCACTGTGCATTAATTCCACCTACAGCAGCATAATATTACTATTCTTTTGTAGCATTAGTTTTATTGTTTGATTTTTAGTAGCATTAAGATTTAATTACAAAGATAAATTCACGATCATGTTTGACACACTATACGCAAGCAAATGAGTAGAGTAGCATAGGAATAACCAACAGCAGACAGATACTGCAAAGCGGAAATACTAATACAAGTGTGTGTTGGATATTGAAATACATACCAATGATAAGGCACATTGTAGTTAGTGATGGCATTCTCAACACTTTTAATTTGATTACGACTATGTGTGGTGATTGTGTGTATCTGACATTTTATTGTTCCACTATAAATATGTATGTGTTGTATATGTGTCTGTGAGATTGTGTATTATTTTATGTCATACACGCTATAAATCTTAGTTAATTAAAGTGATTTTTATATCAGATAGCTAATTTAAAAATGCAATTAGTTTTATACCATTAAAAACAAACAACAACATACACATCGCACACACTCAGCACTAGCTGATGATTGTTATCTGCTACTAGCAGAGTTGGTGATACTTTTGCAGTTTACCACTACTGCCTATACAATTTATTATATTCTCAGTTATACATGTGTATTTGTCATTTGAATTACATTCAGCAGCTATTCTCATACATTATGCCGTTGTAAAAATATACAAATGTTTTTGTAGATTTATGTTTTCAGTAAGCTCGTATACTTGGCAACAGTAGCCATGTTGCATTAAGTGCAATAACATGTTAGTGGCACGTTAATAACATTTTTGCTAGAATGGCGAAAAGTTTTTTTAAGTCATTGTTGACATTCTACAATTTATTATAAGCATTTTATGTCGTTTTACGCGGTTTATTCAATTATGGTTATGGTATGGTATGGTATTGAATAATTATAACTAATTTTAATGCAAAATTCAGCGAATGTTTACATAGTTCATATGCATGTATACGATGTTAATATATAGAAATCAGCTCATAAAAAACAATTCTTTACTGAGAAAGAGAAATTTTATAATTGCCAATAACTTTTCTTACATATCGTCGGTATCCTGCAAAAAGGTCTCAAGTCAACTTTTTTACGAAATGGGCTTATTGATGCAATAGTGCTCCCAAAATAATATTCCATGCAATGTAATAAAATCCAATATCTTTTTAAAGTAGTTTAGTAGTGATTGTATCCATATAGGCAGCCATAAACATCTCATCTCATCTCATCTCATCTCATCTCATCTCATCTCATCTCATCTCATCTCATCTCATCTCATCTCATCTCATCTCATCTCATCTCATCTCATCTCATCTCATCTCATCTCATCTCATCTCATCTCATCTCATCTCATCTCATCTCATCTCATCTCATCTCATCTCATCTCATCTCATCTCATCTCATCTCATCTCATCTCATCTCATCTCATCTCATCTCATCTCATCTCATCTCATCTCATCTCATCTCATCTCATCTCATCTCATCTCATCTCATCTCATCTCATCTCATCTCATCTCATCTCATCTCATCTCATCTCATCTCATCTCATCTCATCTCATCTCATCTCATCTCATCTCATCTCATCTCATCTCATCTCATCTCATCTCATCTCATCTCATCTCATCTCATCTCATCTCATCTCATCTCATCTCATCTCATCTCATCTCATCTCATCTCATCTCATCTCATCTCATCTCATCTCATCTCATCTCATCTCATCTCATCTCATCTCATCTCATCTCATCTCATCTCATCTCATCTCATCTCATCTCATCTCACCTCATCTCAGCGAAACAAAAAGTGGACTTTTTGCGAAAGTGTCCCAAAAGTCGTTGGTTCAGCCCTGTAAAAAAATCCCATATCTGTTTAAAATAGTTTCATAGTTTATGTATCAAAACGTAGGCGGCCATAAACTTCAAATTATCAGCAACTTAGAAATACATAAAGTGGACTTGAGACTTTTTAGCAGGATACCGAATATATGTTGTTTTCTATTCCCAGAGATATGGTTGCATTTTTATGAAATATCTAATATTGGTGCTGTTTATGGATATCGTTTTTTTTTAAATAGATCAGATTGATATTGTTTTAATTTTAAACCATCTAAAGTTGGCATGACTGTCACCAGTCATCTAAATTTTCTTCATTCAGTGGCCCCTCCATGTTGTCGATAGCAAGTTCGCAGTATAGTGTCTAGTCAAACGGTTTGTTTCGTGAAAGCTTCTCAAACAGCTGACGTTCGCATTGGCCTATAAAGAAGCAGGTGCCGTTTGCCGTTGTTTTTAGTTTCCTCTTCTAATATCTGAAAATTTTAACATCATGTTTCAGCGGCAACAAACAAAAAGTTTCATTTGTTTTTCGAATCTTATATCAGAATATAAAGTTTCCACTTTTCACCTTAATTTATAACAAACATTTCGGGCAGATATGGTACACTTTATTCAACCACATGTGATTCAATACCAAATCTATGTATGCTGCTTTAACATCTCATATACTAAGAGAGCAATCACCGCCTTTTGCTATGCACTTGATGGCTTTGAGGTCAACTACCAGAGGATGTGTTCGTCATAGGGCAGATATGCAAATAATTTAAAGTTTTAACCAACTTACAGCGTAGTGTTTGTTTGTAGTGTTTCGGTTTGTCATTAAACAATATCTTTCACGCCTTGTTTTTATAGTTTTTGCGTGTTTCTCAAGATTTACTTTAGTTGACTACGTAAAGCAAAGTAAAGTTTGGCGTCGGCTTAATGTTCAGCCGAAAGTGTTTGCGGTTGCAGCGGAACGGGGTTAAGACGCTCGTTGACGTTATCTTACATCAATGAGCAGTGTTCACAACCAGTTGAGGTTTCGAGTTGTGCTTCGAAGATGTATGAATACATTTCTTTGTTTGTGTGTGGTTAAATAAATGTGAAAGTGCTTTAGTACAGCGGCGGAGGGGAGTGAGTTTGAAGGGCCTTCTCATAAGACTAGCTTAGATTCAGATAGTTCTGCGAGAAAGTGCATTAATGGGTCTTTGTTTAAAAGTGCTTGAAATTGGGAATCATGATTTCGCATTTACTTTTGCATAAAGACGTACTGGAAGGTCCTTGAAAGAGGATATTCAAGCTAAAATATATTGTCAATTTTATTTTAAATTGTAGTTGTCAACGTTCACGCAGCGCACAGTGGTTGCCGTTTCATACAAAGAGCTGCCAAAAATAGGAGGAGTTATCATAGGTCAATAATATTAGGCACATCTGACAGTCTCTTTAAATGACACCAATTCCTAAAATTTTGTTAAAATCAGTAAAAAGATTCAAGGACCTCTCTTAGATCCTGAAAATTTAAATGTCATAGTAGACACACCAAAGTGAGCAAATCCATTGATTCCATCAATCTATGACTAAATCTAAAATTTGGTCAATGTCAGACAAAAGATTCAAGGACCTCTCTTGGATCCTGAAAATTTAAATTTCATAGGAGGCACACCAAAGTCGGCATATCCATTGATTTCATCAATCTGTGACTATATCGATATGTTGGTCAATGTCAGACAAAAGATTCAAGGACCTCTCTTAAATCCTGAAAATTTAAATTTCATAGTAGGCACACCAAAGTCGGTATTGAATTGATCACTCTATGATTAAATCTACAGTTTGGTCAATGTCGAAAAAAGGATTCAAAGGACCTCTCTTAAAGCACACAATCAAAAAAAAAAGACACCGAACACATTGAGGCCGCTTTGTTCTATTGAAGATAACTCAACACATCGCAAATTTCCGCTGCTGGAATTTATATCATATAATCCGTAAATATTGGTAAACATTTTACAATAAATATGGTTGTCAACTTCGATCGACTTTGCAACTAAAACTCTAAGTGAAATTTAAGTCTACACTCTTAAAACTTAACTTAATTTCCCTTTGCACCCCATGTTGAATTAACATGCTTTCTATTTTAAGATTCACAACTAACTGCACCTACTTGTTTATCGACGAATGCGAACGTCACTGTTTGAGAAGCTCTTACTAGACTGTCTGTTATGTCGTCTGTTATACAATGGCGGAGTAAGTTCCTTGCTAATCTTCATAGAGCACCTGGTGTATCAGCGTTATTCCGCAAATGCGTACTAACTTTGCAGGATTACCAAACTCGGCCGTGGTCTCGAATAATTTCGGGCCGTCAAAGGCAGCTTTATAGTTGATGCAAAGATGGTACGTGTCGTTGTGTTTTTCTTGGATCTTTTCAAGGATTAGGCGCAGGGAAATATCTGGTCAGTTGTTGATTTATAAGGTCTAACGCCACACAGATAAGGTACGATCAAGTTGGATAACACTGGCTTCTTTCTTTCACATAACACACTCGACAGGACCTTATATGCGATGGATAAAATACTAATCCAGCGGTAGATGGAGCACACACTTGGATCACCTTTTTTCAACAAAGGACATACTTAACTTAGATTCTAATCTTCAGGCATGCACTCGTTAAGCTAAACCATTCATGGGAGCTTGTGCATATTCGTTATCAGCTCATTACAGACGTACTGGAAGAGCTGTGTTGGAAGTCCATTGGAACCGGCTGCTTTATTATTTTTCAGGCTTGGCGGCGGTTGATCTAAACCATCACGTGCGCTGCCTTCCGGAATTAGCAATTGATGAAAGTGCTCTCTCTATATATACAGCACACTCTACATATCTGTAACCAGAAAATATTCTTGTATTTACAGAAGGAAAGCCCAGTACCATAACCTTTTACATTAACATTATGTTCCAACTTATTTGGCAGCAGTAAGAGGAATGCATCCATTTAGTAACTACAAGCAGAACAAAAATTCCAAGCGCTTCGGTCTATTGCCCTCCGTAGATAGATCGTCACATCTAGCTTAAATAACTGCTCTTTCACTATGTTCATTCCACGAAGTTTTGGTCGACTTCTCCTGCGCCGTCCATCGATTTTATTGCCGAAGACTTTTCAAGCTGGAACAATTCAGCGAATGCGTTCTATTTGAACGTGTTTGACTACGTCGATGTCGTTATGCAGCTTATACAGCTCATGGTTCATTTGACGAAGGCACTCGCCGTTAATGATGATGGGTCCAAATATTTTGCAAACATATTTTTTTCTCAAAGACTCCTAATTAATTGATCCACTTGTGTGATTACATAGGATTCGGCGCTTTAGAGCAAGGCAGGTAGGATCAGTGTCTGGTAGTGTTAAATCTTTGTACGTCAAGAGACTATGTACTAATGGCTTTGTCATTATATCGCTTGCTTAGAGCATAGTTCGATCAGAACTCGTATCTTGTTTTCCAAACTTTACTTTAATATACTGGTAAAATATTTGGGCCATTTACTTTTTTAAATAGCCGATTCGTGTGACTGACTTCCTCCTCTTTGCAGGTTCCCACCTGTACGGGTTATAATTGGCTGTAGCTTTGCCCTGTAGGCAGCATCCTGTTCCTCAGACGCTATGCGATATTCTTCATTGTACTAGGAGTTGTCTAAGCACCGTTTTTATACCCTCACCCTACATGTAGGAGGGTATATATCATTTGATTCGACCCAAAAGTGTAACACATAGGAGGAGTCACTTTAGACCCCATGTTTCTTTGCACCAAATTAGAGTCATGACATTTAAAGTCATTTGTCCGTCTGCCTGTCTGTCCGGCTGGTACGCACGATAACTTTTGAATTACTTAACCAATTGTTTTGAAATTGTGCATAGATTAATATTTCCCTAAAATTACTTACAGTATTGAAAATGGGCTACATGGCCACACCCCTTGTTATACAACTGTACCATTCCGCCCACTTTTGAAATAGAGTAGTAATATCAATACAACGCGATCGTGCCAAATTTCGTATTTTGCAAAGCTCATTATAAAGTTAAAAAAATTGGAAGTCTAGCCACACCCCTTCTGATACCACCCATACAAATGTATCATTCTGTCCACTTTAGATATCAAGTAATAATAACAATACACCCAACGCCATCTTGTCCAAATTCAGTATTTTGTTAAGCTTTAACAGGTTAATTTTTTGTAGAAAAAATTCGAAGTCTAGCTCCGCCCCTTCTAGTAGTACCTCCCTTACATTTGTACCATTCTGCCCATTTCTGAAAGCGAGAAGTAATGTAAATACACCCGAAACGATCGCGCCCAAATTCTGTATTTTATTAAGCTATAATAAGATTAACTATCGGAGGAAAAATTGGGAGTCCAGCCACGCACATTATGGTACCTCCCATATTAATGTACCATTCCACATACTTTTGAAATCGAGTAATAAATTCAATACGGAAGTCAAGCCACGCCCTTTCTGGTACCTCCCATTGAAATGTACCAATCCGCGCACTGCAAAAATCAAGTAATGATATCAATACACCCGTTTCGATAGTGCCCAAATTCGGCACCTTAGCTGCAACTAGGTAATGATCCGAATCAGTGTTAGCACCACGGAACATGCGCACGGCCATGACTTCCAACGCATGCTTTCCATCGTTTACCACATGACCAATTTGATTTTTAATGTTCTCATGGGGGGATATCAAAATTGCCTTGTGCTTATCCTTATGGTGAAATCTGCTGTCACTCATGCCACTGCGAAGCTATCCAGAAGAATATTTTCCTTTCTATTTTTGCATTAAATCTCCAAGGACAAGTTTAATCTCGTGGCCAGGGCAGCGACCATATGATATTATATATCTCGTAGAATGTATCTTTAATCTCATCGTCGTTATCCGTCAGGGAATGTGCATAAATCATCGTGATGGGGAAATATTTAGCATTTATGCCGGTTGTGGCTATTCGGTCACTAACTGGGTTGAACCTTGAGACAAGATGTCATTCAAACTCGTCGGTCAGTCGGATAGTGGCATCTTCTCTATAGAGATTCCGAACGTTCCAGTTGTATATTCTTAAGTCATGGTCCTTATAACGTTTGCGGCGGTCGCCAATATTTGTTAATTTTCTATCAGGAGTCGCCGTTGCGTTTTACTTCGACTCGCACCTCCTCAAATTAAGACCAATCTTTTTTTATGTAATAAGGATGTTTCATTTAGATTCTAATCTTAATAAGACGTGGAGGCCAATAAAAATGTCTTAGTCTCAGATAACATTTGAATGAAGTTAGATTTAAACTATTAATTCCAAAGATTGTTCTTTCGGGACATAATAACAATTTTAACATATAATTAAGTGTTGTGTTTTATTATAAATAGCTGGCCCGGCAGACTTCGTCCTGCCTCCAAATTATTTTAAAAGATGTTGAGTGCAGTTGAAATCTAATTCCGATTGGTTTATTACATTGGCCTCTGAAATATTTCAATTTAAAGGGCAAGGTTTTCCTGGATAAATGTTGTACTTCATATATTTAAAAGATTATTATATATTATTCTTATAATTGCTAAAATGGAACAGCAGTGTCGTCCATGATATAATGAAGACTTACTTATTGTTAGGCATATATTCTAAAACAACATTTTTAAGCCGATTGACTGACATATAACATTCTCTGTTGGAGTAATGATCACACTTTGCCTCTTTTTATTCCAAGGAGTACGAATTTCCAAAAATCTATTCATTTGGCTCAACAACTCTATTACCATTTGGTCTGGGTGATAGCAACAGTTTTTCCCATTTTCGGGTTTGTCCCCTAAAAGTTCGAAATGCGAAAAACCTTTTTGTGAAGCTCTCTATTTATATAGGAAGTGCGCCGTTTGCGGTCTGGGTGACCATCTACAGCCCATCCCCAACTTTCACTGCAATTTTGGTCAAAATCGGTTTAACCGTTTTCGCAATTAGTGGTGTCATCAAAATGGACATTTATTTTTATATATAAAGAGTTTTCAATAATTTTGATGTTACTTTGATGACTTTCAAAGAATTAAGTATATCATAAGTTAAACACCATCAACTGAATCCGTACATACATCCAAAATTTTCTCATGTCCAAAAATGCATACATTTTAAGGTTAAGTAAAATCGGACAATCGATATAAATTTTCAAAATAATTCAGCTCCGACCACTTCAACAGCGGGCCCATTTATACAAAAAAATACTCGTTATAAAAAAATTTACATTCTTAATTTCAGACAAATTGTTTAATTCGTTAAAATTTTCATTATAATTCCATCCCAGCGACACCTACCGGGTCAATTTATACAAACAATTTTTTCTCAAGGTTCCACAAACATAAATACTAAATTTCAGTTAAATTGGTACATGCATTAAAATTTTCGATATAAATCCACCCTAGCGCCATCTACCGGGTCCATTTGTACATACATTTTTTTCTGATGACCAAACAAACATAGATTCTGAATTTCAGTTAAATTGGCCCATTCGTTAAAATTTTGATTGTAAACCGATCCCAGCGCCACCTACCGGGTCCATTTGTACATAAAATGTTTTCTCATGATCAAGCGAATATCCATTCTAAATTTCAGTTGAATTGGTACATGCATTAAAATTCTCGATATAAATCCACCCTAGCGCCACCTGGATTTGATTTTTTTCAACACAAACAATCTACGGAAAATTTCGAATCGAATAAAAAAAAATCAGCCAAATCGCTCCAGCCGTTCTCAAGTGATGGTATGACATACGTGGACCATTTCATTTTTATACATATAGATTAAATAAAAAAAACTTATAGATGAATCATCATTTATTAAACTTTGATAAATCCTTTTAGTGTCGCAAGCGCTCGAGCAAGCGCTTTATCATAATTTGTTCTATAATTTTTTAACGTATTAAAGTATTTAGCGACGTTCAGTTATCTGGTTCCTTTTATTTAAGAATGCCGGGCAATCACCGCCGCTGGACGCGAATATGATTTTGTTGGTCTTCGTGTGTGTGGTTTTTTGTAATACTTGCAGCATTGCGCTTTTAGTGTTTATGTGTAACCTAATAGCGGTAAAGGGAAATAACAGATGAGGAATATTGTCGACGAGGGAAGAGACAGTGGCTCCAATTTTTTATTAGAATGCAATTGTTTTTGTAAAAAATTGTGTTTAAATAAATATAAATACAAAGTTTGAGTTGCAGAGAGTTACACAACATAAATGTGTAAAAAATTATACACTGATGATAATCTTTAACTTTCCTCCTAATGTTCCCATAACCAATTAATATATAAAATTACTTTAACATGAAATTGTATTTGTTAACATTTTGTCTTATGAATTTTCATAAACTACCGATTGTAGTTTCCTCCCTCCTATTTGAATGACTTGACATTTATGCTTTTGGCAAATACAGTTTACAGATTTTGTGTTCCTTCCCTAAAACCAACATTTTCCATACCAACTTTAGGTTAAGTCACACAACAAATGTAGAATACGGCAAAAAAAAACTAAGACAAGCTGGGATTGCAGGATTTCCGCACAATCATTGCATAACATTTTTCGCAAAAAAAAAATACAAAGAAATAAGAACATTTACATATCCCAAAAGGGAATCAGGGAATCGTACATAAAAAGAGACATTTAAATGCATCCCATTGAATTAAGGGATTTTTATATACTAAACGTTCCGTACAAAGGCTAGAAGAGGAAACAAAAGGTGGCAAAGAATATGAGATGAGCATCGACACAAAAAGAATTGGTTTCCATAGACGTTTCGTTTATCATTCTGTTTTTTATGTGTTTTAGTTTCAAATCCCATTGCAATCAAAAAATCATCAAACATTCATTTAGAGCACTGTTTATTTTTCATACATACACACGTGCTGTTGCGTGCGGCAAACGTTCAAAGGCAGCTTTATAAAAGGATAAAAAGTAACCTGTTAAAGCTTTTAGCACTCACACATGCATACATACCCACAATGTTTGCCGTAACGCGTTTAGCCTTGAATATATTGTTGAAGTGCGTACATGTGAGTGTAAGAGTATGTGTTCAAAGGTGTAATTTAAATCCCCTCCGAAAAAGGGTTGATTAAGGACCAAAGTTTCTGCTGTCATGCGGTGTAATTGTGCATGAAAACAATTCCGAGTATTCGCTAAGGTATTATTTCGGTATTTGTACCTTTGAGACCTTTCAAGGCAAACAATAAAATTGTTAACATCTCTCTATCGTACGCGCTACATGAAAGTGGCGTCTGTATTGAGTAGAGAAAATATGAAATGTGCTTTTGTCAATTTGTTTGTTTGTGGGTCTTTTGTATCCTGACGTTCAGTAATAAATTACGATTACAACTCATGTGCGACAAAGAGAAATCTGTCATATGTTGGGGAATTTCTTCGAACTACTGGGTAGAATCTGGTCGAACATGCAAGGCAAGGTGACGGAAGTAAACAAGTGCTGACCATCTAACATCAAGAGTAGAAAGACTGTTGTTTTAACTTGATGTAAGCTGGTAAAAGGCAGCAACACATGATTACTCTATTCTACAAAATTATCAAACCATATTTTGTTCACGTTGTTTTTGATAATGAGTTTGAAATAGCCATCCTCCCTGCCCTCTCTAAACAAACTCTGAAAGTAAAAAAATTACATGAAAATTCTTCTTCAAATCTTTAAATTTTAATGTCACCCAGTACAATTATGATTTACACTCATCCAAATGAACCTAGTGCGTATTTACATATCCGTTTAATGTTAAGTAAAGTTTTCACTCAAGTCTATTTGAGCATGAACATGAACTTCTGTCTACTGACAAAAGTTTCGTATAACTTGCTACGGCGTCATGCACTGTAATTATGAATGTAAACTTATGAAAAATGCATAAAATATCATATGTTTGTTTACACTTTGTGACATTGTAAAAACTTTTGCTTGTCATAATTGCTGTGATGTGTGTGAGTTTTTTTGCTGTTGTTGTTTCACGCTCTGCTTTCGTTCATCATTGACATTGCGCAGAAAGGTTTCCGTGCTATTAGCGCAACAATATGTACTTATAAAGTATTTAGGCACTACTTGCCAAAGTATATGCAACACGCGAAACTTTTCGTCCAGATTTAAAAGCTAATTTAAGGATAAGGCAAGTGCAGCGCATTAGTAAGGTTCATAAATATATTATCAGCTTTTATGCGCTAAAACAAAGTAATTAGTATAAAGATACTAGTACTTTTGCTCGTTCATCTTTAAACAGGGTGGACCAAAAGTTCTTTTACTTCCCAAAACAGTGATAAAAAGACTAAATATTTGAAATAGTAACTGTTCTTTTATTTTGAAAGCACAAAAATAGCGATTTAAATTTTGAAAATTACATAAGTGATATGTGATCGTTCAGTGTTTTGACACTGCCGCAAGCTGAAGCGCAAGACTTACCAGCATCCAGTGCTTGGCTGACCTTCCTTTTGTTATTCTCCAAAACTTTATACTGTTATAACTTAACAAAAATTCAGAATTTGGGCACGATTACTCTACTTCTTAAGGAGGCGGAGTAGTAAATTTGTATGGGTGGTACCAGAAGTGGCATGGCATGACTTCCAGTTTTTTTCTCCAAAACTTTATCCTGGTAATAGCTTTACTAAATGCAGAACTTGAGCACTATCGCTTTGGGTGTATTGATGTCATTAATCGATTTCTTAAGTGGGCGGAGTAGTATTTTTGTATGGGAGATGCCAGAAGAGGCGTGGACATGTAGCCCATTTGAAATATCGTAAGGGGAAATATTAACCCATGCAAAGTTTTAAAACAATTGTTTATGTCTTTCGAAAGTTATCGTGAGCACCAGCTTGACAGACAGACAAACGGACATAGCTCTAACAACTTAAATAGTCATGAATCTAATCTGGTTCATTGTGACTCTTTCTATCCGTAGGGTGAGGTTATAAAGAAATATGGGGTATAAGTCACCTCTTTACATTTTGTCCAACAATTTTGTACACAACGATCGTTGATGAAAACCCAATGAAATTCTAAAAGGCTGAAGCAAAAATTTCTGTAGCATGTTAAAATATCGCGTGTTAATTCGATAGTACTCGCGTAATTAGAAAGCACATTGTGCTGCACTGAATGATGCATTGGCGCTTAATTCCCATTGGCTGATCTCGCATTTCGTCACCACTCCAGCCCAACCCGTCGTATATGATCGACACAGCTACCGATTCAAATGTAAAAGGACTTTTGGTCCTCTCTGCAAATAAAATTGTTTGTGTGTCAGTGTCCTATATGTGGTTGTACCTCTCAACCGACTTTTCCAAAATTTGTAAAAGTTGATCATGGGAATAAAATAGGGTACTAGTTGTATAGGAATCTATACATATAATATATGGATATGAAAGTGAGACTGAAACATTCTGTGTGTTCGTTATATATAACACTATGGGACAGTCAAAATCGGGATGGGATGAAACCAACGGGAAATGTTATATCGGTCAAAAACAAGTTATACGTGGCCCGGCGTTTTGCTGGGTCAAGTCTAGGAATTGAGATATATCGATTTGAAGTTGGTAACTATCGTATAGGGAAATTTATCACGTATTAGGCTCTTTTGTTTGACATAACATAAATACTATATGGTGGCGTATGACTATCATAATATAATTTGATAATATTATATTACGTAATATTATACGTAAATCAATCAGTTCAAAATCATTTGATGAATGGAAAAGTGAAACTGTTGCTTATGTAGGGAAACGTTATATGAACAGATTAAAGGAATTGTAATTTTTAATTTTTTTAAATTTGTTTGAGCAAAATCGGACTAGTGGTTCTTGAGTTATATCAAAAAAAACACCACCAAAGGTGACAATTTTCCCTATATTATATATAGTTACTAACTTCAAATCGATATAGCTCTATTCCTAGACGAAACGCCGGGACACGTATAACTTCTTTTTTACCGATATAACTTCCCGATCACTGACCAAAAAATGGTGATAACCCTCTTATGAAGTAAATAGTTTGCTACATATTATACATCTGGAGTAAAGTGACTTAAAAAAATTTAATTTCCCTTTACACTCCATAAATAAGGTATGGGATAGCTTCTCGCATTGTTGTGAATTAACACGCTTTCTATTTTTAGATTCACAACTAACGGCATCTACTTGTTTATCAACGAATGCGAACGTCACTGTTTGAGAAGCTTTTTACTAGACATGCCGATTGACTCGACACAATACTGCGAAGTTGCTGTCCACAACATCGATGGTGCCGGCATGAAAGAACAAATATAGATGACTGGAGCCAAGAATCGAACCATGCCACCATCGGCCCCGATATGAAAGAGACGGCTCTGAATAACAGTGTAAGCTTCTTTTTCACTAATATGTGTAATTGGTCGAAAAAATTGGTGGGCATGTAAGGATTTCTGGATGGCACGCCCACCTCGTCTTCTTCTTTTTCTTTAGCAGCAGCAACAGAAATTGATTCATAGGTAGCCGCACGTAGAAAGGAACTACAAGCGCTTCGGTTTTTTGAGCTCCGTAGTTATTGATGAATTTTGGATATAATCTTCTTCACCTGGTCCATCAAATGAAGTTTTGGTTGCCACCTCCGGCGTCGCCCATCGAGTTTTTTGCCAAAAACTTTTCGGGCTGGAGTATTTTCGTCCATACGTACAATGTGTCCGATCCAGCCCCTAAACCCCTAAACTCGATTTTGCTCCACTACGTCACAATATTTTTTACAGGGGTTTGAAGTTTGATTTTTTTTTGGTCAAAAGTCGAGTCAAAGAATATGAAAAATCATCTTTAAAAGTACATACTCAAATTTTTTAATTGCACTTTTTATCGAAAAAAAATCAAACTTCAAATCACTGTAAAAAAAATTGTAACGTGTGGAGTAAATTTGAATTTAAGGTTTTATTACTGCTGCCGTTTGATATTGGTTTGGTTCACTCCCAAACAGCTTGTTGCACTCTTTGCTCGAAAATAGCCTTCTTAACATTTCAATTTGATTTTAGATTATAACCTTTGACTCGTAGAGGTTATTTGTCTTCGGTGACTCTTAGTACAATTTTGCGGAGAATATTTCTATCAAAGATTCTAAGCCTTAACCTCCCTCCAAAGTTGACATTTTAACAGTTCAGAATTGGGCCAAAAATGTCCCATACGGTTTGGAGCTAGAGGATTAATTTGTTCCGTGAAAATATTCCCCTAAATGTTATATGTTATTTATATAGGTCTCTGAAGATATGAAATACCCCAAATGTATTTTTATAGATCATTTTTCATATTACATATTTAAATCGACTTTTGACCAAAAAAATATAACTCCAACCCACTGTAAAAAAAATTGTGACCTAGTGGAGAAAAATTGAGTTTAGGGTTTTGTTACTGAGATCAAATGCCATCGTTTAAATTGTGTCATGGTGTAATTCATAATGTTTAATGTTTTTAGGGGTGATCTGAGTCATATTCCTCGACGTTGGTTCTAAGACTGGTACTGTAGAACAGACACAGGAGTGGTCCAAGTTATGACGTAAAGTGTTAATTCACACCTCCAATGATAAAGCCATGTTTAAGTGACGAAGCCCATTCATATATTTCAGTTCGAACTAGACCGTTCCATTCCCACCAGAGACCAGTCACAAGACTAGTTCTGTGTTAGTTTGTTTTCCGTAGGGAGGACATAGAACACTATGATTTCAAAAATCAGGCGTGCATTCTTTGAGCTGATCGTGATTATAAAATGTTGCATGAACATTGCCAGCCCATCACCGCCGGTCTTTAAAAGCTCTGCCGGTAGTCCATAGGATCCCGCATCTTTATCGTTCTTAAGCCGTGCAATTACCTTGTTGATCCCCACGCCAGTGAGTGTTTTAAAACTAAACGCAAGTTCCTTCCTTAATAATGCGTGTTAAGGAACAGAAAAGTGCTGAGGTTGAAACAGTAGGCGGGTCACCTCATATTTAATTCAAAACTAACTATAAAAAGCCTTTCTAATGTTCAGCGTATATGTTTAGAACTATAACAGTAAGAGTCCTTTCCCATTAGTGCGTTATTTATATTGAGCACCTTCAAAATTTGTAACAGGAACTTTTTCCCTAATAAGCTTACCAAACTAAAATTGGTGTAAAAAATGCTGCACCTTCTAGGTAAAAGTAATTACCACTACAGATGGGGAAGCATTGCAACTATGTACGAGTTCCAAGTAAACAGACGTCTATTATGTTGCATTAGTTAAGAGTTCAACAGTGTTTTTTTACAATGACTTATTGACCTTAAAAAAAGTTATTCACGACTTGGATTTTTAAACCCTGATATATTAGAAAAATATTTAAATATAAAAACATTCACTTTAATTGTTAATTTCATTCCGAATCTTATCGCCTTTTTATAATTAAGTTGGTGTAACTAACATATATTTGTGTTAGATTTGAATAAAAACTAGGGCGTGGTATCGCTGTCACTGTATATTTCTGCAAACTCTGATATTTTTCAGAATGAAAACGTATTTTTTTTTTTCATTAAATCAATTGATTGCCTTCAGAGCATGATAAATCGATTCCATAATATGTTTCTCCATCTGAACACTAGTATAATCCCTTTCCAAGAATAATCTATTACGACTATACCACCCAGATTTATTAGCCACAATTTAAATATAGCATTTTTGTAACCCTAAGATATAAAAGCCACTAAATCGATACTATATCAAATAGATACCACTCACTTTAAATTACACTTCCTATTTCCTTTCACACTCATACCCACTTATGTTTCGTAACTTGTTCGTTTGAGTTTAGCTCGCAACAAGTACTTGCATAACTTTCTACTACCATTCGAACTACTTGCTGAATTATACCTGGCTATTAGTCTCCGCAAGGTGGCAAGACAATTCTTTTGTGCTATTGTGTCCGCAGCTGAAGGAGCAGCAGCAGCAGCAACAGCAGCCATAGAAACAATGGCAATGAAGTTGCAGTGTAATAAATTTAAAGTGTTGCATGCAATCGAAGTTACACTATTCATTTTCATAAGTTCAGTTTCAATTTATCTTCAAACTCGGTCGCACTTTCACGAGAAGAAGACGAAAAAGGTAAAGGAAAAGAATATGAACAAGAAGTTGTAATAGATGTGTTGAGTGAAAAGAGTGCCTTACGCGATATACCTATAAGATTAAGTGTTGTCGTTTAAAGCGTGGGCTAGGAGTGGGTGATATAATATTGCGGTTATTTTGTAGGAGTTTTACATTTGGTAATACAAAATATAAAATGTCAATGAATTGAAATGTTTAACATAATTGTAGAAAATATTTTAAACTGAATACCCAAAGCTATGTTAATACTTACTTACTTACTTATTTTCACATTACATCCTATAAATGAGATTTGAGCATGATATCCGCTTTAAGACTCACAAAAAGATGATCTACAATTTAATGATGAAATTTAATGTCAGCTGTTTGAAAAGCTTTTACTAGACATGGCGAATTATATCTGGTTGCTATCGCAACTTAGAGGACGCCTCCGATCCAGGATGATTTAGATGATAGTGTTCTTAGCCTGGTCTACCGCATGATAGTTGTGTGTTCCGACCATCATGACATGGTCAGCTATATTAATATTTATAAAAAAATTCAAAACATACTAATTTGTCTTGAAGCCTGACTGCAATATGGTATAATTAAATAACTTCACCAACAGATGGTTGCACTACCAATGATAGCGCAAGTTTATGCTAAATATATCGATTTTTCATATTTAAGCGGTTTACTTCAGCTAAAAGTTATTTTTTATACGATATTTAAATGTAGACTTAAAGTCGGCAACTTGTTTTTCTGCTATATGACGCCAACATTGGCTGGCAGCCTCCATTTCCATACAATAAAAGTTGTCAAAGAATTTCCTTTTGATTTATCCAATTTTAACAAAATACAACAACAATATTGCTTCTAATAAAAATTCCATCTTCTTACATTTATTTCACTTCGATTCCAATTTGTACCTTTATTTATTATTTATTCAATGAATGTAAAATAATTTTTTACCTTTAAATTGATTTTTTTTTCTTTTGCTCTTACAATCAACACATTCAATATTCACGAAGCGCCCAACACTAAAGGACATCATCAAAGGGGTTTTGTATGTCCTCGTTTTAGGAGGTGGCGGTAATGGCTTTCGAGTTCTTAGTAGTTTTAGGTCAGGGTACATGAACAAAGGTCTAAAAAGCCAACAAAAGAAAAAAAAACTCCAATCAATATTTGCAAGTGGATGAGAGGATTTCTTTGTGTCTGTGTTTGAGCACTTTTAGAATTCATGAACGTTGTAAAATTTATGTACTTTCGTGTTTTGGTTATTTTGGCTGATGGACTTTAAAGAGATTTGGGTGGTTTTCGGGGGTGGTGCTCTGGTCCCAAATACTGATAACGTTATAATTTAGTTAGAAAGCAATTTCCCTTTCTAATGAATGCTTTTGTATGTGCATTGGAATTTTTGTAGTTTTTGTTATGGTTTTAATGTAGTTTTTTATTTGTTTTGGTTATATAATTTTAGATGGATGGAATTGTAAGTGATGAATGAGGTGAATTAACTGAACGTGTATGAGAGAAGGTTTCGTTTTTGACCGAACAGTAAAATATAATGCTTAGTATGGCTAGAACCTAGAGCAGTTTAAATTATGATGAGAATATTAATGAATATCGTAGTACAACATTTTTCAGCACATTGATTTCTGACTCAAATCTGAAGACTGCACGTGAAAGTAGCTCCATAAAGAAGAAGTTCTGCATAATTCGATTTGTAAATTTACATGCCATAATAATTTAATATTGATTCGAAGTAAGTAAGTATCATATAGGGGAATGTGTCACATTTTTGGCTCTTTTGTTTGACATAACTCGAGAACCACTAGTCCGATTTAGTAGAAACTAATTAAGTATTACAATTCCTTTAATCTGTTCATATAAGGTTTCCCTACATAAGCAACAGTTTCACTTTTCCATTCATCAAATGATTTTGAACTGGGTTTATTGTGTAGCAGTTACAATCAAACTGTTTTACTCCGTGACGTACGATTTACGTGGAATATTACTTATGATAATCATACGCCACCATATAGTATTTATGTAATAGTATAGTATAGTAGTATAGAATAGTACGTCTTAAAAATTGTTTCTTTCGAATATCATGCGGGTGATCTGCGTTCGAGCCCTGCCACAGCCACCTACATTTCTTTGATCGGCGATCCAAATTATGATGATTTTATCGGCAGCAACTTCTAAGTAGTCGAGTCAATCTAACTTACATAGTAAATATTTTTTACAAATATTTGAAGCACTATAACAGTGAGAGTCTTAACATTCAAAACGAGTTCCTCAGTCCATCATAAGCGTAATCGAAAAAAAATTAGCGCAGTTAAAATATACTGCCATTTAAAATAATGTTGAAAAACTTTGCAAATAGTCTTCTCTTATTAATGTATGAAATCAAGCCAATATTGGTCATGATCGAAGGGAAACTTTTCTGAATTTATATATGGAGTAATATGCCAGTGAGAACCTTTGGAAAGTGTAGAAGCAAATGTCTCCCTTATAACTCATGCCTGCTGGTGTTGGATGTTACATCTAACTTACAAGTACAGTATAAATATTTGGTTTATGGAGACAGCGAAGAAGAGGAAATTTTGTAATGGGTGTGCACTAGACCGGGTCGGTCCCCATACAAATTTTTTTTTCTCCAAAGTCGAGGGCAAATATTAAAGATCACCTCGAGACAAATTAAAAAAAACAAATTTTTTCCTCCCCCACCCCCCGGAAAAACAGCCAAAATCGTTTTTTTATCACTGCTTTTTTGTTTGTGGTTCAATCGTAACATTCAAGACATCGGTGTATAGGTTTCGACGAGTACTACATTTGTCCTGTAGATGTCGCTGACTTACGACATCATCTTGTAATGATGGCCTCATTAAGAGCAATTTCTACCCCTAAAATTTAAAAATATTTTTTCTTAGGATTAAAGCCCTTCAAAAACCAAGAACATTTTGCTTTGGAAGTATACAGTTTTATTCAAAAACAAAAAAGTTACGAATGATAAGATGTATTTACAGCATCAACCAAAAAATTTTTTTTTGTCGTTTGCATTATTGTCATTATTGTCGCAAGTTATTGCATACTTTATAGCCCTGATGCAAATTTTTATAAAATGATTCTATACTTTGTAGCTTTAATTGTTGCATTAGTCTTAACGACATCGAAAAAAAATTAAATATTTTCTTGAGATAATTCATTTTTAATCTAGTTACCGACGAAATATAATTTTATTACAAATAAAATCCCAAAAAGAGCAAAGATATGTATGTAACTACAGCAAATATTGGCGCGACTCAAGGTCCGTTTACTACTTTCTAGTTTTGCAAAAAATGTTCATTCCAAGCGCTGATTCACTTACATTTCGCACAATTGTTCAGTGTTGCACATTGCTTGGGGAGAATACAAGTGCAAAGTTATGTCTATATTTTTTTATTAATACTTCCCTTGTGGACCAGATATCTTTATAATTTCGTTGCTTGAATATTGGTGACACTGAATATCTTCATCCGCATGTTTGAAAACACTGTTTGCGCTAAAAAGTATGCAATAACTTGTATTTAATTTTTTTCCATATCGCTAAGATGTATGCAATAGTTTTCTGTAATAATGCAAACAACAGGTAAAAATATTAGTGTTGATGCTGTAAATACATCTTTTCATACGTAACTTTTTTGTTTTTGAATAAAACTGTATACTTCCAAAGCAAAATGTGTTTGGTTTTTAAAGGACTTTAATTCTGGGAAAAAATATTTTTAAATTTTAGGGGTAGAAATTGCTCTAAATGAGGCCATCATTACAAGATGATGAGGTATGTTAGCGACATCTATAGGACAAATGTAGTACTCGTCGAGACCTATACACCGACAAACAAAAAAGCAGTGATAAAAAAACGACTTTGGTTGTTTTTCCGGGGGGTGGGGGAGGAAAAAATTTTTTTTTTTAAAGTTGTCTCGAGGTGATCTTTAATATTTGCCCTCGACTTTGGAAATTTTTTTTCGTGACCCGGTCTAGTGTGCACCCCCAGTATCATTTACTTGTTGTTCTTTTGCTTTCTTACTAATATCTTATACAAAATGTGCGTTATCGTTAAGGTGGATGTGGCACCTTCCGTGTAAAGTAAATACATATTTTCGGACATCTGAACCACTACGGTTGGGAGAGCCTTGATCAGGATCGTAATAAAGCGAACGTGTTGAATACATTGTACAACTCATTTTTGGAGGTGATGAATAAATGTATTCAGTGAGTTACGTAAAACTCCCGTACGGTCGTAATGAGTGTACTTGTTATTTAAAACCTCAGACAAGTCCTGTTACGATGAGGCTTGTTGAGTAATGTCTCAGGTAGTAGATGCGGCATTCAAAGCAAAGCAGTCTATGGTAATACGTGCTGTGACGAAAGATGTAATGAGAACGGGAGTGAGGAGTTTATGTAGAAAAAAATACAGGAGCGATATGTAGAAAAAGATCTACCAAAAGTCCAATAGATAATGTTTTGAAACAGGTATCCTCACCTGTAAGGACAGATATGGGTCACGGACATGAAGGCAACGTTTATGCAACAGCTCAAAAACACGATTTGCCTTAAGGAATGCATGCCCTATGTGTGGAATATGGTTGTTCATTATCCTGTGCTTGAGAAAAGCGTGCTCAGTCTGTGCACCTACTATCGAGGGATCAGCCTTATACATATCGCAAGCAAGGTTCAGTCAAGTGTGTTGTGTGTTAAAACTAAAGCCCATCTTAGCGAAACTGATTCCACGTTATCAGATTGGGTTTAGATAAATGGTAAATCCATGATCGACCAAATATTTACGCTACTACAAATCCTGGGGAAGAAACAGTAAATGCAGATCAATATTTACAATGTAATTATCGATTAAAAAGCTGCCGAATTACTGTTCCATACGACAAAGACTATTGCATGCTATGACAGAGATAGGTATCCCCGCGAAGTTGATACGACTTTTCGGGATGACAGTGGCCGAAACAAAGCTTTCAGCAAAAAATTGACTGAGCCATATTCTAGCAAGCGATGTTTATGATAAGGCGTTAGTCTGTCATGCGATCTCTTCAACATTGTAATGGAGTTGAAGAATGAAGGAAGGCAGCAGTAAACACGACTGGCACCATCTTTAACATATGTCATATGTTGTTCGCGTATGTCGATGATATAGATATCATTGGCCGAGGGCTGCAGGATGTTACTGCGGCCTTTTCGAACATTGAAAATCAATCGGCGGAAGTGGATTTGGTGATAAATAAGGGAAAAAACAAGTTGTTTGTTTCAACAGACAAAGATTCTACTCGTTCAGGACGACGATCACGCAGTTGACAACAACAACTTAGATTTTGTCTATCTTGGCAGCGCCGTAAACAAAAATAAAAACGTCATCGTAGAAATCAAGAGACGTGTATTGATCGCTATGCTAGCGATTTAATTACCTCTCTTTAGAGGAATACAAATCTAACTCTACCAGATACTGATCTTACCTGTCTTGCTCTACAGCGCAACTCTGAAAAATAAAATTAACTTGCAAAATAATTGGACCCATCATCGTAAACGGCTAGTACCCCCGTCGAATGAACCATGGCATTGACATAGACTAGAGCGTTTAAATGGACCGAGGACGCTGGATGGAACACGTTGTACTAATGGATAAATATGCCTCAGCTTGGAAAGTCTTTGGCAATAAACTCGACCGTGTTAAAATATATAAAAAGGGCTAAAAACCACCTTAAGCTAAAAAATTCGTATGGTTATTAAATTATTAATGCGGCCTTGACAAAACGAATGATGCAGAAGTTCATATTTTTTGGGGCTAATTTTCACTGAAAAATGTTGCTAATTTTCACTGAAAAATGTTGTACTGTGTAATGTTGCCTTCTTACGTCGAACTCTTGGTTGTAAATTGAAAATGTGTTATATACCCGGTAAACAATTACAAGTTCCAAAAAAATTTAAAACAGGACATATATTCTTGCTAAAAGTTGTCGATATTCGATATCTAAACGTAGGCAAATATACTACCCCAAGCACAGTCTGTGGTTGGTTTCTTTTCTCTTATAGAGAGAATTTGTTATTAATGTTAAAAGTTTTTCACATCGCCCCCAAAATTCCCATTAATTGACATTCCCTATATATCTTATATATAAAAATGAATTGCTGTGCAGTTGTCTCGCTAAAACTCAAAAACGGCTGGACCGATTTTCAAAATTTTTTTTTTGATTTGTTCGCTATAGCTTCCGGATGGTTTAAAAGGTTTTATTTTTTCAAAAAGTGGGCGGCGCCACGCCCCTTTTTTCAAATATCGCTCAGACGGCTTTTCTAATAGACCGATTGATACAAAAATTTTACCATGAGGTACAGTTGACCTGTAGATAGTTCCTGACTACATTTGGTTGTAATTGGAAAAAGGGGCGTGGCACCGCCCATACAACTTGAAAATTAAAAAGGCTATATTTCATGAACTGTCAGAGGTATGAAGATGAGATTTGGTATATATGTTGTTGGAACAGTATTAATTACAACTAGGTGGAAGTGGGCGGTGCCGCTCATGAACTATCAGAGGTATGAAGATGAGATTTGTTACATATATTGTTGTTGCAGTATGAATTACAGTAAGCGTGGAAATGGGCTGTTCCACACCCATTTTAAAACAAACAGTTATAACTGTCAAAATTCCACAGTATATTGCTGTTCGCCTAGAGATATGAACAGTAAGATGGGCCAATTTTTGTATTCGCAAAAATCGTAACTAAAATCGGAATCTACGATGAATTTTAAGAAAATTTCACCAATCAACTTTTCGTCTAAAATCAATTCCTAGCTCGCGCTGGGAAGCATGAAGATCTCAGATAGAGTTTTTTTTTGTTTTTAAATGAGCACAAACCGAAAACTTCAGATATATATTTTTTGAGACCATCTGCGTTAAACTGACTTCCCAACAAACTAAATGAGGTATTACAGTAGCAAATCTATGTATAGGTTAAAAAGATATGGCTTATGAGAGTTGGCATACAGAAATTAAGTTTTTAAAAATCATTTTTCAGAATATTGCGCGGGATCCCAATAAAAAAATCAAATATATACTATTCTTTTCAACTTGGTCTCCAAACATCGGAATGGTAGGTAAAAATTAGAGCCGGTGCCCATAGGTCTGAAGTAACTGAATAATTGCTCATTGCTAAAAAAAATATCTCTACCTGAAATCTTCATGTTTCTCAGCGCGAACTAGGAATTGATTTTAGACATATAGTTTCTTAGTTCATTGTAGTTATACTACAATGGTTAAATTTTTATAGTATATCAGAGGTAACATTAGCAAACAATGGGGTATTTTTCTTGACATATAGAACTTCTGATAGGTATAAGTGTAAATCTAGCTGTCATACTGATGAAGTGTGATTGACTTTCTTTTAGTATACTTTGCAAAATCACCATGTAAAAACTAAACAAGAACAACGTTTACATATCTTCCAAATTTATTTTCAAAATTCACGTTCTGCCAAACTTATGGAGCCCTTTTTGAAGTTGAGGGTGCATATAATGATCCATCTGAGCAGCTAATAGAAGCCATCGACGCTGTAGACGTTAGTGTGACAGGGGACTCGAATTTATCGAACCGACGTCTTTCTCGGCAAATCGGTCTCTGCAAATGCTGAGGAAAGATCTTGGACTACATTCATATAAAATCCAACTGGTAGAAGAACTAGAGCCAGTGGACGATCAATTGATTTTTTTTTATTTATCAAGTCATTGCAGATTATTTGAACGAGAAATGGTTCCAACACGACGATGTAACATGCCATATAGCGCGTGAGACCATCACTTTGTTAAGCTAAACGTTGGTGACCGAATTATTTCAAAAAATGGTAATACGAGTTCAATACAAAAATAGTATTCCGTATTATTCTTGATCCGTGTGAGAAGAAGACATGACAAAAGAAGTTTTTATGGCTAAAGGCATGAAGCTTCAAATGGAATTTTCATTTGCGGTCAATAGGAGAAGGCATAACAAAATTGTTTTTTTATGACCAAAGAGATAGTTAGTATACAGATGGTTCCCGCTACTACGGATCAAAATAAATAATTTTGATCTTTAGAGGAATGTCTGTTTCTGATTTGTGGAAGAAGTGGTTTTTCGACCTACACACAGAAAAAACTTAATCTACATGCCGGCACTATAGATATGAATTTGCTGATGAACTTTTTATTAGCATTTACAACAATAAAACTTAATTGGTTAACTTTAATGTTAAGGAGTTACTTTAAATAAGTTACATAAGTAAATAAACTCAATATATTATTGTCGAGCTTAAGTACCGTTTTCAAAGTACTTTGTAGACCTAAATGTGAAATATATTACAAGTTAATATGCAATAGCGAAGCATTGCCGGGCCCACTAGTCTATATATATAAAAATGAAATGGTCCACGTATGTCACACCATCACTTGAGAACGGCTGGAGCGATTTGGCTGATTTTTTTTTTATTCGATTCGAAATTTTCCGTAGATTGTTTGTGTTGAAAAAAATCCAGGTGGCGCTAGGGTGGATTTATATCGAAAATTTTAATGCATGTACCAATTCAACTGAAATTTAGAATGGATATTCGCTTGATCATGAGAAAACATTTTATGTACAAATGGACCCGGTAGGTGGCGCTGGGATCGGTTTACAATCAAAATTTTAACGAATGGGCCAATTTAACTGAAATTCAGAATCTATGTTTGTTTGGTCATCAGAAAAAAATGTATGTACAAATGGACCCGGTAGATGGCGCTAGGGTGGATTTATATCGAAAATTTTAATGCATGTACCAATTTAACTGAAATTTAGTATTTATGTTTGTGGAACCTTGAGAAAAAATTGTTTTTTAAATTGACCCGGTAGGTGTCGCTGGGATGGAATTATAATGAAAATTTTAACGAATTAAACAATTTGTCTGAAATTAAGAATGTATATTTTTTTATAACGAGTATTTTTTTGTGTAAATGGACCCGCTGTTGAAGTGATTCGAAGTGATCGATTGTCCGATTTTACTTAACCTTAAAATGTATGCATTTTTGGACATGAGAAAATTTTGGATGTATGTACGGATTCAGTTGATGGTGTTTAACTTATGATATACTTAATTCTTTGAAAGTCATCAAAGTAACATCAAAATTATTGAAAACTCTTTATATATAAAAATAAATGTCCATTTTGATGACACCACTAATTGCGAAAACGGTTAAACCGATTTTGACCAAAATTGCAGTGAAAGTTGGGGATGGGCTGTAGATGGTCACCCAGACCGCAAACGGCGCACTTTCTATGTAAATAGAGAGCTTCACAAAAAGGTTTTTCGCATTTCGAACTTTTAGGGGACAAACCCGAAAATGGGAAAAACTGTTGCTATCACCCAGACCAAATGGTAATAGAGTTGTTGAGCCAAATGAAGAGATTTTTGGAAATTCGTACTCCTTGGAATAAAAAGAGGCAAAGTGTAATCATTACTCCAACAGAGAATGTTATATGTCAGTCAATCGGCTTAAAAATGTTGTTTTAGAATATATGCCTAACAATAAGTAAGTCTTCATCATATCATGGACGACACTGCTGTTCCATTTTAGCAATTATAAGAATAATATATAATAATCTTTTAAATATATGAAGTACAACATTTATCCAGGAAAACCTTTCCCTTTAAATTGAAATATTTCAGAGGCCAATGTAATAAACCAATCGGAATTAGATTTCAACTGCACTCAACATCTTTTAAAATAATTTGGAGGCAGGACGAAGTCTGCCGGGCCAGCTAGTATACTTATATATACTCACCGCTAGCCTTTTAACATAATCACACAAATCAAACATAATCTACGGAATTTAATTCTAGCCTCAACACATTTTAATTAGTTTACATATAATTTAATAAAATATGTAAATTGGATTTTTTTTTGTTAACAAATTAAAAGACCATTGTACAAATGAGGCTATTAGCAAAAACAAAAGCATTTTTTTTCTTCTTACCCAGCTTAAAAAAACGCAATATTTTTTTTTTTTAATTTTTATATTATCATTTTTTTTATTAAATTAATTTATTTTTATTATATATACCGCATAGAAGGGCCAAAGAGGGAAACAGAGAGTTATTGTATTGTATTAATAATCTCTCCGCAGGACTTTGGGGAATTGGTTGTTGGGGGGAGGGGGGAAGGTTGTTTCTTTGTTCTTTGTATACTAATTTTGTATATATTTATTTGTTTAAATTTATTTTTATAGGTTTTTATTTTTTGTTTCTTTCTTTTGTAATGGACTGTGCAATTTAATTGTAATTTCATGTTTCTCTTACATGTGTTTTCACGCTTTATTTGTATGGGTTTTTAATGGTTTCAAATCATAAAATTAAAATTGTACATATTCAATTCAATAATCGTATTTGTTTTATGCTTGTCGCTGATTTTGGTTTCAATTAATAACTTAATATTCAATAAATGTAAATGTTTAAAAAATTGCATTAAAATGTTCTACACAAAATTGTTTTTTTTTTTTTGGTATTTTTGTCTTTGTCATTTTTTGTGTTATGTTTTGTTGTTTGCTGAAACGGCTGTAAATAATCGCTTTGCAATTTGTATGCAGCTTATATTTTATAATTGTTGTTGTTATTCTTGTTGGTATTTTCAAATGCTGAGATTTGTTGGTATTTGTTCACCAAAAACGACTTAATAATATGCTGCCCCAAAAACAAATGGATTATCTGTTTTGTTTTTTCACTAACTGTTTCAATTTTGCTTCACATTCACTTTTTAAACTTAGTAATTAATTTTTGTTTGTTAATTCTTTTAGTTTTTTTCAATATATTAATTTGGCATTTGTTTTCTTTGTTGCATTACTTCCTCTGCTGCTGGCTGTTTCCCTTTAACCCACGGGGAAATAGAAAACAATTGTATTTCCGGTTTGTATTTCATTTGTTATAAATTGACTCTACCATCATGTGTTTGTTGTTGCTTGTTTTTTTGTTACGGTATGTATGTGTGTGTGTGTCTTTTGTTACAATTTTTTGTGTTACATTTTTTTAACCAATATGACTTTTTACAAACTATTTATGTGTATGCAATACAAACATTTATCGTTTTGTTTTGCAAATAATTTATGTTGTCGGGTAGTCTACATTTTTTGTGGCTTGCGTTAATCCTTTAAAGGCCGACTAGAGGCTTGGTGGCTTAAAACAGAAAATAGAATTCGCTGTGACAACAGGTCGTACTGTGAACTATGGGAAATTTTTTTTTAAATTATATTGAAATTAAATTATCAAATATTTTCAAGTTGAAACTTATTCCATTTCTTAAAAACTCATTGAATATTTCCTGTAATTGGAAATCTAGTGCTGGAAGCATCTGAGGAATTCAATATGGGAGACCTTTAATTGATTAACACGCTTCCATTTCTCAACTCATAGAAATTATTACAAAATTTACTAGATTTACATATTTAAAATAATTTACAAGAAATATATAATTTATGTAAATTATCTACATTACATAATTTACATAAATTATCTAAATTACATAAATTACGCAAATTACATAAATTACATAATTACATAAAATTAAATAAAGTCAATAAATTTCATAATTTTATAAATTTCATAAATTTCATAAATTTCCTAAATTTCATAAATTTCCTAAATTTCATAAATTTCCTAAATTTCATAAATTTCCTAAATTTCATAAATTTCATAAATTTCATAAATTTCATAAATTTCATAAATTTCATAAATTTCATAAATTTCATAAATTTCATAAATTTCATAAATTTCATAAATTTCATAAATTTCATAAATTTCATTAATTTCATTAATTTCATAAATTTCATTAATTTCATAAATTTCATAAATTTCATAAATTTCATAAATTTCATAAATTTCATAAATTTCATAAATTTCATAAATTTCATAAATTTCATAAATTTCATAAATTTCATAAATTTCATTAATTTCATTAATTTCATAAATTTCATAAATATCATAAATATCATAAATATCATAAATATCATAAATATCATAAATATCATAAACATCATAAATATCATAAATATCATAAATATCATAAATATCATAAATATCATAAATATCATAAATATCATAAATATCATAAATATCATAAATATCATAAATATCATAAATATCATAAATATCATAAATATCATAAATATCATAAATATCATAAATATCATAAATATCATAAATATCATAAATATCATAAATATCATAAATATCATACATATCATAAATATCATAAATATCATAAATATCATAAATATCATAAATATCATAAATATCATAAATATCATAAATATCATAAATATCATAAATATCATAAATATCATAAATATCATAAATATCATAAATATCATAAATATCATAAATATCATAAATATCATAAATATCATAAATATCATAAATATCATAAATATCATAAATATCATAAATATCATAAATATCATAAATATCATAAATATCATAAAGATCATAAATAAAATAAATATAAAAAAATCATAGATCTTTCTGCATCAAATCGGACGACAATTCAAACATGGCATGATGGATAAAAACACTAGGCTACCAGAGTTCGACCCCTGTCAAAGTCATCCACATTTCTTCGTTCGACGGCATATTAATATTCTCAGCAGCAACTTGTAAAGGAAAATTGAGTTTTTTAGATTTGCGAAATGTTTGTACCATTTCACAAATTAATTTTTCACCCGTCCAGGAAAAAGGGTTCTATTTAAAATCATGTGCCACAATTTGTAAAATAAAACTTGTCATATTAACCTGCACTCAAACTGGCAAATAATTGCTTAACAAATTTAGCAACGATTTTATGAAACAAAAAAATTATATTTGAAGTTGTCAAAGGGAAGAGACTCGAATATTTTTGTTTTTTTTCAGTATCATTGTAGTCATTTTTTAAATAAATTCAACAGCAGCTCAGTTAAAGTGAAGAAAGTTACTGTACTGTGCAATTTTATAATACTTTGGCTATTTTCCTTGATTTTTTAAAACAAATTTTAAACAAGTTCTTCAGTATATATAGCAATACTTTCAAGCATATCCGAGTGTCGAAGGTAACCGATAGCTACAACCTCTAGCTATCGCATATAGATCTTAACGCCCGTGCCGTGTGCCCTTAAAGGATTACACAAATATTTCTAGACATTGTACCACTGGGTCCTATTAAATATATTTCGTTTCTGTGCATTTTTATTTACCAGAGAATTTCATGTTCCTTTCATGTATTTCCTCTATACTACATATGTGTATGTATATAGTATGTATGTTTATAGTATGTATGTACGTATGTCTGTATGTATATATATAGATTTTTTGTTTGTGTTTTTTATACTCTTGCTGCTGTTGTTGTTGCTGGTGTATTTGTTATTCGTCATTTCGGTTGTTGCTTTGCAGTTTAACCTAAAATTTTCTTCATATAACTCACTGTATCCGGTTTGGTAAGAGAACGTCGGCGATTTGGCTTAAACGGCATTTCAGTGGTGACTTTCAGAAAGTTTCTTGTAGTTTCAGGTGACGCTTCTGATGCGGGCGCATCCGTTGTTGTTGTCGTAGTATCAGCAGGCGATGTGTCTGAGGGCGAGATCGAAGGTGGGGAAGTAGAAGTTGTGGTACTGCCTGCTGCAGTAGTTGTCGTGCGACTTGCCGTAATAGTAGTGGTGATGGTTGGTGTTGATACATCCGCCAGAGGGGTGTTGCTGGTCTTACTAATGCTGGTATTTGCAATTGTTTCTGTGGTGGGTTGAACAGTTGCTGTAGCGGTTGTTGTTGTTGTGGTTGCTATTGCTGCTGCCGCTGACATTGATGGTGCTAAAGTTGTTGTCACTGATGCTGTAGCTGGTGCTGCTGTCGATGTTTTTGTTGTTAACACTTCCGTTGTTGTCGCAAAAGTTTCCTTTTTATCTCTTGGCCCTTCGGATGCCGCAAGGATTTCTTCTTTATGTTTCATTTCACCGGAAATTTCTGTTTTTTGTGTTGACTCTATATTTGTTGCAAGTATAATTCTTCGTCCTGTTGTCGTTGTTTCGGTTGCTTGGTCACCACTACCAGCAGCATCAGTAGTAGTTAAAATGGTGGCTGTTGTTTTGGTTGATGCTTGGTGTGTTTTTTGTGCCTCTGTTGTGTGCTGTAGTTTTTCATGGTCCACATTAGTTTGCTGTTGTTGGTGCTGCTGCTGGGCTAATGTTAAGTCACTTTTTTCCCTTGTGGCTTTAACATATTCCATTTGTCGTTGTGTTGTTACTGTTGCCTGTGTAGTTTCTGTCATCAAATCATGTTTCTGTTCTGTGGTTGCAACTGCTGCTGCTGCTGCTGCAATGTCTGTTCTTATTGTTGTTGACGGTGCTGTTGCTGCTACAAGTTTTGTGGTTTGTGTTGTCTCCGTTTCAATGTCTGTTTGTGGCTTTAATTCTTGTTTCATGATTGTTTTTGTTGCTACTGCCACATCATCTGCTTTGACACCCTTTGCAGTGTCATCAGTATTGTCATCATTACCATTCAGGTTTCCTTCGACAAACTTCATTGTGGTCGTCTGTAATGTGGCATCCTTCGTGTCGTCTTTGCTGTGGAACTTTGTTGTAGCCAGTGGTGGTAGGGTTGTAGTTGTTGCTGTTGCTGTAGCTTCCTCCAAATTCCTATATTTGGCATTTTTACGTTGCTCCTGTTCCGAATCATTCGCTAGAGTAATTGGTTTCATGTTTCCATTTTCTGTTGTTTGCTCTTCCGTTATTACTGGCGAGGGGTTAAAATTGAGCTCTTGCTGCCGCTGCTGCTGCTGCTTTTGCTTTTCATGGTTAGCATCCACAGACATTGATGTTGGTGTTTGTGCATCCAAATCTATCACTTTAGGCGTTGTCATCATCATTCCATTGTTCTCGACACGGCTCTTTGTCGTCTCTGTTACATCTTCGTTTGTGGCAGCTTCCAAGTGCTCCGCATGCGAATGATGTTCACTGTGGCCATGTTTATTGGTCGGTGGCACATAATGCGATTTAACTAACAACATTGGTGGTATGAAATGCGAGTTATCGGCGGATTCCTTGACGTGCGTGCGTTGTGTGTCTTCGGTGTTGACATTAGTGCGTGGTTGCTGTGGATGCATGGGGTGGCCAATAGTGGCCGGCGATAACGTTGTGCTGACATGGCTATGGGTTGTTTCCACTTCTGTTGGGGACTCTTCGCTATGTGGCCTAGGGGTAGTGTCGCTACTATGCTTATTAGAGGTTGTGGAAGCAGAGTGACTAGTTGTTGTGCTAACGGGGCTGGTCTCAGGTGTCAGCGTTGAAGTGCTGGCTACAGTTGTCATTGTTGCTGAAGTGGCCTTTTCTGTCGTTGCTGGTGTTGTTGTTATTGTTGTGGTCGATTTCATTGTGGCCAATTTCTTAGCTTGCATTTCTTTAGACTTTTGCATGCTCTCCTTCATTGCTATTACCTCTCTGTCCATTTTCTCCGCTTCCTCTTTATGTATATTGGTTTTCTTAATGTGTGGTAAGGGCTCTAGGATTTCATTTGACACCTCTTCATTAAGTATTTGCTCTGACATTTCTGGCTCTCCTTGCGGTTGATCTCCCAACATCATGTCATCCATTTCCAAAGCTATTCTACTTCTAGCCTTCTTTTCCTCCTGCATTGTTCCTTTTTTGCTCGCATCTTTCTTAGGATACTCTAATACCTTCTTGGCTGACTTCTTCACAGGTTTAGGTATTAGCCCAGGTATCTTATAGAAGGAGCTAACCGTTTCCATATTCGCTGGCTCATCGGCCTGCATTAGGTCATCAACATTGAATTGTTCGATAAGACGTTGCACGGTGTTCTTTTCAGTTTGTAAGTCTTCGGGATAATTGGGAGCATAATTGACGTCCATGGGCAGAAGTTCAATGTCGTTGTTTTCATTGTTATCCGAGGGTATGCTATTTATAATTTGAAGAGATTTAAAGTGTGAGTTGGTGATGTCATTAATACGTTGGGCCTCCAATCGTTCTCGGGGACAAATCAAATCCTGGAGGGCGCGATCGCGATCCTGAAAAAAATGGAATGAAATCGTAAATCTAAAATTGTATTGAAAATTTAATCAGTAATATTCGAATTTAATTTCCAAAAATGCTCTACAGTCCATTTTCATATTACTTTTTGCCTTTTAAAAACATCATATCTATAAATAAGCACAAACGCATACAACCTAAGAAAAGAATACACATCCATCCCTTTCATATTAAATCTCTTGTAAAATTGTGTACTCTCAATTATTTTCCCATATACCAAGCATTCACTCACCTGTTTTCCTCTACATGTTGTCCGTAACAGACCCTCTTCCTGGCAGTTACGTATCAGTTCAATACTTGCTGTATCGGCCATATATTGCATTGTTAAATTTGGCATATCCTTTAAGATACAGGTGTCCGCCCAATTCGGTACTAACAACACAAACGATAAATACGAATAAAAATTAAGTTAAATAAATATGATGCATTCCATTATGTTGCTTAACGCTGAAGCAATATAAATTATTGATAGTCATTTCACATTCTTTGAAACCATTTCGGTTTTAATTAAGTTTTATAGCATCTTTTGCTTCGTGCAAAATCACTGCCACACTACACTACACCCAAGTGCCACTTGCCACTTACCTGGCATTTCGCAGAGGAATGATGCTGTCTCTGGACCGCCACAACGTAAGGCATGCCAACGATAATCACGTATGGGATCAATAACAGCACACAGCGGTGCATCCATTAAGGGCAGAGATTCAGCCCAATAACCGGTGTCAGCCACTAAAGGTCGAGAGTTGCTACTTGAGAATAAAATGGACGAAGGAAGAAGACAAGTGCGAACATAAAAAAGAACAAAGTACACGAGAACAAAGTAAATTAAATTATATGAAGCACAAAGAGGAGATAAATTAAAGTGGTAATACAATTGTAGCATATTTCGCGGAAAGACACGAAAGTGCTAAAAATTGTGAAGTATTTCGAGGAGCAAGAACGAAGGTTGTAAAGCGGTAGCAAGTCGTGAGGGACGAATGGGTTTAAACAAATATGAGAACAAATGAACATGATTATAGTCGTTTTATTCGACAATAAATATTGAACTTGTTCTTTTTAAATTTACATATTGAAAACAATTAAGAATTCAGAATCATCTGCAGAAAATAAAATGTAGTTATAAATGAAACACTAAAAAATAGGAACTCGTCAATATCCGTATGTTCTATTAATTAGTAAACATTAATATAGCCACTGATTAAACGAACAGGTGAACCGAACAAACTTCATATTCAAATCCTTTTCAAGAAAGATCATATTCCCGAAATAAAATATAACTAATACATTTTTTTTTTAAATGAATGTTACTACTGAACAGTTAGTTCAGCCATTAGCAATTTGTATTTAGCTATAAGTAAGTTTTTAACTTATGCATTTCCAGTTGTAACCGAAGTAGTGGAAATAGTAGAACAATTTTAACAATTGCGACCGGACACAGTTTTCATCATTCTGTTAAATACTCCACAATATCATATAACCCATAAACCTTTAATTCATATGATTCCAAAACATAATACAATGGTTATATACTTACGACCACATAAAACGATCCGAGCTTTGTGGTCTCATAAGACCAATCCAAACGATGTCGTTAACATCCAGTTCTCTTAAAAGGTCTCTGGTTGCATCAAATTGAAAACTGTTGTCGACTGTCGAAATAGAGAATAGAGCGAATAACAAACAAAGATTACAATTTACATGACACACAATGAATAGTTACATTTAGATACAATTTGGTTGTTTCACATATATAGCATGTATGCACGTATGTCATTTGCATAATGTATGAATACGGGGGTATATTGTCTGCTGTGTAAATTTGTTGCGAATTATCATATAAGTATGGCAGAATAATGTTTTATTGGTTACATTCCCAAAGTCAAAATGTTTCTTTTTGCATTGGTCTTTTTGTATGTTAGCAGAGATAAAAAGTCATCTTAATTATGATAAGTATTAACATATGGTGTGCCCAATCGATATCCAGAGCCCTCTATTGCCAAAACTATACACAAATTCGGGGATTGGAGTCTCAGTCTGTAATGTCCCATATACAAGAAAGCAGATCGTAGTGAACGTAAGAACTACCGTGAAATAGGCCTATTATCAATTGCGCACAAGGACCTTTCGAGCGTTTTGTGTGAACGTCTAAAGCCAATTGTAGAAAAACTAATTGGACCTTATCAGTGCGACTTTAGACCTGGTAAATCTACGACGGATCAAATATTCACTTTACAACTAATCCTGGAAAAAACAGCAGATCGACACCTACAACCTCTGTGTCGACTACAAAGCTGCCTTCGACTCTCCGATATGGAATAGGCTATATGAGGCCATGTCTGAGTTTGGTATTCCTGCAAAGCTGATTCGACTTTGCAGATTCCAAACCCTCGGTTAAGATTGGAAAGGATCAATCTGAACCATTCAACACAGAAAGAGGTCTCAGGCGGAGTGCTAGCCTGTCCTGTACACTATTTAATATAGTTATGGAGAAGGTGATGAGAAAGGCTGGTGTCAACATGTCTGGCACCATATTTCATAAGAGCCACATGCCACTAGCCTATGCCGATGACATATACACATCATTGGCCGAAATCTGCTGGATGTTACTGCAGTTTCTCATCACTAGAAAAGGAGTCCGCAAAAGTGAATTTAGCGGTCAACGAGGACCAAAACAATCGATGGGACGCACTGTCAACGTTGAAAATTATTGTTATGAGGTAGTAGATGAATTTACATACCTCGAATTTTCCGTCAACAAGAAAAATAATGTCAGCCTAGAAATTAAGCGGAGTGATCGCCGATAGTTTCTACGGACTTCCGCAGCACTTTAGTAACACCACCTTATCTCGGAATACTAAGAAACAGCTTTACCAGGTGTTAATCTTACCGTCTGTTTTGTCCGACAACGGACATACAATACCTGGGAGTATTCGAGAGAAAAGTACTCCGAAAAATGACCTATTGTGCCCTATTTGTGTCGACGGCCAATTGGACCTATGTGTGTCGACGTCGAGTTTCGCCATCGGATGAAACATGAGCTGTATGAGCTTTACCACGACATCGACGTAGCTAAAAGAGCCAGAATCCAACGACTACGGTGGCTGGGACATGTTGCCAGGATGGATGTAAATGCTTCAGCGAGAAAGGTGTTTGAAGGCGAACCTGAAGGTAGGCGCAGAGCAGGGTGACCCAAACTTCGTTGGAAGGACCAAGTAGTTGGCGACGTGCCACCATTTGGTAGGACTAACTGGAGAACGCACGCAGAAGACCCAAGCGTATGGAACTCTTTAATACTTCATGCCTCAAATTTATGAACCACGTTTGTAAGTTGTAATAGGTCACTTAAGGAAGTTAGTAAGTAAGTATTTGAGTCTCAGTGTACATTATCTGATGATACCCAACCAAAACAAGTAAGAAAGTTTCAGTCATACCCGAAGATGGCTAGGGCAAATATATTTCTCTAATGCTTTTTCTAGTTAAAGCTTTACTATATACAGAGTTGGGGTAAGATTGCATTAGGCGTATTGAAAGGATTACACGTATTATTAAAGGGCGGGATGAACAGTTTGTATGGATGGTACCAGAAGGGGCGTGGACTTTCAATTCTTTCTTCAAATCTTGATCCTCTTATAGTTTAACAAAATACAGAATTTGGGCACGATCGCGTGGGTTTTATTAATATTATTACTCGAATCCTAAGTTGGATGGAATGTTACATTTGTATGGGGGGCTACAAGAAAAGGACGTGGCGAGACCTCAAGTTAGTGTAGGAGGAATGTTACATTTGTGTGCGAGGTACCAGAAGTGGCGTGGCCAATACCGTAAGTTGTTTTGGGCAAATATTAACCCATGCCAAGTTTCAAAACAATTCGTTACGTGTTTCAAAAGGGCACGATTACTTTCGAAAGACATACCGGCCGGACAGACAGACAGACGGATATGGATAAAACGACTTTATAGCTAATGAATCGAATTTGGTCCGAGGAAACCTACGGTCTAAAGTGACTCCTTCTATGTGATACACTTTTGGGTTGTACTAAATGATATATACCCTCCTACCTGTAGGGTATAAATACCACAACCAGCTTGTGTGGAGCATAACAATGATGCAGTAGTGCATCTTTAGTTAAAGTGCACTACAAATCAATGTTGTTTTTGCGTCGGATTTGTTTACAGAAGACAACTAATGATTAATCCTAAAAATTTCTCGTACCGCAGTTATTCTTCTTAGTATTTGTTATTCTTCAACCATCAGTACCAAGTACTTCGGACTCTTGAGCTCGGTAGATAGTTTGACAAAGCAAGTTTAAATAACAGCTGTTTCATCTAGTCCAGCCAACGAAGTTTTAAGCGCTACCTCTTGTGCAGCCCATCGATTTTATTACCGTAGACTTTTCGAGCTGGAGCATTTGCATATCTTATAGTCCCAGAGAATTCGGTATATTAAAACGCGTTTGACTACGTCGATGTGGTGATACAGCTCATGGTTCATTTGACGACGGTACTCGCTGTTAACGATTAGGGGTGCAAATATCTTGCGAAGTAGTTTTCTTTCGAAGACTCGTTACCCAGGATTCTGCCCTGTAGAGCGTAGACCTTATAAGGATCGTGATTTTAAGGATATACAATCCAACTGGCGGATGTCCTCGACAAATACAAGGCAACATCACCGCCATACAGGAAATGAGATGGACAGGACTGGGATGCATACGACTGTGACCTCTTTTACAGTTGCCATGCAGAAAGACACGAAGTCAGCAAGAGACTTTGACATTTGGTCCCGCGGTTTAACCTTTTAAGTGACTGAATAGCCACTTTTCGCATCAGGTCGAAACATTTTAACATTACGCTGTTTTGTGTGCACAGATGATAAAGACGAAGACATTTATTAATACGATTTAGATGATTATGGGGAAGACACGTTGCTAGGTCTTCCCCATAATTATCTTAATTATTTTCTTAAAGAGATCGCATGACGGACTATCGCCTTGTCTAATGCGTCGCTTGCTAGAATTTGACCTATTTTCGTATCGGTCAGTGTCATCCTGCCATAGGATATAATAGCTTCTGTTTATCGGACTGTCGAATGCAGATTTGTAATCGATAAACCAGGATTTGCAGTGGTGTGAGTATATGGTCAGTCCTTTATTTAGCAGGTCTAAGGCCACACTGATAGGGTCCAATTAGCTTCCCCTTGAATGGGCTTTATTTCTGCCGCCGTCCTGTTCCTCATTCTTGTTCTCCTTTACCACAAGAGCCACATATTTTCATTTTCCTATCCTTATGGAAATCCAATTAAATTCAACAATAAAAATGTCTAATGTGTAAAAAAGCTATAATTTTCCCAAATAAAAACGAATCAATTTTTTTGTCGTGCTACTTGTTAAAAGATATTTAGAATAAGCAATTTCTTCTCATAAATTTACAATTAAATTTTCTTTTTCAATGACTAACACTTTAGTGCCACCCAAAAACACAATCCCTTGGTGTTGGACAATCGTGTCGAACATACATATCAAGTTATTGCTTTTGCTTGCTTCCTCGTCGTGTCAATGCATCTGTGACACCTTGTGTCGCAACAAAATACTACAAAATCAGTTTAGATCCTTTTGTGTCACTCAATGTTGTTGGCTATCCTTATCCCATCGCTCAGCACTCTTCCAAGTACAGCTGACAGTAGTATCACTGGGTGGAGTTGCCCAGCCTTCAGCGCGAATGTTTGTGGTGTTTATGAGAATATCCTTAGGTACTATATAGAGTTTTGTTCTGAATTTAGATGGTGGGTAGAGCTGCTGTCTATGCTTCACTGCATACAAATGTCTACAAGCTGAACAAATATTCACACAAACACACGTAAAACACATATACTAACAGTAGTAGCATATATGTTTGAGCACATGTAGTAATATATGTTTTTATATGGGAATATGTGATGGATAAAACATGTTGACGTTTTAAGTGATAACATTTCTAACATCAATAGGAAAAGCTTTCTTGTTTTTTTTTTGTCATGTTTTTTTATGTTATCTAAGTAATATACGCGTATGTATAGATGTACAGATACATGGTATATGCATGGCATACAATTTTGTATATTTTATATTTATACACTTGTATTCATATTTGCTTAAATTCTATTTTTTGTTGTTGTTAAAGGTATACAATTTATTTTTGTATATGTTAGGGTGCACCGGAAATGATATAAAAATGGATGGAAAATTTTAGAAAAATTTTAACACATAATATAAGTAAGTGGACAGACAAATACATAGCAGATAAAAATGTATGGCTTTTGTGGTCAGGGAGAACAAGAATGTTATAATTTGCACTTGGACGGGGGCGGTATTAAATAAGAACGAAATGAAATAACTTTAAATGAAGATTTTTAAAGGAACCGAAAAGTAAGTGACATTAAGTAAATCAAATTTAAATCTAAAAAACTTATTTTCCTTTGTAACCCAAACATGATACAAAGGAGAGCTTCTCGAGAATAGGTATGATTCCATTTGGCGCCATACAATGGGACACACAGTTTAACGACGTATTCAAGTGTCTGCTGTTTGGAAAGCTTTTCAAAACATTCCGATTGACTGGACTGATTTTAACAACATACTTAAACCCAGATTACCCGCATGACAGGCAAGGGTTCAAAACAGTACGTTACGATCAACGCTATTGACTAATAGCATGAAGTAATTAACAAACCAGAAATTAATAATAATATATACACAAGAGTGGGTCATAAGTCTAAAATCAATATTGAACCCCCGGTTTTTAAAGAGATTCTTTTCGTATTGGGGAAAATGTGTTTCCCATACAATTTATTTATCCTTTAGAGCAGTTAGGAGCAAATTTTATAAAAATTTGCAGCCAATGGAAACGCGAGCTGTTCATTAACGGCACGAGCCGAAGAGACGAGAGGCAAATTGTCTCTCCGCTAAGGACTAAATTATTTGAAGCTATGTTTGAGTTTGGTATTTCTGCAAAACTTACTCGACTTTGCAGAGGTATATGGAACACCAAATCCTCTATTAAGATTGGTAAGAATCACTCTAAACGATTGAACACGGAAACAGGTTTCAGGCAGGGTGATAGATTGTCCTGCATACTTCTATATATATAAAAATGGTGGCAAAAATGTATAGTAATTCATCAATTGAGAACGCCTGGGCCGATTTTGCTCAAACTTTTTTTCAGTTGTTCGTTATTGCCAGGAGAAGGTTTATGTGAAAGAAAATTTTGGGAAAATCTTCCGGAAAAGTCGGAAAATCGGAAAATTGGAAAAATCGAAAATTGCCTTTTTGTATGGAATTTTGCGTGCAATTGTTACAGAATTGCTTTTTAAATAGAAAAATGTCAAATTTTTGTTGAAAAATGCGGAAAATTCCGGAAAAATTCTAAAAATTTAAAATTTTTTTTTTACGAAATTTTGCATATTATCGTGTGACTTTATAGTTTTGGACGATGTAACAGTGAAAAATTTCAGATAATTATTCCGAAATGACTTTCCGAATGGGAAAATAGAAAAATTCTCGGTGGAAAACTCGGAAAATTCAGGAAAAACTCGAAAAATTTGGATTTTTTCGGAAACATTTTGCACCGCCAAATTGAATTTGTGTATTACATTTTGTGTGTAATTGTTTCGTTGTGGCTTTTCGGTTGGAAAAATAGAAAATTTTGGTTGGAAAATTATGGAAATGTTCCAAAAATTTAAATTTTTGTTCGCCGAAATTTTACATTTTATTGTAAGTTTTGATAATTTTGAATGATATAATTGTGAAAAATTCGGATAATTATTCCGAAATGACTTTTCGAATGGAAAATTAGAAAATTCTTGGTGGAAACCTCGGAAAAAATCGAAATTTTTTGTTTTTTTTCGACGAAATTTTTCATTCTATCACTCGATTTGATGATTTTAGACGAAGTAAAGATGAAAAATTCGTTATGATGCTTGAAAAATTTCGGAATATTGTGAAACTTATTATGTTAAAATATTAAATGCAAAATGGTAGAACAATTTTAAAATCTTCTGCATAAGCATAATGCATTAGTCTGATTGTTCAAAACCACATTGAATACAATGCATTATGACGTCCACAAAATCGTTATCAGAGAAGACAAGAGACCCTCTGGATGCCATGTAAGACAATTCAATGCTCCCACTATAAATGAAGACGGAATTGTTCTCAAGCTTCGGGATGGTGGACAAGTTGGACGAAATGGCTGACAACATTTGCACAGAGTTCGCACGACAACATCCAATTTCGATCTTGAAATTTTCTTCTGATCAAAGACATGTGCGTGCTAATGTGTGGCAGTATACTGTCGAAATTGGGAATACCAGCGCAAAAACGTTCAATGCATGATGCATTCAATCACGAATTGCAACAAGAACAAGACTTTGATCGAGTTGAGCTGACTGAAAGAGTCCGAACAAATGTGGCGCTCTTAACTGCCGAGCAAACGAATGTGTACGATTCAATCATGAAAGTTTTTGACATTGGAACGGAAGCATTTACTTTATCGATGATGCCGGTTGAACAGGCAAGAGATTCGTAATTTCTTTGATTCTAGCAACAATTCGGTCAAGATCGCTATTAAGTTAGCTATTTCATACTTTGGTATTGCTTCCACAATCGAACTGCACATTCCGTTTTCTTCTCACGGTTGACAACACAACGTGCAGCGAAATTGTTGCGAGAATGCTAAATCATTATTTGGAATTAATGCACGATGGCGCATAAACGAGCATTGGGGGCAGATGACCTAACGATGAAAAAGGGCATATGCAAAGGAGAGGAAGTCCTTATCACTCGAATCTATTATTCCAACCGATCTTCCCTTCCAATTCAACTCCCCATTCGATTGGCTTTTGCGATAACAATCAATAAAACGTAAGGCCAATCATTGGAAATTTTTGGAACCAACCTCGAATTTCCCTGCTTTTCACATGGTCAGCTGTGCGTTGTTTGTTTGCGTGTTGGCAAACAGTCTTCATTGTTTGTTTTTACGCCGGAAACAAATCGGAAAACATTGTATATCAGATCGCTCTTCACAGATTTCGATTTAATTCAAGTAAATCGGATTAAAACTTGAACTATCTGTGTTTTACTATTATAAAAAGGCGTTACCTTAGGAGCGAGACGAAGTTTGCCGGGTCCAAAGTTGTATGGCAGAACAACGTTTGCCGGGTCAGCTAGTTTTAATATAGTTATGGAGAAGGTGATGAGAAACGCTGGTGTCAACATGTCTGACACCATATTCCACAAGAGCCACATGCCGATGATATAGACATCATTTGCTGAAATCTGCAGGATGTAACTGCAGTTTTCTCATCATTTGAAAAGGAGTCAGCAAAAATGGGTTTAGCAGTCAAAGAGGACAAAACAAAATTAATGATTTCGGCGAACACAGAGTTCTCTTGGTGGCGAAGCACCGTGAACGTTGACAATTATTGTTTTTAGGTAGTAGATTAACCTACCTCGGATCTTCCATCAATTAGAAACATGTGTTAGCCAAGAAATCAAGCAGAGAATAGTGCTCGCCAAAATATGTTTCTACGGACTTCGGTAGCACGTTACTAACACCACCTTATCTAGGGATACTAAGAAACAGCTATACCAGGTGAACATTTTACCCGTTCTGTTGTATTCTGCCGAACCTGGGAGTATTCGAGAGAAAAGTACTCTGAAAAATATATGGAACTATCTGTGTCTACGGCTGGTTTCCCCATTGGATGAACCATGAGTTATATGAACTTTACCACGACTTCGACGTAGCTTAAAGAGGCAGAATCCAGCAACATCGATGGCTGGAACACGTCGCAAGGATGGATGTAATGCTCCACCGAAAAAGATGCAGGAAGGCGAACCTGAAGGACGGCTCACAGCAGGGAAAACCAAACTTCGTTGGAAGCACGAAGTGGCAGGCGACGTGTCACCATCTGGTAGGACTAACTAGAGAACGCACGCAGAAGACCGAAGAGTGTGGCAGTCTTTAATACGTCAGGCCTCTAACACAGTACAACACATGATTTTGGGACTCAATTCTGAGAACTGTACATCAAAGTAGCCCCAAAATTAAGAAGTTCTGCATCATTCGTTGTTTTAAGTTACATGCCATAATAATTTAATATCGATTTAATTATCGTATAGGAAACTTTGTCACGTTTTAGGCTCTTTTGTTATATTGTTTTGTTATATGATGGCGTATGATTATCACAAGTAATATTCCACGTAAATCATTCGCCACGGAGTACAACAGTTTTATTGTAACTGCTACAAAAAAAAACCCAGTTCAAAATCATTTGATGAATGGAAGAGTGTAACTGTTGCTTATGTAGGGAAACGTTATATGAACAGATTAAAGGATTTGTAATTCTTAATTTTTTAAATTTGTTTCAGCTAAATCGGACTAGTGGTTCTCCAGTTATGTCAAACAAAAGAGCCTAAAACATGAAAAATTTTCTTATAAGATACTTACTAACTTCAAATCGATATTAAATTATTATGGAAGAATTGAGTCCCAAATTAAATGAGCTCAAAAGTGTTGTACTGTGTTTATGTACTAAAGACAAGTAAAATAACTGATCACCCTAATGTGATAATTTATTTTATTTTCTATAAAGTAAAAAATTTAAACTTGTTTTTGTGCATTCTACTTCAATAAAATTTAATACAATTTTATATAAATAAACCAAGTCAGACAGCATAAATGTACCTACCTAAAGCAATATATTTTCTACTTCTATTTTCTCTTAGAAAATTAAAAATAGCTATCCTGTTAAAATCAAAAAGCTTTAAAGTGAATACAGTTAGAAATTTACTACAAGTAAAGTTAGTTGTAATTATTGTCGTTATGTATTTAATATATTAATACAGCGTTATATTTTTGTAAATGCCACATAAGTATATTGCTATTGTCGATAGTTTCTCTAAACAAGTAGACCCTGAGTATTTTATTTTCAGTTGCTTTAAATCGGTATTTTGATGAGGAAGTAATGTGTTCGTTTTGACACGAAATATTTAAATACCTTTTTAGGTAAGTTTAACAATTTTTTCACATACTCGGACTTCCTCAACATCAGTTCAATTTCACATCGTTGTTCTCCGATCTCCGCTCTCTACCCATCTCCCTCTTTACCACCAATTTCTTCATCAAAGAAATCCCCTTAAGACATATATGTGCCTTTCTCAGTAATTTTACATTCCATGCATTGAATGCTGCTGGTCTTTGTCTTACTTATATGCCGAACGAATACACAAAATATGAGATTTTATTTAATTTAACACAATTGTTTGATTTTTCAATTCTTCTTAATGCTGAAGGTCTTACATGCCTCTTATTTTAGAACAGAGGAGCGGCCTAGCTATCTTTGGGCTATAAGACCTGCCCCCCTTTTAACACAGACTATTTGTTTATCTAATGGTTATTTATTTTGCCCATTTTTTGTTTTTAGCATTTTGCTCTCAACACAACTGATGGCCATTTAAGATGGTTTGTATGTCTGCTTTTCTTATGCATATGTTCCTTTAATGTCTCCAAGTCCAAGTTGAATGACTGACTGATGACCAAGTACTTGGGCGGGAGGCGGCTGTTTGTTTATTAGTTAGTAACAGAGACCTTCAGCCGCCAGTACCTTTTCTTTTCGTTTCAATGAATGATATTTCATAATGTCCTTTTATTTAAGATGTCTTAGCGTGTGTGAGTAAGTGTCCTTTGAGAAGAGTGTGTTAGTGACATTTGCAAACAACAACATAAAATTGCCTCGGGTCTACAAATTTCCATTCATGTTTAATTTTCTTGTCGTTTGTTCTCTTGCTACTAGGCTGATGACCGGGGAGTAGAGAGTATAAAACATGTCTACATGTGAATATATGTGTATATGTGTTGTGAGTGAGTGCGGTAGCATGTGATGAAGACAAATGTATATAGGATTTATGTAGTATATGGTCATATTTACCTGTCACCAAATTGGCATGATGGAACTGGCAAACGGCATCAGCTTCAAACCATGATATTCGATCACGAAAGAAGCGATAAAACACATTAAGACCCTCTTGCGGCATCGTCCAAGTGTTACTTACATTCACCTGTAAGTAAATAAAATACAAAAAAAAGGGTTAAAAAATTGCCCATTAGGAGTCTTACAAATTGATAAATGATGTTTGGATTTGAAGCCTTAAGGGAAGCAGCCGTTGTAAATGATATTTTTTTTAAGGGTGAATAAAAAAGTTGGGGGGAGCTCAAATATACGTGAGATAAGGTAATATGTAACATTTCAAGATGTCTGCTGAGGAAATATACAAATTAGTGTTGCAAGTTGCAAGTAATTTGTTTAAAAATGAGTTCAATTGGAATTCTTGATGTATTGGCGTTTTCTTCGTTACGTTGTATATATTACACAGTACAACATTTTTCAGTTTATCGATTTGGGACTCAATTCTGAGAACTGCATGTGAAAGTAGCCCCAAAAAGAAGAAGTTCTGCATCATTCGTTTTGTCAAGTTACGAGAACCATTAGTCCGATTTAGCTGAATTAAATTAAGAATTACAATTCCTTTAATGTATTTATGTAACGTTTCTCTACATAAGCAACAGTTTTACTTTTCCATTCATTAAATGATTTTGAACTGGGTTTATTTAGTAGCAGTTACAATAAAACTGTTGTACTCCGTGGCGTATGATTTCGGTGAAATATTACTTATGATAATCATACGCCATATAACAAAATAGCCTAAAACGGACAAATTTCCCTATACGATACTTACTAAATTCAAATCGATATTAAATTATTGTGGCATGTAACTTGACAAAACAAATGAAGCAGAACTTCTTCTTTTTGGGGCTACTTTCACGTGCAGTTCTTAGAATTGGGTCCCAAAATCATTTGTTGTACTGTGTAATGATGTATATATGTATCATAAAACAGGATCATTACATACCATGTAATGATTTACGATTTATTTAACTTTGTGTGTTGGAAAAATATGCATTTGCATTAGTTTTAAACAACTATATTTGAATAATGGTGTCCTTAATGGTGTCACAACCATGTGATGTTTTTGCTTTACTTCAAAGATTTTTTATAAACTACGCGAAATGGGTTATGCTAATGATTTTTCTAAAGGGAACAGTTCGGACAACCTACATTACGGTAACTCAACTTACATTCAAGAAAATAATTTAGTCGGTTAACATGTATTTAATATGCGGTTGATCCAACTATCATTAATCTTTTGTGTATGTTGACTTATGAAAGCAACATGGACATAGTTTGCAAAGAAAATTAACACAAAGATTTAATATGTTGCAAAAATCTAAAAATTTACTAAATTTATTACTGGTAAGTGCGGCTGTAATAGATTCTCCGAAATTTGCTTATGATTGATTTAAATTGGGTCTGTGGATGATCTTCCAAATGTATTTATTACTGAGATAACTTAAAAGACTTCTTTAGCATTGAAAATACCCATACACTATCCGATACCTTACAATACTCACATATATTGTAATATTCCGATATAATAAATAAAGTGTATATTTCAACATTGAATCTTTTCAGCATTTGCAACATTTAAATTTCCTGAATCCATAATAATAAAATCTCTTTAAAAAATACATAACTTGTACACAGACTTTAAACTGTGTAAAATTCCGCATGAGGGATTTCCCACCATCCTTAAGACTAAACACAACAAAAAAAAAAAACACATAAAGTAATAAAGCATAGAAATTTTTCAACCACCACAGAATCCAAATCTCACTCCTTCATTACAAAGTAGTATACAATTTATTTGAAAACAACACAAAAGAATATAAAAAAAATATTATCATCATCACTTAAGGGATTCACAATTCAGCATCGTAGTGTCATCATCAGCGAAACAGGCAGCTCATCACACACACACTCACAACTCATTTTTCTCGGACGACTGTGCAAGGATTGTAACAAATTACACAAAAAAAGGATAAAGACATTAAGCAAATAAAGTAAATTGCATAATAATAATAGCGGCGAAACAAGGATGCGGGCTTACCAACGACACATTTGACAAGGAGTTACTCGGCGATAATAATTCGCATTAGTATACATTATATTAAAGTGAATGTAAATGTTTTAATTTCTTAATATTTTTGGTAGAAATAAATGCAAAACTTACCTAATGTGATTCATTTAGAATTTTTTGTTTTAATTTTAAAATTAAACACTTTGTACAGAATTTGATGCCAGAATTTGTACTATTAATCCAAACAAACCGTGGTATGATGGTAAAAAACGCGACTATTATACAGGGGACCTGATTTTGATTTCTGTCTCATTTGTCTAATTTTTTCCTTAGCGGGCTGCTCGACGCTGTTATATGTTTATCAAATAGCAATTAAACTGTAAATAGACTCACGTTGTGTATAATAATACCGCGAGAAGCTCACCCATATCTCGTTCTTGGGATGTGAAGAAAAAGTAATTTTATGTAGGTATTAGAAGAATCAACCAACTCACTCAACTACTCCCGAAAATACTAGCGCGCAAATGCAATATATTGTGCACTCGTACTGGGGTATGTGAAGCCCTTACATGATAATGCCTGTTACGATGACGAGTGCCGCAATGCCACCCGGGAACAAGATGCTGCATACAGGGCCCAACTGCAGCCAATGGAAACGCGAGCTGTTCATGAAAAGTAAAGGGAGAAGAGGCGGGAGACGACTCGACTCTTCGGGCGAAAAAAAACGAGAACTTTGTGCATTTAAGAATACTGGAACAGAGGTGAAGCCCGAAAATTCTACCAGAATGGTGGAATACATAAAACAGGTCTTCCCTCCTGTAAAGACAAGGATAGTCATCTCGTTACTGACTCCGACAGCGTTCTGAGAATATAGAAAGATCACTTCTGCAGCCTATTCATGTCTAAAAACTCAGTTGCTGAAGACTGTGTACAAAACCGAGACGTTAACATCGATTGTCTCCCTCCGAACCAAGCTGAGATAAAAACTGCCGCCTAAAGAGCAATAAAGCCAGCTCCAGGGGTTTTCCAGCTGAGTTGTTTAAGGTGGGTGGAGATGAGCTTGTAGAGCTCATAGAGAATATTTGGCTTAAGGAGTGAATGCCAGAGGTTTAGAATCTCAGTGTGCTATGTCCTATTTTAAAAACAAGGTAACAGTAGTGACTGTAAAAACTACGGAGGAATTAGTCTCTTACCGATTGCGTATAAGGTTCTCTCTAGCATACTGAGTGAACGTCTAAAGCCAATTGTGGAAAACCGGATTGGATCTTATCAGTGCGGCTTTAGACCAGGCAAATCCGACTATAAAAAATCATGTCATTCTGCATCCCTGCGAAAATAATTTATCTCTGCCGGTGTACCCTTATGAATACCAAATCCTCTCTTCGGATTAGCAAGGATTTATCTGCTCCATTTGATACAACGAGAATTCTAAGACAGGGTGATGGTTTGTTTAGCTTACTGTTCAACATAGGGATGCAGAAGGTGTTTAGGAGGTGCTGCTCGCCTATACCGATGATATCGACATTATCGGTCAGACGATGCGAGAGGTAACAGCTGCTGTGGCAGTGAATGAAGACATGACGAAGTTAATGGTATCATCGAACAATGGGTCCTGTTGGGCACGCAGCGTGAACGTTGATAACTATTGCTTTGATGTAGTAAATAAATTTATCTACCTCTGATACGCCATGGACAGAAACAACAGTGTCAACGAGTGCAACGGATAATATTGCTCGCCAGCAGACGTTTCTTTGGGCACTTCGAAACACCGAAGTCCAACTGTACCAGGTTCTAATGCTACAAGTCCTGCTGTATACCTACTAATATTGGGTGCTTACACTGGCGACTGCAGCTCATATGGTGGTGTTTGAGAGAAAAATACTCCGCATATCGTGCACTTCGTTATTGTTTCGGTCAATTTAATCGTCTCAATGTGCGTACAATCGAAAAAATCGTGCAAAACTTTGAGCAAACCGGATCTGTAGATGTGAACACACCGTACATCTCATACTGCAGATCATATAACTGCTGTTCGCGATAGTATGGCTGAAGAGCCGTCCAACTCATAGTCCTGCTCAACAATTGCACCTCGTTGATGAACATCATGCATAAAGACTTGCTTTTACACGCTTACAAGATGCAATTGACTCAATAATAAAAGCCTCTTGACCATTCCAAACGTCAATGGTCAGAATGGTGGCAAGAAGTTGCAACAGTGGATAATCAATTATCTAAAAAATCATCTTCAATGATAAAGCACATTTTTACTTCAGTGGATTCGTCAATAAGCTGAATTGCCGAATTTGGGCGAATGCAATAGTGATTGTCAAAAAACCAATGCACCCACAAAGAGTGACTGTTTGGTGCGGTTTATGGGCTGGCGGCATCATGGGGCCGGTCAGGCATTTACTGTGAATGGTGTTCGATATCGTGAGATGATAATGAACCGAATTGGAAGATATGGATGTGGACGATATGTGGTTTCAACATTCGGCACATTAATGGCATAGAACCTCAATTATGCCTCAGCATCATGGAAAATTTGTGTAATGACAATAATTTCCTAAATAATTTATGTTTTATTCAAAATCAACATCGGCCCTTAAAATTTAACCACCTTTTACTACGACATTGATGTGGTCATGCGAATCAAAGTGCAACGATTACGCTGGCCAGGCCATGTTGTGAGGATGGATGAGAAAACTCCAGGACGAAAAGTATTCTATCAAGACCTCGAAGGACGGCGCAAAAATATGTTGTCTAGTTGTTTTTAGGGCTAATAATAATAATAATAATACAAGTTACTTAACTCAACACAAAGGCTCTCTTAGTTGCCTTGGCAGCTGAAAGAAACTATAATCGGGAGTGGTGGACTAAACAAGAATAAACAAGAACCAACCTTCCCCCCCCCCCCAAGTGTTGACGATCCCCGGAAACGTATAAGGACTACGATTTAAGGATATGTTCCTGGAATGTCCAAACTCTCTATATAGGTCCAAGTATTTAATAAGGCACACACACGATTAAGTAGTGCTAAACATGCTCGATACCAATACCACCGAGATGGCAAATGCCTACACCAAACAACCCTCTCAATAACTTTAAACAAACCCCCTAATTCTTATACTCTTGACCTACAGTGGTTGAATATTACGAATTCTATGACCACTGTCGCAGCGATAGTATTGGGTTATGTAAAACCATGCGTAGACAAGATACTAATTTCAGCCTGACCACAAAGGCGTACGTGGTCGATAAAATATCCCACCGATTGCCCTTTAGCATTCCGCCTCAAATAAATCTGTGGAAATTGGCTGAGATTAGAAAAGCTGACTTGAGTTTTTCCGAACCCAAATTGCTCTTAGGTGCCGATAATTATTCCGAAATAATGCTCTCTGGTGTTCAGAAGGATGCTGGGGGAAAGCTTATCGCTCAGAAATCTGTGTTTGGTTGGATTGTAACTGGTGAGGTCTCTCAATTACAAGTCCAGAAGCACATTTTTGCCCATGGTCGCCAGTTGATGCAGAGCAAAGTCTCGTGTCTCAATATGTCTAACGCGGCGAATTATGTCCGGCTCTACCTCCTTTTAAACACAATCGACCAGTGGAACGTATAGCGAGGTCCGTTCCACAGATGTTAGGGCCTTGGCCCCCCGTTCCGTTGACAAACATTGTCAGCCCCACTAGACCTTTGCCATTAAATTAACGCGATTTCCAGTGCCAAACTTTTAGGGGTTTGTGTGGAGTTATTTTAAAGTTACGCTTTTAAATATATTCCACCCCGTTATGGACCTGCTATTGAAAACCCCTAGACTCTAATCAGATGGCACGCTAGGTCGTAGAAAGTACGATCCCCGTAGGTTTATTTTTTCTAACCCTATCACGAAGTTTTTATTCGTGCCCCGTAAGCTTTTGGTAAGCATTAACATCCATCCTGCGTTTATGAGTCGGTTTGGTACTGATGTTCGTATGTCCCCCCTGACACCCCGGTATATTACACATACAATTCATCATTTTCTTTCATTTCATGTTCCATGTGCGATATACGATGAGATGATACCTGCGCTTATCGAACGCAACCTACATCAAAGACAAATTGCAGCTCTCCTGAACATTTATCCAGTTTGCAATGGTCTATATTGCACTTCCTGCAAGGGGAGCGGAATGTCTAGCTGGGCACCCTAATAGATAATAAGTTTAAATTGTTCCTTTTTAGACAGCACTGATTACAGCGAACCACCCGAGATAATGCCCCCAAATAAAACCAGAATTTTATATTAAAATTTAAAATTTACTTGTGTTTTTATTTTCCATACGTTTGGATAACTATTATTCTTCCCCGCCATAACAAATAGACCGAATGCGCTGGCTTTGACAGGCTGCTCGAATTCATTGAAACGACACGGTAGCTTGTCATAAGGTCAATGGTCATAAGGTCCATGGGCCATGGGTCATTGCCCCGCCACATTTTAGACGTATTTGGGAACCTTAAGACAGACACCAATAAAATCCATGTACGTAAGGTCCATAGACTTTATGACACTATATCATTGTGTCATAAGGTCCACTGATCTAACGACCTTGTGACATGCCACCGGGAGATGCTACGCCCACTTCACATCTCAACAAATTTTGTAGATTCTGTTAACATTTTAAGATGATCTCTTAAGAGGTGTAGCATTCTATAAGGCACAAACAAAAATATCGAAAACGGCGATTGCAGCGCCACCAATTGCTTTAATTGTGAATCTAAACTATCTACGGACCCCTATCAATTTCCATCAAAAATCAGTCATGTCGTTTAAAAGATATTTGCCCTTATCAAACAAATGCATAAATATAGGTGTTTCCATCGCAAATAAATATCGCGTATACGTCTAAAAATTTGTCTTTAATGTCACCTTTCATAAAAAATTTGCAGAAAGAAAATTTTGTTCATGTATTATAGAGAACATCGATGACAAACACAATGCAATATATTTCTATAGATATGGAGATAGAAAATAAGCTTGTGGTATTATCATTTTGCTACGTCTGGGAACAACAACAGATGCAAATAAATTTGTCTTGAATGAGTAAGCAAATTATCATGATCAACGGCCTGCTTTACTTATTTTTTGGACGACATTTGTGGTTAGATGTTTATTGTTCTTTAAAAAAAATTTTTTTTGTGTTAATCTCGTACTCGCTGTTTCACAAGAAAATTATACTGGGTAGCATAATAACTAAGCAGCTGTATTGTTCTCAGTGGAAATATATAATAATTCATCTCTTTAAGTTGTCTTTATCATTGTTGCATTTTTTTAACTTCCCTGCCGTACAAACTTATCCAAAAGCCCATTAAAAATTCTACTTTTAAATTAACACTGCGGAGTTGTTGCAGCAGCAGCAGCAGTTCATAAAAACAAACACATCTCTTAATTTGCTTTAAATTAAAAACTAATATTATTCCTATTATACAAATCTACTGCCACCACGAGAAGACCATTGGTTTAAATTACATTCCATCTATTCACTCATTCACCGTTACCATCCGTTACCTTAACCTCACAGTCAACGTACATTTCCATTGCACTTTGCATAATGCTTTGAAAGATGTCTTCTGCATTTAATTTTGTTGGCTCTTTGTTGCCACGTTCGTATTTATCATTTGCCATCCTTTTATGTGTTGGCGTACATCCGCAAATGGGTGTGTGTGAATGTGTTTTAGGTGGTGGATCTGCTGATGGTCTCTGAGCTTAACAAAAGTGCAAAAAACGTTGTAAATTTACATTTTGACGAGATAAATGTCTGGTAATATTTGAATGTCAATCTAAAGCTGGGGAATGTTAAACAAAATGCATTATTTACACATTTCACTTGAGTGCAGACACTGACGGCTAAAAAGTAAACAAAAACAAATGAGTGAATTTCTACAGCAGCACGAAATGAAAATTAATGTATTATAGGGGGAGTGAACACAAAAACTTGTGGCTATAGACATTATTGCGGGTGCGTATTAAAGTTTGTACAAATAAATTTCTAGCTTAAAGTTACATCATAGTCATAGAGAGTTGTGGCGGAAAGGAACATAGTGATGAGGAGTCATGTGGCATCACTGAAACAAGGAGATTTTTACTGTATACGTACATGACATAGAAAGCTGCGGATTTGCAAAATGAGTTAATTAATTTTATGTATCTAGCAAATGGGGTGCAGTTAAAAATAAATTTTAAAGTTAATCGTATAATATGCACTGTTGTAAGACGCATTTTCGATTAAGATTTCAGTTTGTGAAATCTATTTATTATTCAGCAATTACATTATGTTTTTGTGTTTATCTAATTTTTGCTGTATATAACTTTGTTATCTTCAAATGTGATAATAATACTGTACAACACATGCTTTTAGAACTCAATTCAGAGAACTGCACTTGAAAGTAGCACCAAAGAGAAGAAGTTCTGCATCTTTAGTTTTGTCAATTTACATGCCATAATAATTTAATATCGATTTGAAGTTAGCAAGTATCGTATAGGGGAATTTGTTACGTTTTAGGCTATTTCGTTTGACATAACATAAATACTATATGGTGGCGTATGATTATCATAAGTAATATGCCACGTAAACCATACGCCAACAGTTTTATTGTAACTGGTACAAAATAAACATTTAAAATCATTTGAATGGACAAGTGAAACTGTTGCTTATTTAGGGAAACGTTATATGAGCAGATTAAAGGAATTGTAATTCTTAATTTTTTTTATATTTGTTTCAGTTAAATCGGACTAATGGTTCTCGAGTTATGTCAAACAAAATAACCTAAAACGTAACAAATTCCCCTATAAGATACTTACTAATTTCAAATCGGTATTAAATTATTATGGCATGTCATTTGACAAAACGAATGATGCAGAACTTTTTCTTTATGGGGCTACTTTCACGTGAAGTACTCAGAATTGAGTCCCAAATCAAAATGTTGTACTGTGTACAGTGAAAATTCTTAAGAGTGTTAGAAAGAAATGTTTAAATTGTTAGTATGCGTTCAGTATGTAGACTACAAATACTATAAATTTCAACATTTAAATTTTAAATGTATATAAATTACATTAAAAGGGTCATCAAACTTCAACTTAGCCCACAACAACAAACAATTTTCCCAACTATTTAACTAAAACGGATTTACATTCCTATCAGCCTCTCTTCGCTGCCTCTTATTAAAGCAAACTTTTTAAATAAAATAATTTACGTTAAATGGAAAATGTTGTGAAGCACATTTCTTTTTTTCGTTTGCTTCTTAAACACAACTTAAAGCTTGTGCATCTTAGTCCTAATTATTTTCTAAATATTTTTCTTTGGCTAACAAGTCTTCATTAAGGGCAAGGGAATAACAACGAATAGAAAAAAAGAATATAGAAATTATATCTGCAAACTTTTAAGGAAAGATCCGGAGCACAAAAGGAAGATAATCATAGCAAACTTTGTTTGGATAATGAATATTCGGGAGGAAAAAATGACAAAGAATTCCAAAAATTAGCTTGTAGCTAAATAGAACTTTGTTTTAACAGTTTCCTTTTAAGCTGAAAAGGGACGCAAGAGAATACGAAGGGGTTGCCTTTTCAGCATAGATATTTGTGTATTTAGCCCAAAAAGAAATTGGCAAATTATTTCAGTTTTGCTTCCATACCACAGAAGGTTTAAATGGTTTATGAATTACTCTGAAAGTGGTTTTTAATGCAATGGACACTTACTTTGTTCAAGAGCAGTTTTGAGACATAAGTAAAAAAAAGATTCTAAAGTTAATGAATTTTACTTTTTTATACACATTTTCACGAATTGTATATGATGTATCTAATAATTCCCTAAGCATTTGATAAAGTCAACATTTATTTTAAACCATTTAATACAAATATTTCTTATCAAATAAAATTTTTTGGTAGTAAATATTATAAGTTTGCAAATTTTTCAATACCTCATCGACAGCAAATGTACAATAACATTAGGCGTTAGCGGTACTTAGTCATAAAAGGTTGTCAAAAATGTCTTGCGGTATTTTTATTGAATTTTCAATTGTTCATAAAATTGGTTATAAAAATGCGATTTAAGTCAAATATGCGCCGTTTTGTTCGATGACGAGTTCCCAACGAGATGCCAACTTCATAATGCCCCTTTATAGAAGCTCGCTTCCCTATTGTCAAAAAACTCGGAGAGCCAATTTTCACAGGACTCTCTTGTGGCCAACTTCCGACTACCAACCTCGTTCGCCATGGACATAAATGGGTGGTAATCACTTGGTGTGAGATCCGGACTATACGGTGGATGCAAAAGAACCTCCCATCCGAGCTCCCGGAGCTTCTGGCGCGTCACCAAAGATGTGTGTGGCCTGGCGTTGTCCTGATGGAAGACAATTCGGCCTCTGTTGATCAAAGATGGCCTCTTCTGCATGAGTGCTGCATTCAAGCGGTCCAGTTGTTGGCAGTACAGGTCCGAATTGAGCGTTTGGTCATAGGGGAGCAGCTCATAGTGGATGATTCCCTGCCAATCCCACCAAACACACAGAAGAACCTTCCTGGCCGTCAATCCAGGCGTGGCAACCGTCTGGGCAGCTTCACCGCTTTTCGACCACGACCGTTTGCGCTTCACGTTGTCGTAAGTGACCCACTTTTCATCGCCAGTCTCCATCCGCTTCAAAAACCGGTCGATTTTGTTGCGATTCAGAAGCGATTCTCATGCATCAATACGGGCAAAAATGTTTTTTTGCGTCAAGTCGTGTGGCACCCATACATCGAGCTTCTTTTTGAATCCAAGCTTCTTCAAATGGTTTATAACGGTTTGATGACTCATGCCCAGCTCTTGGCCGATGCTAAGGCTGCTACTATGCCGGTCTCTTTCGATCAATTCAGCGATTTTAACGCAATTTTCGACGACAGGCCTTCCGTACCGTGGCGCATCTTCGATCACCTCTGCACCAGAACGAAAACGTTGAAACCATCGTTGTGCGGTAGAAATGGAAACTGTATCGGGTCCATAAACTGTACAAATTTTATTGGCAGCATGAGATGCATTTTTGCCTTTATCGTAGTAGTACTGTAAAATATGCCGTATTTTCTCTTTATTTTGCTCCATGTTTGCGACGCTTAACAACTAAAAACAAACAACAATAAATCAAACACGTGTTAGCGCGTGAAAAGAGCTTTCCAAAAAGCTCTAGCGTGAACCGATGCGATGAATACAACTAGAACTACGCGCTTGCAAAGACAAGCTTGCGGAAATACCGCAAGACTTTTTTGACAACCTTATACTTTATATTACCCACGACGTATGATGATCAACAATACACGCAATAGCAACAACATACATCACTCATACGTCCCCTTATGTACTAAACATTAACAATTTCTACAACTTTGCCACAAATAACTTTCTAATCACAATCTTTTACTTTATAACATAATTTTGTAACTTCACAACTTTTGAATTGCCGTCAACACTGTTGCAACTCTTTTCCTCCTCCCCCAACTAATGTGATTAAGCCATGAGCTGTATGTAATAGAAATTATGCTAATTAGCTGCAATTAAATACGGTAACATAATCTTAAACTCCTCTTAATGTAAAGGGTTTACACCTTCCTGCTGCCAACGGGCTTATTAAGAAATATTTAGCTGTTAACTTTTTTAAGACAAACAAGTTATTTAAAAAACAACGCAAAATCAAGAAGCTTCCCCCCCCCATGTTCCTAATGCTTGCTATGTTACCGTTAAAAAGTGAACACTGCAAAAGTTAAATGTGTCTCATTAACTTAATTAATTTATGCTCTAGAAATAATTTTCCATTTTGAAATGTTTGGTCACAAGGTGTTTTTCTGCATGTCGCCGCTTGCGCAGAAACTTTTGCCCCATTCCGAAGATGAAAGCAAAAAGCAGACATCGTCGCTTTTTGTTGCAGGTATAACCGTAATTATTTTTTTTGTTGTTTTTGGTCATGGCTGTCATAACTTTGGTCTCATTTGGTTAATGGCACAGTATAAGATTTAAATAGTGTACGCGGGGAAAAGTCAAACCACACACAAAATAGAGCCTAAATGTGAAACCATGAGAATGTTGGAAACAGTTGCGAATTATCACTACAGCTATAGCTTAGCCTAATTGGGGGAGACGCTTAACTTTTATTGCGGTCGAAGTCTATTTCAAGTTTAATATTATATAGTCGTTGCCTTATTGCTCTTACAAGATTGTTGGAATAAAAAGTAACAACAATTAGGGAAATTTTTGGGGACTAGAAGGAAAGGTACCATATTGCTTATGCTATAAGAATCTAAACTTGTGTATTAATAAAAAATAAGGTCAATAAATGTAGGGATTTGTGATATAAAAAAAATATATTATTTTTAGTCAGAATATAGTCAGACTTTGTTTCAATTTTTTTTGTACATAAATTTATTGAATTCTTATTTTTCCATTGGGTATTATATTTCAAGTTACAGGCAAATGCCTGTAGGGAAATTTTTAAAATTTACTTATCTTGTAATTGTAAAAAAACCCTCAGAAATCGAAATCTTTGCTATACCTCTTCTGGGACGCTCCATACAAATGACCGAATTGACCCTCATAGTATAACATTCATATTTTTTTTGTAAGTATACTAAATTCGGACATATTTTGCGTTAGACGTACACTTGTGATAGTTTGACTCAGTAATGAATATGAACCATATCGGCCGACACCATCTGGTACCACACATACAAGATAATCCAATTTTTAAAAATAATATTTAACCGTTAACTACTAAACGGACAGTTGGTGTTTATTTCAATTCTGCAATCTAAAAGCTTTGTAATAATAGACAAATTATCAGAGAAACGAATAATTCGATACACCCCCCATGATAATTTAATATTGATTTGAAATTAGTAAGTATCGCATATGGTGGCGTATGATTATCATAAGTAATATTCCACGTAAATCATACGCCACGGAGTACAACAGTTTTATTGTAACTCACAATTGAGTCCCAAAATCATGCGTTGTTCCGTATAATCAATTGTGTTACATTAAGAAATTTCGTTGTAGGGAAATATTAAAAAAATTCTAGATTTTACCTTCCAAAATTTCGAGTATCAAATCTTCCATCTATTTTACACACTTCTCAAATAATTAGTGTTAGCGTTAACCGGTTTCTGTACTTTTTCAATACGATTAATATGTATGTTTGCAGTTGGGTTCCAAAGAGGCACATTTTAATTTGGAATGAACAATTGATGAAAATAAAGTTTTCTTAATATTCGGATCAACAAATTCTTCAGTATTCCTCCTAATAAAATATGATAAGGAAAACGCTTTTGAAACTATACAATTTAGGTGACAGATAAAAGATAGTTTTGGGTCAAAAACAACTCCTAGGTCCATATATTCGGAAATTATTTTCAGCTCACAAGTTTTGTAGATTGTTAACTGTTTTAATTAAATTCCGACAACGATGAAATGTTGTATGAAAACATTTATTAACATTAAACGGTATTGCATTGGTCTCTGACCACATAGCAACTCGATCTAAGTCTTCCTGGAGTAATTTAGCATTTTTTAAGTTATATTCGATGACGTGAATATTTAAAACAATGACCAATTTCATTATCAAAAAAAATAAAAATAAATGGACCTTGGAATATAGATTTCCGAATACAAATCATCAATACAAAAATAAGAGTATCTATTTGACAGATACGAATGAAATAGATTAATTAATGAGGAGTGAAACCCCATATGGAACATTATAGTGATTAAAATATCATGTCTAACCCTATCGAAAGCTTCAGAGAAATCCGTGAAAATTTTTTATGTTGGTTGTAAAAGATTGTCCGAAAATAAACTAATGCTGATCGGGTGGGACTACTAACCCGTTTACGATGAAAGAAACTTTTTATTAAATATAAATAAATACTTTGCCGACATTAGATAACATAGAAATGGGCCTGTAATTTAAGACAGTCATTTTATCACCTGATTTAAAAAATGGACTTACGGTAGCAGTTTTCAATCTCTGAATACATAATGCACGACTAACCTAATCTTGCTATCTTTTATACGTTTATAGATAATTTCCCAATTTCATGAACAAATATCCGGTATGTTTTAGCAAATTGCCAAACTGGCAAAATCTTACAACATCCATTACCAGAATACGAGCATATTTTTTTTCGATGCATTTATTGTTTTTCTCTATATTTCTAAATCCCTTTCTGTTCTTCTCGCCTTTCCTTTTTATACCCTTCACCATGCGCATGAACACAGTGAAGGGTATATTAATTTTGTTCTTCCGTTTGTAACGCCGATAAGGAGGCGTGGTAGGTATGACAATATATATATATATATAAATGATCAGCATCGAAATCTGAGTCGATTTAAAGGTGACCGTCTGTCCGTCCGTCTGTCTGTCTGTCCCCGCGATTACAGCCGCAGCTTAAGAGATATCGAGTTGAAATTTGGAATGCAAGATTTTATCCTTAAAGCGGAGGTTAAGTTCTAAGATGAGCCCGATCGGTCAAAAACTACTCCCACCTCCCATACAAACTCCCCCTTTTTCGGGTCTGTCCCTGCAATTATAGCCGTAGTTTAAGGGCAATCAAGCTGAAATTTTGTATGTGAGCTTCCCTACACTAAGCAGAGATTGTGTAGTAAGATGAGACCGATCAATCAAAAACTACTGCCACCTCCCATACAAAATCCTTTTTTTTCGTGGGTGTCCGTATGCAAGTCTCCGCGATTACAGTAGAAATTATAGAGAAATCAAGCTGAAATATTGTATGCAAGCTTCCCTACACTACTCGGAGGTTGAGTAGTAAGATGAGACCGATCGGAGAAAACTACTCCCAATTCCCATACAAAATTCCTCTTTTTGGGGGTGTCCGTATGTCAGTCCCCGCGATTACAGTAGAAATTATAGAGAAATCAAGCTGAAATATTGTATGCAAGCTTTTCTGCCCTAAATGGATGTTTAGTTCTAAGATGAGACCCATCGGTCAAAAACTGTTCTCACCTCCCGTACAAGCTCTCCCTTTTTGGGGTCTGTCTCTGCGATTGCAGCCGTATTTTAAGAGGTATATAGCTGACATTTTGCATGCAAGATTCAACCTCTAAGCGGAGGCTACTCTCTAAGATAAGCAATGTCGGTCAAAAACTACTTCCACCTTCCATTCAAACTCTACCTTTTTTGGGGTGTCCGCCTAATTGCCCCCGCGATTTCAGCCGTAGGTTAAGAAATAGCGAACTGAAATTTGATATACAAGCTTTAATTCGTTGCAATATGAGCAATATCGGACGAATACATCTCCCACATTCCATACACCACCACCCCCTTTTTGGCGGTGTCCGTCTGTATGTCCCTGTAGTTTATGAGCTTACGGGCTGAAATTTGGTATGTTCTGAAGCAGAGGTTAAGTTCTAAGATAAGCAACATCGGATTTAAACTACTCCCACATCCCAAACAAATTCCCATTTTTGGGGAGTTACAAAATTCCTAAAAATATTCTCCAACTCACCAACTCATAAACTTATCGGTAAATCAAATAAAATAGACAAAAATTATTGACAAAAAATGGATGTATGAAGCTAAACGTAACGTCCACTTCTCAACAACTCCCCCCCAAAGTTTAATAAAATATAGTTGTAGTGCAAATAACCAGTTTTATCACCATTTTTACAAATGGTAAAGGGTATCTGAGCTTCTGCACAGCCGAAGATAACCGCCTTACTAGTTTTATTTACTATTCATATTTTTTGGTGGTAGACTTCTTTGTTCGTTTATCTTTGGCAACTGTTGTTCGCTGTTGCTTTGTTTTCTTTTGCAGTGTTCTTCCAAGTTTTTTTGCGCTTACTTTGTTGTTCCTCCCTGTCGTTTATTATCGTTGCATGTTTTTTTTTGTTTTTTTTTTTGTTCATCTTTACAAATGAAGCTGTTCCCAGTGTGGTGAGGGGGCGGTGTGAGGTGCCACCTGTTTCTATATATTTTGAGTTTTTTTTCTTCTTTCATTCTATTTTAATAATTCTATTATAAACTTTGTAAATTATTAAGTATCATTATTGTTGTTTACTTGCAGGCAGACTGTTGTGAATTGTAGGCTTTTGCTGTCGTCTCTTTCTTTTATCCCGCTGATGTGAATATTACGTTTTTTTTATTATTATGTTTTGTTATATCCTTATTAGCTGAAGGAAGAGGAAACAGAGGATGTCGGTGTATTAAGTTATAAAGAATCTTTAATGTTTTATGTTTATGCTATTACAATTTAATAAGCTATAAAAAGCCATCGTTGAATCTATGGCTAGTGGTGGTGGTGAGGTTTTGTTATTTTTTTTTTTTTTTTTGGGGAAAACTGTATGGTGGCTTTAAGGCAGAAGCAAACTATTATAATTTAAAGTAAAATTACTAACATCCTATTAATATTATAAATGTGAATGTCTGTCTGTTTGTTTGTTTGTTTGTTTGTTTGTATGTTTGTTGCTCAATCACGCCTAAACGGCTGAACCGATTTCAATGAAATTTGGAAGACAGTTAGTGTACTATATGGAAATTACTATAGGCTATATATTTTGTAATTTTTTACCCTATGGGCGGAGTGGGCGTGGCAAAACTTTTTTTAGAGCTAGAGAGATAAAATTTGATACCCAAATAGTACTCGACAACACGAATATGAATATGCAGACGAAATTTAAATTTTGGACCCAATGGGCGGAGTGGGCGTGGCAAAACATGTTTTTAGAGCTAGGGAGGTAAAATTTGATATACAGATAGTACTCGGCAACACGAATATAAATATGCAGACGAAATTTTAATTTTTGACCCAATGGGCGGAGTGGGCATGGCAAAACTTTTTTAGAGCTAGAGAGATAAAATTTGATACCAAGATAGTACTCGACAACACGAATATGAATATGCAGACGATATTTTAATTGTTGACCCAATGGGCGGAGTGGGCGTGGCAAAACTTTTTTAAAGCTGGAGAGATACAATTTGATACCCAGATAGAACTCAACAACACGAATATGAATATCCAGACGAAATATTAATTTTGGAACGAATGGGCGGAGTGGGAGTGGCAAAACTTTTTTTTAGAGCTAGACAGGTAAAATTTGATACCCAGATAGTATTCGACAACACGAATATGAATATGCAGACGAAATTTAAATTTTTGACCCAATGGGCGGAGTGGGCGTGGCAAAACTTTTTTAGAGCTAGAGAGATAAAATTTGATACCAAGATAGTACTCGACAACATTGAATATGAATATGCAGACGAAATTTAAATATTTGACCCAATGGGCACAGTGGGCGTGGCAAAACTTTTTTAGAGCTAGAGAGATAAAATTTGATACCAAGATAGTACTCGACAACACGAATATGAATATCCAAACGAAATTTGAATTGTGGACCGAATGGGCGGAGTGGGAGTGGTAAAACTTTTTAAGAGCTAGAGAGATAAAATTTGATACCAAGATAGTACTCGACAACAATGAATATGAATATGCAGACGAATTTTAAATATTTGACCCAATGGGCACAGTGGGCGTGGGAAAACTTTTTTAGAGCTAGAGAGATAAAATTTGATACCAAGATAGTACTCGACAACACGAATATGAATATCCAGACGAAATTTGAATTTTGGACCGAATGGGCGAAGTGGGCGTGGTAAAACTTTTTAAGAGCTAGAAGGATAAAATTTGATACCAAGATAGTACTCGACAACAATGAATATGAATATGCAGACGAAATTTAAATATTTGACCCAATGGGCACAGTGGGCGTGGCAAAACTGTTTTAGAGCTAGAGAGATAAAATTTGATACCAAGATAGTATTCGACAACACGAATATGAATATGCAGACGAAATTTTAATTTTTGACCCAATGGGCGGAGTGGGCGTGGCAAAACTTTTTTAGAGCTAGAGATATAATCTGATACCCTGATAGTGCTCGACAACACGAATATGAATTTGCAGACGAAATTTTAATTTTGGCCCAATTATCGAAGTGAGCTCGCAAAACTTTTTTTTTTAGAGATGGGCGGATTTAACGTAGCCTATTTGTATTTTAGTCCTAGAGGGAAATTTTCTAACCAAATTTTTATTTTTAATCTGTGGGTGAAGGGCGTGGCAAAGCTGTATTTTAGCCCTAAAAATATTTGATACACATATATTACTTAAATCGAGCCTTAGTCATAGAAAAATAGAATTTGGAATTGCAGACGACAATTTTGATATTTTTATCCTAGAGACATGAAATTTGGTGTACAGATAGTACTGGATCAGCGGGCGGATGGTCATAGTGAGATATAACATATAAAACGTTGTTGATTTTACTGGTTTTGAGTTACTTGGGGTAACGAAATGTTTACCGAGGGCATAAGATCAACGCTTAAAATTATCCCATTATGAAAGCAAGCCAAACATATTATTATCGAGTTAAGGAAACGTTGCCAAAGTATGTTTGAGTGGCATACGCACAGCTTTTATAAATGTGAGCTAATTTAAATTGATATTTGTGTATTATATTAAGTTGGTTTTGTAATATTAGTCAATTATGCAATAGCGAAGCATTGCCGGGTCCGCTAGTATTAATATAAGACTGTTGCAAATTTACTTTGTAAGGATATAATAAAAAAGTTAGTTGTTAATAAAGCAAATTTAATATTAAGGGATTTTTAGTAGAAGTGTAGATATTTTAGGTAGCGTTGTCAAAAGGGATAATATCGTAATAAGGAAGCATACAAAAATATCAAATAACTTTATGACATAGCAATTTGAATTTGAATACTTAAAGGAGTATAACGTCATATAAATTTATCAATCTATAAATCAAAACATACAGAAATTTCAGTTAGGTGGATTGGACTCAAAATTCCTTGAGTATATTGCATTCAGAGTATACTAAATAAAAATCTCATTAAGCATCTTGGGTTTTCTATTCCTTTCCTCCTGTTAGTGATTTTTGTAATAAGTTAAAATAAATCAAATGAAATTTCTTAGCGCATTCAATTGCCTTTTTAAACGCTTATAAACCATTTCTCAAAGAGCATATCATCCACCAAATATTGAGGCTATCAAAATCAGTAATGGGAAAAGGGTCCATTGAGACACTGGATGAATCATACAGAGAAACCCAATTCATAAGCTACGCGTTAAGTAAGAGACCAACGCTTTAAACCATAATTAGAAGAACAAAAAAACCATAATTTAATTATATTATTCTTAAAAATAATTACTATTCTACACCAGAGACCCATGTTATATGAGACAAGTAAGCATTAAAATGAATTTGATAACATAATTAAGTTACTGAGAAAAATTGCAAATTCACAAGAAAAACCATAAAATGCGTTGAAGTTGTGTAATGCGGGGAGATGGTGTAATGGGAATTATGACATCGTATACAAATGCGACAAACTACCCAGTCGGTTAGCTATGTACCCAAGTCGTATTTTTATAAATTGTTCTCTTGCATTTCGCTTTTGTGTGTGTGTGTGTGAGAGTGTTTAAAAAACGTGTTCTTGCATCTTTATTCTACACTTGGTAATTAGATAATTAAATTTTCTTTTTTTAACTTTTTTTGCGTTTGTCATTTCAATTAAGAGCATTTGAGAGTAGTCGTAGTGTGTGGGCGCGTTTCATTTATTTCATGGAAGAATGGAAGAATGGAGTGTAATGTATTTTTCAGAATAATTAAGTTTATTACGCGCTTTAAAATTAATTTGGTTTGTATTTTGTGTAATTGCAAAGAGGGTTCCCTAGATAGATATTTAAATGCTGTTTTAGTATTTTAAAGCATTTGTATTCATTGAAATATTAATTTAGTAATTTACTTACTTAGGTACTAAGCAGTTATGACTATGAAAGGCATGACAAATTATTGGAAAGATATTTATGTAAACTTATGTCGCAGCGGACTATTTGGATAATGTCAAAACAATTCAATATATCTGAGCATATGAGTATCTTATATGGTGGTAGCCAAAGGGTGTTTAACGGTACCAAGTAAGATAGGGGTAACGGTGTCTTATTAATCTTAAATGAAGGTAAACTCGGACTCATAGTTTTCACCTATAAATACAAATTATTAAAAGTAAAATATTTTGAACTTTTTGTGAAGTTTATTTAATGAACTAATATTTTATAGTTTCTCCCGAAAATAACTTATTTGTGTTGTGACACCATTTGAAGCAGCTCAACGTTTCTGATTTTTATTCGTTAGTCAACATTCAATAGATGTGCAAAATTTTACTTAATTCAGTGTACTTGCAAAAAAGATATGTATAAAAAACCACACAATTCGGTCATTTGAGCGGGAAGTACCATACCATATTCATAATTCTGTGTACTAACTCGATTTTTCTTGCCCATCATCCAGCCAGGTCTTAAAAAGTCCTGAAACGAATTTAGACTTAAGATACTAGGGTTCAAATCGTCCCCTCCATTGTGTTACACTTTTCTCGTATAAAATGTTATAAACCGTGTAAAATTATATATACCTATGGATGAGGGTACAATGATGCAAAAGTTTACAAAGATCTAGAAAGGTAATTATCTTTGGCTATGACGAAGCTCAAATACCCTTAACCTTTTGTAAAAATGCCGGTAAAACACAACCATATTTTTTAAACTTTTTACCGCAAAAAAATGAAAGTTCGTATGAGATGTGTGCGTTACTCTTAGCCGATCAAATCTATTTTATCTCAGTAACTTTCTATTACTAATAAAATGTCAAATACTGATTTTGAAATTTTGTTATTTTGTTGTTATGTTATGAAATTTTAACCGCCCCCAAAAAGGGGAGGTTGGTATGAGAGGAGGGAGCAATTTTCAGTTCGTTAGCTGTTAAATAACGGTTATAATCGCAAGGATAGACAGACACACACCCCCAGAAAGGGGGAGTTTGTATGGAAAGTGGGAGCAGTTTTTGTCCGATATTGCTCAATTCAGAACATAACCCTCGGTTTCATAATAGAAGCTTGCATAACGAATTTCAGCTACATAGCTCCTTTAAACGGCTGTAATCGATAGTCTCCTACAAAAGGGCAGTTTGAATGAGAGGTGGCAATAGTTTTTGACCGATCTTGCTCATCTTTGACCCAAACCTCCTCTTAGAGAAAAGAAGGTGTCATATTAAATTTCAGCCTAAAAGTTCATACACTACGTCTGTAATCGAGGAGACATACAGACGGACACCCCCAAAAGAGGATGTTTGTATGTGAGCTGGAAGTAGATTTTGTGTTATCTTGCTTATTTTAGATCTAAACCTCCGCTTAAAGGAAAGATGCTTATAAACAAAATTTCAGCTCGATACCTCAAACTACGACTGTGACCGCAGGGATAGAACCCAACTCGACCTCCGCTTGCTTACAAAGGTTTAGCCTGATAATTCTTAAACTACGGGTGTTAACGCAGGGACGGACCCCAAAAATAGGGAGTTTTGTATTACAGGTGGGAGTAGTTTTTGTCTGATTTTCCTCATCTTAGAACATCTCCGCTTGGGGGATAGAACCTTGCGTACCAAATTTCAGATAGATGGTTCTTAAACTGCGGATAGTAAGAACAGACAGGCACCCCCAAAAAGAGGGATTTTGTATGAGAGGTGGTAGTATTTTTTAACGATATTGTTCATCTTAAAATTCATTTTAAACTTCAACTCATAATCTCTTAAGCTACGACTGTAATCGTGGGCACAGACGGACATCCTTAAATCGACTTAGAGTTCGACGCTGTTCCTTTATATATATTGTCATACCTACCACGCCTCCTAATAGGCGTTACAAATGGAAAACAAAATTAATACAAATATAATATAAGAATATCACAAATTCACGGTTACACAGGAAACGAACGATTTCGTCCGAAATTCCTGTGTCCTTCTGTGAGTGCTCGTGCGAACAACATGCTTCAATGGAACCACATGTACGTAAATACATATAGTTAAGGATTTCAAGTTAGTTCGTAAATTCAAAATTCGTAAGCAATGTAACTGCAGCTTTACAAGTTTTTATATTTTCTTAGGTCGTATTCTAGACTTGAAAATGGGTATACTAGCCACGGTCTCACTGGTCTCAGGCATTCAATTTACTATTCTCCAAAGAAAAATACTTTTGTATCATTATCTTCGAGTTGGTGCACGAACCGAAAAGTGGGCTGTATTATTGTTATGAATTTGTCCTATTATAACGGGTCATTATGTTCTAGCCCTCTTAAAATGAATCGTATTTTCTTAATTGGGGACGACCTTGGCATAATGGATAGAAGACGCGACTGTCGTCATGGGAATCAGTATTCGATTTCTCGTTCAGTCGTCTACATTGCTTTCAACGACGGCCACTAAGTTGTGTGGGCTTTAAAATAAAGCGGGAGGCCATCCAATACATCATTCATAGGGTGTAAAGAGAAATTAAGAAATTTTTTTATTACCGATCATTACTTTTCTTTTGTAAACGTTTCTTTGTGATTTTTGTAGAAAATTGTATAAATGTTATTTCTATTTTAGGACATTTATAAAATTTTAAGAAAATAAAAGTGCGACACAGATGACTTTATCTAGCAAAATAAAATTTAATAAATGATTCCAAACATCTATAACAGTAACTTTTACAAAGATTTAAATTTATATACCTACGACAGATATGTGGCCATATTACCAATTTCAATGGTTTTAATCAACGGTCTATTTAAACCTACAAAGTATGACTGCAGCATCAGCAAATTGTTCAATCCTTACTCCCATATACACTGCTAAAACCACGTGGATGATTGTTATACACCCACCTCCAAATCCCTCAGTATATATAACCATATTTTCAACAACAAAAAACATTTAACTAAATTGCGACAGTTTATGCTGTGGTGCGCTTGTATGTATTTAAATTTTATTATTATTGTGTGTAAAAGTTTTCATTTTAACTTTGATTTCTTTTTTCTAAGAAAAATCAAACAAAAACGACGCACGAAAGATGCTGAAAATGTTTTACAAAAATGTTAAAGAATGGCTTTTGCAGTGAAACAAGTAACTCATTTGCATATGACTGAGAAGACACACATACAGACGTCGAGATGTTAGAGTTTTGTTCTTGTGCTGCTGCTGCTGCTAAAAGGTAACTCCAGGCAGTGATGTGTTAAGGTGTTTTCTGTAACGAAAACTTTTCAATTTTCAACAAAAAAGGAAAATACAACAAAGGCACAGAAAAGTTTTTCATATTCGTCGAGAACATATAAATAAATATGTACATACGCATTCAAACATTTACATATGTAGGTGTACGAAGCATATTTGCATACATTAGCATTTTCTTATTGTTTTCCATTGAGATGTGAGGTCGTGAAACGCACTCCTTCCCTCCCTGCTGGTGGTGGTTTATAGCAATCAAAGTAATTTATAGATGAGCAAACTTTGTGCGCTGGAAATGACATTTTATTGTTGTTCATAAAAAATCTGAAAAGTTATAATGATCCATATTTGAACTGATTTTATTTGACATATGGTGAGGATTACTGAGGGAGGGGGGTTGAAAAGAGTAATAATTTCAGAAATATATTGAGGCACGAAGTTAATTTATTTAGTAATTTTATAAAATAACAAGAAAACATTTATTTATATATTTTTTTTAAGCCGACTTATATAAAGCCTACGCATCCAGTAAGGAATACTCATCAACATTCTCGGTATAATGTTTGTGTTGATTTTTTTAGTCTTATGCATCCGAATCTAATTACTAAATGATATTTCAGTCTTGAGTGCATTGAATTGAACGGCTTTACAAGCATGCTCTTATGAGAAATCACTTCTCTCTATTGTTAATGTTGTTAAAAAGCCGACTTATTCAGTGTAACAGCATTTTGTGTTAATAATACATCACTTCATTTAGAATATGCACTCGCCACAGTATTTTTTATGACACAACGGCATTATCGTCTTTTCCTTGAGCTGAATTTAGGTCAGTAAAACTAAAAAGAGAACACAATATAACGTTAAAGTATACACTACGACTCTCGGTGCGGTAACTTTGAAGGCCTAGCAGCAGCATCGCAACAAATTCATACGAAAATATCATAAATAATATTTGTAATATATCATACCTGTCCCACTTCGTTTATGCAAGTAAAAAAAATCAATTTAATAATTTAACTTCCAAAAGCCACCACCTGTCAACCACTTCCTGGTATGATGCAATTTCCCATGTTTGTGGCATGCCGCAATGTTTACACTGTCCGGTGTATGCAGTTGACAGGACGGTTGCAAACAGACACAGAGACACACACACAACGTTATGAATTGAAATTAATTACGATTTTCAATTAAAATTGGTATGAAAACCCTCTTATGACAGATGAATATAAAATTGTAAATGATCAACTTTAATGATGTATGTATGTATATGCAAACTGTATACAGGTACGAGAGTAGCTCTGCTACTAGGATCATACGAAATCGTAGAATATGACTTTTTATTGAAAACTGTCGTTTAATTGAACTTTCACACTTTATGAAAATGAGGTAATAAATTCATGTGAAGGTTATGTTGGGGAAAAAGAAAGGCAATTTAAGCTGTCACATGTGTTATTTTTTGAACGCTATAAAACACTTTGGTTATAAAAAAATTGATGTACAGTTTTTGCACTGACGGAGTTAAGTTGTCATAAATCAATCGTATGTGGTGGAAAATGTTCATATTTGGGTGGATTTAAGTATATAAATGGCATGGGAGGAGTACTAAGTTTAGTATTTCGACTGATAATATTCTTTCTGTTATTTGTACTGGAGTTTGGTATAGTTGTCATGAAACTAAATTAACAAGGGGTTTTCTCTTCGGTCTACTGCCTTTTAATATATATAAGTAAAAGTAAGGAAAAGTATTTTTGGATTCAAACCGAAAAATCTAGTAATCGTTTGAAGTAATCAAAATTAAAGAAGTGATGTAATGGGACAATTTTATAAAGTTGACTATTAAGCCGTTTTTCAAAATTTGGCCTAAAATGTCAAACAAGGGGGGAGTTAGAGATTTAAAATGTTCTGATGAAATATTTCCCTGAAATATTTCCCTGAATATTTTAATATATGTCTTCGAAGACAATAACTATCCCACATGTATTTTTATACATGACTAGTGGGCCCGGCAATGCTTCGCTATTGCATATTAACTTGTAATATATTTCACATTTAGGTCCACAAAGTACTTTAAAACGGTACTTAAGCTCGACAATAACATAATATATTGAGTTTATTAACTTATGTAACTAATTTCAAGTAACTCCTTAACATGGAAGTTATTTCATATCATATCATATTTAGTAAATTCTAAATATGATAGGCTCTATGACGATAGTAAAAAGTTTATCATCAAAGTCATATCTATAGTTTCGACATGTAGATTAAGTTTTGTCTGTATGTAGGGAGAAAAAACACTTCTTTCACAAATCGGAAACAGAAATTCCTCTAAAGATCAAAATTCAATTTTTATTTTTATTTCTAGCAGCGGGAACCGTCTGTATACTAAGTATCTCTTTGGGCGTAAAAAACACTTTTGTCATGCCTTCTCAGCCTATTGACCGCAAATAAAAAATTTCGTTTGAAGTTTCATGCCTTTAGCCATAAAAACCTCCTTTGCCATGTCTTCTCATACGGACCAAGAATATACTCGAATACTCTCTATATACTGAACTCGTATTACCATTTTTAGAGATAATTCGGTCACCAACGTTTGGCTTAACAAAGTGATGGTCTCACGCGCTGTATGGCACGTTACACCGTCCATTTCTCCTTCAAATAATGTGCAATGACATGATAAATAAAAAAAATATTCAATTGATCGTCCACTGGCTCTAGTTCTTCTTCCAGTTGGATTTTATATGAAAGTAGACATAGATCTTTCCTCAGCATTTGCAGAGACCGAGTTGCTGAGAACGGCGTCGGTTCGATAAATTCGAGTCCCCTGTCACACTTACATCTACAGCGTCGATGGTTTCTATTAGCTGCTCAGATGGATAATTATATGCACCCTGCCTGGTGTATGGATTATTATTTGATACAGTTAAAAAGTTAAATATTGACGTGCGTGGGCAGAGCCTCGGAACTTTTTACTTATTAAGTTCCAAATTTTCTGTTCAATTAGTTCTCGTCAAAAAAAAAACGTGTTAATCGTATACCAGTATTGGAATGTACGAAGAATTCTTAGAAAATTTTACTTAGAAACTATATGTCTAAAATCAGTTCCTAGTTCGCGCTGAGAAGCATGAAGATTTCAGGTAGAGATATTTTTTTTAGCATGAGCAATTATTCAGTTACTTCAGACCTATGAGCCCCGGCTCTAATTTTTACCTACCATTTCGATGTTTGGAGACCAAGACGAAAAGAATAGTATATTTTTGATTTATTTTATTGGGATCCCGCCCAATATTCATTTCATTTCATTTAATTTATTTTTACAATCTTGTAATTAAAGCCTCTTGGCCAATATTATATAAATTACAATATGCATAAATTATTAAAAACTACTCCATGATATTCTGAAAAATTATTTTTAAAAACTTAATTTCTGTACGCCAACTCTCAGAGGCCATAATTTTTTAACCAATGCATAAATTTGTTTGTGTAATACCTCATTAATTTGTTGGGAAGTCAGTTTTACGCAGAAGGTCTCAAAAAATATATATCTGAAGTTTTCGGCTTGTGCTCATTTAAAGCTTCCTAACGCGAGCAAGGAATTTTTTTTTAGACACAACGTTTATTGGTGAAATTTTCTTAAAATTCATCGTAGATTCCGATTTTGGTTACGATTTTTGCGAATAAAAAAATTGGCCCACCTTACTGTTCATATCTCTAGGCGAACAGCAATATACTGTGGAATTTTGACAGTTATAACCGTTTGTTTTAAAAAGGGTGTGGAACAGCCCATTTCCACCCTTACTGTAATTCATACTGCAACAACAACATATGTAACAAATCTCATCTTCATACCTCTGAAAGTTCATGAGATATAGCCCTTTTGATTTTCATGTTGTATGGGCGGTGCCACGCCCCTTTATCCAATTGCAACCAAATATAGCCTGGGACTATCAACAGGTCAATAGAACCACTTGGTAAAATTTTCGTATCAATCGGTCTATTAGAAAAGCCGTTAGAGTGATTTTTTAAAAGAGGGTGTGGCACCGCCCACTTTCTCCCTGGCTGTAATTTTAACTGTACGAACAACACATATACCAAATCTCATCTTCATACCTCTGATAGTTCATAAGATATAGCCCTATCGATTTTCAAGTTGTATGGGCGGTGCCACGCCCCTTTATCTAATTACAACTAAATGTAGTCAGGAACTATCTACAGGTCAACAGTACCTCATGGTAAAATTTTTGTATCAATCGATCTATAAGAAAAGCCGTTAGAGCGATTTTTGAAAAGGGGGCGTGGCACCGCCCACTTCCATCCTGGCTGTAATTTATACTGCTCCAACAATATATATACCAAATCTCATCTTCATACCTCTGATAGTTCATGAAATATAGCCTTTTTAATTTTCAAGTTGTATGGGCGGTGCCACGCCTCTTTATCCAATTACAACCAAATGTAGTCAGGAACTATCTACAGGTCAACAGTACCTCATGGTAAAATTTTTGTATCAATCGGTCTATTAGAAAAGCCGTCTGAGCGATATTTGAAAAAAGGGGCGTGGCGCCGCCCACTTTTTGAACAAATAAAACCTTTTAAACCATCCGGAAGCTATAGCGAACAGAACAAAAAAAAATTTTGAAAATCGGTCCATCCGTTTTTGAGTTTTAGCGAGACAACTGCACATCAATTCATTTTTATATATAAGAAGATTATTCATATTCATATTCGACTATTGACCAAAAAAATCCAGCTGGAGCAAATTGGACTTGGTTTTATGTCTTTATTACTTAACTTATTTTTCCCTTTCTTCCCGTGAATGAGGTATGGGATGCTTCTCGTGTTGTTGTGAATTAACACGCTTTCTATTACTTGTTTATCGACGAATGCGAACTTCTATGTTTGAAGGTCATTACTGCGAAGTTACCGTCGACAACATAAAGATCACTGGGGCCAAGATCTCCCGCATGGTAGTCGCGTGTTCTATCCACTATGCCACGGCCGGTTTTATTACTGAGGTCAAATTCTAACGTATTGGTTTGGTCCACTACCGAAAAAGTGTGTTGCAGTGTTTGCTTAAAAATTTTCTATTATTTGACTTTGGACCAAAAATATCAAATTTCAAACCAGTGTAAAAAAATATTGATATTATTACTCGATTTCTAAGTTAGGCGATTTGTACTGGAGGTACCAAAAAGGGGCATGTCCATGTATTCCATATTGAATCCTGTGACAGACATTCATGTATCGAATTTGGTTCAAAAGATTCAGTCGGAAAACCTGTCTTACAAATACCCTCATCCTCAGTAAAACATAAAATTTTCTAGTATATTAATATTATTATTATACTTCCATTTTTTTCTCCAAAACAATATCCTGCTTTAGCTTAACTTAGTACATTATTTGGGTACGATCGCGTTGGTTATAAAAATAATAATCGATTTCTATAGTGGGCGATACCAGTTGGGTAAGGAAGTAGTTTTTTTCTCCAAAATTTTATCTTGCTATAGCTTTACTAAACTCAGAATAGGGGCGCGATTGCGTTAGGTGTATTGATATTATTATTTGATTTCTTAAGTGGGCGGAATGATATATTTGTATGGGAGGTATCAGAAGAGGCGTGGCCTTGTAGCCCATTTGAAATACCGTTAGTGTGTTTTTGGGAAATATAACCCCATGTAAAGTTTTCAAACAATTGGTAATGTGTTCGAAAGTTATCGTGCGTGCTAGCTGGACAGACAGACGGACATGGATCAAAGGATTTAAAAATTCATGAGTCGAATTTGGTTCAAAGAAACCTAGAGTGACTTAGTGACTCTTTCTATGTGTTAAACATTTATATACATTATGATATATACCCTCCTACCCGTAGTGTAGAAGTCTAGTTGGCCCCTAGTACTTAAGATCTAATTCTTTTCCCGACTTTTTGGTGGGCACAATAGCTTGAGTTTACTGAACCTTATGAAAATTTACCGTTTTCGCTTCAATGGGATTTCAAATTGGCTTCTAAATGAAAGCTATAAGAGATCTTCGTTCACCGGTTTTTAAAAAATGGGAAGAAATCACTATCTGTATTCTCTTCATCGCGCGCACGAACTGAGTTAAGGATATATTAATTTTGTTTTTCCATTTGTAAAACCCCTAAACAAGGCTTGGTAGGATATAAATGATCACGTCAAATTCTAAGTCGATTTAAATATGTCCGTCTGTCTATCCGCCCCGCGATTACAGCGTAATTTAAAAGATACTGATGTGAAATTTTGAATGAGGAGGTTAGTTCTACCCCCACCTCCCATGCAAACACCCTCTATATGGGGCAGTCCTTCTGTCTGTCCCCACTAATACAACCGTAGTTTAAGAGCCATCGATCTAAACATTGTTATGCAAGCTTCTATCACTCAAGAGGAGATCAAGTTCTGAAATGAGAAAGATACAAATTCTCCATACAAACTCTTCATTTTGTTGCCTGCCTCTGCAGTAACCGACTTAGTTAAACAGCAATTAATCTTAAATTTGTTATACAAGCTCCCCTACGCCAAACGGAGGGAGAGTTCTAAGATAAGTCCGATCGGACGAAAACTACTGCCATCTGTTATACAAACTTTACCTTTCTGTGGGAGTCCTTCTGTTTGTCCACTCTAATGCAACAGTAGTTTAAGAGGCATCGATCTAAAATTTGGTATGCAAGCATCTTTTTCTCAAGCTGAGATTAAGTTCGAAGATGAACAAGATGTGACAAAAACTACTCTCCACCTTCCATAACAACTCCATCTTTTTGGGAGTGTCATTCTGTTCCTGCGATTTCAGTCTTTATTTAGAACTATCGAGCTGAAAATTGGTGTATAAACTTCTATTCTCTAAGCGAATGTTATGTTGTAAAATGAACAAAATCCGACAATAACTACTCTCAACTCCGTTACAAAACTCAGATTTTTTGGGGTTAGAAAATGCATAACAATATCCTCATGTCATATACAAAATTTATGCTCAGTATTTGAAATTTTTAAAAAATTATTGGCAAAAAATAGATGTGAGAGGCTAAAAATAGTGCCCAACTTTTCACATTATCTCCAAAATCAAACGCAGAATCCCAAACACCCAAATAAACATCCACAAAAAAATCCCCAATTTCTGCGTGAAAACCATTCAAATTATGTTTATAATCGCAGCGATTTGTTGTTATATAATTCAGCCTAAAGCAAACGCAATTTTTATCTTTTGAGCTTTTTATGATCGATAAGATCGTAAATTTATTAAGTTTGGTGATATTTTCATTTTTTATACCCATGACTTAATTCCTTTTGCTGCTACCTCATGTGCGCTGCTACCTCCAATCACACATAGATTATTATCATATACAAATAGTATGCAATTAAGTAATATTTCTTTAGCACCTTTCTTAAATGCATTTAGTTTTCGTTATGAAATAATTTTCAAATTTTACATTTGCTTTAAGCTTCTTACGAATCAATTGCAAAACTTTTCCATAATCCTCTTAGTATTATTTTCAACTAGAATTCTGCTTACACTTCATAAAATCGAAAACCAATAAACTATGTAATTTCTGTTACAATTATCATCAAGGTATTTGTAAAATGGTAGAAAATTTTAAGAGACGACAAACAAAGCAATAGATAAATACAGCTGTAAGCCACTCATTTTTATGTTAGTTGTTGTAGAACTCTGACGCCGCCGCCTTTACTGCATTGCAATGCAAACATAACCATTACGTAAAATCATTTAGTTTCCTTTGGAGGAAATAGGAAATCAATAATGTTTAAAAGTTTCTTTTGTTAAAGGTATTTTGTTAGCTAAAAATTACTTCTTTTGTAAAAGATTGAGAAGATTGTTCTCGACTACATCATAATGAACCATTGAGTGAAAGACTTAGCAATTATATAAGTGCAGTAAGAGATTTTCCGAAATGACGATATACAATTAAATGTTATTCAATTTCGCAGGAAATGAGTTTGTTGTGCACAAATATAAATGAAAGGGTTTAGTTGCTATGTTAATATATATATTTATAATTTCTGTAGAGTGCACTTTGGAGTAAGTGAACTGGAAAGTAGATTTATGATTTCATTTGCAAATATATCAAAGAAAACAACTGTAATAAAAGCAACATCATTAATTTAATATCATTTCAAATAATATTAACCAAATTTTTTCCAAACATTTTTTAAAGAACAGAATATGTATGTGTCGAATTGGGTCACATGTAAAAAGGCGACTTTTACAATCTGTGTGTAGGTCCTTGCATCTGTGGAAAATATAATTCATATGGCTGGTACAGCTTACTAGTACATGCTGATAACATAAGGTGTTTCGTACACAGAAAAAAATTACGACGAACAAGTTGTTATATTGAATACCATTTCGTCAATACAATTAAATATTTAATTAAAAAGGCGCCAACAACCAAAATTGTAAATACAATAAACAGTTTTGTTATAGTTACAATTTGTATATTTTAGTTAAATTTAAAAAGTGGTTGAAAATTTGTCAATATGACAATTTACAAACATGTTCAAATGGAAAAGTTGTTATAAACTTAACAACAGTTGTATTTTTTTTTCTGTGAAGCTGGTTTATAAGCTATATGTTTTTTGTACACATTGTTTTCTTTCTCATCCACTCGATTCGGCCTCACTGTATTCTATGAAATCCATTTGTTCTAAAAACAAAACGATTTTGGTAGAATGCGTTAGCAAACTTTTTCGATCGACAGAAATCTTAAGCCTTTGCTTTATGTCCACTAACAAAGACCAACTAATAGTTTGCAATATTTGGTCATTTTATTAAAATTCTTCTTTTGCTTCTGCTAACACAATACACGTTCTTTTTGGGCGACTTTCTTCTCTCTTATAAGGCTTAAGTTTTCTTACAACTAGCAACTTTAGTTTCACAAAGTTTCTTATACGACAACTACTTTTGTTTCGAATTGTAACTGGGCAAAGTTGTCGTTTTCAATTACGTTGGCTGCAAAAAAAAACTAAGGCCATTAGCAAATAACTTACAGAGAAAATTGCACAAAAAACTGAAAACACTCACATACATTTAGTTACATTCAATTACTTTGTTATGGCTTAATGGGTGAAAGAAATGTGTGTGTGTATGTGTGTGTGTGTGTGTTTTATCTTTTGCAGTGGTAAGTAAATTTTTATTTGATAGGTGAAAAAGTTATAGGTATTTGGTTCACTAATAATGTTATTGAAATGGTTTCTGCTAGTAGTGTAAAGTTTTATGAATCGTATTTAAAATAAATTACAAAAAAAACTAAAAAAAAATAAACAGTAATCTTAATAGAGGAAGGGAGATTTGATCATTCTGATCATTGTTAACTTTGAAGTAACCAGAGCCGCTCTGCGGAGGACCTAAAGCCACATACAACGTCCGATAGATCAACTGTACTCTGAGCAGTGCCACTGCACATTCGTTCAGGAGGAGCAAATGTGAGGAGGTACAATGCTAAGCATGCTTAATGGCATGATACTGCCGTAGCGTCTTAGGGATTGTAACTGAAGTTAATGTAGATCAACGCAATGGCTCTCTTAGTGGTGTTGTTCGCCCCACGAAAGTAGGACCATTAGCTACCAGTATATTAGCTAACCAGTATAAGAAGACAAAGACAAGAACCCACAGAAATGTTGCTATTCACCGCAAACGTTATAAGGACCATGATATAAGGATAAGCACCTAAATGGGACCGGCCGTGGCATGATTGTTAGAACATGCTACTACCATGCGGGAGATGCCAGGTTGAATTGCTGCCTCCAGTCATATAAAAAATAAATTTTTCTTTCATTGTCGGCCCCCTCGATGTTGTCGTCAGCAACTTCGCAGTATAATTGTCAAGTCAATCGACATGTCTAGTAGAAGCTTCTCAAACAGTGGCTTTCACATTCGTGGATAAACAAGTAGGTGCCATTAGTTGTGAATCTAAAAATAGAAAGCGAGTTGATTCACAACAACGCGAGAAGCTATCCCATACCTCATTCATGGGGCCTATAGGGAAATTAAGTTAAGATACGACAGAAAGTATTATATGCTATGGCCTAGTTTGGTATCCCCATAAAGCTAATACGACTTTGCGGGATGAAACTAACTGACATGAAGTCTTCAGTGAATTTTCAACCAAGCTAGGCTTTATTCAAGGCGATAGTCTGTCGTGCGATCTCTTTAGCATCATAATGAAGATGATCATGCAGAAGGCTGCAGGAAACACAACTGGTATCATCTTAATTAAAAGTTACATGCCGCCAGCTTATGCCGATGATATAGATATCAATAGACCGAGGACTGCGTGATGTTACTGCGACCTTTTCAAGCATTAGGAAGCAGTCGGAAAAAGTTGTCCTAGAGACATAACCAATTTATTTGTTTTAGCGAACAAAGAATCAAGTCGTTTGGGACGATGCGTGAACGTTGACAACTGTAACATTGAAGTGGTATAATTTTTTCAACCTTGACTCCGCCGTAAACAAATAATAAAGTTATCCTGGAAATCAAGAGACAAGAATTGATCGCAAACCGCTGCTACTATGCGCTAAGCAAGAGATTTAAGAACAAAGCTTTTCTCAACGAACAAGGATCCAACTCTACCAGTCACTGTTCCTGCCTGTTTTGCTCTACAGCGCAGAATCCTTAGTAATAACACAAGCGGATCAATCTATTCAGGGAGTCTTCGAGAGAAAGATACTTCGCAAAATATTTGGACCCATTATCGTTAACGGTGAGTACCGTCGTCGAATGAGCTATAAGCTGTACAACGTTATCGACTTAGCGCGTTTAAATAGACCGAATGCCCTGACTTGGACAAGTTGTACGAATACATGGTAATGCTGCAGCTCGAAAAACCTTTGGCAATAAACTCGATGGGCGGCGCAGGAGGACGAATCCGGTTAAAGAATTGTTGTCTAAGTTTGGTGCGACGAACTATCTACGGTGCGCAAAAGACCGAAGCACTTGGATTTATTTTCTACGTGCAGCTATTAATGGATGAATTTCTGTTGCTGCTGCCAAACAAGAGGAAGAAGGAGACATAATCTAAGGACAAATATTAAAAAAGTTTTTGAACTCTAAAATTTTGCCAATAAATTTAAAAAAAAAACTTTGGCATGTGTGATATATTTTAAACTATTTCTGTAATCGAAAGAAAATGTCGTATCAAAAAAATATAGTGACAATACTAATGGCGAAAATTATTTCCATTTTGTTGCAAAGTGTTTTTTTCTGTTCCAAAATGACAAAAGTTGATATGTCCAGTTTCCATAATTTTAGAGGATTCCTATATAAAGTTTGGAAATCTCATAAATACTTAAGGACATAAAAGCTTTTTATTCAGTAATTAAATAGAGATCCACTTTTCCGAGACATGTCATCCCTTGCTAACTTGTTTCAAAAATCCTAAAGGTCCTAAGAACAAAAAAGCAAAATTTCTTAGAAAAAAACCGACATATCAACTTTTGTTATAACGATTGAGATTTAAGTGTTCACTTCACATTTACTATTCTAGCAATATTTACTCAGAATGACGACATTCATTCATTGATTAAAAGATGGTTATTTTTATTCTTTCTCCAAGCTGATACGGATAGATAAACAGTTGCGTATTTGCGCAATTATCCTATTATTTTGCACATACTTTATGTATTTCAATTCGTTTGCAAACGAACTTCGTTTGTAAAATTATCGACATCAAAAAGACACCAGATATTGATAAAATTTATTAAATGTTGCTTATCTGTTTTTGCCCATGCTATAATTTGTGCAATACATATATACTGAACACATTTTGTTGTTGTCTATAGCTTTGCTAATTTTCTAAATGTTAAATTGTTTGCCATTGCTAATTCAACTAAGTGAACTTTTACTTTTTATCTCTCATGCATTTTGATTAACTATATCTATAACAACCTATAATTAGCTTCATTGCTATTATTTTTGCCTCCACTACACAAATACTTTGTCATACAATATTCACACATTTAGATGACCTTCAATTCATTGATTAAATACAATTTCTTCTTCTTTTGCCCTCCAAATTGCTGCCGATAGACCAACAGTTATATACTGGCAAAATTATACTTTTTTGTCGTTCACTTCATTTATTTCAATCCGTTCCATTTATTCAATCTATGAAGGACTTACAAATTTTTGAATTCACTATTGTTGTTGTTACATTTTAAAGCTTTTTCTTCATTCAATTAGCTTTAGCCATAATATGGTCTACCCGTCGTTTCGTCGTCCATCCATACCAATACTATTACACAATCTCAATTCTCAATGAAAGAAGAAGTTTGTAGATTGGTTTGTGGGTTGTTGTTGTTGCTTTTGCTGAGTATTTGGTGTGTCTTTGTTGTCAAGACCCAAACTTTTATACAATTTCGTAAGTTTTGTATTTAACGGCGTGGTTGGTATGATCTGCTGGGGTAAAATTTAACATTGTTCGTATGCTGATCAAAAAAAATGCTGAAATGGACAACCCCTACGATAAAGATTATCCAAAGACAATTTGTGAACATCAAATTATTTTGGGATGTGTTAGTCAAACTTATCCTTGTACGATGAAGAATGTCGCATAGCATCTGAGGAACTGGATGCTACTTACAGCGCAACGCTACAGCCAATTATAACCCGTGCTGTTTGGAAACGGCACAAGGAGACAGTAAAACAGGCGAGACATCTATTTAAGCGAAAAAACGTCAGATGAAGGAACGGGAGAACGAGGATAAAGAGCGATACAGAGATAGAGTGAGGACTGAAAATTGTACCTTCTGTAAGGACAAGGATGTCAATCTGGTTACATATACGCAGAGTGTGCTGCATATGTGGAGAGAACAATTCCTGCAACTGCTGGTTCCGGAAGGCAGCGCACGTGGAGGTATCAATGTGCCGACGGACTTCCGGCAGAGTTCTTCAAGTCCGGTGGCTAGGACCTGATAGCGAGCATGCACCAGCTCATATGCACGGTTTGGCTTAACGAGTGCATGCCCGATGATTGGAATCCAAGCGTATTATGCTCTGTGCTGAAAAAAGGTGATCCAAGTGTGTACCCCAACTACCGTGGGATCATCTTTTTATCCATGGCATATAAGGTCCTGTCGAGTGTGCTATGTGATAGACTAAAGCCAGTGTTATCCAACCTGATCGGGCCTTATCAGTGTGGCTTTAGACCTGGTAAATTAACAACTGACCAGATATTCACATTTTGGCAAATCCTGGAAAAGACCCATGAAAAACAGAACGAGACGTACTATCTTTTCGTCGATAATAAAGCTGAGTTTGGTATTCCGACGAAGCTGATACGCCTTTGCGGAATGACAGAAAGTCTTCAGTAAAGATTGGCAAGGACTCTACCGAGCCATTCTATACCAAACGAGTCCTAAAACAAAGCGACGGCGTATTGTGTGACCTCTTCAGCATAGTGATGGAGATGATAATGTGTAAAGCTGCAGTAAACACGAGTGGCATGATATTTAACAAAGGCCGAATGCTACTTGTGTACGCTGATGACGTATACATCACTGGTAGAAAACTGCGGGATGTGACTGCAGCCTTCTTAAGTTTACAAAAGGAATTAGCGAAAATGGGTCTAATGGTGAACGAGGACAAAGCAAAGTTATTAGTTTCAACGAACAACGAATCTTACTGTTTGGGAAACTGCGGGAATGTTGATAACTATAATTTCAATGTGGTAGATAATTTTATCTACCAAAACAACCAATGTCAGTCTCGAAGTCCGGAAAAGAATCCTGCTTGCAAATAAATTCTACTATGGACTAAGCAAGCGATTTAATGACAAAAATCCAGCTATACCAGATACTGGTGCTACCTGTCTAGATGTATGGTTCAGAATCCTGGGTTATGAAATAAGCTGATGAATCGGTACTGGCAGTATTCGAGAGAAAAATACTCCGTAAAATATATTGGCCCATCATCTTTAAGAGAGTATCGGCATCGTATGAATCATGAGGTATACGAGCTGTACACTGACATTGACGTGGTCAGACGCATTAAGGTGCAGCGGTTGCGTTGGCTAGTTCATGCTGCACGAATGGTCGAAATACTCCTGCTCGAAAAGTCTTCGACAATGAACTCGATGGACGGCGCAGAAGAGGACAACCAAAACTACGTTGGAAAGACCAGGTTATTGAGAACCTTACAGAACTTAGTGTGACTAACTGAAGAAGAGGCGCAGAAGATCGAAGCGCTTATAATATTTTTCGTGCTGTATATACTCCAATAGGATTTGCAAGGAAGTGCCAGCTAAGGAAGTGAGTACTATGAATACCTCTATAAATTACGGATAAAAAATTTGGTGTTCTGAAATTGTTTTCAATTAATTTTTTTTTTGTATGGGGACCAACCCATGCCTAAGGACAATTTGGAAATCGAATCATAAAAATATTATATGAAAACTTATTTGATGGCTAAAAAGTATTCTAAGTTCATTTACTCACTATATGTGTAGATTATTTAGACAATTTGGAACTTACCTAGAAATAAAAGAAAATTAAACAAATTAGTTAGTTATGGGCCATTTGGCAAAATAGTTTAGTTCAATTTTAAAATCAATTTAAATTTTCAGTATAGTAGTAAATTAGTTGTAGGAACACTAAATTTCAAATCAGTTCGCTTAAACCATTCACTTCAAAAACCCTTCCCTCGTTATCAATACATGGGTAAGTGTGATTGCTGGATTTGCTTCGTTGCATATAGATTTTTTTGTTTGCCTTGTGCTATTTTAACGTTTTTGCCTTGATTAAGTTTAACACTTCTCTCACTCTCGCTAACTACGAAAACTATAACTACTACAACAATAACAACAACGACAACTGGCTAAAAACTTAACAACACTTTTTGCAGCAACTGCAACTACTGGCAAACGGTCTACCTCTGCTATCATTAGAACAAGCAACTACCTCGAACTACTTGTTCGAGTTATATGGCAACAGAGCAGCAGCAGCAACAACAGCAGCATTGTATTTTGAGAAATAATGAAAAGTACACGCTAAAGTACTTTGGCATTTTGTTTGGTTTTGTATTCAATTGAGCGTGAGTGGCATTTGAAATTAAATTCAGTTAGCACGAAAAAAAAGAGCGAGCAAAGGAAAACTTGACCAAAAACAAAAGAAGGACTTCAAACAAGTTTGCATATACTCTACGAATGAATAGCATAGATGAGTTGGAACGACTAAACTATGTTGTACACATTGCTGTATTTTGTATGCATTTTATTTTCATTTCATTTATGATCTTCTAATGGCATTGCACGGGCCACTACTGCATATGTGTTGAATAGTGCTGTGGCGATTTTAGGTCAAAAGGATGTTTTGAATACGATACTAGATTTAATATGACTCAGTAGAGATTTCGCAGATGTTGTTTAAATAGCTAGTTTATTGTTTGAAAAAAAAAAATATCGTTGTCATACAGAGCTCTGTTCTTTGAACCAATTAGTACGCTAGTCTGTTGGCTGTTACTCAATATCTAAGCCCCATTGCTCTAAGTAATGTCACAACATTTCTAGTGAAAGTTCTACTTACTTAAACTCAAAATAAAGTATACCTTAAATATTTGTAGTATATAATGACCTCTACCCTTTCAATTGCTTCCATAAATTACACAGTGCAACATTTTTCAGCTCATTGATTTGGGACTCAATTCTGAAAACTGCTAGTGAAAGTAGCCCCAAAAAGAACAGGTTCTGCATTATTCATCTTGTCAAGTTACATTTCATTAAAATTAAATATCGATTTGAAGTTAATAAGTATCGTTTTAGGCCCTGTTGTATGAAAAACTCGAGAACCACTAGTCCAATTTAGATGAAACAAATTCAAAAAAAATTAAGAATTACAATTCCTATAAACTGCCCATATAATGTTTCCCTACATAAGCAACAGTTTCACTTTTCCATTCATCAAATGATCTTGAACTGGGTTTATTTTGTAGCAGTTACAATAAAGCTCTTGTACTCCGTGGAGTATGATTTGCGTGGAATATTACTTATGATAATCATACGCCACCATATAACAAAATAAAAAAAGCCTAAAACGTTACAAATTCCCCTATACGATACTAACTTCAAATCGATATTAAATTATTATGGCATGTAACATGACAAAACGAATGATGCACAAATTCATCATTTTGGGGCTACTTTCACTTGCAGTTCTCAGAATTAAGTACCAAAATCATGTGCTGTACTGTGTTTTACAATTGACTGCCCTACATATCGATAGCCCTACAATTGATTTCATGTATAAGATATCACGGTACGCAAAGGCTTATGTTTTGGACAGCTACATTATTCTTACAGCACATTTGTTAGCTCTCAAATCTCCAAAGCACTTCAAAAGATTAATGCGTTGCCATCAAAAAGTAGACAAACGCACATCAAGCAAAAAAATCCATATTTATGTTTACGTAAAAAAGTGCTTTGAAAACATCCCAGTTTTAACAAAGTAAAACCACAACAGAATGCTTGATGTCTTACAAAGTTTATAGCATTATCATATTTGAAATCTCAATCATGCAAAAAACACACACACAAAAGTAAATTTGCCATCAAACTACAATCTTAAACATACGACAAGCAAACGCAATTGCTAATACCAGATGATGCAAACGAATTACGAAGCTATCAGAAAAATGCGATAAAGTCCATTAAGAATGAAACCAACAATCCAGCAAAATCCTTCGAACAACATATGACATATGGTGGAGGGGGAGGGGACAATGCATGTATACATGAAGAAGATGAGTTCGATGGCTCATCTCTAGGACCGGGCTAAATATTCATCTGATAACGATAGAGGGAATGATGGCCACATGCCACAAGACACACAGTGACACATTCGTCAAGCTTTCGGGGATCTGGGATTTTGATTAATGTTCTGCTGTTGGCAACTACTGCTGTTGTCATTTGAAGTTGATGGCCGGTCAGTGAGTCCAGGCGTATTCTTGCTCGTTGTTTTGTTTCTCATCTGGATCTATTACATTTACATCTCCTGCAGTTTGTCCATTTACGTTTAATGGCATTTTTTGTGATTTTCTAGTTTACTTACATCTTTCTCTATCTCTCTCTCTATCGCTATGGTATGTAAATAAAAACAGAAATAAAAACAAATAATGGAATATGTAATGAATTTTTCTTCAGCAGACACACACAAAGGTATAATTTGTACCGTAGATATTGTTGTAGTTTATGCGAAAATGTTTTTGGTACATTTTAACATTGTCTTTTACAGCAATTGCTGTAGCAGTCTTTTCCTCTCTCTCTCTCTCTCTCTCTCTCTCTCTGTTTATATCTCTTTCACTCTGCCTCATTTTGTAGTTGCACATAACTTTGGTTTGGCTGTAATCCAACCAAAAAGGATGTCAGGACGAAAGAAGCTTGGGAGAGTCAAAATAAATTGCTAACAATTTATGAATATGTCAAGGATATAAGACAAGATTATGTGGCAGTACTAAGATATAGTGTGGACTATTTGTTGATGCAACTGCAAGAGCAATGGCAGAGTGTGTGCATAAAGATTATTATAGAGTAACCATAGTTTGGGTAATTAAAGTAAAAACTTGTGAAGAAAAAGGAATTAGGAAGGAAACTAGAAATTGTTGTTAATAACATGAACTTGATTGTTTGGTGAAATAACACGAACTTAAAGTCAAGGTAGATTGCTAGTTAAATAGCGCTTACAAGGTTGCCTGAAGGGACAAGGTAGCCATCTTAATTTATCATTACATCGATAGCGGGGCCTACAGATTAATGACTTCTCTGAGAGTCAACTTGTTTGAAAGAATTTTAACGAGGCGACTGACGACTTACTCAGAAGTTGCTGTAGACAACATCAAGGGCCCGCAAATTGAAGACTGTGTGACAGGGCTCGAACGTAGTTCAACCGCATAATACTTACTTACTTACTTACTTAGCTGGCACTTCATTGCAATAAAATTAAATTATATACCGCACGTAGAAAAATATTATAAGCGCTTCGTTCTTCTGAGCTTTTTTTCCAGTTACTCAGACCATGTTCTGTAAGGTTGTCAGTAACCTGGTCTATTCAACGGAGGCTTAGTCGCTCACTTCTGCGCCATTCATCGAGTTCATTGTCGAAGAGTTTTTGAGCTGTAGCAACCGCTACACCTTCATGCGTCTGACCACGTTAATGTCAGTGTACAGCTCGTATAGCTCATGATTCATACGACGCCGATACTCTCCGTTAATGATGATGGGCCTATATATTTAAGGGGGTATTTTTCTCTCGAATACTGCCAAAGAAAAGATTCTCCGGAAACATTATTTGGTTTGTTGATGGCGGAGCCTAGGTAGATAAAATTATCTACCACCTCGAAATTATAGTTGTCAACGTCCACGCATTTTCCCAAAACGAGTATTGTCTTTGTTCGTTGAAACTAATAACTTCGTTTCGTCCTCGTTCACCATCGTTCATAAGACCCATTTTCGCTGATTCCTTCTATATACCTGAGAAGGCTGAAATCACATCCCGCAGTTTTCGACCGATGATGTCTACGTCATCAGCGTACACGAGTAGCATGTGACTTTTGTTTAATATCGTGCCACGATCGTGTCACACGATAGACTGTCGACTTGTTTTAGGTCTCGTCAGGTATAGAATAGTTCCGTAGGGTCCTTGTCAATCTTCACTGAAAACTTCGTGTCAGTCAGCGTCATTCCACAAAGGCGTTTCAGCTGGAATAACAGTAATTTCTGCCGTATCGGGCTGTCGAAGGCAGCTTTATAGTCGAAGAAATGATAGTACGTGTCGATCTGTTTCTCTTCGGTCTGTTGTTGATTTACCAGGTCTAAAGCCACACTGATAAGGCCCGGTTTTATAATACTGGCTTTAGCCTTTCACATAGGACACTCGACAGGACCATATATGCAATGGGTAAAAGGCTAATCCCGCGGTAGTTGGAGCACACACTTGGATCACCTTTTTTCAGCATAGGACATAAACCGTGCGTAGGAGCTGGTGCATGCTCGTAATCAGCACTCGTTCAGCCAAACCGTGCGTAGAAGCTGATGCATGCTCGTAATCAGCTCCTCGTCACCGGACCTGAAGAGCTCTGCCAGAAGTCCGTCGGCACCGATTACTTAATAATTTCTCAGGAGCGATGCTGCTCTTTTTACATCGGCTGGACATTCTTTATCGTACCGGGATTCGTCTGAGTACCGTTTTTCAGATCCTAGCACAGTTGTTGCGGCGGTTGCCATGGTTGCTAATATTAACACCACGGATCACACGCACATCCATGACACTAGATGCATGCCTGCCATCAATTACCACATGATCATTTTCATTTTTGTTGTTTTGATCGGGAGATAGCCAAGTTATCTTGTGGATATCTTTGTGCTGGAATCTGGTTTCACTCACTACCATGTTCCTTCCCGCTGCGAAGCTAACCAGCCTAAATTCGTTGTCTGACGTCTCGGTATGCAGGCTATATTTACCGATCGATGGACCAAGAACATCTTCCCTTCTTATTTTTGCATTTAAGTCCCCCAGAAAAATGTCGTGGCCAGGATGGCGGTCGTATGCTTCATTTAGGCGCTCGTAAAATGCATCTTTGCTCTCACCGCCGGAGCATGAGCACAAATCAGCGTGATCACGGCTATTCGATCACTAAGAGGCTTGAATCGCGAGACGAGATATCTGAGTCTCTCACCAACTACAAATCCACATCCAAATTTGTGCTTTTCGGCATGGCAGCTGTAATAGATGTCGCAATTTTTACCTCTCGAGCATCCTTGTCCTGTTCATCTCATCTCCTGGATAACGGCGATGTCAGACTTATATTTTTTGAGGACATCTGTCAGTCGCATAGTAGCATCTTCTCTATAAAGAGTTCCGACGTTCCAGGTGTATATCCTTAAATCATGGTCCTTATTACTTTTGCGTTGGTCGTCAACATTAGGGGGATTCCATTTGTTACTCTTTCTTTCTCGCATAATAGTGATGGATAATAAACATCATGTTACTGTCGACCCTTCTCGATCATTCAACTGCAAGGCAGTGAAAAAACGAAGTGACCCTTTTATTTGTTCAAAAATAACAGTCTGACACAAAATAAAAGTAACAATTTTTATGTATAACAGTCATTTGGTAGAAATGAGTTTTTCAATGATTAAGTTTTTCTGTGTTCTTGATTATGAAGTCCTTTAAGATTATTTCTATTGGTAATTATTTATTATAGCCAATAATTTTTTATTTGCGAGTAGTTAAATATATTATGTTACAGCTGGAAAGGCATATAACGTTAATTAGACATTAACCACAGTATCTCGTCAACGGCCTTTGTTGAGACTTCTCCACCATCATCACAAACCTTTAGCGATCGAAGTTAGTCAATGCAATTGAATGGGTTAGAATATGAGGGGATGCAAGTGACAAAAAGTTACTTTTGAGATGTTCGCCATCCAAGTCTTAAATTTGAGTTTCGGGTATGTCTTGAACTGTTTTTCGGCTAGATATCAGTATTGATCTTATGTCGTACTAGTCGACATAGATGGCTCCTACGAAACCAATAGCACACTTTTCTCAAAATTTTTTAATATGTCACTTGCATCCCATTGCTGCTAAAACCTTCAATTAAGAAACACTGCCCAACGGCGCGAATATAGCTCACAACAAATAAGCATAATACACTCACACAATATCATAATAAATTGAAAATAATATATAATTTAAAAATTAGTTTTTTTGAAATATTAGTTTCTTTCAAAGTTTTTTAGTTTGTTGTTGTTTCTTCCATTTTGCACATTCACCAGCATCTCCTAAAAATCTTTGCCAATTGAAATTCACCAGCCGTATGAGTGACGTCAATTCGTAATATTATTACTCATACTCAAATCATTTTTCTTCTATATTCTTTGCGGATAAATTCCTAAACACAATTTCCTAAAAAACTGTCAAAATATTTTTAAGATTACACACAATTTCTCTTAACTACCATTCACTATATCCAAGAAAATGTCTTATAACATCACAGAAACTTTTTGAACATAGTTTTGGCAACACTTATCTAACTAATGCCACTACAATAATTTTGTGAAGTGACTGGAATAAAATTGTTCCCAAACTTAGAGACACCAAACAAGGCATACTATGAAACACATGCGGATAAACTTATGCACATATATGTACATATACTTATGCACATGCATATCCTTGAATATCCTTTCAAACACACACAAACGTACTAGCATATACATATATAGAGATGTCATATATTGTTGTGGAAGTAGGTTGGCTCTTTGCGGCAACTTTAGTTTAGACAAAGAATAACTTAGGAAGACATAAGAATTTCCAAAATTTAAACTAGAGAAAAAATTTACTTCTTAAATGAAAAACTTGTGCTTTATATTTGTGAAAAATATATAAGTTGCTGTTAGCATTTGATTATACGCAATACTGGTTGGATGACATGTACGTAATAAGTTGGGGGGGATATGCATATAACTATGTAGTACATAAAGTAGTTAACACTAAATAGGGATATCTATGATATCTTTGTTGGTTGACAACTAATGCTTAGTGTAACATTATACAGAGCAACCATATAGATTTCCCTACCGCAGCCATATTATTATACTAAGCAAAGAAATATTATAAACTTTTGTAACCATATGCGCTCCTTCTACCCCCTTCCTATCTCTCTATCTCTCTTTCACAAAACAACAGTGAAGTATCTCAAATTAATGTTCTTTTTATTCTCAGGACTATGGTTAGTGTAGTGTGGTAGTTTCTAAAGGCTGTTATCTAACATTAGTAGGTTAGTTATCCATTCACACTACATAGTAAGTTTGTGCTGACATATGTTTGTGTGATATAATGTTTGTTGAGTTTGTATGTACTAGGGTGTATACAAATTGTTAAATATATGAAAATAATACAATACTTATATGAAATATACCACTTATATAAAAAAAAAAATAAATTGGGTTGAAGACATTGTCCCTTTCAGTTTAAAAATTATGATATTTAAATTTATTAAACTTGATCAGCTTATGCTGCATTGACTCTGTCCAAAGCAGTGTTATTATGTGATTATATATAGGTGACCCGCGAAGAAGTCGTAGTCCGATTGAGACCACATTGTAGGCTTTCTTAACGTTTTCTTATGTTTGTGCTGTTGTTGCTTTCCCGCATAATAACATTTGGAAATTCTTCGCTGATCACCCTAGTTCCTTTCCAAAGTCTTTTGAGTTTATTACTTTGTACAAATTATGGGGTCTTAATGCATGCAAAATTTATATAGACATTATGCCAGTTAGCAGATAATTATGGCATTCTAAGCCATTACATAACATGTTAACACAAAAGTTGTTTTTTGTTTATTACAATGCGTGATGTGTAATTATAAAAACACTTTATTGGGCCATACAACAACCTGTTTTGACGTATAAATTTTGTATTCTTGTCTCAAGTTATTATTTGTTGCACATATTTACTAAATGTGTTACATGAACAGCTTAATAGGTGGAATATTTAGACATGTTTTAGCGGTACGAAATCTCTAATAATGTCAAACATTATAAACTCCTACACGAATCTCCTAAAAATTTAGCACCTTGAAGTTTTTCACTTAGATCCGACAGTGGCATTACACAGTAATGTAGTACAAAATTTTTCAGCTAATTTGGGACTCAATTCTGAGAACTGCACGTGAAAGTAGCCCCAAAAAGAAGAAGTTCTGCATCATTCGTTTTGAAAAGTTACATGCCATTATAATTTAATATCGATTTGAAGTCAGTAGGTATCGTACAGGGTAATTTGTTACGTTGTGTGCTCTTTTGTTATATTGCTATATGGTGGCGTATGATTATCATAAGTAAAGATAATCATAAATAGTGTGAATGCTAGACAACTTATTTAGCATAATAAAGCCACACGTTTTGGGTAACATGCGATAGAGAAAAAGACGAGTTGGACTCCATGTTATTTCAGGACTTTTAAAGATGATTGTCTGTTTGTCTAGCTGGCATGGGCACGATAACTCGAGTAAACCTTCATCGATCCTTATCGAAATTTACCAGTATTAACCTTTTAAAAATTTAGTAAACGTTAAAAGGACCATGATTTAAGGAAATGCACCTTGAATGTCCGAACTCTTTACAGATATGGTGCCTCTATTCAACTAGCGGATGTCCTCGATAAATATATGGCTGACTCCACCGCTATACAGGAAATGAGATGGACGGGACAGGGATGCACACGACGAAGGAACTGTTACATTTTTTTACAGCTGCCATGCAGAAAGATACGAATTTGGATGTGGTTTCATAGTCGGCAAGGGGACCGGCCGTGGCTTTGTGGTTAGAACACGCGACTACTATGCGGATCCAGTCATCTACATTTTTCTTTCATTGCCGGTCCCATCGATGTTGTCGACAGCAACTTCGCAGTATAAGTGTCGAGTCACTCGGCATGTCTAATAAAAAGCTTCTCAAACAGTGACGTTCGCATTCGTCGATAAACAAGTAGGTGCCATTAGTTGTGAATCCAAAAAAAAAAACGTGTTAATTCACAACAACGCAAGGAGCTGTCTTATACCACATTCATGGGGTGTAAAGGGAAATTAAGTTAAGTAATATTAGTTTCATATAACCGAATAGCCACTATTCGCATCCGGGCGAAACATTTTAACATTAAGTTGATTTGTGTACACGCCCCGACGGAAGACAAAGAAGATAACATTAAAGATTCTTTCTCTGAGATATATGATCGCTGCCCTGCACATGACATTAAAATTGTTCTGGAAGATTTTAATGCTAAAATAGGCAGGGAAGATGCTCTTGATTCAAAAGTCGGAAAATTCAGTGTACACAACAACACCTACGATAACGGATTCAGACTGGTTAGCTTTGCGTCGGTACGAATCATGGTTGTGAGTTGAACCAGATTCTCGTATAAAGATATCAACAAGGCAACGTGGATATATCCCGATCAAAGTACAAAAATCAGATTGATCATGTGATAATTGAAGAAAGACATGTCTCAAGGGTTATGGATGTGCGCGTAATGTGCGGTGCAAATATTGAATCGGATAACAACCTAGTAGCAGCCAAGGTACGCATACGAATAGATAGTGCTAAAAGCACTCGTAACCAAACGCAAAGGAGGCTAGACATCACAAAGCTACATACCACCGCGATAGCGAATGCCTACTTCAACCAACTCTCTCAATTACTTCAAACAAACCCCCCTAGTACTGATGTTCCCGACATACAGTGGCAGCATATTGCGAATTCCATGACCACTTACGCAACGGCCGTACTGGGTTAAAAAACCACGTTCACACAAGTCCTGGTACGATAATGAATTTCGCGAAAAGTCTGACGAAATGGATGCTGCATACAAGGCAAAACTGCAGACAATGGCGACGCCTGCATTGACGAAGCATTATAATGAGAAGAGGAGGGAAATGAAACGCCTGTTTAGGCGGAAATAGTGTCTGTGGAAGAAAAGAGAGAGCCAGGATATCGAAAACTATTGGGATGCTGCAAAAATGGAAGGAACACTTTCGATTTCTACTCGTTCCCGAAGACAGCTTAAGTTACAAAATCACCCCAATCATAGACGACGAAGTAGATTGTCCACCACCGAGCCAAAAAGAGATCGGCAACGATGAGCTGACAACGTGCATGCACAAGCCTTTTACCCCTCGCATACAAGGTCCTGTCTTGTGTAATATATGAAAGACTAAAGCCCATTCTGGCGAACCTGATTGGACCTTATTAGAGTGGCTTTACCCTGGTAAATCCACGACCGGCCAGATATTCACACTACGACAAATCCTGGAGAAGACCGAAGAAATGCAGATCGACATCTACCAGCTGTTCATTGACTACAAAGCTGCTTATGACAGTCCGTCCGATACGACAGAAATTATTAGATGCTATGCTAAGTTTTGAATCCCGGCGAAGCTAATAAGGTGTTGCTAAATTACACTGACTGACACGAAGTCTTCAGTGAAAATTGGAAAAAATCTGACGAAGCCATTTTCTACCAAGCGAGGCTTTAGACAAGGTGATAGTCTGTCCTGCGATCTCTCCATCGTAATGAAGATGATCATCCGGAAGGCTGCAGTAACCACGACAGCAACCATTTTTAAGAAAAGCCACATGTTGCTCGCGTATGCCGATAGATATCATTGGCCAAGGATTGCGGTATATTACTGCCGCCTTTTCGTGCATTGAGAAACAGTCGTGAAAAGTGGGTCTGGTGATTAATGAGGACAAATTAAAGTTATTTGTTTTAATGAACAAGGACTTTACTCGTTTGGGACGCTGCGTGAACGTTTACAACTGTAACTTTAAGGTGTTAGATGATTTTGTCTACCTCGGCTCTCCCATAAACAAAAATAATTATGTCAGCCTGGGAATCAAGAGATGAGTATTGATCTTGAACCGCTGCTACTTTGTGCTGAGCAAGCGTTTTAATGATGAAATTCTCTCTCGACCAACAAAGATCCCATTCTATCAGACACTGGTCCTACCTGTCATGATCTATAGCGCAGAATCCTGGGTAATAACGCAAGCGGAACCATTAATACTTCGCAAAATATTTGGACCTATTATCATTAACGGCGAGTACCGTCGTCAAATGAATCATGAGCTATACAACGACATCGACGTAGTCATGCGCGTTCAAATAGACCGAATGCGTCGGCTTGGGCACGTTGTACGAATTGACGAAAATGCTACGGCTCGAAAAGTCTTCGGCAATAAACTCGATTGGCTGCGCAGAAGGGGGCGGCCAAAACTTCAATGTGCCATTAATTCTGTCCAATTTAATCAATGGCTAAAACTAGGTTTGAAACAAATTGAAAATTTTGCCATAAACCAACCACAGTGCCATCAACGATGTTAAACATAAATGAAATAAATAAAAACTCAAATATTATTATTATATTCCACCCCAAGTCAAGTATTTTCCAAAAACAAAAACAACCACCAATCAGTGCAAAACCTATGCAACATCGTATAATGCTCACATACTACTGCAGCTATATGTGCCAATGATCTCTCATGCACTCAATTTAATCGATTTATTATGCACAATCCTACCGCATGAGCCTACTGCGCCAACTTGAGCTGCAGACAACTTTTTGCAAATCCTTGCTTAATAAAAAAGAATGGCATTACCTGACCTCAATTCTGCTGATTGGGTATTATTTAGAATAACACTTTAATTTGCCATCTATGGAAAGTACATTGCTCTCTCATAACAATATTACGTGCATATAAATTGGTCTAACTGATGCAATGATGCATCATGATGCACATTGCTATTGTGCTTGGTTATTGGAGCATAAAGTTAAAAAATACAAATTGGCAATGTAAATTTTTGGAATCAGCTTTACCGAGGCTAATGACTATGATAAATCCCTGTGCATTCAGTGCAGTGAAGAAGAATGGGCGTAATAATTTGATAGGAACTTAATTAAATTTAGGCGCCTTTGAGTAAAGTCAATGAAATGGATACAAATATTTGAAGTTTAGGCTTACTCTTAAAATATTTGGGGATGTAATGAGTGGTTACTATATAGACATTGGATTAATGAGTTCTCTTAAGGGTAATATATTACTTGTTTGCAATTAATTTTAGCAAGAAGACTAATTTTTTTTATTTTGGTACTTAAAACTCTACTGCAACATTCTTATATCGATCGTAAGGCCTTCAAAAGAACTGTGCTGTGCTAGCTATCTTGCTATATCATGCTGCATAGAAATAACCAAGAAAGCAATTTATTTTTCCTTGCGTTCTTAGTAATTCATCAAGTTGATTTTAATAAAATAGAATTAATTCTACTCAATATCACAAAATGTCCAAAACAACTGTGAACAATCATGTGAATACAACCGATATAATATCACACAACATATCATACACAAACACATGCATACACACACATTTCAAAGGCTAATCTACACAAATAAATGTAAACTACATTAATTAAATGCGCAACAAACTCATACTTGAGGCCAAAATTCAATCAATAGAACATAAAACTCTTTCCGTTCAATTCCCAGCAATTTCATAAATTATTTATTACCAATACAATACATTTCATTAAATATTGTATATGTAGCAAATATTTGTGCAAATCCTGCTTTTATTTAGTTTGGTTTTTGGCTAAAATCACAACCCACATATTTACACTCACCCACCACACCACACAACACATGCAACACAAATCCGTGTCCCATATCCGTTTCCCTTCAAATCACACAATTACATTTGTACACAGCAGCGTACAAACAATCAAACACACATACACAGACACACACACGTTCATTTAACTGGAATTGTATTAATCCTCAGTGATTTTGATTGTTATATTTTGGCCGTTAGCAATCATGGCCAATCATAAATCAAATTGTTCATTTTATTTGAACTGGCTTTAAGCAACACCAGCACTGGTAGTGGTATCGACCACGTAATATTCGCTCTATCTCTCTGGAACATTGTAAATACAGATAAATGACTCAAATAACCACTATAAACAAACACGCACGCAAGCACGCACTCACGCACACATATTGACATAGCTCAAGATAACAAATATTATGGAATTGTTTGTGTGAAATGTTAACATCAATAACTAGCAACTGAAGTCGCCTAAATGACGACTACTACTGTTTGTATTGAATGATATCAAGAACATCCTATATTGGTTATTTATTACAGTCGTACACTAATGATGGCACAAAGTTCGAATAAAAAACTATAGGAAATGTCATTATGATATACATATATGAATTTTATTAATTGAGGAAAGAGGCCAACAGTTAAAAATGTAAAAGAGTAGGTGTTTACTCGAACTTGTCGACTAATAAATATATGTGTGGTTTTGCAATAATACACATGGTGTAATATCCATGCACATGCAATAGTGTACATAAACTAGTAACGAAAAAAAAGAAGACAAAGACGACAGTCTACACTTACTTAATTAATTTTCTTTTATTTGTAGTAAGTGGTACGGTGTTTTGAAACTGTTAATATGCGATGATGTTTATACTTATGTTTATGTATTATATGTATATTTGTGTTACAGATTCCTGAAGATGATCCTCAAAGAGGATCGAAATATTGAAAAATAAATAAATTTTAAAAAAAAAAAAAAAAAACACGACCTCGAGCTTGATATTAAAATAAGGAAAATAAAGATAACTAAGAAAGGTCGAATTTAAAGAACAAAACTAAAACTAAAAAAACTTAATTTCTTATTACACCCCATAACCGAAGACTTTTCGAGCCGGAGCGTTTTCGTCCATTCGGACAACGTGTCCAAGCCAGCGCATTCGGTCTATTTGAAGGAGCTTGACCACATCGATGTCGTTGTACAGCTCATACAGCTCATGATTCATTCGACGACGGTACTCGCCATTCACGATGATGGGTCCAAATATTTTGCGGAGTATTTTTCTCTCGAAGACTCCCAGAATAGATTGATCCGCTTGTGTCATTACCCAGGATTCTGCGCTGTATAGCAAGATAGGTAGGATCAGAGTCTGTTAGAGCTTGATCTTTGTTCTTCGAGAGAGCGCATTGTCGTTAAATCGCTTGCTTAGCGCATATTAGCAGCGGTTTGCGATCAATACTCGTCTATTGATTTCGAGGCTGACATTATTATTTTTGTTTATGGCGGAGCCAAGGTAGACAAAATCATCTACCCCTTCAAAGTTATAGATGTCAACGTTCACGCAGCGTCCCAGACGAGTGTACTCTTTGTAACTTGGTTTTGTTCTCGTTTATCACCAGACCCACTTCCGCCGACTGCTTTTCAATGCTCGAAAAAAACCGCAGTAACATCTCGCAATCCACATCCAATAATATCTATATCATCAGCATACGCGAGCAAAATGTGGCTTTTGTTCAATATGGTGCCATTCCTGTTTACTGCTGCTTTCCGCATGATCATCTCCATTACGATGTTAAAGAGATTGCAGGACAGACTATCGCCTTGTCTAAAGCCTCGCTTGGTAGAAAATGGCTGACAGATTTTTGCCAATTTTCCCTGAAGACTTCGTGTCAGTCAGTGTCATCCCGCAGAGTCGAATTAGCTTCGCGGGGATATCAAACTCAGCCATAGCCAAGGGCGTAGCTAGGATCGAACGTAGAGGGGGGCAGTAGTAGTACATTTCATTTTTACAAAAAAAAATTAAAACTTATAGTACCTAACGAATAACACGGTGCAACAGGAAAAAAAATTCAAGAACTGAATAGTATAGGTTCGATGCTACTATCGAAGGGGAATAAAACCCTGTAAACAGTTTGGCGAGATTGGTGACCAATTTTTTTTTTATGGAATCCAAAGATTCTTGAAATCATTGAAAAACTTGAAAAAGGTGTCATCAGTTTTTGTCCAACAGCTAACTTATACTTTATGGTAGCGCTAAACTATATTTGGCAATATTTGAAAAAAAATCGGTTAGAAATTTAGGAAAAAATTTACATTCTGTGTGCTATTTTGTTTCCAACAATAGAAAAAATTATTTTGAATATCGTTTAAAAATTGCGGCCCAAAATTTCATATATCCAAAAAACCTGTATTTCCCACTTTGGACGGAAGGCTTAAAGCAGTTTTAGGTTGCATGAAAATGACGATAAAAAGTGTGAATGCAACTGTATTCGGATTTGATCAAACATAAAAAAATGCTTAAATTGAAATCCTAGCTGATACGTTTTGAAAATACCAATATTTTTCATTTCTGTAGACTGGACCAAAAATCTTTTTACTTTTTAATCGACGAAAGTAATAAAACTAGACAAATGTTTACTTATTATAAAAGTACACAAACAGGGATTTAATTATCATTCATGTATTGTCTTTGATTATTGAAATTTTTAGAACCTAGAGGCTTAAAGTGCATTTTAAAATATTAAAAGTCCTTTATAAAGTAAACGAAACAACGTATGAAAAAGGTAGTATGTAGTTTTTCTATACATGGTCACTACTATCACTTGTATACAGTTTCTTTCATGGGTCATAATTGGTATCGCATGGTATCATATACTTGGTATTGGGTATAGGATTTTAATTAGGAATATTAGTTTTTAATGGTTTTCTGAATCAAACCTGGTTTGTATCCAAAAATAGAAGCAAAACAAATTTGGAACAACTTTCTTTAAAATTTTTTATTGGAACAACCAACCAAATAGAAGATAATGACTGTTAAAATTGAGTCAAAATCGAAAAATTTGAAAAAAAAACCAACATATTAGTTAAAACAACAATTTTCTGTGAAAAAGTAATTGTTACTCACAGACTTATGATACAGTTCGATTCCTCGTGTCCGAATTAGAGTAAAACCGTCGAGTCCGGTCTTGTTATTTGTACAACTACCACAGTGTAATCGGTCATGTCTTAACTGAACAAAGTGCACTTTACGGTCTATGTTGTGCGTGCTAGGGCGATCAACAAAGAAATATATTTTTTATTGTAGGTTGCAATTCGTTTGTGTTTTTAATTCTTTAACGCGTTATTGATGAAGGTTATTACATAGAAAAAATACAAAAAAAAAACATAATTGATTAAGAGTAGTCACACAAAGTGTGTTATATCATAACAACAGAAATATGTTTAATTCAGTTACAGTGGGGCTTAAGGTTGCCAGGCACCGAATTCGAAAAGTCGGGAAAACCCAGACTAAAAAGCAGGATTTGTCGGGACACATGTAAAGATCATATTATATAGGGTTTGACATTTTTTATTAAGACAGCTTTTATCTATATTTAATCTTATGATTAGTTCAGCCTTTATAAGGTCAAAATACATTCGGTTTCTATCTTTCGTGTTTTAATTGTTTAAAATAATAAATACTTTTTCGCAATAAAAATATAAATGACATCAATTTAAACAAATTCATGTGACCATAAAAAATGTGATCATATTTTGTCATTTAGTAAATCTTTGGGAAATTCTCTATAAACAGCTCGAAGACTACAGTAGTCGCTGTACAACATGTCATTGTCCACTGCATCTGATAATTGTAGAGCTTTGGGGATTTCTCCTAAGTCAATAGTGAGTCTTTTAGATTAAATGCTGCAATTTGTCCAAAAATTTACATTTCTTATAAGTCGTAATGTAATTAACAGCTGTGGTAAAATCAGATTATATACAATTGCTAGGGATGGGATGTTAAGTGTACACAACTAGTTTATAAGAGAAAAGTATTTTTTTGTACCTTTTTTAATATGTTGTTTCTTTGATTATTCTAAGTATAGGTAGTAAATATTAAAAAGTCGGCATTTTTCCCTGAATTACTTCAATACTCGGGACTCGGGATTTTCGCGAGAAGTCGGGAAAATCCCGCCTATTCCCGACCATCTGGCAAGCCTATTGGGGCTTGAGATATCTTCTCTTCTGAGCAACGTTGACCCATTCTGACAGGTGTTTTCACAAATCAACAAGAGTGGACCAATAATTCAACGCAATAATATTAACAAAACCAATTTGTTTCCATGTATTTTGGCTATATTAGTAAGAACAATAATTCGCATTAATACTGGATCACAA